>JASDDO010000024.1:302950340-303550340 GCA_030015575.1 Agapanthus africanus
CACATCGATCCCTGTATACAATCCTGGGGCACAAACAAAAAGGGAACCATGTCATCCCACCAGGCTCCATCAGAAAGAGAGCCAAGTCTCGACGGTCACACCTACAGCCTGGAGACCCACAAAAGCGTTCCTCCTCATTCCAGCGGGGTTTGGACGCGGCAATTAATCTCGGAGCCACGGCAGAGTCCCTAGTTCCAAGTCTTGACGGCCACATCTACAGCCTGGAGACCCACAACAGCGTTCCTCCTTATTCCAGCAGGATTTGGACGCGACAATCAATCTCGAAGCCACGGCAGAGTCCCTACTTCCAAGTCTCGACGGCCACATCTACAGCCTGGAGACCCACAACAGTGTTCCTCCTCATTCCAGCAGGACTCATACGCGGCAATCAACCTCGGAGCCACGGCAGAGTCCCTTGTTCCAAGTCTCGATGGCCACATCTACAGCCTGGAGACCCATAACAGCGTTCCTCCGCATTCCAGAAGGATTCAGACACGACAATCAACCTCGGAGCCATGGCAAAGTCCCTAGTTCTAAATCTCGACGGTTCATAGACAACCTAGAGACCACCTCGACATTTGTCTCATTACGGCAGACGCAACGTCAGCAAAGCGGAGCCGCGACAAAGTTCCCAGTTCCAGGACTCGGTGGTGCACAGACAACCGAGAGTCAACCCCTGACCCCGTATAGCTAAAGTCAATCCTGACCCTTTATGGCCAAAGTCAATCCTGACCCCGTATGGCCAAAGTCAATCCTGGCCCCGTATGGCCAAAGTCAATTCTGACCCCGTATGGCCAAAGTCAATCCTGACCCCGTATGGCCAAAGTCAATCCTGACCCCGTATGGTCAAAGTCAATTCTGACCCCGTATGGTCAAAGTCAATCATGACCCGTATGGCCAAAGTCAATCCTGACCCGTATGGCTAAAGTCAATCTTGACCCCATATGGCCAAAGTCAACCCTCGACCTCCCCGTCAAAGCAATGCTTTGATTCGGGAGCGGGTCAACTCATCAATCACTTACGAGTCCTCTTGACTTGTAAGGAAGAAAATTCTCTTGGGAGATCCTTACGACTCTCAAGAGAAAAATACACTTAGGAATCCTCACGATTCCTAAGGAGAAGATACACCTACGAGATCCTCTCGACTCGTAGGGAGAAAAATCTTTATGAGACCCTCATGGCTTATAAAATTGAAAAGTCTTAGGCGGCAGACCTGAACCTGTTTCCTAAGCCATCGCTACCCTGCAAAGAGTCCAAGATGGACAGTTACCTACTATCTACAGGCCACACTTTCTAAAATCACATGGTAACAACACAGCAAAGAGAAGAAAGCAACAGTGGGAGAAAAAAATGCGTATCTTTTATTCATGAATTCAATGGAGTACAAGATGAATCATATAAAAAAATGAAATGAATACATGTTATTCATGAGTTACAAATGTACAATCAATATAAAGACAGCTACTGAGAAGGAGGCGTTTTCAGTAAATCAGACAGCTGCTCGCGCACTCCTCTCAGCTCCTTTTCGCGATCAGCCGCTGGGGCCAGCTCTGCTTCAACTTGGGCCCATTGCTGCAGACAGGATGAAAGTTTCTCATCAATTTTCTGCTAAGCAGCCTCCTGACTCTGCGCAACCTGCTCACTAAGATCAAGCTTCTTTTTCAGCACCAGCCCGTCAGAGATACATCGTTGAAGGTTTTCAATGATGGAGTTCAGCTGGGCAGCATTTGTTGCGACCTCAGCACGCAGTTGGACAGATTCAGCGGAAGTCGCCTCACGTTCCTTTCGTTTAAGGGTCGCCTCTCGTTCGAAATGGCGAAGGAACGGAACGCTCTGCTCAACCCATGCAGCTCGTTGAGAGTTCGAAGCCAACACCTCCGGAGCAGGACGCCTAAGCTCAATCTCATTCAGATAGGCCTCGATCTTCCTGCAGTAGTTAACCCAAGACTCAACGACGCTCTCGCTATGAAAATTCATGAGCATCGCCAACATGAGATTAACTTCGGCGGCAAAATCTGCAGCAGATGCAAAGGCCTCGGCGTTAAGGTCCTCGACGAACTCGCTTAACATCCATAGGCTATTCGCAGCACCTCTGGAAGAAGGGCGTTTAGCAAAAGACCCTGCCGGCATGGGAATCTGAGACTCGAAGGGAGCTGGAGTTGGTGTGATTGCTGCAAAACAAATCATAGTCAGATATCGGCTTAAGAGATAAAGAAGATGCAAGATCGATGAAGGCTACTATACCGGCTACGGCAGGTGGCAAAGCCGGGAGTACTGGTGGCGCGACGATTCTCTTGTCTCCTCCTTCAATTTGTAGCGTTGTAATCAATTTAAAGTTAACAACGGCAGGGTCACCCATTAAAGAAAAAGAAAGACGTCGGTTAGAAAAGATACTCACCGGCACCAGCAGGCAGACTAACTTCCGACTGGAAGGAGAAGTGCGGGTTCAACACTTGATACAGATGATCGAAGAGAACTCCTGAAAGGTTGCAACGATGCATGGTTAGTACAAGGAAGATGGCATCCACAATTTAAATTAGACAAACCGCAAACCCATACCTTCCAGCATTTGAGAAGACATGAGAGAAGGCGAAGGGTCAGCGACCGTCAGAGCAGCAACCGGTGACGCTTCTTCGGGTGGCATGACCTAAACGCTCACCACACCTGCATAAGAAACAAAAGAAATGCCGTCAAAAGGGATTGAAATGGATTGCAGAATAAAAAGGAAAACAATGACCCAAGATCTACCTGATGAGTCGCCAATCGAAACCGCGACAAGAGCATCACCAGGTGTAGTGACTGCTTCGCTCTCCTCCATTAGAATGGTTTTGCCGCCCGTGGATTCATCCTCCAATTCTACGAGATCAGTCGTGACACTCGCAATGACAGACGATGGTAGGGAACCGAAAGGGGAAAGAGTGGCGGTTGGGGCAGTTCCGGACTCCTGAGAAAGAGTGGTCACTTCGGGCTCGTTGATTGCCGTCATCTCACCTACCACCTCCTCACCAGGACTTGGCCTTGCAAGATACGATAAATGAGAATCTGAAGATCAAACTCTAATAAAAGTACCCAGTGTTACGTCACCTTGGGACGGCCTTTCAATTGCCTCCCGAGCCGCACGTACCGCCTGTCTATGAGCAGTAGACAGGGCAACCGGAGCACCCTTTGGAGAAATAGGGATAGGGGAAGCAGTGCTCGAGCCTGCACCTACAGCCAAGGCTGCATCACGTTCTTTCGCTGCACGCCTCTTGTGCTTCCTTTCAGCCTGAGTTGCGAGAGCTGACCTCCTCAGGACTTCCAATAAAGGTAGACCATCATCTGAACCAAGTTTTGCCTCTGGCGCCGTTACGACATCCATCATCGGCTGCTTCTGTGAGACCCCTGGTGGCGACTTAAGGATAGCCATGACTACAGTGGCCGGCGCTAACGATGCCGCTGCGTCACCACTCGCGATTGGCACTGCACTTGGGATAACCTGAGTTGAAATAGTCCCTGCAATAAGATGAAAAAGAAGAATTAGTTTATCCATAAAAAAGGGGAATGAAGACACAGTGAGCCGAAATGTACCAATGCCCAAGGAAGCGCGAAGCCTTTCCTCCTCTTCAAAAGTCTTGAGGGAAGCTGCAAGAGCCTCTTCGGCGGAGATACCTGTTGAAGAAGAAAATGTCAGTCAAAGCATAGTAATTAAAATGACCACGGAAAGATAAAACTGAAGTATACCTGATAGAGCAATGGCGATCGGTGCTGCCTCATTGCGAGCCAATTGCGCTGAAACCGCGATAGCAGCCTCCAGATCGGTATCATCCGGTGCCATGAATAAACTTTCATTGGTCCCATACTCACTCAAACCCTCGCTATAGGGAGCATTGGGCTCTTGACCAAGTACGACGTCGAGAGAAAACATCGACTTCTTTTTCTTCTGTGAGCGAGTGCCGGGAGCCGATAACACAAGCTTGCGCTTTGCGGGCAATTTGGGGCGACGAGTCCCTATCTCCGCACCCACACTGGACTCGGGTGATGCCGCAGCTACCGCTTTTTCAGGCACACGGGGTAGGGACGGCTCACGTATAATACGTGGTACCATAGCCACAGTGGCTTCTTTCAAGGGAGGATGGACGATGGTCCGTCGCTTCATAGGAACGTTTGGATTACCCGCTGGGGCGGTGCCCTTACGGTCAAGCAATAATCGTTTTTCTTCTCTAATAACGGTGCACATCGAATGCTGGTACCACGCTACATATACGTTCAGGGCTTTTGGAAAGCAACTCGGCCCACTAATAAAGAAATTAGAGCCGGTGTTCAGCCGCATAAAATGGTGCAATGCGCTCCGGATACCCTCTTCAGTAACAGCTGGCTCAGCTAAGAAGGCCTCAAGCGGGACGCCCTGATTATAGCTTAATTGCTGGGCGAAACGATGCGGGTTGTACATTATGAACAACACCGAATCATTCTGCCTAAACACGAGAAATCCCGGCCTGATGGAGTATAAATGAAGAATCTACCGAGCTTTCAAGGTAGAGGCCTCGTCTTTAAAAACGTCCCGTAGTGGCTGCACCGTTTTTGCGGATTCTTTACCGATGGTTAGAACCTTATCGGTAAAGGTTATGCCATCTCCAACCGTACGCGGATGAAGGAGCAAACCCCCAGCTTCCCGCTGTGTCGGATTTATAATGGACACGTCAACTAGCCGCATAATCCGAGGGAAGTTATACTTGTCGTAAAAGCAAGGCCTTTTATGAGCGCCGAAACCGCCGAGTACATGTAACTCGATCCATGACATAAAATAATGCATCGAGAAGTTCACGTGCTGCACCCCTGGTTCAGTAGTGTCTACCGCCAAGCTGAGGCCATGATACAAATGGGCTAACCCGGCGATCCCGACGGCCACTTGCATCCTAATAAACATTCGGTGAGCTGGATAAAAAACGGACGGCTTCATATGGCGAGGGTGCATTGGAAGCACAAACCATCTTAGCCATAGCCCGAGGAACCCCAAAAAAATGCTTCTTCGTCGATCCCAAGAGCTGCAAGCTCTGCGAAAGAAACGACCGGGGTGTTGGGGAGAAAGAAACTCCTCTGATCCACATCCGTTGATGGCTGGTTATCCAAACCAAAACCAAAAGTATCATTGAGTTTGGCAAATTTCGCGGCTTCCTTCGACAGGACTTCAGAGCGGAAAAAACAGGCGATGAAATCTGTGAAATTAACCCCACAGCTTCCGGATTCGAGAAAAAGGCTCTCATAAATATTCAACACCTTAATCAAACTAGGAAATTGATGTTGGATGGCGTTCTCCGGGATAAGGCCTGTCATCACTGACTTGGTAGCAAAGACGTACTCGTCCGGAGGAAGCAGCTCCTCGTAGTGATCTCCCCTAACCGGTAAGCCAGAAACCTCTGCAAACTCCTCTAAAGGGATTGAGACTTCTTGATCCAACAGAAGGAAGGTGTGGGTCGAAATATTCCATTGCTCCAGAAAAGCCTTGACCCACCAGGCAGGAGGTAGAATATTGAAAGAGAGAAGCGTAAATCGCGGGATACAAGCCGGGCTTCAGCAACTATGACTTCTTGGCTGACAAAATATAGCGGGCCCATTGCAAATACCCAGGTGGATGATGGGGATTTAAGCCTATGTTATGCGGCTGTCCCCAAGGGCATGACTCGCCTTGGCAGATACGTTGCCCTAAGCTATCCAAAGCCATTGGAGGCTGTACGGGTATTGCAGCCATAGAAGGCTGAAGGAGACCCTCTGAAGTCCAGTTGACTTCCTCCACGGTATAGTTCACCGGGGGTGGGTCGGCGTAGTGGATCACCGAAATAGGCTCCGAAGGTGCTGCGCAAGAAAAGCTACGCCGACCCCTGATGATCTGATTGTACCATGTTCCCCATAAATGAAGGTTCTTTTGTTCCGGATCATGATCTTTGAACAGTGCAAACACTTCCCTATCAACAGGCGCTTCGGGGAATCCGCCTTTCGAATGAACAAACGGGAAAGAAGTGTCGAAAGACATAGTACCTGCATGGAAAAGAACAAAATTTTCAGCCATCAATGCTACAATTTTAGTTCTAGCACTAGGTACTTTAAGTTTGTACCGCACTGCAATACAGTGGAAAGGGACCGGGGGGACCCACATAATCTGGTTGACGGCTCATCATTAATAAAACAATCTCATCATTTGATGAGACTGTCATTAAATGAGGAAATCTTCAAAGGTTTCTCATTTAATGAGGGCCCCTCGGGCCAGGAGTAAATCTCCCATGCTCTGTAAAAATGATGAAAGGAATAAAAATTCCGCAAGAAAAATTCTTAAGAGCCATGCTCTGTAAAAATGATGGAATAACCCATCAGAAAACTTAAAGTAAAGCTTTTAATGAATTAAAAATTCTGAGATCTTCAAGATCTGTGAACTCTAAGAGTTCTTCATGAACAATGTTCCAATTCATAGGTTAAAATCACCATAAAATAAAAAGATTATATATCTTGAAGATCTCTAATCTAAAAGATGAGCATAGCTCTGGATTAAAACCCTAAAGTTTTTAGATCTATGATCTAAAGATAAGCATGGCTCTGTTAATGGGTAAAACCCTAAAAATATTTTAGATCTATGATCTAAGGAGAGCAAAACTCTGTTAAAAAATTCAATTCTTACCTAAGTTGGGCAGAGTTTTGACTCTTAAGAAATTTCGTAAGGGAAAGAGCTTAGCTCTGAGGGAGAATTAATTCTCAAAAAAAAACAAAGCAAGAAGATAAACAAAGGTCATCTCAAGGGCCAAGAGTCCTATTTATTGGCACTGAGAGCCGTTTCAACTTCCAAGTTGATCTAATGGCGCAGATGCTGCCACCGCTGCACTCACGTGTGAGCCACGTGAGCGCAATGGTGGGGGGGCATTTGTTTCCCCCAATCAGAGCAAACCTCTGTTCAAATTTTGAAATTTGAAATGAAGCAGTGTTCATAATAGCGCCAGTGCTGAGAGTCAAAGACTCTGTTGCAGTGCTCACGTGCAAAGCACGAGAGCGCTAGCGTTAGCAGCGCCAGCGCTGAGAGTCAAAGACTCTGTTGCGGCACTCACATGCAAAGCACGAGAGCACTAGCATTAGCAGCGCCAGCGCTAAGAGTCAAATACTCTGTTGCAGCGCTCACGTGCAAAGCACGAAAGCGTTAGCGCTGACAGCGCCAGCGCTGAGAGTCAAAGACTCTGTTGCAGCGCTCACGTGCAAAGCACGACAGCGCTAGCGCTGGAACTAAATGTTTCCCACCGTTGGATCAAAGATCTAATGAAGATGATAAATCGTCAATTGACCAGAATAAAATTCTGTTAAGGAAACGTTCCTCAGAATCTTTCCAAACAGGAAAGATTGTGCTCTGAAAATCAGAGCGCCGCTGGATCAATGATCCAATGGTGATTAAAAATCACCAAAATACAGAATAAATTCTGTATGGGAAAAGATTTCCCAATTTTGTTAAAAATAAAAAGATTGCCTTCTGTAAAATAGCAGCCCTAGGATCAAACATCCAACGGTGTGGAAATTCCCAAATCAATTAGAGAAAAGATCTCTTCAACCGATTCAGTAAATCAGCCTACCCTATATAAAAGCCCCAAGACTTCAAGTTTGATAGAGAGGAACCCCCCCCCAAACTTTGAGAAAGTTCAGAGTGAAGAGCAAGCTCTTGACAGAAGAAGAATTTCTTCAAGATAAAATAAAGAGATCAAAGTATCTCATCAGAAAAAGAACTTAGTTCTTATGCTAGATCATAGATCTATAAGGAAAATGTCTTTCACAAAAAAGATCATAACTTCTCATTATAAAAGAGGGAGAATAATTCAATTCTCTTAGGATCACAGATCCATAAAAGCAAAGCCTTTCACCAAAAAGATAAGAGATTGAAATATCTCCTATAAAATAAGAACAAAGATCCACAAGGCAAAGTCTCTTATAAGAGAGAATTTAATTCTCAGAAAACAGAACTGCCTAAAAAAGAGCCTTAGCGCTCCGATTAAAAGAAGCGCTTCAGCACTCCAAAACCCAGCGCACGGCGCTGCAGAGCCCTAGCGCTCCAATTAAACAAAGCGCTTCAGCGCTCCAAATCTATCACACAGCGCTGCAGAGTCTTAGCACTCCAAATTTAAAGAAGCACCCTGTGCTCATTGACTGGCGCACAGCGCCAAGCGCGCCACGTGCTCCTCACATGTGCGCTACTTAACAGAAGCGCCCTGCGCTCATTGACTGGCGCACAGCGCCAAGCGCGCCATGTGCTCCTCACCTGTGCGCCACTTAACAGAAGCGCACTGCGCTCATTGACTGGCACACAGCGCCAAGCACGCCACGTACTCCTCACGTGTGCGCCACTTAACAGAAGCGCCCTACGCTCATTGATTAGTGCTCAGCGTAAGCGCGCCACGTGCTCCTCACGTGTGCGCCACTTAACAGAAGCGCCCTGCGCTCATTGATTAGTGCTCAGAGTCAAGCGGGCCACATGCTCCTCACGTGTGCGCTACTTAAAAGAAGCGCTCTGCGCTCATTGACTGGCACTCAGCGCCACGCGCGCCACGTGCTCCTCACATGTGCACTGAGAGAACATAAATTGTTCTTTAATAATAAAGCCCAGAGCCATAATGAGTGCTCATCACTCAATAAAAGACAAAAAGTTGTCAGGACCAATGCTCAGCATTGTTAAATGAAAAAGGACTGAGCCTAATAAAATGTCCAACATTTTAACTGAATAGGCAGAGCCCAAGTTGGCCACAGATCCCTAATTCAAATTAATTGAGCTCATATGCTCACAAATCTTTGATCTTAGTCCCAAATTGGACTACAGATCTCCTAACCAATATTGGTTCAAGGGTACATCTCTTCACTCCTCTGATATTTGTCGTTGTAATCCTTCAAAGTCTTCAGAGAGGTGACGGGTCCCGACAACAAGACATTTCATGGACCGTGGGGTCCTTAAACTCATGGACTATGATGTCCTTAAACTTTATGGACTATGATGTCTCTAAACTACCACGGACAGTGGGGTCCTTAAACTCATAGACTATGATGTCTTTAAAGTTTACAGACTATGACGTCTTTAAACTATGGAGTATGATGTCCTTAAACTCTATGGACTATAATGTTCTTAAACTTATGGACCGCAAAGTCCCTAAACTAAAACAATAAGCCTAAATGCTCTTTTGTTGGATCTAAATGATCCTGTTAAGTAGATCTTAGTCTAAAATTAGACTAACTTATCTTTAACAAATGGTTAAGTAGATCTTAGTCTAAAATTAAACTAACGTATCCTTAACAAACGTTTAAGTTGATCTCAGTCTCAAATGAGATTAACGATCCTTAAACCCAATCCAAAACCCAAATCTAAGAAAATATGGATTTGGACTAATCCACGCCCTACGGGCAAAAACACAAATTAGTCTCCGTATCCAATCCACGGGCAACCAAAAATAAAACAAGCACTCACGACACGAAGTGACCATCTGAAGAAGGAGAAAGTGGTTACCGCGATGCGGTAGCGTAATTAACTGCAGGGGTTTGCGCCTGCAGGGAAGAGCGTCCCCACAATCAAAAAACCCCTCAAACGAGGAGGAATCTGGTGAAGTCTGCTACAACGGCCGCGTCTGTCTGAACCTCCGATACACGGTGCCATAAATCAACTTGGCATCTTCGGAGAGGTGGACGGATAAAACCAAATAACATCTGCCCCCAAATTCAGGCAAGACGTCAGTCTTCCCGGTCTTTCGGTGGAGAACAGAGCCGTAAGGATCTCATAAAGATATTTCTCCTTACGAGTCATGAGGATCTCATAGGTGTTTTTTTAGAAGTCGTGAGGGCTCATAAATAGTTTTTTCTCTTGCAAGTCGAAAGGACTCGCAGGTGACGTTCACCTTGTCAAGCAATATTTCTCGATTTCAGTAGGACTTGGTTAGGAATAGATTTATTTATGCCCGTGGATTGTATACGAGGGTCATTATTAGACCGCCTATAGTGCATAAATTTGTAGGGTTTTCATGGCTTAAGAACGGGTTCAGATCCTTATAACTTAAGACTTTTGAATTATATAAGTCGTGAGGGTCTTATAGAGATTACATTTTCCTTACGAGTCATGAGGATCTCATAAGTGTATTTTCTTCTTAGGAATCGTATGGACTCCTAAGTGTGTTGCTACTTTGTGAGTTGTAAGGTGATCACGCGGGTGTTTTCTCCTTACAAAGTTGTGAGGACTTTGCAAGTGCATCTTTTCTTTTTTTAACGAGTTTGCGCCCTTTTGGGTTTTCAAAAGCTCGCCGGTAGCCCTGCTGTTTTTACTCACGGCGCCCTTTCGGATTTTCATCCGTGCACATTTCTCTTATGGACATACCTTTTTTAGGCGGGCCATAAGGTAACAAACTAACAGTCGACGATCACGACATTTTTCGCTTCGAAGGACCGCATCATATGGGGCATGGGAAGGATGTGAATTATTTTATGCCTGTGGATTGTATACGGTGCTCGATATGGAGACCCACCGTAGGGCAATATGTTAGTTTGAGGACATTACGGTTCATTATTAGTTTTAGGGATGTCTCGGTCCAATACCAGTTTAAGAACGTAATGGTCCAGTTATAGTTTAGGGACGTTTCGGTCCTTCTTTTAGTGTAGGGACATTTCGGTCCATCATTAGTTTAGGGACTTCTCGGTCTAATATTACCGTGTTTGGGGCGATGCGCTAGTTTAAGGACATTTCGGTCCACTGTTGGTTTAGAGACGTTTCGGTCCGTTTTTAGTTTAGGGACGTTTCAGTCCATCATTAGTTTTAGGGATTTCTCGGTCCAATATCGCCTTGTTTGGGGCGATACGCTAGTTTAAGGACATTTCGGTCCATTGTTAGTTTAGGGACGTTTCGGTCCATCATTCCTGTATTTAGGATGAATTTTAGTTTAAGGACATCTCGGTCCAATACTGCTGTGTTTGGGGCGAATATTATTTGGAACCACTTTCAGAGTTTTGACTCAAGAAGATAATGAGCGAACACAAGTGTCGTCATCTATCATTAACCTATGTCGCGACTCTTCGGGCGTAGTACTTTTTAAGGAATCGAGTGTTTATCGGCCATAATGGCCTTTCGCCATGCATGTCCATGAGCAAATAAGCTCCACATTGATAGACCTTACCTATGATGTACGGGCCTTCATAGCTCGGCTCGAATTTTCCTTGTTTTTCCCGATTGGCGATCATTGGTCTCTTGACGACCAGCACGAGTTCGTCTTAGCGGAATGTTCTCGGCATGGTCAGTATTTTATACGACCGTGTCATCCTTGCCTTATAAGCATCCAGATTTTGCTGTGCTATATGACATGTTTCATCAAGAGCATCGAGCTCCTCGAGCCTAAGATGAGCATTTTCTTCACCCGTTAGCTCGTATTGAACCTCTACTCATAATGACGGGAGTTTTATCTCCATTGGGAGCACTGCTTCAGTGCTAAACATCAATGCATATGGCGTTGTATTGGTGGCCGTCTTAAATGTTGTTCGGTATACCCAAAAAGTTTCATGCAACCTTTCATGCCAATCTTTTTTGTTCCTAGACACCGTCTTTTTTATAATCTTCATCAAGGACTTGTTGAATATTTCAGCTAGACCATTGGCCCGAGGATTATAGACTAAGGAGTATCTCCAGTCTATCTTGTGCTGCTGTGAGAAGCGACTTATTTTGTGGATTCTATAAGTATGTCCATTATCCAAGATTATTCGTCGCGGAGTTCCGAACTGGTAGATGACATGGGCATTGAAGAAGCGGAGGATATTCTCCGTCTTCGCTACCCTTAGCGGCACAGCTTCTGCCCACTTAGAGAAATAGTCGGTGGTTGCTAGTATAAACCGATGTCTTTTGGATGAAACTGGTTCGATGGGGCTAATTATATCCATTCCCCACATCTCGAACGACCAACTAACCACTGTCGAGGTGCTGCGGATTTGGATGCTGATGTATGAAGTCCCCGTGAATTTGGCATGAGTGACACTGCTTCGCATTTTCGAGGCAGTCCTGAATTTTCGTGGGCCAATAGTAGCACATTCTTTTTAGCTTCAGCTCCATTTTTAGCCCAGCTTGATGGGAACCGCAAAGTCCGCCGTGTATCACTTGGATGACTTTCTTTGCTTCCTCCGGCCCTAAGCATATTAGCCATTGGACTGATATCTAGACGACACATCTTCGGACCTTCGTTGGGACTTGAAGTAGTCTATGAAGACCTCCCTCCAGTCCTTGACCTCTCCTTCGTCCTTTATTTGAAGGACTAGTTGTTCGGTGACTTCTTTTCCTTCGGGTGGCTCTATCTGGACTTCCAAAGATATATCCGCTGGCGAGAGAATCCTGCAGCTTTGTACAATGATCCTTACGTCATCGAGGTCTTCGCCGGCCAATTCTTTAGCCAACTTGGCTAACGCATCCACTTTGCTATTTTCCGCTCGCGGTACGCTTTTCATGATGTATGAAGGGATTTGGGTCAATAGCTGCTGCACTTTTTTGCCATACCTTATTAGTTCCGGCTTGCATGTTTGATAGTCTCCGTTTACTTGACTGACGATCAATTAGGAGTCTCCATATATGAGGAGGTTCTTGATTCCCATGTCGATAGTGATCTCAAGACCGGGTATCAAAACTTTATATTCCACTTCATTATTAGTCCTGATGTAACGCCTCTGAATTTACTGTACAAAATTTTTCAGTTTAATGTACAGAAAGAAGTTTACAAGCCTGAGTACAATTTATAAGTTAATTTTTGTTTAAGAACAGTTAGAAACAACTTGTAGCTCACTGGTAAAGCATTTCCACTGCTGTGACGTAGCCTTTGTGTTCGATTCCCATCAGACACATTATATTTTTTCTAATTTTTCTTTTAATTTTTTTGGAAGCCCAAAAGTTTACACGTGCAATGCACATAAAAATGAAAAGTCTGAAGAAATAAACATGTGCAAAAAAGTATTAATACAGAGAGGAACACGTAGCATCAATCCGACGGCCCCTCTCTACAAATCGACCGGCGAGATCTCTTCTTAGGCCGGTACCGACGGTCGGCCTGTGGCAAAAGATGCCCGGGCTTTGCACACAAATCTTTTCCCCTACCCCTAACTCCCCTGCACTGTTTGATTGCTCTGCAATCAACCAGAGACCCCTCAATTCCCTATTTATCATCTTTTTAATGCATTTTAATTCACCTTTTTAATTTCAAAACCCAAATTCCACACTATAAATACTACCCTATACCCTAGCCCTTCATCATTCTGAAAATTATAGCCAAAATTCTCAAAATTTTCTAAGTACTAGAGGAGTAAAAGAGGAGTTGGCAAACGATCAAGTTCCGGCGAGGATCGAAACAAATTCCGGCGATTCCGCGACGCCACGACGACAACCCCCCTCCTTCTACCTTCTCTTAACCTAACCAACTTATAAGTCCCTTCCAATCCCTCTTCTTCTTCTATGAAAGTCTCTTTTCATAAAATATGTCGGAAGTGAAGTTAACACCGATATCTTCTTTTAAATCTCTAAAATTCCACCTTTTCTTACATTTTCTTCATGCATATTCCTACACCATACTTGTTAAAATAAAACCAATGTTTAGAACCAAATTTTAATCAAGAATATCATGCAAAATAGTTTTAACTTAACTTTTACACTAAAATACCATGAACTTCATATATCTCTCTTTTAGTATTTTTTTGTTAATTATACCTTTAGAAAACTTCACGGGGTAATGACCTATCCCTCACAAACACACATGGTTCCATAGCACGATAACTCTTTCATGTAGATTTGTGTTTCGAGAAAATATTTCATTAAAATACCATTTACTGTAAAAAACGGTTTTCTTTGGAATTGTATTTTAAAATTTCTTTGCTAATAATCCTCTACAACCCTTTTTTGGGGACCCGCTATTGTATGGTACGGATTATCGCACATCCTTAGGCCAGTAGAGCGAGATGCAAACCTTCTCACGGAGCATTTAGTCTCGAAAGGTTTTTAAATACGGTTTTTAAGAAAAACGTATTTTTCTATTTAAATAAAATTAATTTTTATAATTATATAAATATTAAAAATCTATATATTTTCAAAATATATTAACTTTATATTTTTTTCAAATGAAAGAATTACAAGTTTCATCAAAATACCATTAAGATACCAACAAAAGTCAAAATTTACAGTAAAATACCATGAACTCTCCAATCTAAGCTATTATCACTAAAATACCTCAATCACTAAAATTCACATCCATGGAAACCCTAAATAATATAAATAATTTCTCGAGATTATTTTGAAACTGTATATTAAAATTATTTTTCATAAAACCCCCTCGAGTTATATAAAATTACATTTAAGGACTTTAGTAAATATAGGTTTAAGCGGGATCAATTCTCTTGAGCCCCAGGGAGCTCGAGAAAGTGAGTGCTTGCCTATTTAAGATAGAAAACTAAACGGTGTTATCAATGGTAATTGTCTTGGAAAAAGACACAAATCCTGTCGTCCATGTGTAGCAGTTACCGATAACTCCCGAACATAATTCAGGATCTAAATCAGTTATAAGTGTCTGACTCAAGTCTGAGTCTAAATCAAGTTTGAATCCAAAGTCAAACCAGAATCCAGTTCAAACATAAATTCAAACTCTAATATGTATACTTGAACATGAACCTGAATATCAAACCTGAATATAAGACTTGACTTGACCGAACCATGGCTATAACTTGACATGACTACAAGCTTACATCCTGAACCTGAATACTTGAACAACTTGTATCCATGGTTTCGGAAAGACTTGTAAATATGATCTATGCAATACATTACAGGGTTAACGTGGTAGATTGGTATGGAATGTATAGCGTGGCATGAGATGATCACTAAAGGACACCTACATGAACTCCCGTGACGTTGTCCCGTGGGTTTCGACGGGGCCTTATACTACATGTTACCATAGTCCATGGGATAAGATGGACTTCTCTCGTATACACAAATACCTTATGTACCAAGTTACAAACAACTACATTAGAATAGCAATCTTATACATGTACATATTACTAGTTCAATTCTCATTACTTGATATATTCCTTTCTTCTTTTGGGACTTACCAAGTACTAGTTCGCTGACGACATTCCTGTCTATTTCTTTGTTTAAAATTTTCATTAGGAGGACATGATTCTCTCGAGATAGAGCCTAGCCAGGAGGACGTGGACCAGCTCACTTCCCAGCAGGACTTCTAGCTTCTTGTACTTACTTTTCAGTTTGTATGCCACTGTTTAGGTATTGCTTTTATATCATTGTACCTTTTCTTTTCAAAGCAGTTGTAATGTAAAGATGAATGTTAATAAAAATTGATGTTCATTTTATATCTCTTGTCAATTCTTGTGCATTATATACATATATTGCTTAATTACACTTAACGTATTTATTTCTTAGTAAATACGTTGCGGGCTTGTCACGTCATCACTTCCGTATACTGGGAAGCGGGGCGTGACACCTGGGTTCCATCAAGGAGAGGGCGTAATGCATTATTCCTTCTTGCGGAGTCACGAAGATAAGACCCACCCCGGTTTTGATTATGGGAGTTTTCTTCTTTCGCCCCTTTTTGGAAGATGCTCCATCGTAGTAGGGTTCCCGTTGGGAATCATTTTCTTCTTTTTCTTCTTCGACTGCGTCAAACGCGTATTCATCCAGAAACTCATAATTTAGGGAAGAGTCGGCTGGTATCGGATATTCCCCGAGAAATTCGACGATGGCTTTTCCTTTCTCCACTTTGAGGGGTCGATACGTTATCGAGAACTCAATCAGGAGGAAGGCCCATTTGGCAAGCCTTCCCGTCAGTATGGCTTTCGACATCAGATATTTGAGTGGATCCACCTTTGATATGAGACGGACTTCGTGTGCCAAGGTGTAGTGTCTGAGCTTTGTTATTGCAAAGGTCAATGCCAGGTAATGCTTTTCAATGGGGGGTAGTTGTTTTTTGCCCCCAGAAGAACTCGACTTAGATAGTAGAGAGCTCTCTCCTTTCCTTGATCATTCTCTTGTGCTCACAATGCACCTAGAGAACCCTAAAGGGCCGTTGTATATAAGATAAGGGGTTTTTCTTTAGCTAGAGCGGCCAATACCAGCAAATTTTGCTGGTATTGTTTGATTTCGTCTAGTGCATCTGATCCAAGACGAACGGTGTCCCTTTCTTCATCAAATGGCTGTAGGGACGGCATTTTCCGGAGAGACTGGTTATGAACCGCCGGATATATATGAGCTTTCCTTGGAGAGATCGCAATTGTTTTAGGGTTCTTGGCAAGGAAATTTCTATAATCTTCTTGATTTTTAAGGGATCGATTTCGATACCTCGGTGACGAATGATGAATTCCAGGAATTTGCCTGAGAAGACTCCAAACGCGTATTTTAGAGTGTTCATCTTCATATTATGTCACGTCCCGCTTTTCAAAATATGGAATACGAGGGGTGACAAGGCCGGCTATACTCCTACGATCAAGAAAATGCCCTGCCGTAGTCACACTTCGGCTTCTAGCATTACGAGATAATCAGTAATCATAGCACAGGTAATGAGAAATGCAGTCATTAATTCAACCAAAACAGATATAAAACTAACCACATAGAGATCAAGGGAAAGATAGTGCTGGCGTCGCTGATCTAGATGTCCACAATATCCTCGAGGTACGACAGGTCCTGATCCGAGCTAAATCCCCTTTCTCACTTTGAACATGCATACTCAGGTCCTCAGAGCGACATAATAGCAATATATATGAATATGTAATATGTGCAATGATGATAAACATGAAGCGGTAACATAGAGTAATGACGCGAGTATGAAATAATCGGTACATGTAATGATAAAGCAAGTGTATCAGATCAGTAATCAATACAATGTCCATGTCACTGAGCAATCAGTCTCTAAGTCTCACTGTCCAAGTCACTAAAGCTATCGTCAGTCCGAGTGTGAGTGTCAACCACCGCAGAAGTATCCTCAACCCAAGGGTAGGCCTCAGGGGCAAGGGAACACAGGCCCGAATCACGCTCACTAATAATCAGCAATACCATCCATACGACTCCCGAAATCACTGTATATACCGGCAGTGGGACTCCTGAGATTCCGTTGATCGAACTCACACTCAAACTACCCCACACCCGCGGTCTACATTGAATACCGACCATAAACCCAAATACTTGTCGCTCTATAACAAGTCTACGGGAGAACTGGAGACAGGATCTCCATCAAACATGTTTCGACTGGTATCCAAGATAAATGGACAGTACTCGATGTATTACCTATGAAACTAATATAAGTGCTTCCATAACCGTCCCATACCAATTATAGTCATGGGCGTCGACAATGCAATAATTAACTGGTTCCGCTGATTGTGTACGCGTACGTGTCACTTCACTTATTCATTTACGCTTCTACACTGACGTATTTGCCACAATCCAATCGATAATATTTATCACTTGGTAATGCAACACGGTCACTAAGTTATCGATGCAAATGAACGCTATTTTCTATAGTATAACAGTCATGCAATATGATGGGAATACAGTAAATGCACTGCTAAAAACATATGAGCAACCAGTGTCAGTTGGATTAGAAAAATCATATAAAATCACTCATGCATAATTTGGCGAAACAATATAAAAGGCATATGAAGTATACTTGTTTATATAAGCATTCAAAATTGGTTTCAAGTAAAACAGGTTTCAGGTTTATGAGTTATGGCCATTCATTTTAAGTGTTTACTGCTGGAAATCCGTTTCGTAACACGTTTTACTCCCGGTTGGGAGCATAATTCGGCGAATCTATTGTTCAACTAATTGTATATCTATGAGTTAAATTTATATCGTAGGAGACAGATCAACAATAATCATCTTGGTTGGGAGTTGTGATCAGATTACTGATGAAGGGTGTAAGCTGAAATGACAGAAATCTGCCGTACATGCCAGCCGTTTATAATATGATTTAAATAACAAATGATACTGGAATTTGGTGAAACTAGTACCATTGGAAAGGTAAAACAATTTTCTACGCAGCGGTAATTGGCTCCGCACACTATCCCAATTAAACAGCAAGCTTTTAGGCGTATAAATTCATGTCAAGGGGTAAGTTCCTGATCTGGACTGCAGTCCAAGGTCAGGTAAGTTCTTTGTTTTCGATATTCATAGGATATATCTAACATTAAAAATACATGTTCTGTTAAAGATTATGTAGTACCCTTCGCAACGAACCTAGGCACGCTGCGATTAGAATTTTTTGGAATTAATTATCAATTTAACAGTGTCAAGTATTCGGTAAAACGCAGGTTTCAGTATTGAAATTAGGGCGTCACTTTATGTGTGAAAACGACATAAATTTGCCACCAAATTTGTACATAGCATTTTTTAATAGTGTTAGGGTATAAATATCATGAGTTCTGCCATTTTATATTTTATTTTCGCATAAGGCTCACATCGAGCACTTAACACATCATTTCGAAACTATAGCGGATTTGGTTTGTCTCACATACATGAACGGGATTCGATCTCTGTGAACTATATACATAAACCATGAGATATTAGGCTCATTATGTGTTCAGTTCATCGTGCGATGCATGAATACGGGTTGCCACATTTATCAAACTCTAAGAAATATAATTAAACTTCGATTGTATATATATACATAGTATAAATAGCATGTAAAGAAAGAGTTTAACTTGTCTTCGGTCGCTTGATATAGAAGCGACACCACGTGTGGGATCCATCTCGACACCCAAGACGATGCGATACTGGACACGCGCGATGCGCGGTAACCCGGTACTGGGCGCGGTGGCGACGCGAGCGCGATGCGGTAGTAGGCGTGGTCTTGGCTCGGTGCATGGTATGGGAGTGGCACGGCGTATGCACTGGATCGGGTACAATATGGCACGGGGGCTGGCACGACGTGGCATGGGGATTGGGTACGATGTGGTACGGGGAGTGGATACGGGCGCAACACGTCTGGGTACGCGGTGGGCTCGAAGTGAGCACAATAGTTTAGGGAGTAGGCATGGGGGCTGGCACAGCGGCGATTCCGCGAGGTTGGTGATGCTGGTGGCCTTCGAAGATGGAGAAGCTGAGAACAATGAGCTCGGGGCCAACGGTGACGGATGGCAGGGCCGCGACAAGAGCATGGGCAGCAACAAAAAGACAATGACGACCAGCAGCGGCAGCAGTATGGTGATGGTGAGCAGCGGCAACACCCGAGACGAGCTCGAGGGTTGTTGAGGTGGGCTCGTTTGAGAAGTGTGCAACGACGATAGGGTGTGCTGGCGAAGGTTTCAGGCGGCGTAGGGGGTCAGTGCAGTGGGTGGTGGAGGCCAGTGAAGGTGTCTAGGGAGCTCGCTGGCAACGGTTTGGTAGCAGGGAGAGGGGCTCGGGGCATTGTGGCGACGAGAGAAGGGGTGGCCAGTGGAAGTAGCCTCGCCGGCTATGAAGAGAGGTGGTCGTCGTCGGAGGAGGAGCTAGGGATCGCCGAGGAGGTTAGCGAGACTCTGGTGGGGGTCGACGGCAGAGATGGCCGAGGGATTCATCGGCGAAGTGAGGCAGTGGGGGAGTGAGGGAGAGAGAAACTGAGAGAGTGAAATGGAGAGAGGGAGGGAACGATTGTGAGAAGAGAGAGACAATAGGAGCGGCGAGGGGATCTTGAGAAAACGGTTGAGGTATGGATGAGGTCGTGGTGACGTTGGAGAGGCGCGAGTCTCAGGGGGATGAGTGCGAGAGTAGGGGAGCCGTTGAGGAAGAAGGTGGAATGAGAGGAGAGAGGAGGGCTCGGTCTTGAAGTGTTTGGGCTGGGGAGTTAGGCGTCATCGTCGTGGAGGTGGGCGCGGTCTTCGCGGAGCAGGCGCAGTCGTCGCGGAGCGGGCGGGAGGACGTTGGGAGGAGGATAGGGTCGTGGGGGTGGTGTGAAAGAGAAGCAGGAAAAGAGGAGGAGGAGAAGAAGAAAAGAGTTGGGAAGTGTGGGTCGGGTCGGGTCGGGCGTGGGTAGGGTTAGGGAACGGGCTTGGGTTTCTGGGCTGAGGGTTTAGGAAAGGGTGTGGGTTTTTAAAAATAGAAATTATTATTATAAAAATATAGGAAATATTTAAATTGAGAAAATTTAGGAAACATATATTTATAAATACGGAAAAATATTTACAAGGGACCTAGGTATTACAGATCATACTTCCGAAGACATTAGAACACTATTTTTAAATGTTCTCAATGCTCCTCATGAGATTTACTTTTAACGATGAGGTCGTCGATATAGCACTCGACGATCTTGTGTATGAGATCATTAAAAATCTTTGTCATGGCCCTCTGTTAAGTAGCTCCGACGTTTTTCAAACCGAAGGGCATCACCTTATAACAGAATACGCCTAACGTTGTCCGGAAGGCAGTATGCTTCCGGTCTTCAGGATCCATGTTTTTCTGGTTGTATCCAAAAGATCAATCCATGAAGGAGAAACCTTCGTGGGTGGACGTGTTATTGATCATCAACTTGGTAACATGTACTGGAAAGTCATCTTTTGGGCACGCTTTATCGAGGTGTAACACCCTAGTTCATTTATACCAGTTCTACTTTGAGTATTTCTTTATTTGTGGCTATTCGTGATTTATTGTGTTTAGGTGCGAATAGTGTATTGGTATCCGTCTTTGCATCCGACCCGACCCGCTTGCTAGAAACCCGTCTTGATTTCTGTTTATGATTTATCCCGGCTAGTTACGAGGATCCGTGCACTTTTAATATTGTTTATACTGCATACTTGCATTACATCTGGCATCTGCATTTTTTTAGTATAACAAATAAAGTCAAATAAAATATTTTTAAAATATCTAGCATGGCCTGCATCATACCCCTGACCGTGTGGTAGCATCCGCACCTCGTGTTCTCGTCCCGTTCGGTGAAACGGGATCGTTTAGATTGCTACGTGCACGCTGCGTGCATCTGTTCTTAAGGATATGCATTTTCGTTACCCGGATATCCTATTTTGGTTTTGGTTACTACGTATATTATTCGTATTTTCAAACTGTAATTTTAGACCCGACCCGGGCGTGTTTTGAACTATTTTTGTATTAGCTAAAATCTCAAAATTTAAACTAATATTTTATCCTTACATTTTACTGATCTTATTCTTTATATTTTATTTCTTTCTAAAATATTTTAAAAGATTGTTAATAAAAATCCTAACAGTTCTAACTCTCAGCCCTCTCTATATCTCTCTCCTATCATATTTATATATTTTATATTTTCTTTTAAAAAGATTTTCTTAACGGAAATTTCTCTCTCTCTAATCTTTATTTTTTTTTAAACTATATATTTACCCACGTCTCTCTCTCTTCCCCTCTCCTATTCGCACCTCCCCTCTTCTATTCTCACCCCCCTCATCTTCTTCTTTCTTTTCCCGCGCGCGAGCTCAAACCCACGCCGCGCCCCTCGCCTGCCTCGCCGTCGCTCGTGCCCACCGTCGCCGCCAACACCTCCACCTCCTCACCCTCATCCACATCACCACCACCGGCGCCTCCACCCATCCCCGACAACCAAGCCCGACGCAACCCTGCACCCATCACCGCGACGACACCCATCACCTACGATCCTCACCGTCGACGTTCTCGCCTCCACCTCATCGTCACCACTCCCCACTCGTCTCCCTCTCCCTAAATACCTGAGCACCAAACCCCAGCTCTTTTTCCTTCTTCTTCCTTTTCCTCTTCTCTTTTCTTCTTCTTGTTTCTTGATTACCCGATCATCGCCAGAGCCGTGCCGTCGCTGTCGATCAGGCCGATCCAGTGGGCATCCCCAGCCAACGTGGGCACCTTCTTACTTGCCTGGTCCTGTCCCGTGTGCGCGTGTGTACATTGCGACGTTTACCCGACGTCGGACACTGCGTATACACCCCGTCGTGAGATCCGATTAGGCAAGTTTATCTTGCTACATGCTATAATTCATATTTTGCATCCATATTAATAAAAATATTATATGTTTATTTCATTGTGCATCCATATTACAATTTTACAGTTTTTCGATACCCGTATGCATCCATACCGTTATTTACATACCTAGTCGCATGCAAGTTTATCTTGCTACATGACATGTTATATATTCTGCATCCATATGAATAAAAATATCACATGTTGATTGCATTGTACATCCATATTAATGTTTTAGTGTTTTCGGATACCTGTTTGTATCCGTATCATTTATTATATATCTAGCTGTATGCCATGTCATATTATTTCATGTTACTGTTGTATTAACACCCCATACTTGATAACGTGCATCCTACGTAGTCAAGGAGTTGTAGATGTAACCCCTGATGGATATTTGTGCATCCGTGTTTTATTGTGCATCCATATCATTAATTATATATCTAGTTGCATGCCATGACATACTATTTCATGTTACTATTACCTTGGTACCCCATGCTTGATAATGTGCATCATGCGTAGTCATGAAGGTGTAGATGTAATCTCTGATAGATATATGTGCATCCGTACTTTTATCGTGCATATGTACTTGCTATAGTTTTATTATGAGCATCCGTTTGATATCTGTGCACTACCTGGCAAACATGATACACCACTACTTGACCCGTTACCTGATCATGTTCCTAATGCCGACATTCCTGACTTATCGTCCCGATGGACGTATCCTGTTGTCTATTTAGACAAAACCTGTACCTGCTTGATCCTGTATCGGCATTAGCTCCAGACTTATCAATACCTGACTCGAACACATAACTTGGGAGTAAGGGGAAATCAATGATGAAATCTGACTTATAACTCAAAGTTCAATGCTTATACTGATCAGTTTTGGGGGTTAGGCCAGTCCCGGGATGCTGCTGCTAACATCATTCATCTGTACATGTTTCTTGTTTTGTGCTAAGCGGCACGTCTCGGTTTCAGCCCGAGAATCTGGACCGTGGTCCCAGGCATGCATGGGATACTATTGAGTTACATCGACGATTCATTAAATTGATTTCAAAGACTTGAGAGTAATTAACCCAGTAGCATAGGTTACTCACCGCATGCACATACACTTCACTGTTCCATATTCGTGTTACTGTTATACACTCATTACTGTTTATACTCATGCCTGCATATCTTGTTACCTCCTGATTATATTTTATTGTTTGATATTAAGACACACTGATGTCTGGGTTTTGCATGGCCCGGATCCTTTATCTCTTTCGCAGGCCGACCAAGAGTATTTCAGTCGACAGGCCGAACAGTGAGGAGCAGTTTGGTATTTCATTTAGTTTAGTTTAGTTTAGTTTTCTTTCAGCATTTTTCTTTCCTGATGTGAGCCTGTATTTTGGCACGTACTTTCCAGATGTTATTGTTTATTGGATTTATTGCTTCCGCATATTATTTCTTGACTCGTTCATTCTGGCATATGGACATGTACTAGATAGTTTATTTTCTATTTTACTGTTCTTGATATCTTATAGACAGCCATAATGTGACTGTGGAGGGATATTTCCTAGCCACAGTTAGCATGGTTGGCTCTGTCATGTACCGATCTTTGCGCACTCTGGGAAGCGGGGCGTGACACTAGGTCCCGAAAGTCCACGCAAATGCAAACTGTCCCATTTTTCTTCATTATTGGAATGATGTTGGTGATCCAGTCGAGATATTGAACCTCTTGGATGAAGCTGGAGTCAATTAGTTTCTTGACTTCAGCGTTGATATTCATCTCATGTTCGAGCCGTATCCTTCTTGGTTCCTGTTTGACTGGCTTCATGTCTGGCGATATGACCAGTTTATGTACCGCTACCTCTGGATCTAGGCCCGACATTTCGGAATAGTTCCATGCGAAATAGTCTTTGTATTGCATGAGCACGTCTTTTAATGTGGCTATCTGTTTTTCAGATAGTAGCTCACTGACAAATGCCAGCCTCAGATCATTCTCCATTCCTAAGTTAATTTTCCTTAGGTTGTCCACCGTGGTGTGTATCCCATCTTCCAGCTCTTTTAGTGCCGACGGAAATTCTGAGATCTCTTCGTCATCGTCCTCGTTTGCGAAGCATCTAAAAAGGTCAATCATATTCCCGTGCCCTCTCTTTCTTGAGAGTGTTATCATATGACAGGTACGAGTATGCTTCCATTTTTACGGTCGAGCTGGTCCTAACCTGACAGTGTAGGTCTTCTTTGGCTCGTGCTTTTGCAGTAGGCTTATCCTCCAGCTGTCGGATAGGATAAACTTTCTTTGTTGATATTGGTCCTCGACCAAATTCTTGAACGTGAAGCAGTCCTCAAGGGGATGTCCTATTGTTCGGTGATAGAAGCAATAGTCCGAGTGATTGACCTGATTTATTTGTTCGGGGTGTCGAGACTCCGGAAGCGTCATCATTTGGTGCTTCATGATAAGGTTAAATATTTTCTTTGTCTTGTCTCGAGAGAACGAATATTTCGGCCCATCTTCTTTATAAATGATGGGCTCCAACCGAGATTTTCTCGATTGAACGACATTTTGGACCTGTTTTGTCGTCCTTGAACGTTATTTGCATGTCTCGCCCTATTTTTATCTTTACTTCGGGATTTTCCCCCTTCGCAAGAACACATAGCATCACGGTCCACTTCTTCCAATGACTGCTTGTTAAGACGTTGCGTCTTTACCTTTTCATAAATGGCTATTTCGCGGCTATGGTTGTCTCAGCTCACCTGACAAGCTTCATCGATTAGCTTTTCAATTTGCTTTTCAAGCGACAGACTTAACATTTTTAGAGCGGGATCTCGCTCTGATTCGACGCCATAGCTACTTGGCAGAGCGTTTTCTTCTTCACTCAAGCTGTTTATAACGTGGAAGCTGTAGATTGCTCCCATTTTTTGGACCGAACATATCCCGGCCTGATTGTCTCCATCTTCCCTTTAGACTTCTTTCGTTGAGTCCCGGGAATATCCCAAATCCTTTTGAAGAATTGGGTCTGCCGAATCATTTGTTCAAGAGGTACGCCTTCATGCTTTAACAGTTTCTTTAATCTCTCCGCATAATATCTTGGAATACGGATGGGCGGAAGCCTGTCAAGAGTGAAATTGGCACCATGCCAGACTTCTTTCTCCACCTTAGTCTCCATAAATTTGTAGAAAAGGATCGCCTTTTCACCTCTTCGTCTTGGAGGCACATAGAAAATTTTCAGCTCTTACACGCTGTATATATTGAACGCGTCAAGTTCCCTATAGTGTCGAGGTGGATTCATCATAATTTATAGACTCTGATCCACGTCGGTAAAAGTCTGAGTCGACGAGCGGATGGAGAATACTGCATTGGTCTCGTCTTTGGAATCGCTACAAAAGACCAGGATAGGAGTAGATAGTCCAGGCTTATTGCTGTCCCTTTGGGGTTGCCCCGAGTAGACTATTTGTTCGTCTTGCTCGATGTCGCTTCTAAATATCGGGATTGTAGCTACGGATTTTTGTTTATTCTCTGGCTTGTGGCTCTTTTTAGTATCCTCAAAATCCGGCAGAAAGTATTTCGCATCTCCATACATTCGCACATCACTCACTGTGAACGGATTTAGTTCTCCCATGACGGTGTACTCCGAGCCATCCTTGAAATACTTCATACACTGATATTATGTAGAAGGAACGATATTATACTCGTGTAACCAAGGCCTGCAAACTAGAGCATTATAGCAAGTTTTGGTATCAATGACAAGGAATTTGATGTCAGTAACGAGCAGCCCGAAGTATAGCGTTAGTATTATGGACCCAAGTGTCCGTGATGACTGTGAGTCTAACACAGAGATGGTGATTTTATCTCGGGCAAGCTGTTGAACATTCATGCATATTTTCTTTAGCACTCTCTCGTTGAGCAGATTGACGGAGGATCCGTTGTCGATAAGGATTTTCCCTATCTTGACGTCGTGGAAGAACCCGATGACATATAGCAGTCGATTATGTTCACATGTACCGAGTGGTAGATCTTCATCGCTAAATGCAATATCAGTCGTGTGGATCTCTGCCATTCCATCTTTCATGTTCTCTTCTACGGGGAAAACTTGGAACTGATCTGGCTCTTGTAAGGCCTTGATCAGGAAATTTCGTGTCTCTTTAGACAGGAGGAAAGCATCTAGTATGCTCAGTTGTGAGGATATTTTCCTCAAATGTGCAAGGATATTGTAATCCACCTTGTTTTTCTTAGGCGGGTGTTTCCCCAATCTGAGCAAGGCTCATTTGAATTTTGAAAATTTTCTGAAGCAACGCTTCGATTTCTGTGCGTTGCGCAGTGCGCAAAAGGCGCACAGTGCAACACGTGTCTGCGCAGTTGCGCAAGCGCACCACTGCGCGACACGTGGCTGCGCAGTTGCGCAAGCACTGTTGCGCAAGTGCACCACTGCGCGACACGTGGCTGCGCAGTTACGCAAACACTGTTGCGCAAGCGCAGGGATGCGCGACACGTGTCTGCGCAGTTGCGCAATTGCAACTGCGCAAGCGCACGGATGCGCGACACGTGTCTGCGCAGTTGCGCAATTGCAACTGCGCAAGCGCACGACAGCGTGACACGTGTCACGCGCTGGTGAGTTGCGCAGCAACAGAATGAAAATTTAAGTGAATCTTTTCTGTTCTTCTGTAAAACAGGGACCCTTGGATCAGAGATCCAATGGTGGGAAAATTCCCAAAATTATTCAGGAAAGATCTTGGTAACAAATTTAACAAATTTGTGAGCACTATAAATAAGAGCCCAGACCTCATTCAAAAAAAAGGAGAGAATCATCAAGAGAAGGATAAACTTCTGGAAAAAAAAGGAAGAGAAAGAACTCTTGAAGATTAATCAAGAACAAAAAAAAAAAAGAAAGGTAAAATTTCTGAAGGACAGAAGATTAAAAAAAAGGAATAATAAAAAATATATAAATAGTGCCTTGCACTTGATATGAACCCTTGGTTCTGCGAAAAGAAAACAAGAAGAAAAACTTGTTTTCTTTTGATCTAAATTTAGATCAAAAGTGCCATGCACTTTTGTTCTTCAATCTGAAAATTCTTGAGTTCCTGCAACTCATTACTTAAAAGGGCCTGGCCCAAATCAAATCAGAAAAATAATAAAAGGGCAGAGCCCTATTTGGAAAATTCTTGAGGGCCTGGCCCTAATCAAATTAATAAAAGGGCAAAGCCCTGTATGGAAAATTCCTGAGTTTCTGCAACTCATTATTTAAAAGGGCCTGGCCCTAATCAAATTAATAAAAGGGCAAAACCCTGTATGGAAAATTCCTGAGTCTCTGCAACTCATTATTTAAAAGGGCCTGGCCCTAACCAAATTAATAAGAGGGCAAAGCCCTGTTTGGAAAATTCTTGAGTTTCTGTAACTCATTATTTAAAAGGGCCTGACCCAAATCAGATTGCAAAATAATAAAGGGGCAGGGCCCTGTTTAGATTGATTCTTTTAATCGGGCAGAGCCTAAAATAAAATAAAAAAAATTTGACTTAACCCAATCCTGGCTGTAAGTCCTTAAATTAAATGCCTCTCATAAACCAATTCACGACCGGTTCGAGGGTACATCTCCGAACTCCTTTGACATCTGTCGTTGTAATTCCTCAAAGACGTCAAAGAGGTGACGGGTCCCAACGACCACTCATCTAATATCGGACCGAAACGTCCTTAAACTAACATCGGACCGAAACGTCCTTAAACTAATGTCGGACCGAAACGTCCCTAAACTAATATCGGACCGAAACGTCCCTAAACTAATATCGGACCGAGACGTCCTTAAACTAATAATGGACCGCTACGTCCTTAAACTGGCGACGGACCGAAACGTCCCTAAACTAATAATGGACCACCACGTCCCTAAACTGGAATATGGACCGCCACGTCCCTAAACTGACACAATAGGGCCCAAACGCTCTTTTGTCGGATCTAAACGGTCCCGTCTAAGTTGATCTTAGCCCCAAATACGGTTAATGTGTCCTTAGATGTTCAAATAAGTAATAAAATCCCAAACCAACTTTGGTTCAAGGGTACATCTCTGAACTCCTCAGACACCTGTCGTTGTAATCCCTCAACGACGTCAGAGAGGTGACGAGTCCCGACGGCCGGATAATTAAATCAATCACTACGTCAAGTCGATCCTAGCCCAAAACGGGACTAATGTATCCTTGACGACCGTTTAAGTTGATCTTAGTCGCAACGCGACTAATGCATCCTTAAACTAAAAACACCGAACCCAAATCTAAGCAAAATACGGATTTGGACTAATCCACGTCCTACGGGCGACGATATTACTCAGTCTCCGTATACAATCCACGAGCAACCACAAATAAAACAAATACACACGACACGAAGTGAAATTCTGGAGAAGGAGAAAGTTGTTACCGCGATGCGGTAGCGTAATTAACTGCAGGGGCTTGCGCCTGCAGGGAAGAGCGTCCCCACAATCAAAAACCCCTCACCCTGAGGAGGAATCTGACGAAGTCTGCTACATCGGCCGCATCCGTCTAAACCTCCGATATACGGTGCCGTAAATCAACTCGGCATCTTCGGAGAGATAGACGGATAAAACCAAATAGTATCTGCCCCGAACTTCAGGCACGGACGTCCTCACGTCGTCGCCGTCTTTCGGAGGGGAACAGCGGGTCCTTTGCGGTGAGTTCTTTGACCGCTTCTTCATCAAGAGCAATTTCCTCGGGCATCTTCCCTTTCCCTTTGTCATTTTTATTCGAACCTTTATTTGCAGGTCTGAAGTTCTTCTCAAGTAGCGTACGAGTACGCAGCTGAATATTTTTGCAATTCTTCTCCTCCTCTTCTTCTTCCGAGGCGGAGTCTTCAAAGAAAGGGTTAAGGGGCGTTCGTCTTCGGAATCGCTCCCGAAGGTGAGAACTTATGGTTTTTCCCCTTCCAAACTGGTACCAACCATATGACAGTTGCCAGTTGTTTCTTTATGCATTTTCGTCTTGCCACTTTCACATCGGGGAGCGCGAGTCTCATGCTTCTCCTTCTTAAAGTGTTTTCGATGGGCAATATATCGTTGCCATCACTTCTTGAAGGTACTGCACCCCTCAATGGGGCGATCCTTCGGTGATATAGGAAATATTTTGGATGTGATTCTCCTCCATCGAAGTATGGGACCTCGGGAGTGTACATCAGGAGCGGTGACATTTTCATCCCCATAGACAGGGCTTTGGCGAACTGCTTCTCACCTTTAATCCTGCTCTTATTTGTCACAGATGTGCTTTGATTTATCTGGAGAACTTCATGACCCGTCCTCATCACAGCTTCTTTGTTTAGACGCTGCCACGTGGCCTTTTCGTATATGGCCGTTTCGCGTCCTCGGTCATTTTTACTCTTTTGAAAGGCTTCATTTAGCAGCCTCTCAATGGGGTCTTCTTCTGACAGCTTCGGGGATTTTAGCGCCGATTCTGCCCCCAGTTCTTCCACATTGTTTTTTGACTCTGGCAGAGCTTCTTCATCATATAACGATGAATGTGAGATCATGTGGCAGCTTACTACAAGGACTTCTGTTCCTTCTGATAGTCATTTCCCTCATCATCGTCGTTGTCTTTGTCCTCAAGAATATGCTTGAGCAATTTTTCGAGTGTGACCGGTGTTCACGCTTTCTGGTTATATTCTTCCAGTGCATCTATATATTTTTTGAGGTCTGTGCGCTTGTCGTCATACATGGCAGGCTGCACAGGTTTCTTAGTCTTCTTCTTTTTCTTAGAAAATTTTGAAGAATTGACTTGGAGGTTTTTCCCCTTGTCAATGGCTTTCGGTGCGGGATGTGGATGCAGCATCCCATTGATAATTTAGGGTTCAAGCGGGCTCTTCCACTTATTCGTCGGACATGCCTATAGATCATTCAACATTCTTTTAGTTTTTGCCAAAAGAAGTACTTCCCATGGAGCTTTTTCCACAAGTGAGCATGATGCCCCCTGCGTGTCCACCTTTTTCAGAGTGTTCTTTTAGGGTTGATCTACCCTCCAGCTATCAGATAGCGCGAACTTGCCCTGTTGGTACCGGTTATCGACCCAATTTTTAAAGATGTAAGAATCTTCAATTGGGTGGCTCACTATCCTATGATATGAGCAGTAGTTGGGGTTGTTGATTGTTCACACCAGAATATTGCATTTAGTACCATCCATTCTTCTGCTCGTTTGTATATAGCTAGGTGATTTTGATCCGTGCTACATGATTACAGGTTACAGGTTCCCTGTCCAAAATAACGCAAATCACACAAAATCTCTACAGTTATGACAAAATCCAGAACATCTGCCAAAAACAGATAAAATCCAGATTCCAGTCATCCACACTCGTCAAGTGACGCTTACCAGTTCAAAAGACAAGACTAATTCAGCGATCATTCGTTTCTCGGACAAGCACAAAACACGAGGTGTAGGGTTCCTAGGCACACTCAAGAGGTTCCACAAGGCATCAACCATGCCAAAATAAAATTTTACGGTGTCGAGAAACCCTAATGATGATCGTTAACTAGAGATTAGGCGAAACCTATGCAAGTAAACAACTTTACTAGAAAGTGAAAGGGACTACAACCTTTGTAGATCCGGTCCACCACTTCTTTAGCTCCGTGATGACGTCCCTTCGCTGCGATCGCCGGGATCCCGGACTCTTGCGATGGTTTCGTCGGAGAAATGAGCGGGCTAGGTCGTTGACTTCGATGCCGAAGATGATCTACGTCGAGGCAACTCTAACTCAAGCTCCATCTTCACTAGGTCATGAAACTTGTAAAGAAAACACCCCATACAACATGGCAAGTAGTAGAGGATGAAGAAATAGGAAGTGGGTTCACTTTGGATTTGGATTTCTCACTTGGATTCATCACTTGGAATTTTCTAGCTAGGGTTTTCTTTCTTCATGAAGAAGAAGAAGAAGAAGAAAGAAAAGAAATGAATTATCTCAAAAAGAAAATACAAGTGAAGTCTATCATTTAGCAACCATGGGTGAGGTAAACTTGTGTAGAGAATAAACTAGGGTTTATATAAATGGTTAGGGTTAAGGGAAAAAACAAAATGGTAAGACTTTCAAAGCTTCATGAAGCTTCAAGAGTAAATCAAAGCAAGCCACAATATTTGTTTTTGCCAAAATGAATAAATAAAATAAATAAATAAGTAAAAACCCTAACCATTAACCTAAACATGGTTTAAAGCAAACACACACCCAAGTTTGCAAGTATCATCAAACATGATACAATCTTGTGCACAAAAACATATCACATATAAAATGTGCACAAACAAGTGAGAAAAACATCTTAAGTGAACCAATATTAGTTAATGTAAAGTAATATATCAAATATATAATTATACATTAAATCATTAAATCAACACTTGACTTAATGATCCGGTCATATTGCATATAACCGACTAATATCAATAGTAACAACTTATCGAATCAACACTTGATCCGATAACCCGGCTATATCGCATATAACCGATCAATGTCACATATCGCGAGAATAAAATACAGTATCACATACTGGTATTATTCTCGGTCTCGCACATATCTCATATGCGCTTCTATTTCGTTTCGCTTGAGCCAGGAAACCTCTGTGTAGGACTCTAAAGACTCGTCAATACGCCGGCAGCAGGTGATGATCATATCAAACACCCACAAGCCGCAAGCGGTCTGCTAAACGTAACGGCCACCCGGGTATTGAGCGATCAGAAGATCAACGAGCAAGCCCGCTCACACTCCTGTGAATCCAACCAGCAACACTTACCGTACAGTCCGGTCTGTTCGTCTGATATGTCGCATATCTTGCCTAGGGGTGGTAAACGTCAGACCCCAGTAGCTTGATAAGTCGTGTCGATATGAGGTCTATAACTGTTCGAGAAACTACTGGTAACACTTACCAGTAAATCTCAGCAACCCTGGCCAGGGATTTCCGGTTATAGCCAATCGAACACAGCGCAACATCAACTCCCTATACCGGGAGAGACGAATCCCCTCCTATCGCTCATTGCCTCCATGCGATTCGGGACTGTACCCAAAAACCACCGTTTTGCACGCCTTCTTGGACGTGGTAAGGTGGAAATCAAAGCACAGTGGGAATCACACAAGACTCTATGACGATCTCGGGTCTACAGACTAACCTGTACCAGTGTCACCGGAGAACTGCCATCTGACGTAAGGTATAATACCATCTGGGAGTTCTCGGCGAGTCCGTCCAGTGTACCCAGTCTCCACTGAGCACCCGTATATCATCTCTGATGTCAAACACCAATGGATATGGGATCATCCATCGCCCATCTGTATGGGTCGAGAAGGTATACGCTAGTCTACTCTGGTATATCGATGCCCCGTCTCGATACACCCACGACTAGGGACCTTGAAGGATGTACTTATGGACTACCTTGTCCCCACTAGTATGATCTGCATCATAGTCCAGGTAGTCAAGTACACATCCTAAGGGCTTTACCAACATGTAACAGAGAGACAATCAGTGTACATGTTAAGGTAAAGAGCAACCAGATAGCATACTATCATGTCGAGCAACAAAGTCCTCCCTATATATGTCCAAGCATCCACTACAATATACATCCTATGTATAGTAATGGCCTCTAGGGCATACATATAACTAACAATCTCCTATTTGCACTAGGGCCATCTGATAGTAGTGGTTGTAGTATCTCATACTCAACCATCTCATAAAAGTCTCTCTCTGGGAAAAGGCCTTTGTGAGTGGATTCGCCGTGTTATCCTCTGAGTCTACTCTCCTAACCTCGATCACCCTGGAGATCAACTATCTCCATGATCAGGTGACACTGCCTCAGAATATGTCTGGATCACTGATGGGATGGGCGTTCCTAGGCATAAGCCACAACTCCATTGTCACACAATGGGAGGAACTAAGTTCATCTCATGAACTAATATACACCCAGACTTTCTCTTTGGTAGCATCTTTGGTAACGATGTATCTTGCCTTTAATCGTCTAGTATGCCACGGTATCTAGCTTGGAACTCTTCCAACATACCGTCCCTCTACTGAGGGTAAAGACAATGCCTGTGACTGACATTCAGTCGTCCTTATCACTCTGGAACTTTTCCAGTGATTCTCTCCTGGATCGATTGATACCTTCCCACTACTACTAGTGAGAATCCTAACATCCAATTACATCTATCTCATAGATGAAAACTCAGGGATTAGGAGGTATCATTTTGATCCTATATGGAGAATCCTTGTGATAAGCGGAGATTGATCGAGCGTAGCATAGGAAACTACTTCCCTATCAAGAGTATGTCATCCACGTACTCTACGAGAATCACCAACATACTCTCTACTACCTTTTTGTATATACAAGGTTCATCTACCATTTTGATGATGTCAAACTCTTTGACTAACTCATCAAAACAGATGTTCCAACTCCGCGATGCATGTTTTATCACATAAAATATCTTGCACACGTTTCCGCTGCTCCCACTGTCTACGAGGCCCTCTGGCTGTGTACTTATAAACGCTCTCTTCAAAAACATCATTTAGAAAAGCAGTCATGACACCCAACTACCAGATATCATAGTCATGGTATGTAGCCGTGGCAAGTAGGATCTGGATGGACTTAAGCATAGCTCCTTAGAAAAGGTTTCATCATAATCCATACCTGGTTAATGATGCAAACCTGTAACAAGTCTAGCTTTGAAAGTCTCAACTTTTCCATGTACACCAAGTAATCTTCTCAAGACATACTTGCTCCTGATGGGGATTTAACCCTTCAGATAAAGCAACCAAAGTCCATACTTTGTTGGTGTATAAGGATTCCATCTCAGATCGCTAAGCATCCATCCATTCTTACAGAGTCCCACTCCTGATGGCCAGCTCGAAACTAGGTGGGTCATCATCTCATGATGCAATCCTCGCTCCCACTGTCATAGAGAAACAAAAGTATCTCTCAGGTGGGTGAGGAACCCTACTAGATCAGCGGAGAGGCTGAGGTTCATTGGTTACTATTGAATCCTTTGGTTTTACCAAATCATCTGCTGTAGTTTGTATAGCTGGAACTTTTCATGTTTTACATAACAGACCTTGCCTCGAGCTTGTCCGGATTTTGCTTTTAGACATAGCCCGGACAACCCCAAATCTTAACCAACTTAAGATATGGGCTCTTCCCTTATCATATCAAATATGAAGTGGTAGGCAACTGATTTGATATGAACCATATTCAATAGGTATGCAGCTTCTCAAGTGCATAACTCTCAAAAGGAAATAGGTAACTTAGTAGTACTCATCATAGAGCACACCTTATCACATAGGGTGTTATTGCTCCACCCCGATATACCATCGTACTATGGTGTATACGGAGGAGTAATGCTGAGAGAGAATCTCATTCTCCTTTAGAATAATCCAGGAATTCCGTGCTTAAGTATTCTCCTCCTTGATCGCATCAAAGGACATAATACTTATACCCGTATTTTGGTTCTCTACTTCTAACTTATATTCTGTGAATATCTCAAAAGTTTCGGACTTGTGTTTCAACAGGAACATATGTCTGAATCTAAAGAGATCATCAGAGAATGTAATGAAGTACAAAGAACCGGTCCTGGTATGTGTAGACAGGGGACCTTTATACATCAACATGTATCATCCCAAGAGTTCACTAACTCTTTCTCTGTTTCCATTAAACAGAGCTATGGTCATCTTATCTCTGTGACATGACCAGCAAGTTTCACAAGATGTAAATTCAAACCGATTTAAATATGCATCTTAAATATAACTTAAGCTAGTTGGGTTGCATTGATATGACCTAGTCTACAATACCTCAAGAAAGATCCGTTCATTTCTGAACTCTTCCTCTTGTGTGTGTTCTGTATACTAAGAACTGTAGTTTGATTTAGAACATCAATGCTTTTAGATAACGTGCCTGAACCGATCAACTTTTGATATAGGAAATGTTCAAAACATTATCCAACAATACAAAGTTTTATCATTTCTTTACTAATAAAGAGACTGATATGATTTTGTATATCAGGTTCGGTATCTAATAACATTCGCTCAGAATTAATGTATTTGGGATACAGGGTGACAGTGACCAACAGACTTGGCTGCAACACTTGCACCGTTTTCTGTCTCATGAAACTTATCACCCGTTCTCAGTTCTCTACCTTTCTGTAGCCCTATGTAACAGATTACATATCTGGGATCCTGATCCGGTATCAAATACCCAGGACGTAGAGGATACAGAGAAACAGTTCTTTGTAATGAACACAGCCGAAGGAGATGCATCATATGCACTTTCTTCGTTTGGGCGGCATAGGAATTCAGGTATTCCTCTATTTCCTGCTCTGTCTTATAACAATTATAAGTTAGAGCGGGACCAACGTTCCCCAGCTCAGTATAGCAAGCGGGTTCGGTCAATACATCCATATTATTTTCTTGATTAAGGCGTGACATGGTCGCTACCAGGAGAGAGAGAGAAGAAAACACTCTGCGTGCGCTCTTGCAAGATCAGATTGGTTATTATTTTATCTAATCAGGATGGCTCCCACTGTTTTTATCAAATCTTCCTTCAAACCCTAAAAGGAAAGACTAGCCGGGATTAATTACACGCTACAAGTTTGCCAATCTTTCAGCCAGGCCAGTGTCGGTACTTTGAGGGAGGTGCCCCATGCTTTCGCACGGATCTAATTAATGTAAACCTCGTTTTACCAGAGGCGTAACCTCGTTAACACCTTTCTAGACACCTACTCGATCGGCTAATTGTAATGTGTAAAACTCTCCCAGGAGTAACAATTACTCGCAGTGGGTATCGGGATCTAACTATCTCATAGAAGGTATGCAATCTCATTGCAAATTTCAACACTTGAAATTCCCGATAATATTTTGCCCCTAGCGTCCTATGACCTTGACGGAGGCCAAACTACCCATAGTCCGCTAGTCAAATTCAACCCGTCATTTCCTGATTGAATTAAACCCACCCGCATGACCCTTGACGGAGGCCAAACAACGCCGTACGAATACCCTAATCCAATCGCATCATATGCTAGCAGATAAGAACTAGTTAGCTACCGTACACTAAGACTTGACGGAGGCCAAACTACCGCAGCACGAATACTAACTAGTACTTATCTGAAATGACGGAGGGCCACGACAGGTTTTTCTGAAAACCTATTGCGTAATGATCTTGATATCGTTGTAGAATCAAATGATTTTGAAATGGAGTGTTTTTGAGGCTTTTCTAGTTTTGCTAAAGGGGTCACTCCCGGTGTAGGGATCGTCGGCCCTTTCCTCGTCGAATGAGGTGCGGGATATATCATATATAACACTGTGCAAAGCAGAAACTATAGAAGCAATCAAAAGACAAACCGAGAGTTGTAGCATCTGCCAGTTATTGCTAAAGGGGTCACTCCCGGTGAAGGGATCGTCGGCCATTTCCTCATCGAATAAGGTGCAGGATATATCATATATACCGCTGTGCAAAGCAAGAACTGTAGCTACCTGTTTTATTTTTGAAATTCGATTCCACAACATCTTTAGGTTTCTTTTCTTCCATTAATCACATTAATGAAGTCCCATCATTTAAGCACCTAAACATCACAGATAAATATAACGTACGCTTATACCAGCCGCATTCGCCTCGATGTCCCGTCTGCACCGTTAGGTTAGGTAACTAACGCCAGAGCGAGGCAGGGCTAGCACGGGTGTAAAATATAAGCAACGTCTATATAATATATCATATATACTATATATAATATCTATCTGAACATATCACATGATCACATCACAGATAACGCAGCAGAAAAATCATATATGAAATATTGGATATACTAGGACGTCCGTGTTTTCAATACGAGCCTGTATAAAACACGGATTCCACGGTCGCGATGAATAGCCAAACCCACACCCCTAGACCCCTACGAGAGCAGCAAGCAACCCTACCAATTCTAGAGTTAGGAGACCCGGACTCGACTCCTCGAGTTGGTCTCCCACTGGACTCCAGAACCCGGTTACTTGTGCTCCCCTCCTTGGGTCTATCCTAGTGCGGAAAAGTAAATAATATACATCAACGGTGACATCTTCCGCAACCTGGAAGTGCCCCAATAAAAGAATATTACTTACAAGTTTTTACATGAATGAAAATGGAAAAACACTCATCTCACATAAAAAAAACCAGCTATTCAAACACGACGATCCAATATAACATATCCAGCAACACATAACATCACATGTCATCAACGTAAGTAAATATGCCCATCCCAATTGTCGTTGACATATAGCAACGAAACCGGCGATATCACATATTACACTTACGGTCGCAGAAAAGAAAGTGTAAAACTACAACAGTTGGAATCCGCAACCTCCTTAGATATCGCATGCCTAATCAAATGAATTCCTTAGACATCGCATGCTTAACAATTATAAACCCCGCATTTTAGTCTCATTATCGAAAACACTTTTCAATATCAAGTCGGGCAATTCAACAAGATTCCCGACATCCTGATCGAATGCTCGTCGCAAACTTTAGTAGACGGCCGCACCCCCGATACCGTCGACGAAGTGCACCAAGGCGGAACACCGCTACCGCGAGCATCCGAACGGATGCTTTCGGCGACGGGGTTCTCCTACAGTCACTTGGTCGGGGCTAAGGGGTGTAGCTGTCTATTAAATTTATCCGGCGAGTATCCGCGTACGCTACGTGATTGCGACGGACTTTTGATCGCATCAAAATTCCGTGGCAACCGATCAAGTGAGACTAAACTGCTATGTTTATAACATTCATTCAATTATCTCATAACAATTTGTAGATTCCAAATATTGTATCACATTCCAGATAAACAGAAAATGTTAAACTTTCCGATCGAACAGTCAAACACCCAAGTTTTCCCGAAACAGCTCAACACATGAAATAAGTTTAAGAACATTCACTTCGTGCCACAGTACTAACGGTCCAGCCATAGAAGGGTCAAGCCAACGCCTCACATGTGGCACGCCGTACTGCCCCAAACCCTAAGGTTCAAAGAGCAGTTCAAGACGGTCACATAATCGAGTTAAGGTTTGTTGTCTTCTAGAGGGTCCATCGCGTTACTTGCACTACTAAGAACGTTCTCAAACTACGGAAAAATCCAACAGTTGGAAATTTCCCGGCAGGGGAAAAATTGGGTATTTATATCCGGTCGAACCTTTTAACATATTCTAAATATCCGGAAAACATTACAAAATTAAAAATTCCGATCGAAACAACGACTACAAAATAAACCCAAAAATACTCAACACTTGAGTCAGATAAAAATACCCATAAAATATCAGGGAATTAAAAAGAAACATTACTGTGGAAATTTAAGATGGTGACGTCACATAATGGCGGCGGAACCGCCGCACGAGCCATGCTCGTGCCGCGGTTCCGCCGCGGTTTGAGCTCCAAACAGTGTCGTTTTGCACAGTTTTTCTTATAATTTCCTGCTGATTTTTTTAGGCATTTTTAATTCGGAAAAATCCCAGATTTTAAAAAATGTACAGAGAGGGTTTTATTTTGTCGATTCCGGGTTCGATCGGGGTTTTAACTTCGTTAACACATCGCCTAATACTCTAGCTAGGCTCTGATACCACTGTAGGGTTCCTAGGCACACTCAAGAGGTTCCGCAATTTTACAGTGCCGAGAAACCCTAATGATGATCGTTAACTAGAGATTAGGCGAAACCTATTCAAGTAAACAACTTTACTAGAAAGTGAAAGGGACTACAACCTTTGTAGATCCGGTCCACCACTTCTTTAGCTCCGTGATGACGTCCCTTCGCTGCGATCACCGGGATCCCGGACTCTTGCGATGGTTTCGTCGGAGAAATGAGCGGGCTAGGTCGTTGACTTCAATGCCGAAGATGATCTACGTCGAGGCAACTCTAACTCAAGCTCCATCTTCACTAGGTCATAAAACTTGTGAAGAAAACACCCCATACAACATGGCAAGTGGTAGAGGGTGAAGAAATAGGAAGTGGGTTCACTTTGGATTTGGATTTCTCACTTGGATTCATCACTTGGAATTTTCTAGCTAGGGTTTTCTTTCTTCATGAAGAAGAAGAAGAAGAAGAAGAAAGAAAAGAAATGAATTATCTCAAAAAGAAAATACAAGTGAAGTCTATCATTTAGCAACCATGGATGAGGTAAACTTGTGTAGAGAATAAACTAGGGTTTAGATAAATGGTTAGGGTTAAGGGAAAAAACAAAATGGTAAGACTTTCAAAGCTTCATGAAGCTTCAAGAGTAAATCAAAGCAAGCTACCATATTTGTTTTTGCCAAAATGAATAAATAAAATAAATAAATAAGTAAAAACCCTAACCATTAACCTAAACATGGTTTAAAGCAAACACACACCCAAGTTTGCATGTATCATCAAACATGATACAATCTTGTGCACAAAAACACATCACATATACAATGTGCACAAACAAGTGAGAAAAACATCTTAAGTGAACCAATATTAGTTAATGTAAAGTAATATATCAAATATATAATTATACATTAAATCATTAAATCAACACTTGACTTAATGATCCGGTCATATTGCATATAACCGACTAATATCAATAGTAACAACTTATCGAATCAATACTTGATCCGATAACCCGGCTATATCGCATATAACCGATCAATGTCACATATCGCGAGAATACAGTATCACATACTGGTATTATTCTCGGTCTCGCACATATCTCATATGCGCTTCTATTTCGTTTCGCTTGAGCCAGGAAACCTCTGTGTAGGACTCTAAAGACTCGTCAATACACCGGCAGCAGGTGATGATCATATCAAACACCCACAAGCCGCAAGCGGTCTGCTAAACGTAACAGCCATCCGGGTATTGAGCGATCAGAAGATCAACGAGCAAGCCCGCTCACACTCCTGTGAATCCAACCAGCAACACTTACCGTACAGTCCGGTCTGTTCATCTGATATGTCGCATATCTTGCCTAGGGGTGGTAAACGTCAGACCCCAGTAGCTTGATAAGTCGTGTCGATATGAGGTCTATAACTGTTCGAGAAACTACTGGTAACACTTACCAGTAAATCTCAGCAACCCTGGCCAGGGATTTCCGGTTATAGCCAATCGAACACAGCGCAACATCAACTCCCTATACCGGGAGAGACGAATCCCCTCCTATCGCTCATTGCCTCCATGCGATTCGGGACTGTACCCAAAAACCACCATTTTGCACACCCTCTTGGACGTGGTAAGGTAGAAATCAAAGCACAGTGGGAATCACACAAGACTCTATGACGATCTCGGGTCTACAGACTAACCTGTACCAGTGTCACCGGAGAACTGCCATCTGACGTGAGGTATAATACCATCTGGGAGTTCTCGGCGAGTCCGTCCAGTGTACCCAGTCTTCACTGAGCACCCGTATATCATCTCTGATGTCAAACACCAATGGATATGGGATCATCCATCGCCCATCTGTATGGGTCGAGAAGGTTTACGCTAGTCTACTCTGGTATATCGATGCCCCGTCTCGATACACCCACGACTAGGGACCTTGAAGGATGTACTTATGGACTACCATGTCCCCACTAGTATGATCCGCATCATAGTCCAGGTAGTCAAGTACACATCCTAAGGGCTTTACCAACATGTAACAGAGAGACAATCAGTGTACATGTTAAGATAAAGAGCAACCAGATAGCATACTATCATGTCGAGCAAGAAAGTCCTCCCTATATATGTCCAAGCATCCACTACAATATACATCCTATGTATAGTAATTGCCTCTAGGACATACATATAACTAACACGAGGAAGGCAGCACAAATATCAAGGGGTGCGGGGAGCTCGAAGAAGATCAAGGTCAAAAAAGATTATAAGAGTAGCCATTTTAGACTGTTGAAAATCTGAAGATATTTTGGAACCATTTTACAATTTGGAACCCGTCAAACAGAAGAACAAAGCAACACGATGAGGCACAAGAAAAACGACGCACTATCTCCCTAATACAGCTGCGGAACCGCGGCCGCTACATGGCGTCTCGCGACCATTTTTCAGGGGTAGTTTTGTAATTGTATATGAGCTCAGAATATGGCCCTAAGGTTTCACTCCTCCGCCTATATATACTCCAGTTTTGAGCGAAGTTAGAATGCTTTTCTATATTTGGATTTAATGTAGTTTAGTGTGTAGTTTCTTCTTCTTCTTCATCTATTCTCCATGAAAATTAGAGTGAGAGATTTTTGAGTGGAAGATTAATGAATATGAGGGTTTTTTATAACTTTTATTTTTAGTTTTGCATTGTAATTTTAATTCCTAGTATAACTTCTATTATTTGTTGTTAAATTAGTTGTTAGTTTTCTTTTATTATTTTTTTCTCCTTTTCTAAACCGTATTTTCAAGCCATGATACTCAATGGAGTCGCTTTCTTAGGTAAGGGCCTAAGTAGTTAGCTTGTTATAATAATTTACACACTTGTTAGAGCTAAGGAAGATTAGTATGAGAGATGGAAAAATCGCTTGCGCTTCTCTTCGCCAAATAATTTAAAGTGAACCTAGATCAAACAAACACAACCATCTCACTTAGACGCGCTATTAGTGACATATAGCCGCGACCTAAGTCGAGAATTCCTTTGGACGCACTACAACGTGACATATAGTTGTGACCTAATTGGAGACTTGGTTGTGTATGTTTGGCCTAGGGTTGGAAATAAGAGCATGTAACGGACGGACAATGGCAAGTAGAAATGGATTTAGCGTTGGAAAGCTTACTTAAACTCGCAAATCTCATTTCTATGTTCTCCTAATCCCCGCTACTTCCGATTATCCCAATATCATTTCAATAATGGCAAAAGACAAGCACAAAACTAATTCTAACTCTACTAACCAATCCTAACCCTAACAAGCTTACTTGAACATAAAATACAAACACTTAGGATAGAATTGAATATGCATATACATTCTTTAATTAACTCATCTAAAACAAGAAAGCAAATACGAACCATCTCCCAGTGGACGACCCACACTCAATCGGCTAGCTACAAAGCGACACCGTCTTGATTGCGGTAAATATGACATATAGAACTCTTAGCATAGCATACAAAAACGCAGACAATCAAATGGCGCCGTTGTCGGAGAGATGGTAACGTATTCCTTTCGTATTGGTCAGTCGAAAATATTGCACTTTTGATATAACATTTTCCTTACTTTTCTTAAATATTTAAAGGTGTTTATTATAAATATAGAACATATGTGGGTTTTTCTGCAAATTTACTCTTTACCATGTGTTTATATATTATAATTAACATTATGAAGGAAAATATATGCATATAATATTTATAAGATATTTTGATAATTTAAATATGCATATCATATCAAATAATCTTAAATAAATTTCTTAAAGATTTATTACCATATAAAATGATGAAGATTATATCTCTAATATAACAAATATTACTAATATTATTCATGGAGATATTGTGCAGATTTAGCTCAGGTCGGGAGATCGAGATATTCGAGATGTCAAGATTAAAAATCTGCCAATAAAATCGTAAAATCAATACTGGCAAGGACACAGAGAAGAAATGAAGAATCAAGACATCCTAATAATCTCCACATGTCAACATGAGGCCACAAAAGAAATTTCAAATCCTAACTCCACCAAAGAGCCGCCCAACCGCGGCCAATATACCATATTCGCGGCGGATCCGCGGCCTTCCTGTAGCCGTTGGATCTAATATTCTTGGTGGGTGATCACAACAGCAAATCCCAACACATGCGATATAGGGTTTCTGATTTAAGGGCTATATAAAAGGCCGAGGGCTAAAATTAGAGATGATCATCTTTAACACGAAGCAAATCACCGTCAAAGAATAAGAGATCCACGACAGGTCCGCGATTCGACGTGATAGAGCGACGTGAATATTGACGAAACATCTACATCCTATGAGGCAGAGATCGAGAGCAACTTCTTCTTGTAATCTAAATTCGAAAGATTTATACTTGTAACGTTGATTAATAAAGGTAGATCATTAGTTTAATTATTCACATTTACTTTCTGCATTTACATCATGATCTCCTTCTCTATCTTCTCTTCTATCTCAACCATACGTGAGTAATTCCTAGCTTGCTAAGGTTCGTAGAATTAGGGTAGATCAATGGATGATAAAATCGCTTAACTTCTTTTACATCTTATAAAGTTTATAAACTTTATCAAAGGAATCGTTAATATCCTTATCGGGCGCACTACCAATTTATTAATAGTCTCGATCGCGATTTAAGATCAGATTAACAATTGTTTTGGTAGAGCCTAGACATGAATAGAGGTCAATGCAAGGAAAAGGGTTAAGAGTGGAGAAACCCTAGTTTCTTCCAAAAGAACCTCAATCCACATTCATCACTATTGATCTAGTTTTAAATCGATTAAAATATAAAAGGAGTCATCTTTATTTAATTATCCATTACTACTAAATTCCAACGAACCCTACAAACCCTCTTCTTATATATTCTACATACATGTTCAATATAGATCTAGAATCATCTTCTCTATTTCTAATCAACTCGTCTAAAGAAAAATAAAAAGTTCCACGTTTTCCTGAGAACAACCCATACTCATCTCGGCTAACTACAAGTGACACCGTTATTGATTGCGGTTAACTTTATTCACGACACACTTCTTTTTCACATCAATCACGTATCATTTGGGTTAATTTTTTTTTCGTGTGTGTGTGTGTGTGTGTGTATGTATAAAACAATAAATAAAGAATAAAAAGAATAAAAACCATCTTTTTATTATTTTGATATTTTTTGTGCAAGTGTGCAGGCAAATCTAGTCTAAGTACAGTGATCAAATCATGAAACAGAGGCTTGGATACAGAAAGAAAGAAAAATGAGAGTGCACAGAGAAAGTTTGAAGCTCCAAACCCATATTTCCATCGTGGTTCCACAGTCAAACCGAGAGAAGGGCGGTGGTTTTGCGGCCGTACATTGGCTTCTGAGCCCTAAAATTTCTGTACCTCTTCTACTTCTCCAGATTCCCCTCTAAACTCTACTGAACTGTGTTTTCTGCAGGTTTCTTTGCACAAATTGCACCGCCAAATAAATTTTTTGTTGTTTTAGATTTTTTATTGTTAATTGTTTTGCATACAATAATACAGACGTTAAGGGACTATAACACCAAATAAGATTGGGTGGAGATTTCATCACCCTTCCTAAGACCCCACAAATCACAAAAAGCATACGTATTAGTTTGAGTTAATGAAAAAATCTAGACCTAACCTATAAGAACTTGTCGCGCTCATTTAGGGGAATCGATCGTTTATCTAAACTTGACTTTGTGGTGCCTAGACTAGACAAGTGAGGAGGTAATTTTAAAAGGCCCGTCTCACGATGATTCGTGAGCGGAACCCTTCTAACCTCACTTGTACTTATCTGGCCACAATTGGCAGTGAAGAGGTGATTCGAGAGTTATCCTGCAACTTGTTACTTGGAAGTCTAGAAGCGGTCTAGTTGGAGTTTGAAGACTCTAGCTCTAGATGTTGTTTGTGTATATTGTGATTGTGATTGTGCTTGTTTAAAGTCTAGTCCTAAAATTCCGTATTTTTCAAAAACAAAAAAAAAATCAAAAAAATCAAAAAATTTATAAAAATTCGCCCATCTTCCACCCTCCCTACTTTTCACTCTTTTCATATCATGGGTACCCCAAAACAACCAACTCTTACTGAACTCTGGTACCCACAACCAGACATTTCTTCATACGGTTCTTACTTTGGTCGAATTTCAAACGATCCATCCATGCACAAAATTTCTTTGAAAGATCGCATAGACGCATCTAAGACCAACAATTGGACTCCGCAATCCATTTTGTATCAACCTTATCAAACTTTCACAACTTTTTATGTTGATGCCTCTCTTAAGAGTCATGTTATGACTCTGAAACCCATATCCGTTACTGACAAAATTGAACAATACAGTAGATCTTTCACTCCTTTTACCACTCCAAATTCGTTAGGACAACAATTATAATCATCTTCTTATCATAATATTGATCCTAATCCTATCCATTTATCACATCCGTTGGATTCCTATCAATCCTATCCAACTTTTGCACTTTCCCTAGACATTATTTCTGAACATCAGTATAGGAGTTTCACGCATCCACGCGAATTTGAATCTTTTACTGAAACCCCTTCACAACCCATGTCTAGTCTTGAATAGTCATTGAAAGAATTTCGGGTACTGTTGTGCCGACATATGGAGGATTTGAATGCATTCATGGTCGCCCTCATACAACCTAACGCCAGCAGTTAGTTCCCACCTAACTCAAAATTTTCCAATCTATGCTGTGGCGATAGAACAATTTGAGAATTTGAATAGTGAAAGTGAGCAGTTCATCCTTCTGAATCAAACATTCCCATTCCCAATTGAATTCCATAACTCCAGTTTCAAAAATCTATCGAGTACACCAAATGATTCACCTATTGAAGATAGAATGTTTGATGAGTTGTACGACTATGTGGTGTTTGATTTATCCGATTGTGAAGTGTCCATTTCAAGTGAAACCAACGCAAATCCCTTTGATTTCTACATCTCCACTCTAAAACCACAATTGATTAAAACCCATGCTTTTGAAGAGGTGTCGGAGAAAGTTAACTTTCACTTGATTGAGGATATCGATACTGGGGATAATTTGGATGATGAACCCACAATTTTGGATGAGTTTTTCTCACCGATTATTCATGTCCTTTCGCATCCGTGTGGGCATCATCCTGAATAATTAACTGTTTTTCCCGAACACCATATGCGTCTGGATGTTGTTGATGATGAATGCATGGATGAGCTGAATTTTGAGGATATCATTGAGGATGGACTAGTTTTACTAGATGAGTCGGATTTTCCAATTCATCCTGTCTCTTTTATTGACTGTGGCTATTCTCCTGAACGTTTAACCGATATCATTTCTCGATCACTTCCCTCCTTCTTTTCCATCGTTTCCACTTTGCCAAACGCCGTATCACCTTCATTTCTTACGTCTGGTTCACCAAGTTCGGTCGACCCATGTTTTCTTACGAATCTTGAAAGGTTTGACCCTATTTCTAAACATGTTGATAGATTAGTACAATCCATTTTTACACTTCAATCATTACAAGCTATACTAATTTATTCAATCCATTTCCACGCTCAAATTCGTATTCCATTTCTTCCACCCCTCCGCCATTCGTCTCCTCTACCAAGACCATATCCCTCTTCCATCCACGAACGGTCTCGTGTATTCTTCATTTCTTTTCTCCACACGTTCTTTCTCCAATTCTGTTGTTCCCTAATAATTAAACATAATAATAAGAGCTAATCTCTATTAAATCCAATGAGGCAGCGCCTCACGTGTTCCCCATGAGAGCGCCAGTCCCAACGCCAGTCTTTTTGGATAAATCCTATAGTGGCGCCGCACGTGAAATTTACATGAGCGTCAATATGCAAAGCACAGAAGCACCTGTTATGTATAAGAATTTAACTCTTAAGTGGCGTCTACATGCATAACACATGAGCGCCAGCGCCTAAATTAAAATCAGGTAGAATTAAATTCTTCATGAAAATTATTTCCCTAAAATCGGGGATATTCTCTGTTAAACAGAGCTGTTGGATCAAAGATCCAATAGTGATGATAAATTGTCAAATGATAGAATTAAATTCTATTAGGAGAAAATATCTCCTTAATATTTCTAAGTGAGAAACATACTCTCGGTTGGATCAAAAATTTAATGATAGAATTAAATTCTATTTTGGGAATATATTTTCCCAATCTTTCTAAATAAGAAAGATATAATCTGTTAAACAGAGCACCCTTGAATCAAAAATCCAATAGTGATTAAAAATCACAATTTGATAGAATTAAATTCTGTATATAGGAAAATATTTTCTTAATCTTGTTAAAAACAAGAAAACATATTCTGTAAAACAAAAATCATTGGATCAAAAATCCAACGGTGACTAAAATTCCCCAAATAATTTGAGACCAATTAAATCAATTGGAATCTCTCAATGAGAGATTTTCTCAAAACTGATCAACAATTTGCCTTGCCTATATAAAAGACCTGAGACATCAAGTCTCACATATACAAAAAAAAGGAGGAACCCCCTATAAGTTTCTGCAAACAAAAAGATAGAAACTGCAATTGAGAATTGTCTTCCTCTTTTAAAGTAGATCTTTCTCTTTTCAAACTCTTGGTAAAGAAAAGAAGAGATTAAAAGTATCTCCTTTGCCTAGTGCAATTAAAACACAAGGGTTTAACCATTCATATAAGATCTTAGTTTTTTCTCTTGATCTGAGATCCGTAAGACAAATCTCCCACAAGTTGAGAATTTAATTCTCATCGGGAAAATTCTGTCCTTCAGACTTAAAATTTAGGGGAAAGAACTGGATAGAAAGAAAAGAAAGAAAAGAAACATGTTCCAGGAATTTAATTCCTCTGAAAACATGGTTTAACTCTAAAAAGAAACTTAGTTCTTATAAAAGAAAAAAACATAAGAACTTAGTTCTTAATGAAAACTTGATCCCAGATCTTCAAAACAAAGATTTTGGTGATCATTAATGGTCAAAATGCTATGAATAGAGATTCAATCTCTAAAAAAGAAAAGGAACTCAGCGCCCCACGTGAAAAACAATTGAACTCCCAAAATATTCCCAAAACAAAAGACTCGGTGCCTCATGTGCTTCCCACGTAGACGCTCTAAACAAAAGACTCAGCGCCTCACATGCTTCCCACGTGGGTGCTCAAAACAGAAGGCCAATGCCTTACGTTAAAGACACGTGAGCGCTGAGTAAAAGTGCTTAGCACTTCATATTCAGCCAAAAAGACCGAGTGCTTAGCACCAATTGGGCAACACCCACATCCTAGCGCCGCACGTACTCCTCACGTGAGTGCTATACCAAGTGCTTAGCACTCCATATTCAGTCAAAATAACTAAGGGCTTAGTATTAGTTGGGCAGCGCCTCACGTGAGCGCCGTACAAAAGTGCTTAGCACTGTATATATATATATATATATATATATATATATATATATATATATAAATATATATATATATAAATATACAGTCAAAATGACTAAAGTGCTTAGTATTGATTGGGCAGCGCCCATGACTGAGTGCTTCACATGATACACATCTGAGGGCCAGAGCTCCAAACAAATGCTTAGCACTTCTGCATAAAAGAAAAAAAGGCAAAGCAAACAGTTACTAAATAAGTGCTTAGCACTTTTGAATAAAAGAGAGAAAAAAAGACTGAGCAGACCAAGCCCAAATTGGCTAAGTCCCTCTGAAAGTTTCTTGCAACTAAGCCCAAATGCTCTATTGTTGGATTTTAAGTAAAATATGATCCTTAAAATGTTACTAAGTTGATCTTAGTCTCAAATAGGAATAACGTATCCTTAGTTAAAAATAAATTGAGCCCAAATGCTCATATGTTTATGCTGATCTTAATTTCAAACTAGATTAACGGTCCATAAACAAAACAAAATAATTTTTAACTAAAGGAATATATAACCTAAGTTCAAAACCCAAACCCCAAATATATGGATTTGGACCGATCCGCGCCCTACGGGCGACGACAGAAACTAGTCTCCGTATACAATCCACGGGCAACCTAAATAAACAAAATAATACACGACACGAAGTGAACTACTGGAGAAGGAGAAAGTGGTTATCGCAACGCGATAATGTAATTAACTGTAGGGACTTGCGCCTGCAGGGAAGAGGTCCCCATAATTAAAAACCTCTCACAAATGAGGGGGAATCTGATAAAGTCTACTACAATGGTCGCATCTATCCAAACCTCCGATATACGATACCATAAATCAACTTGGTATTTTCGGAGAGGTGGATGGATATGTCCAAATAGCATATGCCCCCAAATTTATGCTAGATGTCCCAACGTCTCAGTCCGGTCTTTCGGCGGTGAATACCTGCTCTTATCACGATAAAAATTTAAAACGGTTGGTGTTAACTTTGGCATGTGTAAGGCCTTGTATAGATTGAAACTGTTCTTTCCCCCTAATTTTGAACTTCACCGTTTAAATAGTGGAAACACTATTTCACTTAAGTTCGGGAGGACCTTTTTGTATATATATTTTGTTTTGCTTTTTCTTTTATAAACAAAAAAAATTGGAGAGCACCGACAAATTTTGACCCCTCCACAATTTTGGCCCTCTTGGTGTAGCATGACAGTGAGGACACTGTCAAATTTAAGTTTGGGGGTGTGATCGCTAAGCCTTCTATTTTCGCATTCATGTGTATAATTTGCATTTGCATACTTATTTAAAAACCCACAAAAATTGAAAAAAATTCCAAAAATATAAAAACTTTATCGTCAAGTTAGGTAGTAGGATAACTTAGATTTTTATTCCGGAAATTTAGTTTGATAGGTTAGAAATAACTAAATCCTAAGCTTAAAAATTAAAAACCCTCAAAATAACCCTCCTTCAGTTTAGCCTTGATAAGTATACGTCCTTGCAGTTTTTTTAGAAGTAAGTAATCTTGAGTTCAGTTCTTAAGTTAAGTTGAGATGAAGGGAAAATATTGAAAGCTTTATTGAAGGATAAATCTGAAAAATAGTTTCTATTCTTGAGTCCAAATTCAGAAAGTATATACCCTACAAATCGCACTTACACGCACCTTGAAACTTGGGATAGTAAAGCATACCTAAAAGTGCTCTTGCCTAAAAGCCCAGTACGAAAGAAAAAACGGTATTTAAAATTAACCACCAAAAGAGAATCATTGAAAAATATATCCGGTCTTGAAAAGAAAAAAAATACAAGACCTGGAAACTGCTTTTTACGCTTTAATAAGCTCACACATTCAGTAATCGGCTGATTAGTGCCTCAAGAAGCAGTAATAGTCGCATGAAATATGTGTGGGCCAACCCGTCCATTATTAATGAAAAGAAGTAGTATTTGGTATTAAGGCAAGAGTACTATAGGTTGAATTGAATTCTTGAGTGTAGGGGTGAAATTTACACACACGTAGGAGTTTACGATCGATATTTAGAGGAAATATAGGGATAAAGAATAAGTCTTATATTTTCTATAAAGATGATAAAATTTCATATTGAAGACTGCGCTTTAGAAGTAAAACTTAAGAGAAACTGAGATTTTTATAAACTATCAAAACGTATAGGATTTTAGGTTGAATGAATAGAAGGCGTGAAAAACAAGGGATGGATATTTCTTGCTTAGGATGATAGAGTTTCTAATTTAGATGCTAAACCGTAGGATTAAAATCAAGGTTAAACTTATGAAACTAGCTTGACGGGATTTTATGGGTAGTATTCACTGAAAACTCTCAGGAGACAACACTCCACCTACTAGGGACACCTAGAAGTTTAACGGCTTGTTGCACACGCTAAGTGGAACCGTGATGCATACTAAAGTGAGTTTAGTAGTTTTTGAAAATAAATAGTTTTGCTCGGGAAGAGCAAAAGATAAATTTGGGGTTATTTGTTCACACAAGAATATTCCATTTAATACCGCTCATTCTTCTGCTCGTTTGTATATAGGTAAGTAATTTTGATTCGTGTTTGATACATGATTACAGGTTACAGGTTCCCAGTCCAAAATAACGCAAATCATGAAAAATCTCTACATTTATAAAAAAATCCAGAACATCTGCCGAAAGCAGATAAAATCCGGGTTCCGGTCATCCACACTCATCAAGTGCCGTTTACCAGTTCAAAAGAAAAAACGAATTCAACGGTCATTTGTGTCTCGGACAAGCACAAAGCATGAGAAAGGCGGCACAAAGATCAAGGAGTGCGCGGAGCTCAAGAGAGATCAAGATCAAAAAGATTAAAAGAGTAGCCATTTTGGACTGTTGGAAATCTAAAGGTATTTTGGAACCATTTTCCAATTTGGAACCTGTCAAACAAAAGAACAAAGCAACCTAGGAGGCACAAGAAAAACGACGCACTATCTCCCAATTACGACGGCGGAACCGCGGTCAAAAGGGGGTTAGGCAGCGGAACCGCGGCCGCCACGTGGCGTCTCGCGACCATTTTTCAGGGGTAGTTTTGTAATTGTATATGAGCTCAGAATATAGCCCCATGGTTTCACTTCTCTGCCTATATATACTCCAGTTTTGAGCCAAGTAAGAATACTTTTCTTTACTTTGATTTAGTGTAATTTAGTGTGTAGTTTCTTCTTCTTCATCTATTCTCTATGAAAATTGTAGTGAGGGCTTTTTAAGTGGAAGATTAGTGAAGATGAGGTTTTTTTATAACTTGTATCTTTAAATTCTTGCATTGTAATTTTAATTCATAACGTAAATTTTATTATTTGTTATTAAAATAGTTGTTGGTTTTATTTTATTGTTTCTTTTTTCTTCTTTTCTAAACTGTATTTTCAAGCTATGATACTCAATGGAGTCCCTTTCTTAGATGAAGGCCCAAGTAGTTAGCTTCTTATCTTTGTAAAACCGTATTTTCCATTCTTCTTCTCTTCTTTCTTCTTTTATTTTTCTTTTAATGTGAATAATTTACACACTTGTTAGGGCTAAGGAAGATTAGTATGAGAGATGGAAAATCCCTTGTACTTCTCTTCACCAAACAATTTAAAATGAATCTAGACCTAACAAACACAACCTCCTCTCTTAGGCGTGCTATAAGTGACATATAACCGCGATCTTAGTCAAGAATTCTTTTAGTTGCATTACAACGTAAAATGTAGTTGTGACCTAATTGAAGACTTGGTTATGTATATTTGGCCTAGGGTTGGAAATAAGAGCATGTAGCGGACGAACAATAGGCACTAGGAATGGATTTAGCATTGGAAAGCTTGTTTAAACTCGCAAATCCCATTCCTATGTCATTCTAATCCCCACTACTTCCAATTATCCCAATATCATTTCAAGAATAGCAAAAGACAAGCACAATGTTGGATATAGGTGCCCTCAAGGAAATTATTGTAATTGAAGGAGGACCTATACGAGAGAACGATCTTACTCGAGATGATAGTATACTATCTGGTTTATCTTTATCTTTCATGTGATGTATTTTATTTACTATCACGTATCGTTTAGACAAGAGATAAAGTCATAGGATTTTGCTTGACTACCAGGACGATGATGGAGATCATACTAATAGGGCATGAGTAGTCGATAAGCACATCTTTAAATGTCCCTAGTCGTAGAGTATCGAGACTAGGTATCAATACTCTAGTTTAGACTAGGGTATACGTTTTCTGACCAGGTTGGAGGACGACAATTGATCCTACAGCTATTGGTGTTTGACATCGAGGATTGTATACAGGTGCTCATTGGATGAGTTACATTGGACGAACTGACCGAGAACTCCTACTTGGTAATATACCAATATCAGGTAGCAGTTTTCTTGTAACATAGGTACAGGGTAGTCCCTAAGACCTGAGATCGCCATAGTGTCTCATGTGTATTCCCACTATACTTTGACTTCTACCCTACCACGGCTCAAAGGAGTCGTGCAAATAGGTTTTTGTTAGGTATAGTCCCGAAGCACATGGAAGCAGTGAGCGGTCGAAGGGATTCGTCTCTCCCGGTATAGAGAGTTGATGCCACGCTGTGCAAGACATGACTACAACCACAAGTCGATGGCCATCGCAGTAGAGATAAACTGATAAGTGTTATCAGTTATATCTCCGGTTGGTTATGAGTTCTCTGTCACACGACTTATTGAGTTATTGGGGTTTGACAGATTCCAAACCCTAAACCCGATATGCGATACTCTTAGACGAAGAGACCGGACTGTACGGTAATGTCACTGATAGACTTTGCAGGGTTCAGATGAGCTTTCTCGTTGATCTCCTTTCGTTCAATACATATGTAGCCGTTACGTGCAGCTAGTACCGCTAACATGCTTGTAGGCTATGGATATGAACCTAACCTATTGCCAGCGTATTGTCGAGTCTTTAGAGTCCCACACAGAGCTTTCCCAGCACATGCGAAACGATGTAAGGAACGCATAGGGATACGTGCAGGAGTACGATTAAACACGTGTATTTGATACGTGTATTTTAATCGGGTGTATATTGATATTAGCCGGTATATATATGATATAGCCGGATTATTAAATCAAGTGTTGATTTAATAATTAAATGTATATTTATATAATGATATATTTATATATTAACTAATATCATACTCACTTAATTATTTTCTTCTTTTTAAATTAATATTTATATTTGATATAAATAAAGAGACGTGTATGTTGATACATGGATGATGGGAGTATAAGAATTATATGAAAGAAATGAGAATGAGTTATGATTGTACACGTCTTGAGATGATTCTTTTAATAACTCATTTTTGTTTCTAGTTCATATGTTTTTCATGCTTATCTTCATAATTACTCTTATCTCCTTCATGCTTCTTATTCCACCTCTTGATTTTTTTTAAGTGAGGAATGGAAAAGAAAAGAGCAAAATTAAGTGAGTTAATTATTCTACATCTCCTACTAATCATTCTTAGCAAGTTTAATTAGTAGATTGCTTCATTTTAATAAGATCAATTTAAAGCTAGAACTTCTGTTGGATTTATCTCAAGGTGGATCATCTTCGGCGAGAAGATCATCGAGCAAACTTGTTTCGGGTTTCGTGGAGACCAGCCGGAGTTCAAGGAGAGATGGCTAACGCACTATAAAGGTTGTAGCTCTCTAACTCTATTTTTTAGTTTATTAGTTTAGTGACAAGTTTAGTAGTTTGGTTTGATTCTTGGTTTGGGTTTGCTATAGCTCTCTAGATTTTTAAAATTACCACTTTCGCCGCGCTTTAAACCCTACTAGAGGAGCTAAACAACCCAACACACAAGACTAATCCTAACTCTACTAACCAACCCTAACCCTAACAAGCTTACTTGAACATAAAATACAAACTCTTAGGATAGAATTGAATATGCATATACATTCTTTAATTGACTCATCTAAAACAAGAACGCAAATACGAACCATCTCCCAGTGGATGACCTGTACTCAACCGGCTAGCTACAAAGCGGCACCGTCTTGATTGCGGTAAGTAGGACATATATAACGCTCGGCATAGCATAGTAAAACACAGACAATCATTGACGGCGTCGGGTTGTGCGGGTCGTCGTGGGTCTGGTAATGTGATGAGATTATTTTGCATCGCCAGCTCGAACAATATCCTCGTTTTATCGCGAGGAAACGAGTATGCACATCCCAACCTTTTTTCTAAAGATGGGCACGTACGAGGGTTGTTTTGGCGAACAGATGGTTTTGGACCGCTCGGTTGTTGTTGTGTATTGGCAACGAAGGTCGCCTTTCCTTTTCCCTTGTTATTTCGAGGGTCCTTATTTGAGGAGGCAGGGCCATGGCCCATCTAATCCATTTGGGTCAACTTGTTTATCAGCGCCTGGAAAGTTGTGGGTTTGAAGAAGGTCATGAACTGGGACACAGTCAACTAAGGATCGAGGGCCCTGATGAACATGTCCATAGCTGGAGGCTCTTCAATGTATTGTTCGCATTTAGACCACAGGTTCCGCCATCGGATCGCGTATTGGACCCAAGTTTCTCCCGACTTTACCCTAGCATTGATCAAGGCCGTGATTGGAGTGCGTTCATTCACGCTGGCGAACCGTCACGTGAATAATTACTCCATTTCAGAAAATGTTTTCACGGAGTCATTCAGGAGATCCGAGTACCATTCGAAAACTATCTCTGACAAACTTCCGACGAATTGGTGAAGCAACAATTTGTCGTCACCTCCAGTATTGTTGCATAGTGCTCTGAATTGTGCGATATGTTGGTGGGGGTTACCCGTTCCTTTGTAAACGTGGAACTTTAGGATCGTATATCCCGGTGGATACTTGATTTGGTCATACCAGGCCGGATAGGGTCTCACGGTTTTGACCAGTTGGTTGGCTGTTTCATTGGCTTGGTGAACTCTAATTTGTTGAGCAATATAATCATCCATTGCCGCTTTGGAGATTGCATCCTCCTTGACCGCTGATAAAGCCTGAGGAGAATCTCATGTTTCTCCTCTGTAATTTTCGATAACCACCGGAGGATTTTCAGCAGGTGATTCTGATTGGATCATCATTCCAACCATATCTTGGAATTGCAGAGCCATCTGTTTTATGTTGGCAGCTTGCTCCGCAACTTCTTTATCTTTTTTCTCCGGCACTCGTCGTAAGAACTCTGTATCTGTCTCTTGCTTTTGGCATTGTTCAACTTCTTTATCCGGACTTTCTTTTGGTCCGGTGAGTGCTGCTATTTTTGTCAGCATTTCTTGGAGGTTTTGTTGTTGCTCCTGAGCCTTTGTCAGCGACCGAGTATGCGGTCGGTGACTCACTGAAGCACGGCTCTCTTCTTTACCATTGGCCATGTAGACCGTATGTACAGTTATGCCCCCAGACTTGGAGCGTTTAGATCCTTCACCATTGGATTTTTCCACTGGCGGTAGTGTTTTCTCTGTCCTCGTTCTTTTATTAGAGGTTGGAGCTGAAGGAGCCGCTATAAAAGGCGCCTGTTTAGGAGAACTCCCCTGTTATATGGCGGAGGAGCAGTCTTTTTCTTGTCGGCTCTTAGATTTCTTGGGTCGACAAGAGTAGCTTTCGTCAAACATGAAGTCTTGGACTTTTCGCCAGACTCAATGTAACTGTGAGGAGAGCCGTTGGCGAGATTGCTCGAGCTGCTTCTGTGCTGAGGCTTCTGTCGGCGGAGGTGATTTTTTCAGTACCGCCGTGAGGGAGTTTTTATGCACCCTCCTAAGCAGGTCGAAACTGTTCCCAATTAGAACAGTAGCGTTGATATCCACTACAGAAGCTGGAGGGGTGAGCTTAGAAGGGGAGTTGCCTCCGGCTTCTCCTACTCGGCGCCAGCGGCGATGTCGATCATGCCTTACAGCAGGAACTGCCTCTATATTAGAGGCGCTTTCATCATACCCCCGATGTTGCTGGGGAGCTTCACTTGGCATCGTCCTATTAAAGACCAACATCCTTGTTGGAGTTGAGAAGAGTTGGCCAATCTTTCGAAGACCGACCGTCTTGGAGGAGAAGCACTTTTACCGGCTTCACCCGTAGCAGGAGTAGGGAGAGCTTGCCGTTTTGGGGCAGCTCCTTCTGGTATCATGGGCTTCTTTACGGGCCCGCTCTATTTGTTCCCCATCCTGTTGAAGGACGAGACGTTAGATTTGGACGGCTTGCTGATAGGAGTCGCCACGGTCATCGGCCGATCAAAGATCGACCTTCTGGGAGCTTCTTCTTGGCGTTGAGGCGCCAAAGCTCACAGGCGGGAGCATGGTCCCGAAAAACAACCCAATAGTAGCTTGAGTAACATGTCCCACCGACATTGAGAAGATGGAGGCCGCATTAGGCCCATAAGCAACCCCTCCAGCTAGCGTGGATAGGGAGTTGTTGTTGCAAGAAGTGCAGTGAGAGGCCATTGATTTTGCACAGAGGCAAGACACCAAGTTTTAGTACCTAGCGAACTACGATTTTGTTTGTAAAACATAACACACGAAGTATAGAGTGGAAAGAGGAAGAGGTCCCACCGGGCGTGCCAAAATCTGTTTACCGCCGAAAACAGAGACAAATTGGGATGAATCGTCTTGCCTGAATTTAGGGGAAGATGCAATTTGGAACATATCCACCCACCTCTCTGAAGATACCAAGTTGATTTATGGCACCGTATATCGAAGGTTTGGATAGATACGGCCGATATAGCAGATTTCATCAGATTCCCCCTCGTTTGTAAGGGGTTTTTGATTATAGGGATGCTCTTCCCTGTAGGCACAAATCTCTGCAGTTAATTACGCTATTGATTTGCGATAACCACTTTCTCCTGCTGCAGTAGTTCACTTCATGTCATATTGTATTTTGTTTATTATGGTTGCCCGTGAATTGTATACGGAGACTATTTTATGTCGTCGTCCATAGGACACGGATTAGTCCAAATTCGTATATTATAGATTCAGGGTTTTGAGCCTAGGTTGTATGTTCCGTCAGTTCAAGAGTTATTTTATTTTATTTAAGGACCGTTAATCTGGTTTGAAATTAAGATCAACTTAAATATATGAGCATTTTGGCTCAATTTATTTTTGCCTAAGGATACGTTAGTCTTGAATGAGACTAAGATCAACTTAGAAGTATATTTGTGAATCATTAAATTTTATTAAGATTCATCAACAGAGCATATAGGCTTGGCTATAAAGAAGTTTCAGAGATTTATCCAATTTGGGCTCAGTCCCGGATTTTTCCCTCATTCAGCAGTGCTAAGCACTTAGTCTTTTGACTATATATATACAGTGCTAAGCACTTTTGTTCATCGCTCACGTGTTGCCACGTGAGGCACTGAGTTTCTTAACGCTCACGTGTGTTTCACATGAGGCGCTGAGTTTCTTAACGCTCACGTGCTATCACATGCGACGCTGAGTTTCTTGACGCTCACATGTGTTTCATGTGAGGCGCTGCAATTATGCTAAGCACTGATCTTTTTTGCTTTCTGGCGCTCATGTGTGTTTCACGTGAGGCGCTAAGTTTTCTTTTCAGGCGCTCACGTGTGAAACACGTGAGGCGCTAAGTTTCTTTTTTAAGCGCTCACGTGTGAAACACGTGAGGCGCTGAGCCTTTTAGAGATTTACTCTGTGTGTGTGTGTACTTAAAAAAGTTAAACTTCTATTAATGGCATTTTGACCAATAATGATCACCGAGATCATTGTTTTGAGGATCTAGTGATCAGATTTTCTTTTTTGAGAACTAATTTCTTCTGTTCTTTTTTTTGTAAGAACTCGGTTCTTCATATAAGATTAAACCCTATTTTCAGAGGAATTAAATTCCTTGGATATAACTTCCATCTCTTCTCTTATTTTTCATTTCTTTTCTCATATCTTGTTTTCCCTAGATCTTGAGTCTGAAGAACAAAATCATCCCGATGAGAATTAAATTCTCAACTTTATAGGAGTTTTGCCTTGTGGATCTCAGATCCAAAGAAAGAACTAAGTTCTTTTAGAGTGTTAAACCCTTGTATTTTTATATGTTGGGCAAAAGAGATTTTTTTTAATCTCTGTTTTCTTTACCTAGGGTTTTGAGAGGAGCAAGGAATTTTCTTCAGTAAGAAAATTGAATTCTCGGTTGTAACTGCCAAATCTAATAGGGGTCTCTCTATATATATGTGTCTCCCTCGAGACTTAAAGTCTCAAGTCCTTTATATAGGGATTGCAAACTATTGATCAGTTTTGAGAAAATCTCTCACTAAGAGATATCAATTGATTTAATTGGTCTCAAAGATTATTCGGGGAATTTTATCCACCGTTGAATTTTTGATCCGGTGATTTTCTGTTTAACAGAATATATTTTCTTGTTTTTAACAAGATTAAGAAAATATTTTCCCATGCATAGAATTTAATTCTATCTTTTGATGATTTTTAATCACCCATGGATCTTTGATCCAACGGATCTGTTTAACAGAATATATTTTCTGGAAATATTTTCCATTTAGAATTTAATTCTACCCAAGCAGACCCGTTTTGATTTGGGCGCTGACGCTCACGTTCTATGCACGCCGGCGCTCACGTGCCTTTCACGTGAGGCGCTGGTGCTAGGACTCAATCAAGCGTTCACGTGCTTTGCACACCAGCACTCACGTGCCTTTCATGTGAGGCGCTGGTATAGGATTTAATACTACTAAAAACTAGCGCCGGCGTTCACATGTGTTACACGTGAGGCGCTGCCTTATTATTTTTAACCAATAATAGTTTTATACGAGGGAACATGACCGTCTCGTCCCGGTGCTCGTGTACCTCTAGGAGAGTATTGTAGAACCGGGTGATATAACCCTTGAAAGATTCTCTGTCCTCGCTCTTGATGATGAACAGGTAATAAACCGACCTCTTCCGCCGTCGTTTGCCGACGAAGTGGCCGAGGAACTGAGTAGCCAGCTCTTCGAAGGTTGAGATTAAATGCTGAGTCAAGCCGCAGAACTAGTCTCGCCCGGCCCGGATGGGGGTAGTAGGGAAGGCTCGGCACTGATCCGCGTCCGAGTTATCTTGGAAGCTCATGCCCACCGTAAACGCGTCCAAGTGGCCTTTTAGGCTGGGCTTCCCGTCGAAGAGGGCCACCTTGGACGGTTTGTTCCGGGATGAAACTCGCCCTCTCAGTAATTGCTCCGTGAAGGGCTTCGTGAGAGAATTCGCGGAGTATTTTACCGATCCGCCGAGCGAACGGGTGGCGAGCCGCATGTCCTCGATCTTCTTCTCGAGGACCTCGATTCGCTGCTGGTACCCCAATGATTCTCCATAATCGGAGTGCCTGCTGTCCATGCTTCGGGCTTGCACAGTGGAGCGGCTTCAATTTTTCTCACGTTTCTCAGATCCTCGGGGTGAACCTTTCATGGTTCCCCTCGACGTGTGCCCTGGACATGACCTCAATAATTACTGTGGCGTCGGTCTTCCCTAGAATCTGGCGACCTGACCGACGTCGCCTCAGACGGTGAGGGAGCGCAGCAAGCATTGAAGTGATAATTTGGTTGGTCATGAGAGCTCGGCGTTGGACTGTTCGACGCCCAACGAGTCATGAAATCATTACTCGTACGGGGTCACGATTGCCGGAATCGGCATGACGGTTTTCCGTGGTGTCGAGATTGGCACGAGCGAGGCTAAGGACCTGAACGTGCCTTTCTGCCGCCTCATGCACGCCGCAGTTCTGTAGAGCAGGGGCGGCAGTTTGCCGGGCATGGCTGTCACGTCCCACTTCCCAGTAGACGGAAACGGTGACGTGGCAGGCCGCAACGTATTTACTATGAAATAAATACGTTAAGCGTAATTATGCAATATATAAAAATGAACAAGAATGACAAGAGAATAAAATAAAACAGTAACTTTATTTACATACAACTGTTTGAAATAAAAGATATAATAATCAAAAGCAAATGCCGAAACGATGGCATACTAAAAGTAAGTGCAGAGGAACTAGTAGTCAGGCTGAGCGGTAAACCGGTCCAAGTCCACTTGGCTCAGCTCTATCTCCTCAGAGTCCGGTCCTCCTGACAAATATTCCAAAGAAAGAAACAGAAAGAAATGTCATCAGTGAACTAATGCTCGGTAAGTCCCCAAAGAAAAAAGAAGAGATAGTATATAAAGTGAAATAAACAGGTAAAGTTGTATATGATCGATTACTGGTATATGATAGTTATTCTAATGTGATGGTTTGTAGTTTGATAAGAGAGGTATTCATGTATACGAGAGAAGTCCATCTTACCCATGGACTATGGTAATATGTAGTATAAGGTCCCGTCATAACCCACGGGCTCGTGAATTCATGTAGGTGTCTTTTAAGTGACCTCTCGTTCCACGATATACGTTCCGTACCAATCTACCCCTTTATATCCGCGTAATGTATTGTATAGATTATGTTTACAAGTCTTGGCCGAAACCATGGATACAAAATGTTCAGGTTCATGTCAGGATGTAATCATGTATTCAAGTAGTCATGTTGAGTTCATGTCATGTTATAACCATGGTTCAGTCAAGTCAAGTATACATGTTTGAATTTGATTTTTGAATTCGAGTATTCATGTTCATGATCAACTATTCGTGTTTGATTTTGGATTCAGGTTTGAGATTGGACTCAGATTAAGTTAGACACTTATAACGGATTTAACTCTTGAATTCTTAGGTTCGGGAATTATCGGCAACTGATTCACATGGACGGCAGGATTTGTGTCTTTTTCCAAGATAATTGCCATTGATAACTCCTGTTAAGTTTTCTAAACTGAATAGGCAAGCACTCACTTTCTCCGGCTCCCTAGAGCTCAAGAGAATGGATCCCGCTTAAATCTATATTTACTAAAGTCCTTAAAATATTATTTTGTATATCTCGATGTGGTTTTATGAAAAATATTTTAATATAGATTTAAAATAAAACTCGAGAGTGATTTGTATTACTTAGGATTTTCATGAACATGTATTTTAAGTATTGTGGTATTTTCATGATAAATACTTAGCTTTTAAAAGTTTATGGTATTTTATTGAAAACTAGTCATTTTTAGTAACTTGATGATATTTTATTGACATTTTTTAATCTTTCATTTTTAGAAAAATATAGTTTCATAATATAATGAAAATATGGATTTTTAATTTTATATAATTTTTAAATTTTTAGAAAAATTATTTTTATTTAGAAAATTCGTATTTCTTAAAAACCGTATTTTATATCCTTTCGAGATCGAATACTCCGTGAGGAGTGCTACATCTCGCTCTACTATCCCCAGGATACATAATTGCAAAAGGATACAAATACCGCTTTAAAAGAAACCCAGTTTTAAAGTATGTGGTATTTTATTGTAAAGATTATTCTTCGAAACAAAAATACATACAAATAGGCATCGTGCTATGAAACTAAAGTGTACGTGTGGGGTAGCTCGTTACCCCGTGAAGTTTTTCCTAAAGGTATAGTTTTAACAAAACGAAAAGGGATGATAATAAAGTTCAAGGTATTTTAATGAAAAAGTTCAATTATGGTTGTTTCACATGAGATTCTTAGTTGAACTTGATTCTAAATATTGGTATTTAAGGTTACAAGTAATGTGGTAAAATTAGATTGAACAAATTATAAAGGAAAAAGAGTTATAGGGTTTAGAAACGAAAAGCATCGGTAACAACTCCACTTTACCGATATAAGATTTATAGATGAAATTCAATGAAAAGAAAGAGGGTTAGGAGGGACTTACGGTTTGAATATATCAAGAAGAGGTTAAGGAAGAGGGTATGAACTTTGTGGTGTCATGGGAGCTCCGGAATCGGCTTCGATTTTCGACGGAAGAAACTTGCTCGCTAACTCCACTTTACTCCACTTGCACTTAGGAACTTTTGAGAGAGTTTTTGCTAGAATTTTCAGAATGATGAAGGGCTAGAGCATGGGTGGTATTTATAGTAGAGAATTAAGGTTTGGGAATTAAAATTTTGGATTAAAACGCATTAAAATGATGTTAATGGTGAAATGAAAGGTCTTTGTTTGATTATAGGGAAATTAAACAGTGCAGAGGTGTTGATGGGAGATGAAGAGACGAGTGTGCAAAGCACGGATCAAAATAGACTCATCGTGACCATCCCTGCCGACCCTAGGGCTATTTCTGCCAGTCGGATCTGAAGCATCGTGCCACCAGATTACCTCTGTGTTTACACCATTTTTCACATGTTTGATTTTTCTGAACTTTTTATCTTCCCGTGTATTGCACGTGCAATCTTTTGCGCTTCCAAAAGGTTAAAAAGAAAATATCAGAAAAATAATTGTGTCTGATGGGAATCGAACACACAGGCTATATCACAGCAGTGCAAAAGCTTTACCAGTGAGCTACAAGTGGCTTCTTGCTTTTATTTAACAAAAGTAACTTATAACTGTACATAAGCTGTCAAACTCTTTTCTGTATATTAACAGAAAAATTTCTGTACAGTGATTTCAGAGTCGTTAAATTCTACCCTCCTTATAAAAATTTCGGCCTCGAAATTTACATTTACATAGGGACTAATTTTCAAATAGATAAGAGTATCTTGCACGCATATCTTCTTCTCGTTCCCATGTTGATTCTCCTAGCGAATCCTTTCTCCACATCACTCGGATCAAATTTACTTCCTTATTCCGCAATGTCTTCACCTTTCGGTCTAGGATCTCAACTGGTTGTTGCTCGCAGTTTAAGTCAGTTTGTACTGTGAGCTCTGAGTGATCGAGTATGTGGCCGGGGTCGCTCACATATCGTCATAGCTGGGATATGTAGAACACGTTGTGCACTTCTTCCAATGAGGGTGGTAGTGCTAAACGGTATGCCACTTCTCCAACTCGTTCGAGTATGTCGAACGGTCCTATGTATCTTGGACTGAGTTTACCCCTCTTACCAAAAAAGATCACTCCTCGGTTTGGAGAGATCTTCAAGAATACATGGTCTCCAGGTTGGAACTCCAGATGTCGACGTATTGCATCTGCCCAATACTTCTGTCGGTCTTAGGCTATGTGCATCCTTTCCCTGATCATGCGAACTATGTCCACAGTTGCCACGATCATCTCTGGTCCAAGATGTTCACGATCTCCAACGTCGTCCCAACTTAGCGGTGAATGACACTTCCGTTCGTAGAGTCTTACGAATGGGGTCATTCCAATGCTTGTCTGAAAGCTGTTGTTGTATGAAAACTCCACAAGGTGTAGGTGATCTTCCTACGAACCTCCGAAGTCTAACATACAGGCTCTTAGCATGTTTTCCAGAATCTTAATTGTTCGCTCGGACTGTCCGTCCATTTGTGGATGATACGCCGTGCTGAAATTCAGACTCGTTCCCATGCTGGCTTGCAGATTCTGCCAAAATTGTGATCGGAATCTTGTATCATGATCGGAGTCTATGCAATCAGGTACTCCACGTAATCTCATGATCTACTGCATGAGTTCATGGGTATCAGATATGGTACATCTTGAAGGTTTAAATCTTACTTTAGATTTATGCTTACCTCCATGTACTTCTTTACTAACGCCTCGGTTGACTGGCCAACTCGAAATGGAATAAAATGAGCCGACTTGGTGAGTCGATCCACAATAACCCATATTGCGTCGTTACCCTTCGTGCTGCGAGGGAGGGCAGTCACGAAGTCCATAGTAATGTGCTGCAATTTCCATTCTGGGATTGGTAACGGCTGAAGTAGACCAGCGGCTTTGTGATGTTCAGCCTTCACTTGCTGACACACTAAACACTTTTCTATGCTTCTAGCTACTTCGCGCTTCATTTTATGCCACCAGTAATGTTGTCGTAGATCCTTGTATATCTTCGTACTACTGGGGTGTACCGAATACGGAGAGCTGCGAGCTTCTTTCATCAACTCTTCCCTAATTGGGCCGATTGGCACATATAATCAACTTCCATATCGCAAAGATCTATCTTCGTGGATGATAAAGTCAGTTCTACGTCCACTTTCTACTTGTTCTCGGATCTTTTGTAGCTTGGCATCATTTAATTGAGCTGCATTGATCTGATTGACAAGAGTGGACTAGACTTGTAAGTTCATCAAATATGAAGTGCTATCTGGCATAACTACTTCGATCTCCAATCCGTGCAATTCTTGTTGTAACTTCCACTGAGCGGTGAGGTTCAATGCTAATGGCTGGCAACTAAGTGCATCAGGAACTACATTCATCTTCCCAGGATGATACTGTAGATTGATGTCGAAGTCCGCCATAAGTTCTAGCCATCTTCTCTGCCGCATGTTTAATTCCTTCTGAGTAAATACATACTTCAGAATCTTATGGTCAGTGTATATATCCACTCGTTCTCCTAAGAGGTAGTGGCGCCAAATCTTAAGTGCAAAAATGATGGCTGCCAACTCTAGATCATGTGTTGGATAATTGCGCTCATGAACCTTCAGTTGCCTTGATGCAAAAACCACAACTTTTCTATGCTGGTGTAGAACACATCCTAATTCTTTACCGGACGCATCACAATGCACAACGAATCCTCCAGATTGATCCGGTATTACGAGGATAGGAGTAGACGTTAATCTTGACTTGAGTTCTACAAAAGCTTTTTCACATGCTTCTGACCACACGAATGCTTCATCTTTACATGTGAGCTTGATCAGGAGTGTTGCCATCTTTGAGAAGCCTTCAATGAATCGTCGGTAGTATCCTGCTAATTCAAAGAAACTACTTATATCTTTCACCATCTTTGGTGTCGGCCACTCGCTGACAGCTGACACCTTAGCTGGATCTACTGAGATTCATTTGCCTGAAATGATATGTCCGAGAAATCTGACTTGATCTAGACAAAATTCATACTTGTTATACTTGACGTAGAGCTAATTTTGTTGCAATGTCTCCAGGACAATCCGTAAGTGCTCGGCGTGTTCTTTCTGATCCTTTGAATACACTAGGATGTTGTCGATGAAGATGACAACGAACCTGTCTAAATACTCTCGGAAAACTTGGTTCATAAAGATGGCAGGTGCATTGGTCACTATAAATAGCATTAGGAGATATTCATAATGACCATAGCGAGTCCTAAATGTCGTCTTCAGAATGTCGGACTCTTTGACCTTCACCTGATGATAACCCGAACGAAAATCTAGCTTTGAAAATACACAAGGCCCATTTAACTGATCAAAAAGATTATCGATACGTGGTAGTGGATACTTGTTCTTGATCTTCACTTCGTTCAGAGCTCGATAATCCACACCCATCTTGTAAGAACCTTCTTTCTTCTACACAAGTAACACCGGAGATCCCCAACTTGAAGTACTGGATCGGATCCAACCTTTCTTCAGCTGTTCGTCTAACTGGATACGAATCTCCTTCAAACCTTCTGGACTTAACCGGTACAGAGCTTTGATTACAGGTTGCGCACCACGTTGTAAATCAATACTAAACTCAAGAGCTCGATCGGGAGGCAAACCTGATATATCTTTAGGAAACACATCCTCGAACTCTCGAACTACTTCGGGCTTTTCTTCTTCTGCCGGTAGAGAGAACATTTCAGCATTCTTCGGTTTAGCATGGTAGCTTTCTGGCTCCAAAGTTCTATCTCCACTTTTGAAATAGAAGACTGGGTGATCTAATATCTCAAATACTACCCTCCTTTGACGGCAGTATATAGTAGCATAGAATATTCCCAGCCAATCCATTCCCAACATAACATCGAAATTTGGTATGTCCAGTAATTTGAAATTTGCATAGAATTCTCATCCGCAAACTACAACTGGACACTAATCAAACCCCATGGTTGCTTTCAAGACTCCATTCCCGGAACTGACATTCCAGCTTGAAATGAGTGGCTTCACGGGAATCACATGCGTTCTCACGAATCATTGGGACATGAAGCAGTGTGAAGCTCCAGTGTCGAAAAGTGCGAGTGCAAGAAGGGTGGCTACTAATATAGTACCTAAGTGGTGTGAGGTTGGGTTTAAATATAGGAAAAGATATAGTGATACACAAGAATTGAAAAATTGAAAGGAATGGGGGATTTACCAGTGATGACTTGTCCTGTGGCTTCGGCCTCCTCGACCGTCATTGTAAAATCCTGACGTCTTGGTACATTCCTTCTTGCTGGAGGCACATTCCTCTATCTTTGGGGCACGTTTCTCTGCACTTAGAGCACATTTCTCTGTGCCTGATAGAATTGACGATGAGGCTGTGCAGGTGGTCCATGTGGAGCCGGTGCAGGGAGAGCTAGGCGGGGTGCAGGAGTTTGAATGGCTGGCCGCTGCTGGGCTGTGATTGTGGGTCTGGGTGCCGGTGTTGTGTTGAAACGATATGGACATGCTCCTATAGCGTGAGTGGATGCGCCACAAACCAAACACAGGCCATTTGCACACCTGCGGTCTTTCACCAAGTGTAACAACCGAGTCCAGTTATACCAGTTTCTGTTGCCGTGTGTGTTGTTTATAGTGTCTATTTCATTTACTGTGGATGCGAATGGTAGTCTACTTTTTATTCGACCCGCTTGCTTGAACTTGTTGTTTCCTAGTTATGGTTTACCACGACATTACATATTTTTTAGCATATAACAATTTAAGTCCCTTAAAAATAATTTAAAAATACATAATATGGCCTGCTTGATACCCCTAACCCTGTGGTAGCGTTCTTGCATCGTGTTCTCGTCCCGTTCAGTGAAACGGACGTGTTTAGACGGCTACGCGCACGTACGTGCGTCCGTTCTTAGGGGTATGCATTTCGATTACAAAATCCTTCATTTTAATTTTTGGAACTTGCTAATAATTTTCATATTTCAAATTCAAAATTTTGGACCCGACCCGGGAGCATTTCTGAAACATTTTATATTTCCGCCAAATTCTAATAATTTTAAATCTCTTTAAAATTCGTTCATTTAACAGCCTAAAGATTTTGTTTTACCCAAAACATATTTTTTTAATAAAGTTACAGCTTACAATATTTTTTTAAACTAACGAGGTTATTCCTTAAAATAGCAAAATCTTTTATAAAATTATTTTCCTAAACAAATTTTCCTAACCCCCGAACCAATCAAAACCCTCCGTTCTATTCCACTGGGCCCCACAGCTGTCTCTCTCTCACCTTTCTCCTTCTCTTTCTCTCTCTTCTCTCTCTTCTCTCTTTATCTCTCCTACGCAAACATCCAAGATTCTCTCTCGTCACTATTCATTCCTCTCTCTCTCACTCCTCTCGATCTCCCTTCTCTCTCCTCTCGATTCTTTCTCTCTCTCTCTCTCTCTTCCGCATATCTCTCTCTCTCTCTTCCCTCTATATGTTTTTCTTCTTCCTTTTCTTTTCTTCACGAACCCATCACCAGAAAACCTCAGCCGCTGCCTCCGCCTCGCCGTTGCCCTAACACCGACGACGCCGTTGCAGACCTCGTCGCCTCCTCACCCTCATCACCTCCGCCTCCACTCTTTTCTTCCCCGATCACGCTGCACTCGCACTCGAGCAGCCCGTGCACCCTGCAAACATCTGCACCGCCGGGGTGATCGCTGCCGGTGACTTGTCCCCGTGTTCCTGGCCCTCGTGCGCTCCCAGTAAGCGTTGCTCCCTCTTCTCTCCTTCTTTCTCCTTTTTTCTCCTTCTTTCCCTTCTTTTCAGTTCTGTTCCCGTTTCTTGATCGCTGGTGGCCTCTGCAGGTACCTCGCCGGAGCTCCGTCAACGCCGTCGACCCTCACGACCCATCCACAGACCATTATGAGCTTCCTCTCCTCCATCCTCCTTCTCTTCTTCCCTTCTTTTCTTTCATGCATTTCTCTTTTAGGTTATTCACTGTTTTTTTGTGATCGCCGGAATCCGGCCGTGCCGTCGACGATCCCGAAAACCCAGCAAGGATACCTGACCCGTGTGATCCCACCGTTCGTTGTTTGGACTCATTCCGTGTACCGTGCGCGCGTCGCGACTTTTCCCGCCGACGCGTGACGTTCCGTTTACCGCTTCGCAATCTGTCGAGGCAAGTGAAACTTGCTACATGCTATTTAAATTACTATACATGCTATTTAAATTTCTATATACCTATTTGAGTGCACATTAAACCTGTAGTTTACATTTAATACTACATGTTCCATTTTATATTTCGACGTCCCGTTATATCATTTTAGATTCATATCTGAAAACATACCATGTTGCATTTAGTTCTATTATACATAGTACCCACATTCATATTTAAATCATATAACAATCATTTGCATAGCCCACAGTACCCCTTTTATATTGTATACTTTGTCGGACGACCTTTTGCATACATCTAACATTCAATTGCATCTTTAGATTATTTAGTCCATATTGACATGATTTTAACATCCATATTTGTTATACTGTAGTTAAGTAATGTTGAAACTATCCCTTAAACCCAAACCGATAACTGTGCATCTACATACCTAAATCTGTACCTGATTGCATTTCACATTACAAGTTCCAGCTTGTTGATTTTATTAGTACATATGCTTGTTCTGGATACCCATGATTATGCTAGTTTGATTATGAGCACCCACATGATATCTTGTACATCCTGACATGACTTGTTACACCTATTACTTGACACGACATGGTACCGTACGACTCTTGATATGACATGACACTTATATACACTACCCGGCTTGACCTGACGTACCATGGCTTTACCTGTTACCTGATCTTGCGTCTAATGCCAACAAACCAGTCCTGTAGTCCTGACGGACCGTTCCTGTTGTCTATCCAGACAAACCTGCACCTACTTGATCCTGAGTTGGCATTAGCTCGTGTTTATTTAATACCTGACTTAAACATATAACCTGGGGATATGGGGAAATCAATGATGAAACCTGACTTATAACTGGACAGTGTGCTACCTTTACTGATCAGTTTTAGAGGCTGGGTCAGCCTTGGGATGATGCTGCTGACATCATCCATCGTTATCCATTACCTTTTAGAGGCTAGGCCAGTCTTGGGATGATGCCATGGACATCATTCATCTTTACCCTTTCCTTTAGTGCCTAGCGGCATGTCTCGGTTTCAGCCCGAGAATCTTCACCGTGATCCCGAGCACGCACGGGATACTATTGAGTTACATCGATGATTCATCAGACTGATTTCAAAGACTTGAGAGTAGATAACCTAATAGACCAGTTTAGTTTACTCACTGCACACTACCCTTCACTGCCCTGATTTATATTGCTGTTACACCTGCTTTACAATTTACGATTATACTTGCATGTCTTGTTACCCTGTTTATATTTTATTGCTTGATGACATGACGCGCTGACGTCTGGGTTTTGCATGGCCCAGATTCCGTACCTTTGTTGCAGTCCGAGCAGGAGTACTTCAGCCAGCAGGATGATCAGTGAGGACTCTTTAGTAGTTAGTTCTTTTACTTTTCAGTATTTTATTCCTGATGTGAGCCCGTACTATCGGACATACATTCCAGTTATTCTTGTATTGGATCTTTTGCTTCCGCATTATTTATTCTTGACTCATTTTATTTTGGCTTATGGACATGTGTTAGATAGTTTTATTTTGTTCTTGATATCTCTACAGCCGTAATGTGACTGTGGAAGGATAATTCCTATCCACAGGTAGCATGGTTGGCTATATCACGTGCCTACCTTAGCGTACTCTAGGAAGCGGGGCGTGACATAGTTCTTTTGATATCAGAGCCATAGGTTAATCAGGTTTGATTCTTTTGTAGTTGGGTATTGGACCCAATACACGAATCAGAATACTCGTGATTAGGAAACATGTCCTGCCACCTTGCCATTTTACCGTTCTTGAATTTTAACCTCCTCCTGATTATACTTTTACGATGTGCAAACCTTCTTTGCATATCGACTCGAAAACCCGGTTCCTTGTTTATCTCTAGAACTTAGGCGACTTGGGTGGAGTTATGTAATTGTAGCTATGATACCGCGGCATAGTTACAATGCGGTACTCTATTTAAGTAACTCGGAGTTCTAGCCTTGATCTACATTTTGAATCTGTTATCATGCTAATCCTTGGGTGTTTTGATTTCAGGAATATGGCAGACAAGAATCTGAAGACGTACCAAAGGCGTGTTGACGAAGCCGCTATACTTGGGGTAATACGTGGGATGTTGGAGAATCAAACGCGGCAGACCGAGCTGAACCAGCAGCAAGTTGACTCCTTACAGGAAGGTTTACGGACCGTTCAGCAGTCCGTGAACAATGTTGTGGCCAGACCAGTGGATCGTGTGGGAACCATAGCGGATTTCAGAAGGCTGGGTCTGTCTGTCTTTACTGGTTTGGAGGAACCGTTGCTAGCGGAGCAGTGGATGGTTGACACGGAGAATCTACTCATTGCGGCGCAGATCCCCGAAGATAAGAGAGTAGATGTGGTACGCATCCAGTTGGTGGATTACGCCCGTGAATGGTGGCTTGTGGAGGAGACCCGCTTGCCCAAGCCGATCAATTGGGCGGATTTTTCAAAAAGTTTCCTGGAGAAGTTCTTCCTGCGGACTGCACGGGAGGAAATGGAAGAGAAGTTCATTAGTTTAAAGCAGAACAGTGCACCTGTAGATGTACATGCAGCTGAGTGGACACGGCTCAGTAGGTTCGCTGGACCTTTAGTTGCCAACGATGCTGATAGGGCAAGGAGGTTTATGCGCAGTTTGGATGTGGACATCCAGAGGCAGATTGTCTCCCTGGGTTTGACCACCTTCTCGCAGGTACTTACGGCGGCCCGTGAACAGCAAAGCTTATCTGGGAAGACTGGGAGTTCACAGCAGACAGCAATTACAGTACGGAAGCCGGCATTTACACCGAACCGAGCACATGGACGCAGAGGTATTCAAGTGAACCGTCATGGTGTAACACCTATGAAGAGGCCCGCTGTCGTTGACCAAAGAAAGAGCGTGACTTGTAACTACTGCCATTTACCCGGACATGTGCAAAGAGATTGTCGAAGGAGGCAGGGAGTTTGTTTGGTTTGTGGATCGGCGGATCATACTATAAACTCTTGTACGTCGAAGCTCCGCACAAAGGATGATCTTCAGAAGCCGCCGCGGAAACCGTTTCCGGGACAGAAGCAGCTGACTCAAGGACCCAATCAGTCTCGAGCTTTTACCTTGACAGCTGAGGAAGCTAAGGCTTCAGGAGAAGTTGTTTCAGGTATTCTACTTGTTCATAGTTTTCCCGCATTAGCGTTATTTGATTCTGGTGCATCCCACTGTTTTATGTCGTCCAAGTTTATTGCTACACACTCGATTACTTGCACGACCCTGTCTAGTTTCTGGGACATACACACCGGGAATGGGAAAATCATATCTAGTAGAGAGTGTAAAGATTGTGCAGTTGTTGTTTGCGGACGGGAGCTTTTTGCAGATTTCTTGGTGATTGATACGGGCAGCTATGAAGTCGTCTTGGGAATGGATTTTCTTGGCACTTTCCACGCTCACATCGATTGTAGGGCAAAAAAAGTAATTTTCCAGATTCTCGGACATCCAGAGTTTACCTTTATTGGAGGAAGCAGTTCTGTCGGGCCAGTCGAGTTTAGGGCTAGGCCGACAACTAGTGTTCTTTCGTCGATGGAGGTCGATAAAAGTGAAACGCCAGCTGTTGTTCGATATTTCATGGACGTGTTCGAGGATATATCAGGTTTACCGCCGAAGCGAGACGTGGAGTGCGCGATTGATCTTATTCCTGGTGCAGTGCCTGTCTCTAAAGCGTATTATCCAATGGCACCAGTGGAGTTGGAAGAAGTGAAGAAGCAGGTTACGGAGTTACTCGAGAAGGGTTGGATCCGAAGCAGTAACTCGCCGTGGGGAGCTCCAGTTCTTCTAGTCAAGAACAAAGATGGCATAAGGAGGATGTGCATCGACTATCGAGAATTAAACCGGGTGACTATTAAGAACAAGTACCCGATCCCTCGCATTGGCGAACTATTTGAGCAGCTTATTGGCGCGAGGGTATTCTCGAAGCTGGATTTGCGATCCGGATATCATCAAGTCCGAGTGAAAACAGAAGATATTTGCAAGACAGCATTCCGAACTCGGTATGGACATTACGAGTACTTAGTGATGCCTTTCGGAGTAACGAATGCACCGGCGATATTCATGGACTTGATGAACCGAATCTTTTCGCCATTTTTGGACCAGTTTATAGTGGTGTTCATTGATGATATTCTGGTCTATTCGAAGATTATTGAAGAGCATGCTGAACATTTGAAGATCGCACTGCAGACGCTGAGGCAAGAAAAATTATATGCAAAGATGAGCAAGTGCGAGTTTTGGCTGGAAGAAGTAAAGTTTTTGGGGCATGTCGTGTCTGGCGACGGAATCGCTGTTGATCCCGAAAAGATTGCAGCAGTTCGAGATTGGCCGATTCCGAAGAATGTTGCGGAGATAAGAAGCTTCCTTGGACTAGCCAGGTATTACAGAAGATTTGTGGAGAATTTTGCTCGTCTGGCGGAACCGTTGACCAAGCTTACGCGCAAGGAGATACCTTTTGTGTGGACAGATAGGTGTGCGTCATCTTTTGAGGCGTTGAAGCAGAAATTGATAACCGCTCCTATTCTGACCGTGCCAGACCGTTCCGGAGGATTAGTGATTCACAACGACGCATCTGGTAAAGGATTAGGATGTGTTTTGATGCAGCATGGGAAGGTTATAGCGTACGCATCGAGACAGTTGAAGGCCCATGAGAAGAATTACCCAACTCATGACTTGGAGCTTGCGGCTGTGATCTTCGCTTAAAAGATTTGGAGACACTACCTTTTGGGCGAAAGGGTCGAGGTTTTCACTGATCATAAAAGCTTGAAGTATGTGTTCACGCAGAAGGAGTTTAATATGAGGCAACGTAGATGGTTGGAGCAGATGGCTGACTACGATCTTGATCTTAAGTACCATCCAGGAAAAGTTAATGTTGTGCCGGATGCGCTCAGTCGGTTGCCAGCAATTCAGATGTTGACTGCACAGAAGAAACTCATTGAAGACTTTCGAAGATTTGATTTGGAGGTTGTGCTACCGCATTCTTCGGGACAGTTGATGCAGCTGCAGGTACATTCGTCGTTGATCGAGAATATTAAAGCAGCACAATCGCAGGACCCCAGAACAACGAATACAAAATAAACCCTAGAACACTCAACACTTGAGTCAGTTTAAAAATACCCAGAAAATATAACTCACAGAAATAGAGATTACAGTGTAAAAACGAGTACATATATCCCCTATACTGCCGCGGATCCGCGGCCCAAGTGCGGTACGGCCGCGGTTCCGCGGCGGTTTGGACGTATTATGTGCTCGTTTTGCACTACAATTCTTATATTTTCCTGCTTATTTTTAAGCATTTTTAATTCATAAAAATCACAGTTTTTAAAAAATGTACAGAGAGGGGGTTAAATTGACGTTTCCGAGTTCGATCGGGGTTTAACTTCGTATACACGTCGCCTAATGCTCTAGCTAGGCTCTGATACCACTGTAGGGTTACTAGGCACTCTAACAAGGGTTAAGAAAGCATCAACCATGCCCGATTAAAATTTTAGCCGTGCCTAACAACCCTAAACAAGATCTTTGCTAGAAAATTAGGGTTTCACATGCAAGTAAATAGCATCTACGACTAAGTGAATACGAAATACAACCTTTGCAGATCGGCCCTTCACTTCATTAGCTCCTTGTTGAAGTCCCTTCGCTGGGATCGTGGTTCTCCCGGACTCTTGCATGGCTTCACGAGGCGAAAGAAACGTCCTTGCTTGAAGTCTTCGAGGCCGAAGATGATCTACGTCGAGGGAATATCAACTCAAGCTACTACTTCACTAACTAGAGAATTAGTGAACCAAACACCCTATACTAAAGTGCTAGTCTAGTAGAGGATGGAGAAATAGGAAGTGGGTTCTCTTTAGAATTTTATTTCTTACAATCTTTCACTCTCTTTTTAAAACCCTAGCAAGCTTTTCCTTTTTGCTCAAAGAAGAAGAAGATGAACAAAAGAAAAAGAATGAGGATAATGATCAAGTAAGTGAGCTAACCATGGTGAGTGAGTATCATATACTAACTCATGTAGAGACTTAATCATGGCTAAGTGTGATGGTTAGGTTAGTAAAGATCCAAAGTAAAAACAAACTTAGTGGACTTTAGTCAATGCATCCACAAGCTTCATGCATTTTCTAATTTTCCACTAATTTTGTAATTACTTTTAAACATTAAACCCAACATAACAAATAGCATGGTGTAAGTCTCATACACCCATAAAAGATGTATCATCAACCATGATACAAAAAGAAAACACATTTTTAATACATATCACATATATATTAAAGTTGTGCACATGTGAGAAAAATCCTTAAGTGAACAAATGTTAGTTAATCTAAATTAGTATATCATATATACAATTATACACTAAATTATTAAATCAACACTTGACTTAATAATCCGGTCATATCTCATATAATCGACTAACATCCATTGTATCGACTTATCGAATCAACACTTGATTCGATAACCCGGCTATATCATATATAACCGACCGATACAAAAAGTCGCGAGAATAGAATACGGTATCACATACACGCATTATTCTCGGTCCCGCACATATCACATACGTGCTCCTATTTCGTTTTGCCTGAGCCAGTAAAACCTCTATGTAGGACTCTAAAGACTCGTCAATACGCCGGCAGTAGGTGATGATCACATCAAGCACCCACAAGCCGTCAGCGGTACTAGCTGGACGTAACGGCCACCCGGGTATTGAGCGATCGGAAGATCAGCAAGCAAGCCCGCTCCAACTCCTGTAAAAGCCTGCCGGTAACACTTCCCGTACAGTCCGATCTCCTCGTCCGATATGTCGCATATCAAGTCTAGGGGTGGTAAACGTCAGACCCCAATAACCGATAAGTCATGCCGATGTGAGGCTCATAACGGGTCGAGAAACTACTGGTAACACTTACCAGTAAATCTCTAACTCAGCCCTGGCTAGGGACTTCCCTGTTATGGCCAATCGAGCACAGCGCAACATCAACCCCCAATACCAGGAGAGACGAAACCCCTCCTATTGCTCATTGCCTCCATGTGACTCGGGACTGTACCCAAAAACCACCGTTTTGCACGCCCTCATAGACGTGGTAAGGTGGAAATCAAAGCACAGTGGGAATCACACAAGACTCTATGACGATCTCGGGTCTACAGACTAACCTGCACAAGTGTCACCAGAGAACTACCATCTGACGTGAGGTATAATACCATCTGGGAGTTCTCGGCGAGTCCGTCCAGTGTACCCAGTCTCCACTGAGCACCCGTATACCATCTCTGATGTCAAACACCAATGGATATGGGATCATCCATCGCCCATCTCATGGGTCGAGAAGCGTATACGCTAGTCTACACTGGTATATCGATGCCCTGTCTCGATACACCCACAACTAGGAACATTAAAGGATGTACTTATGGACTACACTGTCCCCACTAGTATGATCTGCATCATAGTCCAGGTAGTCAAGTACACATCCTAAGGGCTTTACCAACATGTAACTATAAGACAGTATCAAGAGACAAGTATACATGTTAAGATAAAGAGCAACCAGATAGCATACTATCATATCGAGCAAGAAAGTCCTCTCTATATATGTCCAAGCATCCAATATAATATACATCATCTGTACAATACTGGCCTCTAGGGCATACATACAACTAACACTCTCCTCCATCCTTCTTCTCTTCTTCCCTTCTTTTCTTTCATGCATTTCTCTTTTAGGTTATTCACTGTTTTTTTGTGATCGCCGGAATCCGGCCGTGCCGTCGACGATCCCGACAACCCAGCAAGGATACCTGACCCGTGTGATCCCACTGTTCGTTGTTTGGACTCATTCCGTGTACCGTGCGCGTGTCGCGACTTTTCCCGCCGACGCGTGACGTTCCGTTTACCGCTTCGCAATCCGTCGAGGCAAGTGAAACTTGCTACATGCTATTTAAATTACTATACATGCTATTTAAATTTCTATATACCTATTTGAGTGCACATTAAACCTGTAGTTTACATTTAATACTACATGTTCCATTTTACATTTCGACGTCCCGTTATATCATTTTAGATTCATATCTCGAAACATACCATGTTGCATTTAGTTCTATTATATATAGTACCCACATTCATATTTAAATCATATAACAATCATTTGCATAGCCCACAGTACCCCTTTTATATTGTATACCTTGTCGGACGACCTTTTGCATACATCTAACATTCAATTGCATCTTTAGATTATTTAGTCCATATTGACATGATTTTAACATCCATATTTGTTATACTGTAGTTAAGTAATGTTGAAACTATCCCTTAAACCCAAACTGATAGCTGTGCATCTACATACCTAAATCTGTACCTGATTGCATTTCACGTTACAAGTTCCAGCTTGTTGATTTTATTAGTACATATGCTTGTTCTGGATACCCATGATTATGCTAGTTTGATTATGAGCACCCACATGATATCTTGTACACCCTGACATGACTTGTTACACCTATTACTTGACACGACATGGTACCGTACGACTCTTGATATAACATGACACTTATATACACTACCCGGCTTGACATGACGTACCATGGCTTTACCTGTTACCTGATCTTGCGTCTAATGCCAACAAACCTATCCTGTAGTCCTGACGGACCGTTCCTATTGTCTATCCAGACAAACCTGCACCTACTTGATCCTGAGTTGGCATTAGCTCGTGTTTATTTAATACCTGACTTAAACATATAACCTGGGGGTATGGGGAAATCAATGATGAAACCTGACTTGTAACTGGACAGTGTGCTACCTTTACTGATCAGTTTTAGAGGCTGGGCCAGCCTTGGGATGATGCTGCTGACATCATCCATCGTTATCCATTACCTTTTAGAGGCTAGGCCAGTCTTGGGATAATACCATGGACATCACTCATCTTTACCCTTTCCTTTAGTGCCTAGCAGCATGTCTCGGTTTCAGTCCGAGAATCTTCACCGTGATCCCGGGTACGCACGGGATACTATTGAGTTATATCGATGATTCATCAGACCGATTTCAAAGACTTGAGAGTAGATAACCCAATAGACCAGTTTAGTTTACTCACTGCACACTACCCTTCACTACCCTGATTTATATTGCTGTTACACCTTATTTACAATTTACGATTATACTTGCATGTCTTGTTACCCTGTTTATATTTTATTGCTTGATGACATGACGCGCCGATGTCTGGGTTTTGCATGGCCCAGATTCCGTACCTTTGTTGCAGTCCGAGCAGGAGTACTTCAGCCAGCAGGCTGATCAGTGAGGACTCTTTAGTAGTTACTTCTTTTACTTTTCAGTATTTTATTCCTGATGTGAGCCCGCACTTTGGGACATACATTCCAGTTATTCTTGTATTGGATCTTTTGCTTCCGCATTATTTATTCTTGACTCATTTTATTTTGGCTTATGGACATGTGTTAGATAGTTTTATTTTGTTCTTGATATCTCTACAGCCGTAATGTGACTGTGGAAGGATAATTCCTATCCACAGATAGCATGGTTGGCTATGTCACGTGCCTACCTTAGCGTACTCTGGGAAGCGGGGTGTGACATGGTTCTTTTGGTATCAGAGCCATAGGTTAATCGGGTTTGATTCTTTTGTAGTTGGGTATTAGACCCAATACACGAATCAGAATACTCGTGATTAGGAAACATGTCCTACCACCTTGCCGTTTTACCGTTCTTGAATCTTAACCTCCTCCTGATTATACTTTTACGATGAGCAAACCTTCTTTGCATGTCGACTCGAAAACTTAGTTTCTTATTTATCTCTAGAACTTAGGCGACTTGGATGGAGTTATGTAATTGTAGCTATGATACCGCGGCATAGTTACAATGCGGTACTCTATTTAAGTAACTCGGAGTTCTAGCCTTGATCTACATTTTGAATCTGTTATCATGCTAATCTTTGGGTGTTATGATTTCAGGAATATGGCAGACAAGAATCTGAAGACGTACCAAAGGCGTGTTGACGAAGCCGCTATACTTGGGGTAATACGTGGGATGTTGGAGAATCAAAGGCGGCAGACCGAGCTGAACCAGCAGCAAGCTGACTCCTTACAGGAAGGTTTACGGACCGTTCAGCAGTCCGTGAACAATGTTGTGGCCAGACCAGTGGATCGTGTAGGAACCGTAGCGGATTTCAGAAGGCTGAGTCCGTCTGTCTTTACTGGTTTGGAGGAACTGTTGCCAGCGGAGCAGTGGCTGGTTGACACGGAGAATCTACTCATTGCGGCGCAGATCCTCGAAGATAAGAGAGTAGATGTGGTACGCATCCAGTTGGTGGATTACGCCCGTGAATGGTGGCTTGTGGAGGAGACCCGCTTGCCCAAGCCGATCAATTGGGCGGATTTTTTAAAAAGTTTCCTGGAGAAGTTCTTCCTGCGGACTGCACGGGAGGAAATGGAAGAGAAGTTCATTAGTGTAAAGCAGAACGGTGCACCTGTAGATGTACATGCAGCTGAGTGGACACGGCTCAGTAGGTTCGCTGGACCTTTAGTTGCCAACGATGCTGATAGGGCAAGGAGGTTTATGCGCAGTTTGGATGTGGACATCCAGAGGCAGATTGTCTCCCTGGGTTTGACCACCTTCTCGCAGCTACTTACGGCGGCCCGTGAACAGCAGAGCTTATCTGGGAAGACTGGGAGTTCACAGCAGACAACAATTACAGTACGGAAGCCGGCATTTACACCGAACCGAGCACATGGACGCAGAGGTATTCCTGTGAACCGTCATGGTGTAACACCTATGAAGAGGCCCGCTGTCGTTGACCAAAGAAAGAGCGTGACTTGTAACTACTGCCATTTACCCGGACATGTGCAAAGAGATTGTCGAAGGAGGCAGGGACTTTGTTTGGTTTGTGGATCGGCGGATCATACTATAAACTCTTGTCCGTCGAAACTCCGCACAAAGGATGATCTTCAGAAGCCGCCGCGGAAACCGTTTCCGGGACAGAAGCAGCTGACTCAAGGACCCAATCAGGCTCGAGCTTTTACCTTGACGGCTGAGGAAGCTAAGGCTTCAGGAGAAGTTGTTTCAGGTATTCTACTTGTTCATGGTTTTCCCGCATTAGCGTTATTTGATTTTGGTGCATCCCACTGTTTTATGTCGTCCAAGTTTATTGCTACACACTCGATTACTTGCACGACCCTGTCTAGTTTCTGGGATATACACACTGGGAATGGGAAAATCATATCTAGTAGAGAGTGTAAAGATTGTGCAGTTGTTGTTTGCGGACGGGAGCTTTTTGCAGATTTCTTGGTGATTGATACGGGCAGCTATGAAGTCGTCTTGGGAATGGATTTTCTTGGCACTTTCCACGCTCACATCGATTGTAGGGCAAAGAAAGTAATTTTCCAGATTCTCGGACATCCAGAGTTTACCTTTATTGGAAGAAGCAGTTCTGTCGGGCCAGTCGAGTTTAGGGCTAGGCCGACAACTAGTGTTCTTTCATCGATGGAGGTCGATAAAAGTGAAGCGCCAGCTATTGTTCGATATTTCATGGACGTGTTCGAGGATATATCAGGTTTACCGCCGAAGCGAGACGTGGAGTTCGCGATTGATCTTATTCCTGGTGCAATACCTGTCTCTAAAGCGTATTATCCAATGGCACCAGTGGAGTTGGAAGAAGTTAAGAAGCAGGTTACGGAGTTACTCGAGAAGGGTTGGATCCGAAGCAGTAACTCGCCGTGGGGAGCTCCAGTTCTTCTAGTCAAGAACAAAGATGGCACAAGGAGGATGTGCATCGACTATCGAGAATTAAACCGGGTGACTATTAAGAACAAGTACCCGATCCCTCGCATTGGCGAACTATTTGAGCAGCTTAGTGGCGCGAGGGTATTCTCGAAGCTGGATTTGCGATCCGGATATCATTAGGTCCGAGTGAAAACAGAAGATATTTGCAAGACAGCGTTCCGAACTCGGTATGGACATTACGAGTACTTAGTGATGCCTTTCGGAGTAACGAATGCACCGGCGATATTCATAGACTTGATGAACCGAATCTTTTCGCCATTTTTGGACCAGTTTATAGTGGTGTTCATTGATGATATTCTGGTCTATTCGAAGAGTATTAAAGAGCATGCTGAACATTTGAAGATCGCACTGCAGACGCTGAGGCAAGAAAAATTATATGCAAAGATGAGCAAGTGCGAGTTTTGGCTGGAAGAAGTAAAGTTTTTGGGGCATGTCGTGTCTGGCGACGGAATCGCTGTTGATCCCGAAAAGATTGCAGCAGTTCGAGATTGGCCGATTCCGAAGAATGTTGCGGAGATAAGAAGCTTCCTTGGACTAGCCAGGTATTACAGAAGATTTGTGGAGAATTTTGCTCGTCTGGCGGAACCGTTGACCAAGCTTACGCGCAAGGAGATACCTTTTGTGTGGACAGATAGGTGTGCGTCATCTTTTGAGGCGTTGAAGCAGAAATTGATAACCGCTCCTATTCTGACCGTGCCAGACCGTTCCGGAGGATTAGTGATTCACAGCGACGCATCTGGGAAAGGATTGGGATGTGTTTTGATGCAGCATGGGAAGGTTCTAGCGTACGCATCGAGACAGTTGAAGACCCATGAGAAGAATTACCCAACTCATGACTTGGAGCTTGCGGCTGTGATCTTCGCTTTGAAGATTTGGAGACACTACCTTTTGGGCGAAAGGTCGAGGTTTTCACTGATCATAAAAGCTTGAAGTATGTGTTCACGCAGAAGGAGTTTAATATGAGGCAACGTAGATGGTTGGAGCTGATGGCTGACTACGATCTTGATCATAAGTACCATCCGGGAAAAGTTAATGTTGTGCCGGATGCGCTCAGTCGGTTGCCAGCAATTCAGATGTTGACTGCACAGAAGGAACTCATTGAAGACTTTCAAAGATTTGATTTGGAGGTTGTGCTATCGCATTCTTCGGGACAGTTGATGCAGCTGCAAGTACATTCGTCGTTGATCGAGAATATTAAAGCAGCGCAATCGCAGGACCCTAGATTGCAAAAGTTTCGAGAACAGGTTGAAGCTGGACTTCGAACTGACTTATTGATCCATGAAGATGGTTTGTTGAGATATGGTAGCCGGTTGTGTGTGCCAAAGGGGGATATTCGCGAAGAACTTATGAAGGAGGCACACAGTTCAGCATATTCCGTACATCCAGGAGGCACGAAAATGTACCGAGACATACGACAGCATTTCTGGTGGGAAGGCATGAAATGGGAGATTGCCCGCTTTGTGGCAAAGTGCTTGGTGTGTCAGCAAGTTAAGGCTGAACATCAAAGGGTTGCTGGTTTATTGCAACCACTTCCGATTCCTCAGTGGAAGTGGGAACATATAACCATGGATTTCGTAACAGCTCTACCGCGGAGTCCAAAAGGCAATAATGCAGTATGGGTGATTGTTGATCGTTTGACCAAGGCAGCTCATTTCATTCCTTTTCGGGTTGGTCAATCAACAGAAATTTTGGCAGAACGGTATATGCAAGAGATTGTAAGATTGCATGGAGTACCGGTGAGCATCGTGTCCGACCGTGACACTCGGTTCTTATCACACTTCTGGAAGAGCTTACAGGAAAGTTTGGGGACTCGATTGAAGTTTAGCACAGCTTATCATCCTCAAACAGATGGCCAGCCAGAGAGAACGATCCAAACTCTTGAAGATATGTTGAGATCTTGCATGTTGGACTTCAAGGGTTCATGGGAGGATCATCTATATTTGGTGGAGTTTTCTTGCAATAACAGTTTCCAGGAGACTATACAGATGGCTCCATTCGAAGCTTTATATGAACGCAAGTGTCGTTCACCTGTTTGTTGGGATGATATCGGTGAATGAAGATTGTTGGGACCAGATTTGGTTGTGCAAACAGTTGAGAAAGTTAACACTATCTGAAATCATATGAAAGCGGCACAAGATAGACAAAAGAGTTGGGCAGATACGTCGAGAAGACCTCTAGAGTTCGCCGTGGGTGATTTGGTATTCTTGAAGATATCACCGACTAGAGGGGTGATTCGTTTCGGAAGTCGAGGAAAGCTCAGTCCTCGATTCGTCGGACCCTTTGAGATTTTGGAGCGTGTCGGTGAGGTAGCGTATCGATTGGCGTTACCGCAATCCTTGGAGAATGTGCATGACGTGTTCCACGTATCTCAACTCCGTAAGTATGTTAGAGATGAAACGCATGTGTTGGATCATTCGGAGCTGACTGTACGAGAAGACCTAACTTTTGAGGAGCGACCGATTACGATTGTGGATCGAAGGGAAATGGTTCTTAAGAACAAGGTTATCCCTCTTGTACTTGTTTCTTGGGGTAGTCGCTCACATGGAGAGTCAACTTGGGAACGAGAAGATAAAATCCGGCAGAAGTTTCCCCATCTTTTCTTATAGTTTGTTGGTCGTTTATCCTTTTTTGTGTTCTTGGAATTTCGAGGACGAAATTCTTTTTATAGTTGGGTATAATGTAACAACCGAGTCCAGTTATACCAGTTTCTGTTGCCGTGTGTGTTGTTTGTGGTGTCTATTTCATTTACTGTGGATGCGAATGGTAGTCTACTTTTATTCGACCCGCTTGCTTGAACTTGTTGTTTCCAAGTTATGATTTACCCCGACATTACATATTTTTTAGCATATAACAATTTAAGTCCCTTAAAAATAATTTAAAAATACATAACATGGCCTGCTTGATACCCCTAACCCTGTGGCAGCGTCCTTGCATCGTGTTCTCGTCCCGTTCAGTGAAACGGACGTGTTTGGACGGCTACGCGCACGTACGTGCGTCCGTTCTTGGGGGTATGCATTTCGGTTACAAAATCCTTAATTTTAATTTTTGGAACTTACTAATAATTTTCATATCTCAAATTCAAAATTTTGGACTCGACCCGGGCGCATTTCTGAAACATTTTGTATTTCCGCCAAATTCTAATAATTTTAAATCTCTTTAAAATTCGTTCATTTAACAGCCTAAAGATTTTGTTTTACCCAAAACATATTTTTTTAATAAAGTTACAGCTTACAATATTTTTTTAAACTAACGAGGTTATTCCTTAAAATAGCAAAATCTTTTATAAAATTATTTTCCTAAACAAATTTCCTAACCCCCGAACCAATCAAAACCCTCCGTTCTATTCCACTGGGCCCCACAGCTGTCTCTCTCTCACCTTTCTCCTTCTCTTTCTCTCTCTTCTCTCTTTATCTCTCCTGCGCAAACATCCAAGATTCTCTCTCGTCACTATTCATTCCTCTCTCTCTCACTCCTCTCGATCTCCCTTCTCTCTCCTTTCGATTCTTTCTCTCTCTCTCTCTCTTCCGCGTATCTCTCTCTCTCTTCCCTCTATATGTTTTTCTTCTTCTTTTTCTTTTCTTCACGAACCCATCACCAGAGAACCTCAGCCGCTGCCTCCGCCTCGCCGTTGCCCTAACACCGACGACGCCGTTGCACACCTCGTCGCCTCCTCACCCTCATCACCTCCGCCTCCACTCTCTTCTTCCCCGATCACGCTGCACTCACACCCGAGCAGCCCGTGCACCCCTGCACACATCTGCACCGCCGGGGTGATCGCCGCCGGTGACTTGTCCCCGTGTTCCTGGCCCTCGTGCGCTCCCAGTAAGCGTTGCTCCCTCTTCCCTCCTTCTTTCTCCTTCTTTCCCTTCTTTTCAGTTCTGTTCCCGTTTCTTGATCACCGGTGGCCTCTGCAGGTACCTCGCCGGAGCTCCGTCAACGCCGTCGACCCTCACGACCCCTCCACAGACCATTGTGAGCTTCCTCTCCTCCATCCTCCTTCTCTTCTTCCCTTCTTTTCTTTCATGCATTTCTCTTTTTGGTTATTCACTGTTTTTTTGTGATCGCCGGAATCCGGCCGTGCCGTCGACGATCCAGAAAACCCAGCAAGGATACCTGACCCGTGTGATCCCACTGTTCGTTGTTTGGACTCATTCCGTGTACCATGCGCGCGTCGCGACTTTTTCCGCCGACGCATGACGTTCCGTTTACCGCTTCGCAATCCGTCGAGGCAAGTGAAACTTGCTACATGCTATTTAAATTATTATACATACTATTTAAATTTCTATATACCTATTTGAGTGCACATTAAACCTGTAGTTTACATTTAATACTACATGTTCCATTTTACATTTCGACGTCCCGTTATATCATTTTAGATTCATATCTCGAAACATACCATGTTGCATTTAGTTCTATTATACATAGTACCCACATTCATATTTAAATCATATAACAATCATTTGCATAGCCCACAGTACCCCTTTTATATTGTATACCTTGTCGGACGACCTTTTGCATACATCTAACATTCAATTGCATCTTTAGATTATTTAGTCCATATTGACATGATTTTAACATCCATATTTGTTATACTGTAGTTAAGTAATGTTGAAACTATCCCTTAAACCCAAACCGATAACTGTGCATCTACATACCTAAATCTGTACCTGATTGCATTTCGCGTTACAAGTTCCAGCTTGTTGATTTTATTAGTACATATGCTTGTTCTGGATACCCATGATTATGCTAGTTTGATTATGAGCACCCACATGATATCTTGTACACCCTGACATGACTTGTTACACCTATTACTTGACACGACATGGTACCGTACGACTCTTGATATGACATGACACTTATATACACTACCCGGCTTGACCTGACGTACCATGGCTTTACCTGTTACCTGATCTTGCGTCTAATGCCAACAAACCTGTCCTGTAGTCCTGACGGACCGTTCCTGTTGTCTATCCCGACAAACCTGCACCTACTTGATCCTGAGTTGGCATTAGCTCGTGTTTATTTAATACCTGACTTAAACATATAACCTGGGGATATGGGGAAATCAATGATGAAACCTGACTTGTAACTGGACAGTGTGCTACCTTTACTGATCAGTTTTAGAGGCTGGGCCAGCCTTGGGATGATGCTGCTGACATCATCCATCGTTATCCATTACCTTTTAGAGGCTAGGCCAGCCTTGGGATGATGCCATGGACATCATTCATCTTTACCCTTTCCTTTAGTGCCTAGCGGCATGTCTCGGTTTCAGCCCGAGAATCTTCACCGTGATCCCGGGCACGCACGGGATACTATTGAGTTACATCGATGATTCATCAGACTGATTTCAAAGACTTGAGAGTAGATAACCCAATAAACCAGTTTAGTTTACTCACCGCACACTACCCTTCACTGCCCTGATTTATATTGCTGTTACACCTGCTTTACAATTTACGATTATACTTGCATGTCTTGTTACCCTGTTTATATTTTATTGTTTGATGACATGACGTGCTGACGTCTGGGTTTTGCATGGCCCAGATTCCGTACCTTTGTTGCAGTCCGAGCAGGAGTACTTCAGCCAGCAGGCTGATCAGTGAGGACTCTTTAGTAGTTACTTCTTTTACTTTTCAGTATTTTATTCCTGATGTGAGCCCGCACTATGGGACATACATTCCAGTTATTCTTGTATTGGATCTTTTGCTTCCGCATTATTTATTCTTGACTCATTTTATTTTGGCTTATGGACATGTGTTAGATAGTTTTATTTTGTTCTTGATATCTCTACAGCCGTAATGTGACTGTGGAAGGATAATTCCTATCCACAGGTAGCATGGTTGGCTATGTCACGTGCCTACCTTAGCGTACTCTGGGAAGCGGGGCGTGACACTAAGTGTCCAGTTCTCTTGCAGTAGAAACAGAAATCTGGACTGGACCGGTTAAATGTTCCTTCCGGTCTCCTCGGTTCAAAGGTCGACCTAGAAGAGGCTCCTCCTGACATCTGTGCGGCAGGGCTTTTGATTCCAGCTGTTTGGGGCTTACCCTTCTTCTTCACCACAGCTTCATAACGGCGAGCTACCTACAGGGCGAGTTCATGAGTCGGATAGTCGCCTATGGCTAACGCCGTCTGAATCTCCGGATCTGAGCCCTGTTGAAATCGTCTAGCCCGAATCTTATCAGTCAGGATTAAATGTGCCGCAAACCTGATAAGATGTTGATGTCGGAATAGTGATGTGTTTTAACGGAACAGTATTTGATACGAATTCTTTACCTGCTAAGCATGATGAACTCAGCATCATATTCATCTACCGATTTTATCCACATAGAACCTTGTTGCAGGTGGATGAACTATTGCTCCATCTCAAATCGAGCAGTCTCGGGAAAGAACTTCGTATTGAACAGATCGCGAAACGTCTTCCATTCTATTGGATGTGTGAGACGACTTTTCTCAGCCTTCCACCAGACTCTTGCATTGTCTGTCAGTTGCACGTTTGCTCATTGATAGGAGCCGCAACGGTAGGTGGTGGTGGTAGAGTTGGCGGTGGGGTATTGCCATTGACGTTCATGCTGGTGTTATTAGGAGAATCCATTACCTTGATAGAAAAAAGAACGGTTAGGAGAGATTCAAGAAATTTGAAATGTAAGGAATGCATAGTTGCTGATTCTTATAATTATTGTGATATATTGCTTAAGACTGCATGCAGAACTGACATGCATGGGCCACCGACAAAACCTGTCACGCCCCGCTTCCCAATAGACGGAAACGGTGACGTGGCAGGCCACAACGTATTTACTATAAAATAAATACGTTAAGCGTAATTAAGCAATATATAAAAATGAACAAGAATGACAAGAGAATAAATGAAACAGTAACTTTATTTACATTCAACTTTACATACAACTGTTTGAAATAAAAGATACAATTATCAAAAGCAAATACCTAAACAATGGCATACTGAAAGTAAGTGCAGAGGAACTAGTAGTCAAGATGAGCGGTAAGCCGGTCCAAGTCCTCCTGGCTCGGCTCTATCTCCATAGAGTCCGGTCCTCCTGACGAACATTCCAAAGAGAAAACATAAAGGAATGTCTTCAGCGAACTAACGCTCGGTAAGTCTTCAAAGAAGAAAAAGAAGATAGTATATAAAGTGAAATAAACAGGTAAAGTTGTATATGATCGATTACTGGTATATGATAGTTATTCTAACGTGGTGGTTTGTAGTTTGATAAGGGAAGTATTCATGTATACGAGAGGAGTCCATCTTACCCCGTAGACCATGGTAACATGCAGTACAAGGCCCCGTCATAACCTACGGAACAACGGCACATGAATTCAAGTGGGTTTCTTTTAAGTGACCTCTCATGCCACGATATACGTTCCGTACCAATCTATCGCTTTATCACCGCGTAATGTATTGTATAGATTATGTTTACAAGTCTTGGCTGAAACTATGGATACAAAATGTTCAGGTTCATGTCAGGATGTAATCATGTATTCAAGTAGTCATGTTGAGTTCATGTCAAGTTATAACCATGGTTCGGTCAAATCAAGTCAAGTATACATGTTTGAATTTGATATTTGAATTCGAGGATCCATGTTCATGACCAACTATTCATGTTTGATTTTGGATTCAGGTTTGAGATTGGACTCAGATTGAGTCAGACACTTGTAACGGATTTAACTTTTGAATTCTTAGGTTCGGAAATTATCGGCAACTGTTGCACATTGACGACAGGATTTGTGTCTCTTTCCAAGACAATTGACATTGATAACTCCTGTTAAATTTTCTAATTTGAATAGGCAAGCACTCACTTTCTCCGGCTCCTTGAAGCTCAAGAGAATTGATCCCGCTTAAATCTATATTTACTAAAATCCTTAAAATATTATTTTGTATATCTCGAGGGGGTTATGAAAAATATTTTAATATAGATTAAAAATGAAACTCAAGAGTGATTTGTATTACTTAAGATTTTCATGAACATGTATTTTAAGTATTGTGGTATTTTCATGATAATAAAAGTTTATAGTATTTTATTGAAAACTAATCTTTTTTAGTAACTTGATGGTATTTTATTGACATTTTTTAATCTTTCATTTTTAGAAAAATATAGTTTCATAAAATAATGAAAATATGGGTTTTTTATTTTATATAATTTTTAAATTTTTAGAAAAATTAGTTTTATTTAGAAAATTCGCATTTCTTAAAAACTGTATTTTATATCCTTTCGAGATCGAATACTCCGTGAGGAATGCTGCATCTCGCTCTACTATTCTCAGGATGTACGATAATCTGCACTATCCATTAGCGGGTCTCCTAACAAGGGTTGTAGATACATAATTGCAAAGGAATACAAATACCGCTTTAAAAAACCCGGTTTTAAAGTATGTGGTATTTTATTGTAAAGATTATTCTTCGAAACAAAAATACGTACAAATAGGTATCGTGCTATGAAACCAAAGTATATGTGTGGGGTAGGTCGTTATCCCGTGAAGTTTTTCCTAATGGTATAGTTTTAACAAAAACGAAAAGAGATGATAATAAAGTTCAAAGTATTTTAATGAAAAAGTTCAATTATGGTTGTTTCACATGAGATTCTTGGTTAAACTTGATTCTAAATATTGGTATTTAAGGTTATAAATAATGTGGTAAAATTAGATTGACCAAATTATAAAGGAAAAGGAGTTCTAGGGTTTAGAAACGAAAGGCATCGGTAATAACTTCGCTTTACCGATACAAGATTTGTAGATGAAATTCAATGAAAAGAAGGAGAGTTGGGAGGGACCTACGATTTGAATATATCAAGAAGAGATTAAGGAAGAGGGGATGAACTTCGTGGTGTTGCGGAAGCTCCGGAATCGGCTTCGATCTTCGACGAAAGAAGCTTGCTCGCTAACTCCACTTTACTCCACTTGCACTTAAGAACTTTTGAGAGAGTTTTTGCTTGAATTTTCAAAATGGTGAAGAGCTAGGACAGGGGATGGTATTTATAGTGGAGAATTAGGGTTTGGGAATTAAAATTTTGGATTAAAAAGCATTAAAATGATGATAATGGTGAAATGAAAGGTCTCTATTTGATTGTAGGGAAATCAAACAGTGCAGAAGAGTTGAGGGGAGTTGAAGAGACGAGTGTGCAAAGCACGAAACAAAATGGACTCATCGTGACCGTCCCCGCCGGCCCTAGGGCTATTTCCGCCGGTCGGATCCGAGGCAAATGCCTCGAGATTCATGCCGCTTAATTACCTCTGTATTTACACCATTTTTCACATGTTTGATTTTTCTGAACTTTTCATTTCCCCATGTATTGCACGTGCAACCTTTTGGGCTTCCAAAATGTTAAAAAGAAAAAATCAGAAAAATAATTGTGTCTGATAGGAATCGAATACACAAGCTACGTCACAACAGTGCAAAGGCTTTACCAGTGAGTTACAAGTGACTTCTTGTTTTTAATTAACAAAAGTAACTTATAGCTCATGCACATACTGTCAAAACTTTTTTCTGTATATTAACAGAAAAAATTCTGTACAGAGATTTCAAAGTCGTTACAGTGGCTGGAAGTTTGGACACGAAAGAGCGCGTCCACCATCGTTGTCAGTCGGTCGATCCGTACAGATAAGGTTTCGACGATATTGGGATGAGGAGTAGAGCCGCCTCCGCCTCCATTGCGATGATCGCTGTCAGGACGGGGTGGATCGTGATAGGATCTTCATTGCGATGATCACTGGCCATCGAATTGAAGGCGAAATATCAACTTTTTGGGTGGAAAATGAATGTTTCCCACAGACGGCGCCAACTGATGGATGTCGAAATCTCCCTCAGATATTGTCCTCTGTCGATCTTGCGGCCAGCGGGACTAAACAGTTGAGATTTGTGGTGGAGCTTGGGTGTAGATCTCAATGGGTTGATGATTGTTGTTGTCGCCAAACTACCTGCAAAGGAAATTCCGGGATGGGAAACCACTGTAAAACCCTCCGACGATCAAGTAAGTATCAAGAAATAATTGGGCAAAGTAGAGTCATATTGGAATCAAATTGAGTTACCTGAACCGTCTGGAGGAGCGGTTTATATAGGAGTCGCATGGAGCAAACCGATGCGAGATTTTCGCCATCCATTTCGCCCCTGCGTAACGTTCGCATTGATGGCGAGATACGCTAGCGTGGAATGCGGGACGTGGAGCGGAGGAGATCTCATTGTGGCGAGATACGTGGAGCCGTTATAAGGATGCTCGTGCTCCATGCTTCCGGTCAAGCTGGGATGCTGAGGAATCTCTACTGTAGGATAGCTCGGTGATGAGTAAGGAAGCTGAGGAAACTCAGTTCTATGATAGCTCGGAGACGAGTTATTGGCCAATGGTCAGACGAAGATGAAACATGTTCATGAGAGCCCTTCTAAAGGTCGGATGCTATCTCGGAGGTGAAACGTCGAGGAATGTCTCCCTTGGACGTTTTTATCTTAGTTTCATAAATTTCAAGTAGCTAGTTGGTGCATGTGGAAGACCTACCATCCACCACGTGCCTTGATCTGGATAATCCCTACTCGTGAACACCGTCACCAACCTTACTGTTTTATAATATTGGCCGCGGCTAATGTGGTTGTCAATGTACACAGCCCTATTAAGCTCATATATAATGCTGCACGGACTAAAGTTTGAACGATTATGCATTTAGCCTAAAATTTGTTCATTTGCAGCCGCATTAAGCTCATGAAAGTTTTTCTCTCGTTTAGTCTAAAATTTATGAGCTTTTTAGTTCCTTATCTGCGATTGCTGTAGACTTTGGCACAAAAGAGCTTTATTAGATAACTCAACTTTGATTATATAAGTGCATTATTTGTCAAGCCAAGTAATATTTCTTTCCAATTGAGGACAAAACAGTGAAATAAAATGAGCGGCTATTTCACAAGTTTGAATCAAGGTTGGAAACGCGGCACGTGCAGGCTCTGATAATTTAACACCACTTTTATGCTGTGATGAGAGAGAAAGAAAGAGTGGAGAGAGAGAGAAGATGCTTCACTTCTCCAACTCTCATCCCCACACCCACCCGCCCATGCGCAACTTAAACAATTTTCTCTCTTCTTTTTTATTAACCAATCTTTTGGCTTCTCTTCATTTTTCCCGCCTCCATACTCTTAATTTTATATTATATATTATGTCATCGGTAACATATACATAAATTTTATGCATGTGCGGTGCACATAAAAATTAGATAAATATAATAATAAGAGTAAATAAATTAATAAACATCTCCTTTTCTTTGAACGGAGAGGAGAGAGAGTGAGGAAAAGAAATTATGGATGACGTCGAAATCTTTACTACTTATATATTATTCTCTCCTCATATGTTATGTTATTCAGTTGCATGTTTGATTTGATATATCAACTAAAATACTAATTACGTAAAATTTTAACACATCAAATTATGGAAGTGGCTGCGTTACATGTTGCATATAAATAATTAAATACCCAAGATGCATGTTAATATGTTATGGCCAATCAATTTAGATATTGTATTATCAACTCACACAACTTTAACAACAACATTTTTTTCCTGACCAATTATTGAATTTGCACTAAAAAAAATAATATTCCAAAAAGATGCGAGGATATATTAACAAATAAATCTACAAGTTATTTCCTTTCAAAATAAATATTGTATTACATGTAGCAAATCAAACCTCCTTTGTGCAAATTGTGTAAAAAAGACAGAAGATTATTAGTGTCAAAGATCTATTGCACATTGACCCGACCACAGGAAAATGGATACGAGTAAAGTTAAATGGTGTTAAATTGTGTCTATTATCCAATCCGTTTACGGTTCGTGGGTGTACGAATACCCCGTGTATGGATAAGCATATTATCCATGAGTAGATTAGTGGGTAGCTTAAAATTACAAGGAAATGGGCCCGCAGAGACCCTGCAAGCCCAAACTGCAGTGCCCTCTTACACAGGCAAGTGGATCCGCTGACTATTTTACAGTTAGGCTCTTAGACTCTACTGGTCCATATGAGAGACCACTGCAATTTTGGGCCCATTTTCTTTAAAATTATACGTTCTTGAAAGGTAATTAAAGTCCAAACGATTTAATCATGGTCATTACATAAAATATATTTAAAAAACCATATATACAAGCACAAATTTAAAAATAAAAGCAAAAACAAAGTACTATAACTAATGAAAAAATTTCTGAGTGAAAAACTTCATGTGAAATTAATGTTGGATAACTTCTAATTGTTATGGGGAAGCTCCATCATTTTCTTTTTCATCCTCAGCTTCATCTTCCATCGCCGGATAAAACCCACGAACCCGTGGTCTGGTCGACGTTAGTAGATTTTTGATCTGTGATTTATCTTTTACAATCGGTCCACGGGTCAAACCGAGCAGATCGCTGCTCATTCTTGCCACCCCTGTGGAGATGCATCTCTATGTAAATATCAGAATAATTCAAAATATGACCAGCCAGAAAGGGATTATTATGAGGCATATATATATACATGCGCAGCATGGTTTCCCTACTTAGGACAATCGTTTCTTAAGAATATTCATCCCAATAATCATGTCATGTGCCCTTCATGTGTTAGCCGTGGTTATCATGTTAATATGCAATAACAAAATCTATTTGTTTATGACTAATCCCAAGATTTCACTATCTTAGCAAATCAGAGGTCATGAATTATACAAGTTCATGATATGATTTGCAAATGTACTCAAGATACTCATATACACAAGGACAATGAAGATATAAGTGGATAATGACTCATCAACTTCCAATCTTATGTGATTCTATCAAGATCTATTCTAAAAATTAGAATTTTATATAATTTGGATGAGAACAAACTAATGAAGCAACATGAATGGATGAAATATTTGGCCATGTGGATTTGTTGGGGGAATAACTTTGCTCATAAATGATCTTTTAGGATGGATTTTATGCAGAGATCCTTCAAAAAAATAACAGCTTTCCATACAGTAAGATAACTTCAATGGTCCAAAAATAAAAATGAACATGCCCATCAAAGAATTGTTGAGATATTTTTCTTTCTAATCTCAACACCAAAACTCATTGTATAAAAGAAGTATAGCCAAAAGAAATCTAAATAAAATTTTGCCTCGTTCATTAATCCAGTTCACACAATAGTCGAAATGCTAGCTAATATTTTTATAATAAACTTTTGGATTAAATAACAGGGACCCCATTTGAATATTTATCCACATAGTATATATGAAATTTAAACACAAACTTAAATCCAAATATAGAGTTTAATATCTCACTTTCCTGGCTCCTTTGAAAGTTTTGTTGCTCTTGGCAGCACCGATTTTTCATCTCATTTCGAGATAGGAGCGCCAAACTTACATGAGCTCGATAACTTGATTGAACTCGACTTGAACCGGATTTGGACATGATATAGTTAAATAAATGATATAATGGGGTCAACCAGACTCGGCCACATATATAATTAACCAAATCGGATTATGGTTATATATTCAAGTCAGATATCCGCATGACCCGAAAGTACGAAACCCATTATTTTGTTGCCCCAATTGTCAATGCGTGCACACTTGTACGTCCTCTTGTAATCATATTTTCATGTTGGACTAAATATGAATAGGGTTTTTCTTGATATAGATCCCTAAAATATTGCTATTTTGAAAAACACCCCCTAAAACTTCATATTTCTGAATACATCATCTAAAACTCTTAATTAAACTAAATTGATCCTTATACTTAATTATCATCCATAACATTTTTAAAAATCTCTTTTAAAATGCTAAAATGATAACTTGAATATGAGAGTTTGAAAGAAAAAAAACTAATGAGTTTTGCATAAACATAAAAAGAGACGAGGGTTTTGATATTGGATAAGATTTTTTATCTCACAATTTATCATATTAGCTCTAATCCAATTATTAATCCTAATTAACTTAAGGAAAAAGTATTTTTAGTTAACGGGGGGAGATGTTAGGAGGTGCGTTTACAAATATAAAGTTTTAGTGGGCATTTTTCATAATACCAATAATATTTTAGGTTACCTAAATAAATAAAAAAACCTAAATTGTTATGGAACTATTTTCTAAAACGCATCGTATAATGGATCATTAGTATCTATGTTGATGGTACAAAAACACTTCATCCTTTCCTCAATGTTTTGCATCAAAACCGGGTGATCAATTCCCGTCCCGACCTGACCAGACTATCAAATGGGTCAATCGAACTGGATCCGATCCGATCCGATCCGTACAATAATGATTATGGTCAACGAAACCTACCAAATTATTAATCTGATTAGGTCAAGATTGAACCAACTCGGCCTAATTGACACCTCTAGTTTAGAAGAAAAAAAATTCTTCCATGTATCGCCTGCATGGAGCTGATCTATTTTACGGAAGAATAATATGGGCTTCCATGGAGCCACTTGAGGGGTGTCGTGTCCGACAAATGCCATATCTTTCGTTCATTTATCCGAATGCATTGCATCCCGTATACTGAATAAATTCTCTTATTTTAGGGTTTGGTCAATTAAGTATCATTCATTGAGATGTGCCGGCTGGGTTGAATCAGGTTAGGTTGGCCAAGTGCACAACGGGATAAGGTCAGGGATAACGAAACTCAATCAATTACTGATAAGATTGGGTAAGCATTGATCCGGCTCGAACTGGTTGATACCCCTATTTTAGGAATTTTGTCCTTTTTTGCAAAAGTATCATAATGCATTGAGGAGTTTCACTAAGATGACTCAAAGCCAATGCAATGGCACCCTCATAAAGTTTCCACACCTTCTATATGTAGCAAGGCAAAATATGTGCAACATGAAAGCATGTTTGGTCTTTAAAACAAAAAAAAAATTATGCATGCTGCCATGTTTGATAACATGGTCTATTTTCATAGAAATTAATTGACGGTAGGATCTTTATCAACTCTTTTATCAAATTGAGCTAACAAATGTCTGTGTGCTGCAAAATTAGATTGCTGATTGGTGGAAAAAGGTGCTTATATATCTTAGGTTAGATATTTAGTCGTAGATCATAAAACACCTTTTCTATCACATCCATGTTGAGTAAATCTTGTGATAGAAAACTCACTCATTGATGATGAGCAATTGCTAAGGAGTACATGTGTCCTTTGGAAACCCAATTTTTAGGTCGGTCTTTGAGAGACCGTGACTTTTGATTCTTAAATTTAATCAAACGTGTTTTTTGGCAATTCGGAAATGGCAGGACAGGTTCTACTCCGGCCGAATGGGCCATCTCGACTGTGTCCCCGGTGGCCTGCTGGATCACCATCTTAGATCATTTAGAAAGTCAAGATACTTTTTCGTAATTTTCCATTTGGAGCCTTGAGGGGTTTTTCTTTTGCGCTCGAGTTTTGATTAACAATAAAATTTGAGGTTTTCCGCTTCTCCTGGATTTATTGTAGGTTTATCTAGTTTGCAGGACGATATCTGCCTTTTTTCCTTCCGTCTGCCAAAATGATATCTACGCATCACGATTTAAGCTACGCCACTTATGAGCAACGGTTTATTTTTTTTCCTCTCATTTTTTGCTTGTGTGTGTTGAAATATAAAAAGCTAAAGAGTTAAATGCCCTTATGTTTCAGATTCAATGTACCATATTAAAGAGCACCCTATATTTTGCAGAGCAGCTTGGACCTCACGAGCTAACACTTTCGAAATTCAAAGTCTCAACTTGCCCTGCACAAAATCTGAGATCAGTTATCAGTTAACAATAAATATCTCTTTGTTTTTTTTCCCTGTCACAATTTTTTTTTAAAATAATAGAAATAAAGTACCCCGGCACGACAAAACTGAGAAATGAAGCAATTAGTCTTTCGCACGTGTGACATCTGGGTTGCAGCAACAATCGCACGTGAGAGTTTCATGGGTTCTTGGCTTTCCCCCTGATTTGTCAATCAAGTGGGGACACCCTCAATTCTCAAATGAAACTTTTTTAATTTTTTCCTTATATACAGCCCTCCTTATTTTAAATAAACCTCTCATATTCTTTAATTTGTTCGTTTCAGTGTCACCAGTTAAATTTTTCTGTTAGGAGGCCATTTTTACCGTTTTACCCTTCCTGACATATTAAACCAGCCCCAAGTGCTAGGGTTAAGACTAAAACTGGCATTTCAATACTCGTAGTCCACTCTTCAACCGTCATTCATCAACTCATAGTCTATTTCAGTCCAGCTTTAGACAAATATTTTGGAGATGAGGGGTTGAATCATCCCCAAATGCTCGGGTTAGAGATGGATGAATTTGGTAGCTTTACTCTTCTCTTACATATTAATCCAGCCCTAAAAAGTAGGGTTAAGCTGAAAATGACATTCATAAACCAACGATCCGTACTCTTTAACTAACATTCACCAACTAATGGTCCCTTTGGACTCCAACATAGACAAACATTTAGGGAATGAGGGATGCTTTAGCAAATACCAACCATTTAACTATGGAAAGTAACCGACTAAAACTAAACGGAAGGCTATTTTGGATAATGTAGTAGATTTCCGAAAGATTGAGAGATCTCAAATAAGTAGATTTAGGGGTTGTACATAGAGGGGATTTTTATTTTTATTTTTATTTTTATTAATTCATGGAGGCACATGAAGCTATGAGTGCAAAAGTAAAGGAAAATTAGCCAATCACCGCCTGTTTCAGTGCCCATGATTGCCTACTTGCTCTACTTTTAACTTATCTACTACCTAGATATAAAAAAAAATTAAAAATTTTCCAAAATGTGTAGAAAGAGAAAATATTGTTAAATAATTTAATTTTATTAATATATCTACAGTACGCAGAGGATTGAAGGAGGATAAAAGAGCTGGCTTGCATTCCCAAGAGAATTGTGACCAATCAACTTTGTTTTTTCAGCACTTTCACAGATTGGATACTTCCATTCATGAATCTGCCTGCAGTGTTGCAGATTTCTAAATTCTAGCAGTTATTTATATTCCCTACACAGTCCTTCTTTTAAACGCCAGACGCTCACGGAGTCGGTGGTTCCCTACTTAAGTCCGTAGGCCCCACATCAAGCGTATGTGTGTAGGTTGCATAATTTATTGTGCAGGAAAATCGTGTAGCTGCTCTTTGCTCTTTCTTCTAAACCTGCTTAAGCTAGTTGTGTTTAAAGTCAATTTTAATAAAGATTCTATATATTTTGAATTATAACCAGCCATCAGAAAAAGGAAAACAGCGTGTTTTTAAAACAAAATCAAGGTTCTTTTTCTTCGAATGTTGGAACCATCGTATGATAAGAAAATGTCAAACGATGCATATTAAAATATGGCCTGTTGTTTTAACAAAGAAATAAGAAAAAGGGTATGTTCTTTTTCTTTAGACGATTAAACCAAAGACTTCAAAAAACATACTAAAAAGTCTTCTTAATTAAATTGTCCCGCTCTTCAGTTATGTGAAGTCCCAGAAGACCAGATCCGCAGATCTTAAGTTTGACTACTGCCGATCATGAAAACTAGTGGTCATTTATCATTCAAATGATGATAGACCACCCACCCACGTGTGGCACATGGGCCGCACGGGCCGAAAGAAAAAGGCAGTGATGGGCCATGCAGGCTTGTAGAAGAAGGACCAAACAAAGATTCCTGGGGTGTGTCAAGCAATTAGGAACATCTTTGATCACAAATGACATTAAAGAGAAGAACAAAGATTCTCAAAACTCTATCCTCAACTAACATATTCAAAAGAACCAAACGATGTACTTGTGCTACGACATTGCATGTTAGAGACCATAACAAGTGGAGCTAGGCTAAGGTTTGCCAACTGAAATAATATTGATGGATTTGGATCTTTCTCTATGGATTAAAGTAAGCTAACCCCCACATGCAAAAGAGCATCATTCAACAACCTTTGGCCCCTTTCTCTCTCTTTGTCTCTATATACTGTTTGTACCAAATATATATACTCCATGCTTTGATGTTGGTTAATTAATTTTATATGTTTTGGTTTAGCTGGCCTACTTAGGTCCTACTTGTCTACTTCATATATATATATATATATATATATATATATATATATATATATATATCAAGGGAAGGCATTTTGATTTATATGATTATTTGCGTAAGGTTGTTTGATGTTACTTATTTCATGAGTAATGATTGTCAACTTAATCATGATTAGGGAGAGGAAAAGGTCTGCATGGTTGAGATTCTTAGCTTCCTGGTGATCATTGAAGCTAATGATTGGATTACTTGATGAATGTTGAATAATTGTAGAATGTTTGTTCTCTAACCTTTGACGCAAGTTTCTTTAGTTTCCCCCTAGATTCGAGAAAATACACCATAGCAAATTAGCAATAATTAATAGTGGATTTTCAAACTAACTTGTCTTCATAACACCAGCTAGGGGTGCAAGTCGGGTCGGGTTTGACCTGAACCACATTCGATATTTTAAGGGTTTTTTCAACGTCCCATACTCCCACAAACCCAATCGGACGAGTAGAAGATTAGATACAAACTTTTTCGGGTTAGGTATAATCCACCATCCCGAACCCCAAACCTATCCCGAACCAGAACCGCTTCGTATATTCGATCAACTCGATGTATATCATAAACATATTATTCTAAATACTATAATTCATATTGTATTTATTTTATGAAATTCAGTTGGTGTGATTTTTATGATTGATTTATTAAATCTATAATGCTTAATTTAAAATAGTTTTGTTAGTGTATAAATTTTGCTAAATAAAACTCATCTCAAATTTTTTAAAAAATTAACAATTTACAACGGGCAAACCCGAGAAGCGCGTAAAAACCAACCCATCTCAAATTTTTAAAAAAATTAACAATTTACAACGGCCAACCCCGAGAAGCGCGTAAAAACTAACCCATCTGCCTCAACCCTAAAAACCCATCCAAACAAACCAGTCCGATACCCAAATTTGTGGCTTTGGGCTTAGGTTTCAAATCTCAGCTTGATATAAAATTTGTCAAACCCGGTTCCACCCCTGCATTGTCCCCGGCTAAGAAGTGCTCAAACCTTTATGTTATTCTCTCTCTTCAAACCAAACATGCATCTGGATGCATCTGTAAGCCGAGCATAATCATGATAATTTGCCAACAAACTAGAACGAACTACACTTGAATTTCCAGCATGCACCCCGCTGTGACACTGAAACAAACGAGTGCTATCTGAAATTCTAAAGACCATTGCAGCATTACATGTTCGACAAATTCTAAGAATCATCTAAAGCTCCAACATCTAGAAATCTAATACATTCTACCTTTCTCCTTGTGCCTACAAATCACAAGTCCCTCTTCCGAGCATAAAAAATTCACCGATATAAATCCTTTCACACACAAACTCCTTATTCAAATAGTAAAAAGTCCTTCATTTCTCTTTAGAAGTTAAACCTTGTACAATTTTCTCTAAAACAAACAAAAGCTTCAATGGAATATATGCCTTTTTCTAGAGCTTCACATGCTCACGAATGAACTGCTCAATCTGAGACACCGCACCGGTTAGGCAAGAAGATTCAGCCACGGTCACTTTGTTTACGCATTGAGAGAAGGTGAATGCCTCTCCAGGTGTGCCCAGGGTGAACTCATTCGTAACGTCAGCAGCAGAAACGGCGGTTCGTGAGGTTCGAAGTTTGTCACTGCAAAGAAAAAGGAAATTAATGAACTAAGCATTGAAGAAATCGAAAAATAGAACAAGGAAGAATAGAATATTTATAAGCTTAGAAGATATTGAAAAATAAAATATGAAAACCACGATATAATCTAAAAGCCCTTTTTTTTTGCACCTGATGAATGTGATTTTTGTTGGATTACAGGACTTTTCACATACCGTCCTGATTAGTACATTACGTGCACATGCTCGCTATAAACAGATAGAGCTAAATGCGACGAAGCTAATCGAGCTTTTGAGACCACACCACACCACACCTCCCATGCCGCCCCCCCAAAACACAAAAAACACCCAATTAAAAAACAAAAATTAATTAACATTATTTAAGCCTGTTCAGAATGGTCACGCATTACATGGTGATGTCACCGCCACTTCAAGTCTACATTATGGGATCTCAATTCTATGCACTTGGAACACCAATGGGTGTTAACCCTACCGAATCTTTTTGCCAATTATTGTCACTCAAAGCCTGTGTGCGCGCGCGAGCAATGGTGCACATGCACGATTTTGGTTGAATGTCTCTAAGAATCGAAATTCACTTTGCAGTTTATCGACATGCCTCAACAGTCGTGAATCATTCAGTTATAGTCTTAATTTCAAATGCACCCAATGCATTTTGTGATAAATAGGCCGAGTGCTTGCATCTTGAGGAACCGTGTGAAGTTAAAGTGATGCACAATTATTATATTTATATTGACTGCCACAAAGACCAACTGAAAAGTAAGGTCATAAATTTTCGCTCTAAAGAGAATCAGTGAATGTCGAAAGTAACATGCAATAATTATCTTCAGCTTTTGACAAGCAAAAATTTACTTGTGGGCAAACCATCAAGCAGATATATGACTTCATTTTAAAAAGTTTTACTAAACTTTGTGCACTTGAATTTGACCAAAAATATTTCTTTGCAATGTTAAAAAATCAGAGTTGAGTTTCAATCTTACATTTCCTTCTCTAACTGCTTCCTGATAAACTCCTTTGAGTGAGCAGTCACTTTATCTGTCTTGTTGCACACAATAAGAATGGGAATCTTCCTCTTCACAACACTTGATTTCGTCAGTATATCATAGAGATACCTAGCATACAGGAAGAAAAGGACTTATGATATACGGTAGCAATCAATATAGGAACTTTGAAAGAGGTAAATGAGGCAAGCAATTACTCCGATGCTGCTCGGCAATTTGGTAAGAAATCCAAAGCATCCACAACAAAAATAAGGCAAGCTGCTTGTGGCAAATATTCATCGAACTTAGGTCGAAGCCGGGAATGGCCAGGAACATCAACCACACGGACGGGTTTTAGTTTGCCCTTCTATGCAAATTGTAAGAACAAGCAATCAATTCGATTATTATATTCAGAATAAAAGCATTTCAGGTATATGCTTTTAAGCATTTACATATAGCTAGTAGTTCTTTTGCATGTACAGTTTTACCTTGTCAGCTTCAGAATGCAGAACAAATGTTTCGTCATTTGGGTCCATAGATGTGACGGTGCCTTGATGCAAGGAGCCATCACGAAGCTATCAGATTAAAACGGACAAGCAGAAGTTTTAGCAGATTGATAAGCACAAAACTTAGTGAGGTAACAACCTGAATAATTATTCATCATTAGACTTCAGAATATTAGTTCGTTTTGATAATTTTAATATCAGCATAAAATTCCAGAGACTCTACTGAACACTTCTTTCAGAGTTACAACCCTTCATTTTTGTTATTAAAATATCTTCATAATATGGGTGGTTTGACAGAGACTGCACCAGAAATCCTTGACATTCCTCATTTGAAATATCTGATGCATCTTTATATTTTGAGGCCATCATTATTCTAAAGAAGATAGCTTTACTTGCTCTTTTGAATGAACTATAGTGCACTAGTATCTTTTGTGTGTGTGTTCTCCTTGTATTGTTTATTCTTGGCATGTGACCATGATACTAAAAGTTGAGGAGTCTCTAGCTTAATCATAGCCTATTTAACAAGCTTCCGAATATCTTGAAAATAGAATAGAATCTTCAATTGGAGACCAATTAACTATCACCATATTAAAACAGCAACAAGGTTTTCAAAATATTTGAAAAGTGATGGTGCAGATGGAGAGGGTGTTGCCATTGGGAATAGTTATAGAATGAAAAGGGGTACGAAACTCAGGCAGCCATTTCTAAAATACAAGAGTTGCACTATATTGGAAATAGTGTTGCTACTGAATACACGAGTTGCGCTGTATTGGAAATGGCGTTGTTCCGGTACCCATATCGTTGGAAATTTAAAGCTATGTGAGACGGTTTTATGACCGTTGAAGGGTTTTGAGTAGGAAGGATAGTAGAGGAAGCGGGAAACAGCTAGCAAAACTTCGAACTTGAACATGTTTTTCTTGATCTTCATGGTTACAACACAGCCCTTTTATAGACTATAAGGCCCTGTTTGGGAATGGAGATGAGTTATTCTAAACTGGAGTTCCATAAAGTTAGAAAATTTTAATTCCAAAATGCTAACTCTGGCATGTTTGGTTTTGGAGTTGAGATATCTGCAGTTGGGATTCATTTTGGAGTTGAGATATCTGCGGTTATCTCACTACAACCTGATCTAAGTTTTCTAAACTCCATTTTCCCTAGCGTATCTCTTATAACATAACTAAAGTTATTTTTAAAATAGATTTCGAGCTAACAAATCATAGCTTGCATCCCCTCAACCTCCACTAAAAAATAAAGTCCACTTATCCTAACTCCAATACCCAAATAGGCCTCAAGGGTAACTCTAGAGTAAAAACCTTTCATTTTAAATCAACATCACTAGAGACTTTATACATTTCTTACTTTGTAGAGACTTTACATAATATATTTTGTATCTAGTCTTCCTTAAAAATTATATACAACAAGATTCATGTAAATATGTTCTAGAATATTAGTAGATTCTACAATTAAAAAGTACATCTTAACAAGAATTTATAACTTCAATAACTTCTTGAGTTGATATACCAACTGCAGATTAAATGCATAAGCACTTTTCATTGTTGACCTTATAAGGCTGTGTGTGCTCTTAGCATGTGTGCCCGATACTAATAAGAGTAACACTTATCACTATCATCTTCAGCCCGATATAATATTGACAGAAAATCTAATAAACTTCTTAGAAGATGGCCGATAAAGAAGAATAGGAGACAAACCTGATAGAAAAGAGTAGTTTTTCCACTGCCGCTTAAGCCCGCAAGAATAATCGTGTTAGATTTTGAGCGCTTAAAGCAACTGGCTGTTAACAGAAATAAATATACCAAATTTAAAACCATTTGAATACAATTTGTTTCTAGTAGTCCACAAAAAAAGACAAGCAGATTGAGATGCAGTGAATAATTTACTTCAACAAATCAACTTCACCTAATGCTCCTCAGGGGCATGCTTTGAATTGGATGCCGGAGAAAATATAAGGAAACCATACTGATGTCGAATTGTTAAAGCTATAAGACATAGTACCACTACCAACACATGCTCTCTCCATATTCTCATGCCTACCACTTCACGGTATAAAAGCATGTCTAAGGGGCTGTAAGGGGCAAGGGTATTGCAGTTTGCAAGAAAGTTGCACTTCCAATTATTAGTAAGGTTTACTTGCAGCAGTAGGATTTGAAAAATAATTGTTTGATTGTGAGGAATTGACAGTGCACAAGAGAAAATTGTTGGAGTCAATGAGGGTTTTGCTTTTCCCTTCTGATGTGGCATCAACATTGATGAAAGGCATGTCGCAATAAATGGCCTTGGTTTACCGAAATACACTATGCTTCTTGCTGCAAAATTCAAGACACTTAGCAGCTCTCTATTTCTAAAAACATACAACTGCCACAGCTAGCCAAATTTAGACATGAGCACATTTTGGATTAAAAGTAGCTATCACTTCATCCAACCAAACAGCATCTTCAAAACCTGCTCCCTTATCCATTAACAATGCAAACCTGAAATATTTATTAAGGGATTTTACTGCTTAAATGATAGAACTATATTATATTTCAAAAACTGCAAGCTAATTGAACTTCAACTTCTCTAAAAATAACTTAACTCCAGCACACAGACTTGGTATTAAAAATCATATTCTCCACGGTTATGTAAGAAGATTACTTGCCAAGTGCCTTATTAATGACATGGTTGATGTGTGCTAATATTTGGATCATAGAAATCATTTATTAAATTCTAATCAATAACTTACTGTGCGGAGTTGTTCTTGAACCCATTAATCTTCAAGAATCAAATATGACCTGCGGTTTAATTGTTGGCTGCATCATGATGTACAAGTTGCTTTAATAGTGAATTAAAATTCGTTTTGCTGCAGGCCTGCAACTCACATAATGTAGCATGGAATTTGGTTGGGCTTAACTCAACTAGAAGTTGAAAACTTAATAATTTTGCAGATTTCTTTCTTTGAGAACAATAATGCAAATTTCTAAATTGCAAAGTTCTTTCTAATATTGAAATTTTGTAATTGGACACTTATAACTAAAAAGTAAATTTGAGGGTGCACATCTGTAGATGTAAATAAGGTATTTAAGTTGAAACTATTAGACAGTTGATTGTTCTAAGGGTTTATCTAGCAAGTCCCGGGCTATTAAAAGTAGACCTACAAACCATATATATAAACTGCAACCAACATTCATAGTTTAACTAACCTTAACATTCTACACTAGAGTGCAACCAATTCTTGTATTCTTTTCCAAGCTGTATACTCCTTTCATGAGTTATTTATCATGCTCTAGTTTATCTTCCAGTAGAGCTCCCTCATGCTGATCGGAGTTTGTGAGCAAACAAACTTGCATGTATATTTGATATATTTTTTCTTATTTCTGTGTAAATGTAAAATCCTAAAGTTAACAAATATAATATTCAAACACAAACCAGAAAAGCCACTTATGAAATATTTCAGCTATGTATCATATACTTTTGTCACATTTTGGATGTTTGCAACACATGATAACTACAAATGAATGATCGGTGTTAAAAAAACAGAATTTTCGGCTGAATATTCGGATTCAATGGCAAAACGAACAGAAATTGCAATATTTAATCAAATATGCTGTCAAACCGAATATTCGCCGTGCATATTCGGGCGAATAACGAGAATTATTCGGCCGAATTAGCCCATTAAGCCCAAAACAAAACAATTAAAAAAACAAGTGTGGGATACACAGCTTAATTAAAAATCAAGTGGGACCCACATTTATTATTTCACAAACACTCTTTCATCAGTCTTCTTTCTCAATGGCAACAATCTTCCGATTTAGCTCGGACACGGGTATATTAGTTTTCCATATCTTTATATTTTTTTTTGAAATTTGTATATATTATATTTATATGAAAATATTGATGGCCGCATACTCCGAATATTCACCGAATAAACCGGATATTCTTCATTCACTGGCCACCTGAACAAACTCTGAATCTATTATTTACAACATTGTGCATGATGTTAGCAGCTGGATGTCAACTGTCATGAGATTGCAATATTTCTTCTGTCAATCACTTTGGATTTACTTGATATGAATACTCATCTCAACTCATAGTTTATATATCAATGTTCAAATGTTGACATAACAATTCTACTTTACAGACTTGTTTAGGAACCTGCTTATGTTGTTCATCCTTTTTCTGTACTAAATAAGTCAAGACAGCTGACAAAGCATTAGCAAACGGGAAAAAGACTTGATCAAGAATGGTCCAAAAATGGATTTAAAATTAATGATTATCAACCTAACATATATTATCTATAACAGTAAATAGATGTAAATATTGTGCTTAGGATATTGAATGGGTCTGGAACAATGTTTCTTGGCTAGATGGAATAATGGATATACATCGAGTCATTAACAAAAGATAAAAGAAAGAAAAACAAATCATTTGCACATGTAACCTCTGCATATATGATTGGCAATGTTCAGCTCTTGATAAAACAATTAGCTTCAAGTTAATCTGTTAATGTCTCCTTAAAAGCCCTTGAAGTATTTACTTTTCATTATGATAGAGCAGATTTATACTATACTTCGCTAGTAGATGGTGATGGCATTTGGACTGCAAGTGGAAATGACATATATTAAGTTACTAAATGCTTCATTCAGTCCTAAGTTACAGGCTAGAACAAATGCAATTATTTGTTCTGCTTTTGTTTGGGCCAAGACAATAAAGAAAAATATCAAAACCTTCAATCCCTTTTTGTGCCATAGAGTTGAACATGATTTCCTAAGCAAGTATATCATCTTCCCTTTCTAGACTTTTTAGGAGGAGAATTTAGAGGACGTCAACTAGTCATTAGGATTATGTGGCAAACCACACTCTCATCCATACATCTCTCAATTACAAATTTGGCTCTAATTAACAGTGTTGGCGTCGACCTAATAGCCCAACATTAAAAAAACTTCGTTAAACCCTTCATGGCATGCTAATCCAAAGCCAACCCCATATAAATGGGAACACACTTAAATGATGATGATTATGACCTTAGTAGAATGGATTCAGATACAGACATGGAACACAGTACAAGTTGGCTTTGTGGATATGCAATTTCTCAAAAATCTTGGATATGATTCGTTCGGATACGCTAATCTTTTGTTCCTTAAATATATAAACTGTAATCCAGAAAAACAAAAAAAATAATCATTTTCAACAAATCTAAACTGAGAATACAAACCAATTTGTTAGTGTTAGTTTGTTTATTATTTGGTGTTTTAGCCGTTGATACATGTTTGATACACCTTGAATGTAATACAAAATTTTAGAACATATGTACTCAATGAATCCGAAAGGATCCGATATGGATACGAATGCGGTACAGGCATGTCTCAACATTAACGAATCCGTGCAACATAGATAATGAGTATTTATGTAATCACTATCGGTTATAAGGTTCAAATTTCCTCATGAAGGTAGCTATCAGTTTTTCTTTTCCAGTTTTTTCAACGTAAAGTATATATGTAGGTCGAAGATAGTTTTTTGCCGATGATGCAACATAATGATTCACAAACAAACAGATAGATCATTAAAACAACAAAGCAGAAACAAAAAATTGAACTTACAAATCACAATGAGCACAGTAGTGAAGATGACGATGGCGAGAGCGACGTGGAGATTCTCAACTGGCTGCTGCCGAGCCCATTGCTCCAGCTGCTTAAACCCTAGCTCCTTCTTCTGCACAAACTCCTCCATGAATCGTGCTTCTACGAATCTATAACGAAATTGGGAGCAATGGCTCAGATTTCAACAGAGAGTAAGAAAACCCTAGAAATCAAAGAGAAGCAGATCGAATTGGAAGAAGATACGTTGATAAACAAAATTGGGGGAAAATCACAAACCCTGATTTTAGATCTTGTCGGAGGCTCGGAGCTTATCGGATCTGGTGCAGAGAATGAGCACCCGATGCCTGATTCTTGCAGATGACTAGGGCGTTTTAATGGATGGAATTTTCCCCCAATCATAAAGTACACTAAAATACCCTCGACTATCATGATTTGTCACTAAAATACCTTAAGCTTGTAATTACTTGTAAAATATGTTACTTCTCAGAGTATTTTAGTGAAAAAGATCTCTTAAAATAACCTTAGTTAAAGCTATTTTACTTCTTTAAGATTTTTTTAGTGAACCCCTTAAGTTAAGGGTATTTTTTCCCTCTCAAAGTCTATATTATTTGTTAACTAAATTTTTTGAATGTGTATATATGTAGATATTAAAAGAAGATGTTTAAAAGAATAAAATATCGGTTAAATTAGAAATATTTTGAAGCTTCTTCCGGTTATTTATAAAGATCATGAATGATTTGAGCAATCATTGTTTAAAAAAATTTATTTATTTATTAAAGTAAGTATATTTGGTTTGCCGTGTGTCTAGCAAAAAAAGTTAAAGCATACACCCGGTTTTTTAGAACATTTTGATGAGAAATAAATTATTATTATTATTTTTCTTTTATTTTTTAAAATTTTTTTTGGGGTTTTTTTTGGCAGGCCGGCAGAATGTTAAGGTGCCATTCCTAAAACTCAGATAAGCTTCTAGAAATTTTTTCCTTCGGATTTTTAGCTTTTGGTTTGCGTTCTTTCAGGGGAAAACCCGGGCTTTTCTTTCGTATTGTTACCGCACATGACTTTGAGAGTCGTGATGAACTCTTTGTTTACTGTGGAACGTCTTTGTTTACACATGCTTCCAATAAAGTGAGTCTCATGAACTCTCACGAATGGCGCATTCGAGAGTTGAGAGCTTGGCCGGGCGATTACAAGCCTTGTATTTACTCCTGCAGTCGGTTTTAGCGGAAAAATGATAAAATGCCATGGTGCATCCTTGAATTCTAAATATAATAACCACACGGTATCACATGCTTTTGAATCTATTAATGCAACCCATAGGGGTTTTTGAATGAAAATGCTGCTTTGTTTCTAAAATAATAAACGGTGAGAGAGCTTTTTGTAAGTTTGGAAAGACAAATATTTAATATTATGTTCTGAGTAATAAGATTTCCTCACGTTTTAAAAATCTTTATTAAACTTATAAAAAATGTCTTATCCCAAAAAAGATATCATCTAGTATTTTAATTAAAGATGTTTTCAGTTTTCTTAATCTCGTTTCGCTTCTTCTAAATATGTATATACCAATTGCACGTGCAAAAGATGTTACGATTAAACAAGGTTCCCTTGAACATATTTTCTTAAAATAATTAGTCATTATTTTTCGATATTATTTTTTGTGAGTTTAAATAGAAAGAGCATGTTGTTTTGAAAGTCGATTGAGATATTAATGTTGAGACTTCCTTACTTTCCAGTTAAAATGGCAGTGGAAGAAAATTTCATGCATTTCTTTAAATATCATTGGATGGTCTATATTTGAAACTCTAAACCTTTTATTTTTTTGAGCTTGTAACCCAAATCTTAAACTTTCTGCCCAACAATAAAAAGAAAACTTAAGGGAACAATGTTTCCCGGCCCATTTTGAAAAGATCACTTATTCTCAACCCATGAGATGACAAAATTGTGAAAAACCCTAAAACTATATTTTGATATTATTTTAAACCCAAAACCTGATTTGTATACGATTTTTGTATGCATTGTTTATAATACACTTTTAATAATTTTTTAGATATTAAAACGTGAGATTTTTTTGATTTCCAGAGACATTAGAGCATTAGATTTTTTTATTATATACCTATAGTTTTCCATAACTTCTTTATTATTCTCTCTTTATCAATGTCTCCCTGATTTTTTTTATAAACCTATTTTCTTTATTGTTCTTTGCCCTCGTTAATACCCCTTGCCCTAGTTTTCGACTTCTTTATTTTTCTTTCTTATTATTGATCGTTTTAGTTTCAGCCATCATAGAAGCCAAGATGCCGAAAACAAGAAAAAAGACCGGAGGATAGGAAATCGGATGAATCGGATCGGACATTAGGAATTTGAAAGAGAGATGCAGAAATTAGAAATGGAGATTGGAGAACCGAAAGAATTGGATTGGAGATAACCGATTTGAAAACGGAGATGTAGATTTTGAGAGAGGGGGCTTGGAAGAAAAAACAAGGAATTGGGAGAGAAGCAGGAAGATTGAGCAAACCATAATGGAATACCGTATGCATAATATTTTTGTAAGAATGATAATGTTTATTTGATTTAAAAATAAGGGCAAATCCGGAATGTTTGCTAAAATATCATGGGTGTGACACCCATAATTTATTTTGAGCTTGAAACATTTGTATTCCATATTTGTATTCCATAAGTGCTGGGATTTTTTTATAATTTTTAAAATACATGCTGTTTTTTTTTAATTTTTAAAATACATGGGTTTAAAAATAACCCATCTCTCCAACAAGGGCCCAGAAACAATTTCCTGAAAACTTAAATATCGTGCCATTTGCTGGAAGTATTATTTATTTTACAACAGATTAACTCTTAAAAAACGCGGCTGATAAAAATATATCCAATAATTCCATATGCCCATCTAAGATTTGAGCATGAAAATTGGGGGAAAATGACCGTGGGATGTTTTGAGAAGAATGAAGAATCCATAGTGGTGTAATACAAATATAAGGGAAAAAAAAATGACGGAAATAATCTTAAAAAGACGGAAGAATTTTGGGGCGGATATAGAAATAAACTTAATTAGCTTAGTACAGTATCATACTCGGCCCATTTAGGAAGGCACACTCGAATTTATGTTAAAACCCAACAGGTTTATGGCCCTTTGCTCATTGAGTGCATTTCATATTGATGAGCTGCCTAATTTGGAAATTACATATGTATCCATGTGAGCTATTTATTATTTTATTATTATAAGTTTTTTTGAAAATTCTTTATAAACCCCTTAAATCTTCTCGAAATCCATATTAGTCTCTCAAATATTTGCTCTGGGATCTATCAAATGCCTCAAATTACCCTATATTAATCCCCGTCAACGGCTTCCGTCCAACTCTAACTTGATCCATGGGTTAACACACAAATTACATATGGTAAAAAACCTAATCACCTTCAATGACTTCAATCCACCGAACGGGCTTAAGCCCTTCTTTCCTCTCTCATCTAAAACCTTAATTCTCTGAATTGGAAACCTTAATTCCATTCGAAACTCTTCTCGGAAACTTTTATCTCGCCTCCATTTATCCTTGAAAACCCTAATTTCTTTAATTGAAAATCGTAATTCATTTAACCTGGTTGAAAACAATAATTTCCCTCGCATCTTCAAGCCCAGACGGTTTTGAGCTCATAAGGCTTCACATTTTAGACGGAAAAGGAAAGAAGGGTTTTTACGCGAAAAGGATGGGGGATCCTAACACGGGACTAAGATGCGGTAACTTGAAAATGCTCTTGGTACATAGAATGAAAAATTATTGGGAATGCTTATATTCCTAAGAATGTGATGATCAGCCATTAATTCTAAGGAATTCTGTATTAACGTGTTTGGTATATTTTGATTATTTTTAGTAATAGTGCAACAGCCGACGGATGAGGGCCGACGGCCGAATTCGACAAACTACGGGTGGAGGGCAGCTGACGGTCGGCGGGCAGGATACGGGCGGCTAGAGGGCAGTGCGCAATGTGCCCGGCCGGGGGTGGATGGAGAACAGCCATGGTAGGATGAAGATTTGAAGGGCTCATATGGAATTCAAGACGATTTGAGGGACTTATATAGAAACAATCCCATCATTAAATCACAAAGGATATTTCAGTCTTTACCTATAGCTATTGTATTGATCGGAGAAAACAAGAAAAGAAAGAGAACAATTTTCTGGAGGGGAAATTTTTTCTTACAATAAAAAAGCCCTGATTTTTCTCTCTCTCTTTTTTGAACCGATTTAATTTCCTCCAACGAGAATAATCCTCTATTTTTTGGGTGATTTTTCTGTTGAATTTATCAGATTGAAGAGTCCTCGAGCTCGATCGATTGGAATATTAGGTGAGAAATCCTCCACCAATCTTTAATTTCATGCATCTTTTGATTTTTTTTTTCAATCTATAATCATTGTTCGTTTCATTTTGTCCTTCAAAATGTCAACCTTTTAGTTTCCCCCAAAAAATTTGGTCGGATTTCTTAAATTGGCTGTGTATTGAGAAAATTTCTTAGATTACATTATTCTTATTGCAAATTGAATCTGTTTGTTTTGATCGATCGATCGAGCACGTGATTGTTGTAGAATTTTCAGCTACAATTCCTAGTAGATCTCTTGCATTATATCAAGGATGTTTAAGAAAAACTTATTGGTTTGTTTTTTTGAGAAAAATGGAACGGGTCAAAAAGGCCCTAGCCAGAAAACTTATTGGTTTGTGTTGTTTAGAGGTAAAGGGGAGAAGAAAAAATGTACAGAGGGAATAATGGTGCTCCGGTGTGCCCGGGATTCTTGGATGAAAATCAATTCCAGTATGGTTCAAATGCGTCCTCAACGCAGCTCCAGCTGTTTGGAAACAGTGAGTGGAGATATTCTCAAGAATTTTTATGGCTTTGAATTGATTATATATCATGCCAATAGCAATACCAAGCATCTAAATCTTCTAAGTATAACTCTTTTATAATCGTCTCTGCCGTTTGACATCGATGCTTTGTGTAATCAATTTGTTGAATTTGCCAAATCCTTACTTTGCTAGAAGTTTTCTATTGAGTTTCCTCTTTTAGTTGAGTTATACTTTGGTTTCATGTTTTGATCGTCTGTTTTTGTATGTTTGTCTCCTCTGTACTTCCTTTAGGCTTGTTAATTTTTGATGTGTTGGTATTTCGTGGAAACCCTGATTACCAGAAGAGATTTAGAACAGATTTATGTAGCATAACTGCTTGCATCCTGTTGAAACTATGGCTGTGAGAGCACTAGCTAATATGTTGGTTTTCTAATAATTTTACATACATTCTTATGGTTTCGTGTATAAAAAAGTTATTGATCAGTTAGATTTTTAGCTTATAGTAATTTGTTCTCTGCTAACATGTGAGGACATTCTTTGTCATTCTTGAAGGCAGAGGTATACCATGTTATGCTTATAAATTGGAGAGAGGTCGAAGGAGGTTGCGTGATTTTGGTTTGCTGAAGTACCTAGCTTCACCTTTTCCATTTGTTGTTTTGTCCCATTCTATTTTGAAACCTATTGGTCTAATGGCATTGTCAATATTATACTTGTCTCTGTTGATTTAAATATGCTGTTGTCAATGGATGAAGAATGTCGTGTAATAATTGCATCCGTAAACCTTTAGGCCAGTATGCTTATTTCGAAGGAATTCAGGTATTAAGGCCAAATAACATGATAAGCAGCTACTTGCCAAGTCTCTAACATGTGATGCACAATTTTTACTGTATGCTTGGGATCGTCGTAATTTAAACCTCTCGAGCAAAATGGGACCAAATACGAAGAAAGACTCTGGACAATTTGACTAAATTTTATGACAATCTGAGTTCAAACCATCCCTTAAGTACTCCTAATTTCCTGATCAATACTTCAAAGATAAACCACTTTATAAATTATCTTTTGGATTTCAAGATTCCCTTCATACTCAAATTAATTAGTCATCATTATAATCATTATAGTTGTAAGCATCATCATAGTCGGGTTGTGATCGGAGATGTTCCTCGAAGGAGAATAGTTGAGGGATTTAATTGAAGTTGGCAATAACAAAACAATATACTGAAGAAGTTTACTGTTGTTCACACCTTTCATAAATTCAGGGTTTTTTTCCGAGGGTAGATGCTAGGATACGCCCCTTTATGTAGGCTACCTAGTCTGTGATAAATTCAAAAAAAAACTCCCCAAATTCCGAGGGTAGATGCTAGGATATGCCCCTTTACGTAGGCTACCAAGTCTGTGATAAATTCAAAAAACTCCCCAAAATACCCAAAGGCCCACAATTTTCTAGATAAACTCAAAACTTTTTTTATTTGGGGAGTGGGGAGCGAAAGAAAGAACAATTAAAACAAAAATGAACTGAAACAACTAGACATGATGATCCCTGATCAAATAACCTTCACCTTTTCATATTCCTTGGCAAGAAATCTGATGCTGCGCAGCTTGACAGATAGTTATAAAAATATCAATTCTTTCATGGTGTTTATCAACTTGGAGTCATGTTGTACAACCAATCCTAAATAGCTTAAGCAGATAATTGTGTTCAATTTGATGTTCTCTTCCTCCTGCATTATGCACATCTTTTATTTATGCGCTTTTCAAAAAAAAAAAAATTGAATTTCTTTTATTTTCTTCTAGGTCTAACATGACACATGATATTGGATTTTGTCTACATCTTTTCTTTCTTTTGATTACTGACTTGGTTTTTGGAACTTTGCATAACATAATTTACATGTTGGGATGTAATCTATGGTGACCCTGTTGCTTTCGATCTGCATTGCAGTACCAGCTGCTGCATGTAATGTTGTTCCAACAAACTATATTGGAAACAATAATGCATCTTCTTTAAACCGATCGATAAAAAGGAACAAGGAGTCTGAAGATATTGCGATGCAGCAGAAGCTTCAGATTTCCTTGAATAATATTTACCAAGATGAGACTGATAGATCAGCTAGAATCCCTAATCCAAATGCTGTATCCACTGGGCTGAGGTTGTCTTATGATGACGATGAGCACAATTCCTCTGTCACAACTGCAAGTGGGCGCGCGCCTTCACTTCCGATTATTATGTCTCTAGGTGATAATGTGAGGATTGAACTTGAACGCCAGAAGGAAGAGCTTGATCGATACATTAGAGTTCAGGTATGAATCTTGTACATTATATATACCATATAGAATAGTTTGCCTTGATGTCTTATGTATCCATCTCAATTAATCAGATTAGAGATTTTGATGGTACGCAAAACTAAAAATAAAAGTAGGAAAAAAAGGGGGACAAAATCTTGATCAACTCTCTTTAGGAGCATTTGTGTATTTTTTGGGATATGGAATTGATCAAAGTGGCCCTAGCCAAATAAAAAATTTCATCGAAAATATGAAATGAGATGTTGCAAATCACAAAATTGTATGAGTTGCAAATTCACTCCTGCAAAGTGTGAATGAAATAGTTAAATCAGACATTCGATAACAGGCTTCTTTCACTAATTTTCAGCATCTACTTCCATATATCTCGCTGCATAAGGCCTCCTTTGACCTATCCAAAATTCCACAAAATATTGATTTTATGGAGAACATTCAAAGAGGACGACTTTTAGCCTGAAAAGCTCTTACATTTCTTTCAGCTCAAGAACCTCAAGAGATTGATTGCCATGACGAATGTATTCCAAACATCTTTGACCTTCCTCCAAACCCTTTAAATCTCCATTTCGTTCATAATAAAAATAAGGCGGTGCCCTTTAATCTTCCATAAGTGCAAGTTATTACCAATAAGCAACAGGTCACTTCCCTTCCTGGTGCAAGGTTCGATTCCCAAGGAGGGGAAGTGACCGCAATTTAACGCTTTCGGGGCCAATTTGCGGCTCCCCTTGTGTGTGTGTGTGTGTGTGTGTGTGTGGTGTGGTGTGTTCTGTGCGTGGGTGTGTTGTGTGCATTGGTTAGGCTCACGGTCCAGTTAAAAAAAGAAGTGCAAGTTGTTAGCCTGTCATAGCCTGTTTAAACTTCACAAAAGCATACTACAAGAAAATATATATGCTTTGCACACAATCATTTGTTCCACTAGTGTTTTTATTAATAAACAACCAAAACATGTCAGCTTATGAGTTAAAAAAAAAATTCTCTACTTGTTGTGTTGCTAGCTGCAAAATTTAGCAGGATGCTTATTGATTTTCCTTCACCAATAGGTCATCTGTATGAAAGCAAGAGTTTAATCATCTAGATCATTTAACAATTTATACCACCAGACCTCAATTATTTCAACAGGAGGAACAATTTACAAAAGGAGCAAATGAAATGCAGCAGCGCCACATGGTATCCTTCCTAGCCTCTGTCGAGAAAACCGCAGCACGGAAACTCCGCGAGAAAGAACTCGAAATTGAAACCATCAACCGCAAAAACCGCGACCTTGCCGATCGGATCAAGCAAGCTGCAATCGAAGCACAAAACTGGCAGTCCCGGGCCCGCTACAACGAATCGATAGTCCACACATTACAAAACAACCTCAAGCAAGCCCTAGCTGCCACTGCAGTGAATCAAGGCAGAGAAGGGTGTGGAGACAGTGAATTGGATGATGTGGCCTCATCTTATAATGTCCCGAAAGGTAGGCCTGGGCCGGGACCTGCAAACGGACACGGGCATTGTAGAGTTTGTGGGAGGAGAGAGGTTTGTATGTTGCTTTTGCCATGTAGGCACTTGTGCACGTGCAAGGAGTGTGATGGGGCTGTTGAGGCCTGCCCTGTTTGCTTGGTTGTGAAGACTGCTAGTGTTGAGGTCTATATGTCTTGAGAGAGAGAGAGAGAGAGGGGAGAGAGAGTTATACTTGGGATTTTAGAAGTTTATATTTGGCATTGTGTGTGTGTGAATGACTTGTTGTTCACTGTGATATGAGGTCCGTTCTTGTTTGTGTGGGTCATGTTTCCTATTAAAGCAAAGTGTATGACTGACGGCGAGTTATAAAAATTATACTTGAAATTGAGGAACTGAGGGATATAACAAGTGAATTTAATCGCCACATTTTATTAGAGCTTACTTATCAGTGGTCAAAATGAGCATAGAATCAATAGTTGAACGTGAATTATCTGCAAATTTGGCACTAGGATATTTTGCAAGTATATTTCTACAATGTTAGGTTTCTTGTTTCAAAATTTTTAGACTTATGGTAGCCGATATCAGGTGCATCAGGTTTTGAGGTTGTATTTGGTTTGCTGCGATACAAAAGGTACAAGATGTTGTGTCTATTGTATGCAACAGTTCGCTTACATTTTAGTGTAAAAATTTATAAATCTAGATTCTGCTGCGATCAAACAAAAACCGGCTACAATGTTGAATAAGGCCACAATGTAGAATAAGTTTTTGAGATTCTTACCAAATGGAAGGGTGCGGCACCCTCTTAGGCCGAGCTTGGGTTATTCAAAAACATTTTGGTAGTTTTATGCCAAACTGGTTGTCGTTTTCTTTTTTAGATCAAGCCTTTATTTAATCTAAATCTTGATGGTATTCTTTTTTAGATCAAGCCTTTATTTAATCTAAATCATTTCTAAGTACCAATGAGCAATAATTCGGTTGCTATGTCATTTCCCCTCTCCTGAGAAGTGTGCGGGGTTCGATCTCCAGAAGGGGAAGGGATCATAAATTAACGCTTCTGACAGACGGGTGAGACGGCCTGCCAATAGTCAGTCATACTGCTAGTTGTGTTAAGTTTGAATATATCTAGGGTAATATAAAAATAGACAAATATTTGAGTGGGAAATTTGGGTTGGAACAGGTGGAAAAGAGAAGCACCCAATAGTTTGGGGTTGAGTCCGGTATTAAAGTGCCAATAGAGTAAAACCTTAAGGTAAAGAGCCAAAATTTAAGATTTAGAAAATAAAGTGTTGGGCTTGTAAAATGTTGAGGTCTTAAAAATCAATTTAGCTAACAAGATAACGCTGCAACTTTTGAAAATGCTATGAGAATCTCTGTAATAACCGGCATTTCTGATTAGCGTATATCCACATTTTTAATAAAATTCAATTTCTATCCATATATGTTTTCTCTTGATTTCCTTTTGTCCAATTAAATTCCTATTTTCCTAATTTTTCCCCCATTCTTTTCCTTATAAATTCCTAATTATTTTTTGCCCAAACTTTAAAATCCTAACACCTAAAACCTTAACCCACGAGCTAACTAAATCCCAGCCCGGCCCAACAACCCCCTAACACAAACCCTAAACCCATCCCGAGCCCACCCCATCTTCTCTCTCTTCCTCTCTCTTCCTCATTCTCTCTCTCTCTCTCCCCCTCCCTCTCCTCCTTTCTCGCGAGAATCCCACGAGACCCGCTCCTCTCCACGATCTCGCCACGTCCGATTGCCCCACGATCACTCGCCGACCTCCTCCTTTTCCCCAACCGAACTCCCCCCTCTCTATCTCTCTATCTCTTTCTTGATCTCTCTCAATCTCTATCCCTCTATCTTTCTATCATCGTTCTCTCAAACTCACCCCTCCTCACCTCCGGCAACCCCCATCACCATTGGAGCCTACACTCGCCGCTGCATCGATGCCGACAAGCTCCCTGAACAACTCACCGGCGACCTCATCTCCCAAACCTCCAACACACACTCTCTCTCTCACTACCCCCGACCTCTTTGCCGCCCTCCAAACACCTATCGCCACAACCGCCTGCCGCCACCAAACCCACCGTTGACCTCCCTCCTATCACGGCCACGCCTGTAAGCCATCCCCAACACCCCCGACTCCCCACTGCCAACACCCCCACGACACAACACTCGAGCTCGAACACCCCCGACTCCCCACTGCCAACACCCCCACGACACAACACTCGAGCTCGAACCATTCAACCATTCAACCATCGCACCGCTGCCGCCGTTCATCGCTTCTGTCGGAGTCATCGCCAGCTCAACCATTCAACCATCGCAGGCAAGTGAATTCCACTTGCTTATCATGCTATAGATATATATATTCAAGGATATGTACGATGGAGTAGTGGCAAATGTCAGAACTTACGGCGGCTTAACGAGTGATTTTCCGATCACTATTGGTTTACATCAAGGATCTGCATTAAGTCCATTCCTGTTTACCATCGTGATGGATGGGCTTACTAGAACTATCCAAGATGAGGTACCTTGGTGTATGCTATTCACTGATGATATTGTTCTAGTAAATGAGACGAAAGCAGGGGTTAACGCCAAATTGGAATTATGGAGGCAAACATTGGAATCTCGGGGATTCAGATTGAGCAGGTCCAAGACAGCATATATGCACTGCAAATTTAGTAGCCAGAGAAGTCAAAACCATATTGGTATAACATTGGAAGGGCAAGAGATATCACCGAGCGACCAGTTTAGATATCTAGGTTCCATCATCCAAAAAAATGGAGAGATCGATAGTGATGTTAATCAAAGGATTCAAGCTGGTTGGTTGAAATGGAGGAGTGCAACATGGATTTTGTGTGATCGTAACTTTCCGTTAAAATTGAAAGGGAAGTTTTATCGGAGCGCTATTCGGCCTGCCTTATTATATGGTACAGAATGCTGGGCTCCTAAGAAGCATCATACATAGAAGATGCACGTAGCGGAGATGCGCATGCTTCGTTGGATGTGCGGTAACACTAGAAAAGATAAGGTGCGAAATGAGGATATTCGTGCAAAAGTTGGTGTAGCACCTGTGGAGGAGAAGATGCGGGAAAACCGGCTAAGATGGTTTGGTCATGTGCGACGCAGACCTATGGAAGCACCGTTTCGACGAATAGATACTCTCGATATGGGCAATGGCAAAAGGGCAAAAGGGAGACCGAAGAAAACATGGATGGAGCTGATACGAAACGATATGGTTGCCAAAGGACTCAATGAAAGTATATTGTTCGATAGAAGTGAGTGGAGACAGAGGATTCATGTGCTGGACCCGGCATGATTCTCATGTTGGTTCATGTAGCCTACCCCATATGCTTGGGATAAAAGGCTCAGTTGTTGTTGTTGTACGTACCTAGCGATCCAAGTTGTAGCAATTCTGTTAGTGACCGGCGAAGAGCATTAGCAATGACTTCCTTGCTAGACTAGCAGGAACTGTTCATTCTGTTAAGCAAGAGAAGCAACAAAGGCTTTCAAAAGTTTGTATATAAATCACCAATGCTTTGCTTACTGTTCTTATGAAAGAAAAATAAACTTCTCTTACCCATAGATTGCTCTATATATTAACCTCATACAGGTTGGAGAATGATGGAAGGTAAAGTATTTGTAGTTAGAATTCTCAACCATTTAGATTCTCGAAGGGACAGTTGGTAACAACTGTGTTTGTGTGTGCATTTTCATGTGCATGTCTCTGTGTGCTACCAACCAAAATCTTGGTATTGTATTAGGCGGGATTGATTGTGATTTGATAAGAAACTTAGTTTGGAATTGCATGTCGTTTGTAGGAATCAAATTCCGCCTGCTTTGATTAGCCAAAACCTAAATTCGTAAATGAAATGAACATGCACGTAACATGCTTGATAAATTGTTCAAACATAATTAAAATGCTCACATTCATGATCACTAGTTTTATTTACGGTTAACTAATATCGTGTAGAAATTTAGGTTCAAAATAACGTAGTTTAGCACATGTAATTATGCCCCCAAAAGGCAGCATTAAATTTGGAATTTACTGTACACATCGCCGTATTAAATTCACAATAAATCGTATTGTATTGTGATGTGCTTAGACTCCTTACGAAGTATACTGGGTAATATATAGACCTATGATAATTTCTACTGAATATTTCTTATTTACGATATCGCAAACTGAAGGAAAATACGGCTCTGGACTGCAGTCCAGAGCCGTATACTCTGTTAGTACCTGTCTTTAAACCCCTGTATATCATTTTTTAAACATGAAAATGTGCGGAGTCCTATATTGTTGTATAGAATATTGAGTTAACTTTCATATTCCACTGGTTTCACTAAATTCTACCGCATTTTGATATTTATAACACAATTTATTTTGTCGACATATCCTGCTGATTTCTGCAGTGACAAATTATACATATTGATATTAAACATATCATATCTCTCTGTATACAATGGCTATTAACGTTCTGTATGTTGCGTTGAAAACTTAACTGATAAATCTAGTTTTCATTGAACTTAAGCTACCTCTAATTTTGAACGTAACTTATAGCAAATTGTGTTTAAAGTTAAACTTCCAGTTCTAAAACTCGAATTCCAGCAGTGAACATCTGTTTTAAAATAAGCGTAGCTCCTTAACCAGTGCTCCGATTGATATGAAACCAATTTTTCTGTGTAGATAAATGAGTCTACTGTTATAACTTTTATATCGTTTCACCTGATTCTGCATGTATAATTTATTGTAGAGCTTACAACCAGAATGACACTGGCTACTCTTATTTAACTTGAAGTTTATTGACTGCATTATTATCATGATCTGTGATTGCTTTACACCCATTGTTTAGTGACTTCTATATTGAGACTCTAGCGACTGTTTTACATTTTCGATTGATAAGTGTCAGTGACTGGGTTGTAACAAGTACGATAGCGAACTAGTGATTGAAGGTGATACTGATAAGCGTGAAAGTGTGACTGAAAAGTGAAAGTGATGCGTATTTGTACACAACCCATCTAATACCTGAACATATACTTTAACCTAGGGAAAATGGGAAAATCGAGGGTGGAATTGAACTTGTATTTAGCAAGGTTTACTGCTTTAGAGGATGATCATTCGATATCAGCGGTATATACCGATTAGCTAGTTGTACCCAGTGGCACGACTGACAGGGTTATATTCCGGACACAGTTTTGACCGTAGTCTTGGGTATGCACGAGACCCTTGCTAAACATGAGAATATATTCCACCGATCGATTTCAACTAACATAAAGACTATTAGATTAGCGACATGCATATTACCTTAGATTAGTGCTATAGTTCACATGTGATACTGATTACCGTTCATGACATATACATTCTTGTATTACTGTTTTATAGCTCTAGTTCATATTTATTGTTCTTACCACACTGAGAGATATTATTATATTATTATATTGCGGTGCCTTAACAACCTGAGTATGCATGTGTTGGATATAGTGTCCTCAGAGTCAATTATTGGATCACACGCCTGTGATTGCAATGATTGAGGGAGGATCTATACCGTTAGAACAGTCTTACTCAAGATGATAGTATGCTATCTGGTTTATCTTTATTATCGTGTACTGCTTTAGGTGACCTTACAGGTCACTATTGCGTGTTGATAGAGCCCTTAGGATTCTTGCTTGACGGCCAGCAGTATGATGGCGATCATATACGTGGGAGCTGGGGTCTATAAGCGCATCCTTAAAATGTCCCTAGTCGTGGGAGTTTCGAGACAGGGCATCGATATTCCAGAGTAGACCGGTGTATACAGTCGAGACCCCGACGAGGGGCGGTGGCCGGTCTCACAAGCCACTGGTGTCAGTTGGTTCACCTAAGATGTATACAGGTGCTCATTGGGTTATGAGTACACTGGACAAGACTCGCCGGGAACATGCTAGTTGGTCTTATACCTGACGTCAGATAGCAGTTCCCTGGTGACATGTGTACATATTAGTTCATCGACCTGAGATCGTCATTTGTCTCGTGTGGGTTCCCACTGTACTTTGATTACTACCCTACCACGGCTCAAAGGAGTCGTGCAAATAGGTTTTAGTTGGGTACAGTCCCGAGCCACAAGGAGGCAGTGAGCAGATCTGCAGGGGTTCGTCTCTCCCGGTATTGGGGGTGAGGTCGCGCTGTGTCTAGGAGAGCCATTACACAAAGCCCTCGGCCGAGGCAAAAGATTTACCGGTAGGTATTCCAGTAGTATCTCAGGGTGTTCTGGGCTACACCCCGACACGACTTGTACCGCTTTTAGGGGTCTGACTTTTACCAACCCCCTAAGCCCGCCATGCGATGCTCATAGACGAACGGACCGGACTGTATGAATATTGTCACTGACAGGCTCAATAGGGTGTCAGCATGAGTTCGCTCACAGACGTCCCTTTTTGGTCAATACCTGGTAGCCCGTTACGTATGGCTAATACCTCTGACGTGCTAGTGGTTAAATCCACAGCCAAAAGTGTTGACGAGTCTTTAGAGTCCCCCACAGACAGTTACTCAAGTTTCGGGTGAAACGCTGTAGAGATCGTATGGAGATATGGCAGGATTCAATCGTAGACGTGCGGTATTGCACGGATCATGATCGGACGGATAATACTAGCGGGTTTTGGTTAAGCCGGATCCTGGTATTGTACAGTGTAGATTTTGTCTCTTTGCATTTGTATTCGGTCGGAATACAAATGCGGGTATGTATATACAGTCGCGGGGTTTTTCTGTAATTTATTACGGGATCAGTTTTTTGAAGTTGCCAGTTTGCATTCCGTTTCGGCCAGTTTTCCTTTGTGCCTTCACGGCCGGACTTTTGTGATGGGAGGGGCTAATTTGCATATTTGCAAATTAGCATTGTGGAGGGGGTTTCTTGTAAATGGATGATTATGATAGATATAGCATCTTTGCTTTTTCTTTCATCATGGTTTGCATTTATTGTGATGGGCTTTATGAAAGGATGGGATTTGAAATTGATGTGATCTTTTTCTTTGATATCACTCTCATTTCTCTCTTGCATTATGATTCTTTTTTTTTCACCTCCACCATGAGAGAGGCCGGCCACTTTGAGAGAGAGAGGGAGATGAGGATTGTTTTTGTGGGAGAAAATTCATTCATCTCATTTTTCTTTGCTTGCTACAAAATTCTAGTTGATCTCCAAAGTTCATTCCACCTCCATCATTATGGCAACTTCAACCCCTTGAGACAAATGGATTCTACACTTTACCTACAGCATCCTTGGGCACGTCGACTCGCCAACTTCGTGCTCGAGTTGCCTCGGTCCAGAGGTGCGAGCCCGTAAAAGAACCCGACGACGTGGTGCCCGTTCCGATGAGGAGATGAAGACCGGAGATTCCGCGAGGAGATCGGAGTGGAGGCCGAAGACCGAAGGACACGGATCGCTCGGTATAGCTTTCTACCCATCTTCTAGTTTGCTAGGTATAGGTTAATGGTTACGATCCGGGTTTTTAGGATGCGGTAGTGCCGGTTTTAAGTTAAGAAATTTTTTCGTTTTCGCATTTTGGCCTCGGAAAGATGGCCGGGGCACTACCGCAGTCCTATATGGTATCAGAGCCACGCCATTAACCTAGTCTAGCTTGCTCTAACGTGTTTTACAAGTTCGATCGAACGGATTTTCCGAAAACCCGATTTCTAAAGTACAGTTTCTGTCGAATTTTTCCAGTGCTCTAAAAATTATTTGGTACATTGTAAAAATACGAGCAGGGTTTTTTTAAGCATTCTGTGAAAATTTGGTCGGGTGATGTCACTTTTCCACCGCGGAACCGCGGCCAAACCCACGCATTTGCCGCGGTTCCGCCGCCACTTTAACTCTTTACAGCACCAAATTTTCACAGTGGGCTTCTGACTTGGAAATAGGGTTTTTGGTATATACTGTTTGGGCCCAGATTTTCTTTGAGTGCTACAGTTGTGCTTGGGGCCCACTTTGGTAAATTTAGTTGATCGAAAATTTTAAACATGTTAGTTCACAGTATTTACATTATATCTGCGACCGTGAATGTCACTTGATCGGTAAATCCTGTCTAACTGCTATAGCCCTTTTAGACGGATTTGCGAACGTGACATTCACGTTGATGTTCTGTGTTGTGCTGTGATGTTGCGGATTGTCGTGGTGGATAGCCTGGATGAAATGGTAGTACAGTTTCATTTTATATGTACATTTGATATTGCGGGGCGAGCGTCCGACATATGGACTGCCATTACTGTCTGTTTGTATATTATTCTTTTTGGGGCACGACCGGGCTGAGGTTGATGTACCCGTTGTATGTATATTTTACTTTCTGTACTAGGATTGCTCCGCGGAGGGGTGCACGGATAGCCGGGTTCTAGAGGGCAACGGGCCCGCATCTCATGGCGTTGAGACGGAGGGGGCTTCACTCTAGAATTGGGGGGCTATTCGCCGCACTCGTAGGGGGTACAGGTTGACCCAGGAGGGGTGCCCGAGTTACCGGATTCCGTGAAGTGCTGGGTGGTCCATTCACGTTGTTGAAGGGGGCTGCCTCGCTTCAGGTTTTGGCGGGTAACTTGCCGCGCCCGTAGGGGTCTAGGATTTCATTGCACAGGCTATCCACACGACCAGGGGAACGTCGGGTTTCAGTAGCGGCTATATGAAACCCGGGAATCCCAGATATCTGTATTGTTCTGTGATGCTTATTACATTTCCGTGATGTTGCATTTTATCACGCCTGGAGCGAATATTATATATTGATATATGTACTAGTAGATGTTGTATATGTTTTGCATCCGCGCTAGTCCAGTCCCCGCTCTGTCGTTAGTTAAGTAACCTAACGGGTGATGACGGGACCCAGTGGCGAATGCGGATGGCATATACGTACATCATTATTTTCGTTCTTTATTGGTGTGATCAATTGATGGGACTGCATTGATTCGGATCAATGCAAGCTAAACAAACCTATTCTGATGTTGTTGGAACAATTTTTTAAAAAGCTGTTATTGGAAGGACGTTCTCTTTTGTTTTGCATAGTGGTATTCGGTTATGAATATCCAGCACCTTAGTCGACGAGGTAAGGGCCGAGATCCCTTCACCGGGAGTGACCCTTTGGACAGAAGTTTGCGTCAGGATAATAACTTCACTATAGCCGATTGTCTTTTGCTTTGCATCGTGGTATTCAGTTGGAATATCCTGCACCTCATTCTACGGGAAAAGAATCGAGATCCCTTCACCGGGAGTGACCTCTTTAGCAAAGGTTTTCGTCACTATATTTTTTAAAAAAGCTACGCAGTTCTTTCAACGATATCAAGTTCATTATGTTAAAGGTTTTTTGCCAAAAACCAGTCGTAGCCCTCCGTTGTTTCTTACAGGTATTACTTAGTATTCATACTGTGTATGTTGACCTCTGTCAAGGCACAGTGATTGGTAGCTGGGTAATGCTTGTTTGTTGCATAAATGGGATTATTTAGGACAGCCGCACGGTCATTTTGACCTCTGTCAAGGGCACGTGCCGGTGGGTCTAAGTTAATCAAGGACAATGACGGGTTGAACTTGACTTGCGACTTATGATATGTTGACCTCTGTCAAGGTCATAAGCCGCTTGGAGTAAAAACACACATCGGGAGTTTCTAAAGAAACTGAAACTTGCCAGGCATGCGCGTACCTTCTGGAGTGTGATAACGTGAGTGGATTCCGTCACATTATCATGCGATGATTGTTGGATCCCGATTCCCACTGATGAGTTGGTTTACTCCTCGGGTGATCCTGACTAATTCTTCTTTCAGGTTTGGAGGAGAATTTGAGGTTACAGTGGGAGGTTTCCTGATTAGATAAAGTGATAACCATTCTGATCTAGGTTAGAGTGCACGCTGAGTGTTTCTTTTCTCTCTCTCTCTAGCAGCGACCATGACCCGACCCTAGACTATGACTCAGTGACCAAGTTAACCGAACCTTCTTATAACACTGGCTTTTGGTTTGTCTGAGTTGCATACCTCATTGCCACTCCTACTTTTACCCTTTTCTCCAGGACACCCCGTATTACTACGAACGTCCACTTCCATTGGATAAAACCATCGTATGGTTATATACGAACTCGAAGGAATTTATTCGAGAATGGTTTCCGGTTCTGGAGAAAATGAATAGGACTATTCAGTTGTCTTTTCCTCTTACCTTCGCTCAGGTTTCGAGTGTTCCTTGGATTATGACAGTACACCTATTACGCAAATTGGATAGTCTTCTTCCAAACCATAGGCAGGTGCCGAACGGTGGGGAATGAAGAAAACCAATTAGCCTAACAATGGTGTGCAGAAGGTATTAAGTTAAGAAAAATAAAGGGATTAGAAGGAGGGCAAAGTAAATTGCGACTGCTATTCACGACCAAACCAAGTATTTCATTACCACTCCCACTTCACCTTTGTATTTCTCCAGGACACTCCGTATCACTACGAAGATCCACAGTTTATTGGATATTCCATCGTATGGTTATATACGAACTCGAAAGGAACTTGTTCCAGTTCGGGGATGGATTCTGGTTCAGGAGAAATAAGAATAAAGTTTATTCAGTTGTCTTTTATCATCACCTTCTCTCAGGTTGCGAGTGCTCCTAGGATTAGGACAGTACACCCATTATGCTTATTGGATAGTCTTCTTCCAAACCATAGGCTGGTGCCGAACGGTAGGGAAGGAAGAAAACCATTTAGCCTAAGAGGGTGTACAGAAGGTAATGACTAAAGACATATAAAGGGATTTGGAGAGATGACAAAGAAATATACGGTTACAGTTGTGGATCTGGATAATAGAAGAGGCATTACTAGGAATACCCGGATACCCCATCGAAACATTTACATGTTTCAGTTTCACTGTGTATTGTTAATAGAAAACTGATTTCCCAATTAGCCCTTGCTCCAGGGTATGTATTTACCAGGTTTGATAATCACATCTGTATGGTTTTACAGATGATGAGTGAGAGTAAGTTATTGCGAATTGGGTGATTATCTTCATTATATCGGGATTCGTTGTAATTGGTGATATTTGAGGAAATCGCCTGGGTTGTTTGCCGGACGGCAAATATTTGGTTTTGAATATCCGTTGTAATGCATCAATTTCAAATTGATATATCTGTACGTTTATTTTCATAAAGTGAGATATGTCCTTTTGAAATTATGTCTATGACATTTACCTATATCAGTGGATGGTTAGGTAAGGAGTATTAAACAGCGGTGTAATTCTTCTTAACCATAAGTACAGTTTTCAACCTACGACACACAACGAATGAGATATTAAACTCAAGGGACTTATACAGAGTATTGTATGTTGTCCTGTATCCATTAGGACAGAGGGGATGGTACTCGTACTATATTCTGTTTACTTGTGACTTCTCTAGTTCTTAGACATGTGTTTCGCAGAAATGCAAGGTCCAAGTTTTGAGAAGTTATAGGTATATGAATAAAGTACAGAACCAGGTGTTGCAAGTATCAGGATTCTTCAAGGTGATCGAAGATGTAGATACTTGTGTATGGTATTCAGTTGATAGTAATGATTAAGAGAACTTGCTTCTCTTTCAGGTTACTCATAATTGGATACACTCCTAAGTTGAGTAATGCTTATCGGCCTCTCTGCATTTAGTTGACATGCACTGGAGACAGCTGCATGATTTGAATCTGGTTCCAATTGAAGCAGTGCCTCTGTTTCTGTATTGGATATAGAACAGTTCATATCTTAACGATGTTAAGGTACGGGGAGCTGTCCGGCTTATGTTTAAAACCAGACTCCGGATAACTCAAGGCACGTTTCTGTAATGGCTGTTTGTGGGTTGACCCGGGCTATGACGAGAGTTGACTTTCTACCATCTGGAAGATCAATAGTGATATTGTTCTAGACTCGCCACAGTTTTAATAAAAATGGATTTTTTCAGAAAACAGTAGTGGGAGTATGGTAGAACTGGAAGTGATTCCAGAACCGCAAACGATTACTGAAAATTTGATAAGAACCTAAACATTCAATCTGATTTGACATTCCATTAGCCACTCCGCAGATATGGTGGGTAACCTCAGGCGCTCGAGAGGTTCTTCGGTAGCCTCAAGGACGGTGACGGGGAGGTTCTTGTTTACCCAGACTTGCCATTGCTGTTGTTCCAGACTGTGAGACTCGGCAGGAGGATGAGTATAGCGTCGTTCTGAACTAGCTTTAGAAGTGCACGCGTATATGACTCTGCCAGAGGGTTGTCGTAGTCAGTGGGAGCAGCGGAAGTATAGTGGACAAGTGGCTTGTGTCTATTTAGAGACTAAAGCAGATATAGCGGAGATAGATCATCTATTTCTGATGTGACAGTCATAGGTTTGACTTCATCAGAATAGGGGATGGATCTATTAAGAAGGTAGTAGGGTGTGATGTCCTGGTATTTGGATGACATACACAGAGTAGGAAGTGAAATTCCTATACTACGGTCGGTTATACTTTGGTTGTCACACAGTGGTTTCTCCACATAGGATATTAATCCAGTCCTGGAGAAACGATCGGAAGTAGTTTTAGAACATAAGTGGATGTTCTAGGGATATGATAACAGCATCCTCCTTCGGGAGACAGTTATCACTCCAGGCTTCCAAGGTACCTGGATGACAGAGTGTCTGTCAGAGTTATAGTTTTCCCTCTGACGAGGGGCGGTATTTTGGACAGGTGGTCTAAGCGGATACTGAGGGAGGTATGGCGCAGGATACTGATTAAGTTCAGTTGACGATACAGTCTAAGAAGTTTGGATTTGGAGTTCATTTATGAACTAGGTCCCATCAGATATCCAGACACATTCTAAGACAGGTATTGCTCATTTCGGGAGATGGCTTTCTCCGCGAACTTGAGATAAAGAGAGACATAGAAAGAAACATCAAAGCGGATCCACTCACTGAGGCTATTCCTCGGACGCATTAGTTTCGCAAAGGGGTTTTGTGAGACTGATTAGTAGAGGAGTTGGGTGTTCGGTATCATACAGGCTGTGAGTATATGACATCGCAATAATTAGCCTTGAGTGCAAGTGGGAGATTGTTGGATATAGTGCCCTAAGAGTCAATTATTGGATCACACGCCTGTGATTGCAATGATTGAGGGAGGACCTATACCGTTAGAACAGTCTTACTCAAGATGATAGTATGCTATATGGTTTATCTTTATCATCGTGTACTGCTTTAGGTGACCTTACAGGTCACTATTGCGCGTTGATAGAGCCCTTAGGATTCTTGCTTGACGGCCAGCAGTATGATGGCGATCATATACGTGGGAGCTGGGGTCTATAAGCACATCCTTAAAAAGGTCCCTAGTCGTGGGAGTTTCGAGACAGGGCACCGATACTCCAGAGTAGACTATTGTATACAGTCGAGACCCCGACGAGGGGCGGTGGCCGGTCTCACAAGCCACTGGTGTCAGTTGGTTCACCTAAGATGTAAACAGGTGCTCATTGGGTTATGAGTACACCGGACAGCACTCGCCGGGAACATGCTAGTTGGTCTTATACCTGACGTCAGATAGCAGTTCCCTGGTGACATGTGTACAGGTTAGTTCGTCGACCTGAGATCGTCATTTGTCTCGTGTGAGTTCCCACTGTACTTTGATTACTACCCTACCACGGCTCAAAGGAGTCGTGTAAACAGGTTTTAGTTGGGTACAGTCCCGAGCCACATGGAGGCAGTGAGTGGATCTGCAACGGTTCGTCTCTCCCGGTATTGGGGGTGAGGTCACGCTGTGTCTAGGAGAGCCATTACACAAAGCCCTCGGCCGAGGCAGGAGATTTACTGGTAGGTATTCCAGTAGTATCTCAGGGTGTTCTGGGCTACACTCCGACATGACTTGTACTGCTTTTGGGGGTCTGACTTTGACCAATCCCCTAGGCCGGCCATGCGATGCTTATAGACGAACGGACCGGACTGTACGGATATTGTCACTGACAGGCTCAGTAGGGTGTCAGCATGAGTTCGCTCACAGACGTCCCTTTTTGGTCAATACCTGGTAGCCCGTTACGTATGGCTAATACCTCTGACGTGCTAGTGGTTAAATCCACAGCCAAAAGTATTGACGAGTCTTTAGAGTCCCCCACAGACAGTTACTCAAGTTTCGGGTGAAACGCTGTAGAGGCTGTATGGAGATATGGCAGGGTTCGATCGTAGACGTGCGGTATTGCACGGATCATGATCGGACGGATAATACTAGCGGGCTTTGGTTTAAGCCTGATCCTGGTATTGTACAGTGTAGATTTTGTCTCTTTGCATTTGTATTCGGTCGGAATACAAATGCGGGTATGTATATACAGTCGTGGGGTTTTCCTGTAATTTATTACGGGATCAGTTTTTTGAAGTTGCCAGTTTGCATTCCGTTTCGGCCAGTTTTCCTTTGTTCCTTCACGGCCGGACTTTTATGATGGGAGGGGCTAATTTGCATATTTGCAAATTAGCATTGTGGATGGGGTTTCTTGTAAATGGATGATTATGATAGATATAGCATTTTTGCTTTTTCTTTCATCATGGTTTGCATTTATTGTGATGGGCTTTATGAAAGGATGGGATTTGAAATTGATGTGATCTTTTTCTTTGATATCACTATCATTTCTCTCTTGCATTATGATTCTTTTTTTTTTTCACCTCCACCATGAGAGAGGCCGGCCACTTTGAGAGAGAGAGGGAGATGAGGATTGTTTTTGTGGGAGAAAATTCATTCATCTCATTTTTCCTTGCTTGCTACAAAATTCCAGTTGATCTCCAAAGTTCATTCCACTTCCATCATTATGGCAACTTCAACCCCTTGAGATAAATGGATTCTACACTTTGCTTATAGCATCCTTGGGCACGTCGACTCGCCAACTTCGTGCTCGAGTTGCCTCGGTCCAGAGATGGGAGCCTGTAAAAGAACCCGGCGACGTGGTGCCCGTTCCGACGAGGAGATGAAGACCGGAGATTCCGTGAGGAGATCGGAGTGGAGGCCGAAGACCGAAGGACACGAATCGCTCGGTATAGCTTTCTACCCATCTTCTAGTTTGCTAGGTATAGGTTAATGGTTACGATCCGGGTTTTTAGGATGCGGTAGTGCCGGTTTTAAGTTAAGAAAAATTTTTGTTTCTGCATTTTGGCCTCGGAAAGACGGCCGGGGCGCTACCGTACTCCTACAGCATGCTCAGAGAAAAAGTGGACCCAGCCCAGAGTAGGACCTACCTTATTTCGTGGAGATCTAAACTAGCGATACCAGCTCATCCTTCATTTCTGATTTCTTAGAAGAGAAATTGGTTCATTGGTTAGTTGTTTATTTAACCGCTTATATTCTTGTACCGTAGTGACTGATATATCTTTTTACTTTATGCCGTGTTTACTGTTTACCATGTCCTCCTAGAAGCCGAAATGTGATTACGGCGGGGTTATTCCTTGACCGTGGGAGTATGGCTAGCCTAATCACCCCTCGTATTCCGTATTTTGGAAGCGGGGCATGACATGGTTTTGTTGGTATCAAAGAACCAGGTTTAGAATAGGATTACGATTCAGCTTAGGGATCCCCTGATTTGTACTTTGTTATATTGTCTTTCACCTCCATATGATCTTCGTTGCATCATCATTTGATATTATATGATCCTTGCTCATTTACTTTTGTTATCTGATTCCCTTCCCTGTTTATCTTTCAGCGATATGGCCACTTCAGGAAACTCCAGTGGCACCGGTTCCCACGATCGCACCGATAAGATCCTTAGTGCGCTAACGACTATTGTTGAGGCAGAAGAAAACCGATCTCTTGGCTGAGAGATTGAAGCCGGTACAAGAGTCCACAATTACTATTTTAGGATGATCTACAGCCGTCCTTGCCGCCCCCGAAGGCGTTCTCGTACTAGCTACTCAGGCTAGGGCTAGTACTGTTTCTGACTTCAGGAGGTTTCACCCGGCGGTGTTCACGGGAGTAGCAGAGCCACTTGAGTTTGAACAATGACTAGTCAATGTGGAGAATCTATTGGCGGCTGCTCGAATCCCTGATACCGACAAAGTGAACATGGTGAAGATCCAGCTAGAACGTGAGGCCCACACATGGCGGTCAGTAGAAGAGAGCAGACTTGACAAGCCCGTTGAGTGGAGCACATTCACAGAGTGCTTTCTGGACTACTATTTCCCGACTACCACAAAAGCCGATATGGAGGAGAAATTCATAACCTTAAAGCAGGGTGGACGCCCAGTAGACATCTAGGTCGCAGAGTTCAATAAACCGAGCCGCTTTGCTGCTTATATGGCAGCCATAGAGGCCGTCAGGACTAGACGATTTCAGCAGGGCCTTGACTTTGGGATCCAGTAGCTTATCGCCTCTATGGACTTGAAAACATTTGCACAAGTACTGAACGCTGTACGGGTACATGAGAAGTTAGTTGATAAGGCCAAAGGTCAGTGATCGGCGGATAGAAGGTCCCCAATAGTTCAGATACAAGAAGGAGCTTCCCCTCGTGGGATGATCCCAGTTCCGAAATAAGGGGCGTGTAAATCCCCAGTTCTTTGTAAAAAATTTCGTAATTTTTAATAAATATTTTCTAAATTTTCGCCCTAATTTTATTTTAAATTTTCTTAATTAATTAAAACCTAAAACCTATATTTTTTTAAACCCTAAATTTTTAAAACCCCAACCTTACCTAAAACCTGGCTCTAGCCCGTGAACCCTCACCCAACCCAGACCCGACTCGACTCCTATCTTCTTTTTCTTCTTCTTTTCCTTCTTTTTCTTTTTTCCTTTCAGAAAAAAGCGCCCCCACGTTTCCTTCTTCTTCGTAACCCCCCTCGTGACCCGCTCGTCTCTTCAATCTCGCCCACGCCTCAACAACCCCTAGATCCCCTCCTCCAAATCTTTCATCTCTCAAACGTCTCTCTCTATCTATAAAATCTCTCGCTCTCTCTCTCATTCCTTCACTCCCTCTCTCTCTCTATCCATTTTCTCTTCAAGAACCAGCCACCGTTTTCACCGACAGCCTCCTCCAGTCACCAGAGCTCCCTCAGCACCACCATAGCCTCCTTGCCACCTGCAACACTCCTCCAACCTCCACACCAATGCCCACCACTGCCTCTTCCTTCCACCACCAAGCCACCGTCAACGAATCCACCTCCGACGAGCCCCAGCTCCCAACACCATCACCAGTTTCCCTCTCCCACCTACACTTCCAGCACCACTGCTTCCTTCACCGCACGCATCCTTAAACCCAACATCAAACCGGAGCCTCACCACCACTCTTCATCGGAGCTGCTCTGGATCGTCGCTGGCCACCCTCGACCGTCGTTTCAGCCCCTCGCCGTGATCGCCACTACACTCGCATCAAGCTCCCCGCTGCACAGAGCCAGAACCGAGCTTTCACCACCTCCTTTGCACACCCGAGATCGTCATTGCTGTCGCCGTGATCATGCCGTGACCGTGCCGTTATCACTGTCGTTCCATCCATCGCCATTGTCGTTGCTATTGTCACCAGGCAAGTTAAGCTCTTGCTTTACATGCTATACACACACACACACACACAACCATTAATAAAGATCGAAACTTAATTATATTTCATGGAGTCTAATAAATGTTGTGAACTGTATTCGTGTGTTGTATGATGAACTGAACAAATAATGAGTCTAATATCCCATGGTTGATATATAAAGTTCGCAAAGATCGAATCCCGTTCATGTCCGTGAGATAAACCAAATCCGCTATAGTTTCCAAATGATGTGCTAAGTGCTCGATGCGAACCTCACGCGGAAATAAAATCTAAAATGGCGGAACTCGTGATGTTTAGACCCTAATATTGTTAACAAACACTCTGTAGAAATTTGGTGGCATATCGATATCGTTTTCACACATAAAGTGACGCCTTAGCTTCAATACCGAAACTCGCATTTTACCGAACACTTGACACTGTTAAATTCATAATTAATTCCGAGCGTGTTAGGTTCATTGCGAATTGTACTACATAATCTTTAACATGATATGTAGTTTTACTGTTAAATATATCCTCCGAACATCGGAAACAGAGAACTTACCCGACTTTGGACTGCAGTCCAGAGTAGGAATTCACGCCATGCCTTTACTCACCTGTAACCTTACTGTTTAATTGTGATAGTGTGCAGATCCATTTACCGCTGCCTAGACATTTGTTTTATATTTCCAATGGTACTAGTTTCACTGAATTCCAATATCGTTTAGTATTTTAAACATATTTTAAACGGATGACATATACGGCAGATTTCTGCCATTTCAGTTTGCACTCTTCATCAGTAAACTGACCATAACTCCCAAAAAAAGATGACTATTATTGATCCGTTTTTTGCGCTGTAAATTTAACTCATAGACCTACAATTAGTTGAACATCAGCGTCGCCTAATTTTTATCTAAACAGGGAGTAAAACGTGTTACGAAACGGACTTTTAGTTCAGGAACTAGATTTCCAACAGAGAACACGTAAAATGGAATGACCGTAACCCGCAAACTTGAAACCCGATTGACCTGAAATCAATTTTTTTGGATTTCTATTTAAGTTTAATTTCTATCCTTTTTGTATCATTTTGCCTAATTACAATCATACGATTTAATATGTTTTTTTTCTGAACTCATAATGCACGTTGTGATTCGTATTGTACATGACTTGATTAGTGGCATAATTCACATACTTACCCTACCGTGACACCTTTAGTGATAGTGAACGCTCTTATTGATTCTTAGCGATTATTGCATTGTCGAACGTGAGTGGTATCGGATTAGTTGTGTCAAGTACGCCAGTGAAAAGTGAATTATTCGTAAAAGTGAACAATGCAGTGAAAAGTGAATAAAATAATATTATTGGTGCGTACTTGTACACAACTAGCCCCATCCATATAGTTATTGAAATATGGGGGGAAAGGGGAAATCGAACTGGAATAGAACTTGTATTTAACGAGATTCAGCGATTTAGAGGATGATCATTCGAACAACGACTCTTATATATATTTTAGGTTATGGATTTAGCGGTCCGGCTGATAGAGTTATGTCCCGGGCAACAGCGGACCATAGTATCGGATACGCACGAGACCCTCGTTAAACATGATCACTCTTTACCACAGTTCGATTTCAAATTGACCTAGAGACCAATAGGAACATAGATCATATACTGCATTGATTATTGATACATTGACTACCTGCATTCACTGTCTCCACTGTATTATCTTTCATTTCATGCTTTATTTTATTGCTATTATATATTTGCTATTGTGTCGCTCTGATGACCTGAGTATGCATGCTCAGAGCTTGGAGAGGACGCCACTCAGGAGCGCATGGATCAGTAGTGGTATCGCTGGCACACAGCTTGCTTTCGGGTGATTTGCTATGGTAGGTGGGACACATTGGATTGTGCCCACTCTTGTATTTATTATTCTTGTTGTATCTAGTCAACTCCATCAATCAGAAACTAGTATTTGTATAAGTAATAAGACTTAGAAAGACTTGTGGTTGCGAGACTTAGAGCGATGGGTTATATGTTCGCTTGGGGGATTTGATGTCTTGCTTCTTTACATTATCCTTTTGTGTTGATCTTTGCCGTTGGGCGTCGTATACATATTGTTGGGTTGCAGCAGCACCCTGGTAGTCTTTCCGAGACCAAATGCGGAACAAAAAAACTTTTTACGAACTGGCGCTAACCGCATCCGAATCTCGGATCGTTCCATTAACCGTAAACTAGTAAACTGTAAATGGGGTTTTAGAGATTATATCGATCGATCCGTGTCCTTCGGTCTTTAACCTCAGCTCCTAGCATGTTGCGGATACACCGGCGAAGCTCGCTCTCCGATCTCGCTCGATCTATGATCTCCTCCTCGCCAAAAACTGCGCCACATCAACGAATCTTTATACGGGCTCCCGCCTCTGAACCGAGGCAACTCGGACACGAAGTTTGCTAGCCAACGTGTCCAAGGTTGATGTAGAGATGATGTAGAATGCTTTGTTTCAAGTCATCCAAGCTAATGGATGAAGGTTAATTGAAGTTGCCCAACTTGGAGTGAAGATGAAATGAGCAAGAGGAATGAGCTTTGGATTTTTGTTGCAAATGAAAATGAATCATTCTCATCTCTCTCTCAAAGATGGGGCTGCCTAATATGGGCTCGGCCAAGGCAGTGGAATAGGAGAGGGTGAGCATAAGATCAAGTGGTGATGATAAGAAAACATATCATAACAAATATCTCTAAGTGTCCAATTAACATTTAATGCAAAATCACCTCACAAATCACTCAATCAAGTCATGCACATCCAAGAAGCTTCCTGAAACTGCTGGAGCCCCGGCTACCACAGAAGAGCCCCTCACTTTGCTAAATTCACATTTGCAAATAAACCCCCCCAAAGCAAAATTCAGCCAAAAGAAAAAGAATGGGGATTTTTGGCTAAATAAAGAATGTAACCTGGCAACTTCAAAAAGCGATCCGGTAACAAAATTACAGGATAACTCCGCAACTGTATATACATACCAGCATTTGTATTCCGACCGAATACAAATGCTATGAGACAAAATCTACACAGTACAATACTAGGATCCGGCTTAAACCAAAGCCCGCTAGTATTATCCGTCCGAACCATGACACGTGCAAAAGTGCACGCGTATGTTCGAACCCTGCCATAAAACCATACGGCCTCTACAACGTTTCGCCCGAATTGGGAAACTTTCAGTGGGGGGCTCTAAAGACTCGTCAATACCCTGGCAGTGGGTTTAACCACAAGCCGTCAGTGGTACTAGCTGTACGTAACGGTTGCCCATATATTGAGTGAAAGGGAGTCCGATGAGCGAACTCATCCTTGAACCCTACTGAGCCTATGTGTGACAATATCCGTATAGTCCGGTCCGTTCATCTATGAGTATCGCATATCGGGCCTAGGGAGCTGGTAAACGTCAGACCCCCAAAAGCGGTATAAGTCGTGTCGGAGTGTAGCCCAAAACACCTGAGATACTACTGGAATACCTACCAGTAAATCTCGCTAACCATGGCCATGGATTTTGTGTAATGGCTCTCCTAGACACAGCACGATCTCACTCCTAACGTAGAGAGAGACGAATCCCCTGCCGATCCGCTCACTGCCTCCATGTGGCTCGGGAATGTACCCAACTAGAACCTGTTTGCACGACTCCTTTGAGCCATGGCAGGGTAATAATCAAAGCACAGTGGGAACTCACACGAGATAAATGACGATATCAAGTCGATAGACTAACCTGTACACATGTCACCTAGGAATTGCTATCCGACGACAGATTTTAATAACCAGCTAGCATATTCCCGGCGAGTCCTGTCCGGTGTACTCATAACCCAATGAGCACCTGTATATATCTTAGGTGAACCAACTGACACCAATGGCTTGTGAGACCGGCCACCGCCCCTCGTCGGGGTCTCGACTGTATACACTAGTCTACTCCGGAGTATCGATACTGTATCTCAAAACTCCCGCGACTATGGACCACTTTTAAGGATGTGCTTGTAGACTACCCAACTCTCACGTATATGATCGCCATCATACTGTTGGTAGTCAAGCAAGAATCCTATGTGCTCTATCAACGTGTAATAGTGATACATATCATGTCACCTAAATCAGTACACGATGATAAAGATAAACCAGATTGCATACTATCATCTCGAGTAAGACTGTCCTACCGGTATAAGTCCTCCCTCAATCATTGCAATCATGTGCCCGCGATCCAACAATTGACTTTGAGGGCACTATATCCAACAGTCTCCCACTTGCACTTAAGGCTAATTATTGCGATGTCGCATACTCACAGGCCGTGTGATACCGAACACCCAACTCCTCTACTGATCAGTCTTACAAAGCTTGTTTGAAAAACCATTGTATTCGAGAAATAGCCTCAGTGAGTGGATCCGCTCTGATGTTTCTTTCTATGTCTCTCTTAATCTCAAGTCCGCGGAGAAAACCATCTCCCGAAAAGAGCAATACCTGTCTTAGAATATGTCTGGATATCTGATTGGACCTAGTTCACGAATGAACTCCAAATCCAAACTTCTTAGACTGTATTGTCAACTGAACTTAATCAGTATCCTGCGCCATGCCTCCTTCAGTCTCCGCTTGGACCACTTGTCCAAACTACCGCCCCTCGTCGGAGGGAAAACTATAACTCTGACAGTCACCCTGTCATCCATGTCACCTTGGAAGCCTGGAATGATAACTGTCTCCCGAAGGAGGCAACCATTATCAAATCCCTAGAACATCCACTTATGTTCTAAAACTGCCTCCGAACGTTTTTTCAGGATTGGATCAATATCAACTTATTGCATCTAGTGCAAAAACAACACCTGGTGCGGTACTTAACATCTCATGATCAACTCAATTGCTTAAGCAAGTGATCTGCCAATCATGCACATCCCTCTCCCCTTTAGTCTGTAAGACACTTTTAGAGAGGGTGACTCCATCACCTGCTGGTACACCACCATGCTAGGAGTCATCCATACTAAATACCTTTAGAATGCAGTCTAAGTACCCAGATTAGGAAACTACCCAAATCTAGATCTAAAACCATAGATCTAGTAACCGGAATGTCTGATATTATATCCATATCCTTTGTGGAGAAAACACTGTGTGACAACCACAGTATAACCGATCGTAGTATAGGAATTTTACTTCCTACTCTGTGTATATCATCCAAATACTAGGACATCACACCCTACTACTTTCTTAACAGATCCATCCTCTAATCTGATGAAGTCAAAGCCCATGACTGTCACATCAAAAATTGATGATCTATCTCCGCTATATCTGCTTTAGTCTAAAAATAGACATAAGCTACTTGTCCACTATACTTCCGCTGCTCCCACTGACTACGAGAACCCTCTGGCAGAATAATATACATGTGCACTTCCAAAACTAGTTTAGAATGACGCTATACTTATTCTCCTACCGGCTCTCATAGTCTAGAACAGCAGTAATGGCAAGTCTGGGTAAACAAGAACCTCCCTGTCACCGTCTTTGAGGCTACCGGAGTACCTCTCGGGTGTCTGAGGTTACCCACCATATCTGCGGAGTGGCTAATGGAATGTCAAACCTGATTGAATCTTTAGGTCCTATTAAATTTTCCGTAATCGTTTGCGGTTTTGGAATCTCTTCCAGTTCTACCATACTCCCACTACTGTTTTATGAAAAAATCCATTTTACTAAAACTATGGCGAGTCAAGAACAATATCACCATTGATCTCCCAGATGGTAGAAAGTCAACCCTCGTCTAAGCCAGGGTCAACCCACAAACTGCCATTACAGAAACGTGCCTTGATTTATCCAGAGTTTGGTTTTAAGCATAGGCCGGACAACTCCATATACCTTAATATCGTTAAGATATGATCCATTCCATATACAATATAGAAACAGAGGAACTGATTTAATTGAAACCAGATTCAAATCATGGAGCTGTCTCCAGTGCATGTCAACTAAATGGAGAGAGGCAGATCAACATTACTCAACTTAGGAGTTCATCCAATTTTGAGTAACCTGAAAGAGAAGCAATTTCTCTAAATCATTACTATCAGCTGAATACCAACCACAAGTATCTACATCTTCGATCATCTTGAAAAATCCTGATACTTGCTACACCTGGTTCACTACTTTATTCTTATACCTATAACTTCTCAAACTTGGATCTTGTATTTCTACGAAACACATGTCTAAAACTAGAGAAGTCACAAGTAAACAGAATATAGTACGATGACCGACCCCTTTGTCCTAATGGACACTGGACAACATACAATACTCTGTATAAGTCCCCTGAGTTGAATAACTCAAACCCTGTGCGTTGTAGGTTGAAAACTGTACCCAGGAGATTTCCTCAAATATCACCAATTACAACTAATTCCGATATAATGAGGATGATCACCAAATTTCCAATAACTTACTCCCACTCATCATCTGTAAAACCTTACAGATGTGAGAATCATACCTAGTAAATACATACCCTGGAGAAAGGACTACTTAGGAAATCAGTTTTCTATTAACAATACACAGTGAAACTGAAACATGAATATGTTTCGAAGGGGTAACCTGGTATTCCTAGTAATGCCTCTTCCATTATCCAGATTCATGACTGTAACCGTATATTTCCTTGCCAACTCTCCAAATCCCTTTATTTGTCATTAGTCATTACCTTCTGTACACCATCGTTAGGCTTAATGGTTTTCTTCCTTCCCTACCGTTCGGCACCAGCCTATGGTTTGGAAGAAAACTATCCAATAAGCATAATAGGTGTACTCTCCTAATCCCAGGAGTACTCGTAACCTGAGAGAAGGTGATGATAAAAGACAACTGAATAAACCTTTATTCTATTTCTCCTGAACCAGAATCCATCCCCGAAATGGAACAAGTTCCATCGAGTTCGTATATAACCATACGATAGATTATCCAAATAACTGTGGATCTTCGTAGTGATACGGGGTATTCTGGAGAAATACAAAGGTGAAATAGGAGTGGCGATAAAATATTTGGTTTGGTCGTGAATAGCAGTCGCAATTTATTTTGCCCTCTTTCTAATCCCTTTATTTGTCTTTACCTATTACCTTCTGTACACCACCGTTAGGCTAATTGGTTTTCTTCATTCCATACCTTTCGGCACCTGCCTATGGTTTGGAAGAAGACTATCCAATAAGCGTAACAGGTGTACTGTCCCCTAATCCTAGGAGCCCTCATAATCTGAGAGAAGGTAAAAGGAAAAAACAACTGAATAGTCCTTTTCGATTTCTCTAGAACCAGAATCAATTCTCGAATCTGGAACAAGTTCCTTCGAGTTCGTATATAACCATACGATGGATTTATCCAATGGAAGTGGATGTCCGTAGTAGTACGGGGTGTTCTGGAGAAATGCAAAGGGTAAAAGAAGGAATGGCAACGATGTATGCAACTCAGACAATCCAATAGCCAGTGTTTTAAGAAAGTTCGGTTAACTTGGTTACTGAGTCATAGTCTAGGGTCGGGTCATGGTCGTAGCCAAAGAGAGAGAGAAAAGAAATACTCTGTGTGCACTCTAACCTAGATCAGAATGGTTGTTACTTTATCTGATCAGGAAACCTCCCACTGTATCCTCAAATTCTCCTCCAAACCTGAAAGAAGAATTAGTCGGGATCACCCGAGGAGTAAACCAACTCATCAGTGGGAATCGGGATCCAACTATCATCGCATGATAACGTGACGGAATCCACTCACGTTATCACACTCCAGAAGGTATGCGCATGCTTGGCAAGTTTCAGTTTCTTTAGAAACCCCCGATGTGATTTTTACCCCAAGCGGCTTATGACCTTGACTAGGTCAACAAACCATAAACCGCTAGTCAAGTTCAACCCGTCATTATCCTGGATTGCCTTAAACCCATCCGTACGTGCCCTTGACTAGGTCAACATGGCCGCACGACTGTCCTAACCAATCCCATTTATCAACAAACAAGTGCTACTTAGCTACCGAACACTACGCTTTGACTAGGTCAACAAACGCAGCACGAATACTAAAGAATACTCGTAAGAAATGACAGAGGGCTACTGCTGGTTTTTGGCGAAAAACCTTTAGCGTAATGAACTTGATATCGTTGAAGGAACTGCATAACTTTTACAAATATAGTGGCGAAAACCTTTGCTAAAGAGGTCACTCCCGGCGAAGGGATCTCGGCTCTTTCCCCGTAGAATGAGGTGCAGAATATTCCAAACTGAATACCACGATGCAAAGCAAAAAGTAATCGACTATAGTGAAGTTATTACCCTGACGCAAACCTCTGTCGAAGGGGTCACTCTCGGTGAAGGGATCTCGGCCCTTGCCTTGTCGAATGAGGTGCTGGATATTCTAAACTGAATACCACTGTGCAAAACAATGAAAGCGTCCTTGCAATAACAGCTTTTTGAAAATTGTTCTAACAACATCTGTATAAGTCTGTTTTCTTTGCATTGATCCGAATCAACGCAGTCCCATCAATTAATCACACCAGAAAAGAACGAAAATATGATGTACGTATATGCCATCCGCATTCACCACTGGGTCCCGTCATCACCGGTTAGGTTACTTAACTAACGACAGAGCGGGGACTGGACTAGCGCGGGTGTAAAACATATACAACATCTACTAGTATATATATAAATATACAATATTCGCTCCAGGCGTGATAAAAGCAACATCATAGAAAAGCAATAAGCATCACAGAACAATACAGATAATCTGGGATCCCCGGGTTTCATAGAGCCACAAATGAAACTCGACGTTCCCCTGGTCGTGTGGATAGCCTGTGCAATGAAAACCTAGACCCCTATGAGTGCGGCAAGTTACCCGCCAAAACCAGAAGCGAGGCAGCCCCTTCAGCATCGTGAATGGACCACCCAGCACTTCACGGAATCCGGTAACTTGAGCACCCTTTCTTGGGTCAACCTATACCCCCTACGAGTGCGGCGAATAGCTTGCCAATTCTAGAGTGAGGTCCCCTCCCTCTCAAAGCCATGAGATGCGGACCCGTTGCCCTCCAGAACCCGGCTATCCGTGCACCCCACCGCGGGATAATCCTAGTACAGAAAAGAAAATATATATACAACGGGTACATCGACCTCAACCCGGTCGTGCCCCAAAAGAATAATATACAAACAGGCAGTAACGGCAATCCACATGTCGGACGCTCGTCCCGCAATATCAAATGTACAAATATATCCAAACTGCACTACCATTGCACGCAAGCTATCCGCAACGACATATCCGCAATATCACAGCACAACACATAACATCAACGTGAATGTCATGTTCGCAAACCCGTCTAAAAGGACTATAGCAATTAGACAAGATTTACCGATCGAATGACATTCACGGTCACAGATAGTAATGTAAAGCACTGCAAACTAACATATCTAAAATCTTGATCGACAAAATTTCCCGAAGCGGGCCCCAAGTACAAATCCAGCACTCAAAATAATCTGGGCCAAAAATAAAAATCCAGAAACCCTAATTCCATATTAAAGACCTAAAGAAAAATTTCAGTGCACTGAATCACCAACACTACGGTGGAACCGCGGCCAAAACGTGGGTACTGCCGCGGTTCCGCGGCGCTACAGAGGGATCATGCTACAAAATTTTTACAGTGGTCTTAGAAAAGCCTGCCTGATTTTTTGAAACTCTCAAAATAATTTTTCGACGACAAAAAATTTCGACAGAAACTTTGAACTTGGAATTGCAGTTCTTGGAAATTTTGTCCAATCGATGTTTTAAACAAGTTAGAACAAGCTAGTTAACGGTTAATAGTTTGGCTCTGATACCATGTTGGGTTGCGGCAGCGCCCCGACCATCTTTCCGAGACCAAATGCGGAACAAAATACTTTTTACGAACTGGCGCTAACCGCATCCGAATCCCGGATCGTTCCATTAACCGTAAACTAGTAAACTGTAAATGGGGTTTTAGCGATTATACCGATCGATCCATATCCTTCGGTCTTTAACCTCAGCCCCTAGCATGTTGCGAATGCACCGGCGAAGCTCGCTCTCCGATCTCGCTCGATCTATGATCTCCTCCTCGCCAAAAACTGCGCCACATCAACGAATCTTTATACGGGCTCCCGCCTCTGACCGAGGCAACTCGGACATAAAGTTTGCTAGCCGACGTGTCCAAGGTTGATGTAGAGATGATGTAGAATGCTTTGTCTCAAGTCATCCAAGCTAATGGATGAAGGTTAATTGAAGTTGCCCAACTTGGAGTGAAGATGAAATGAGCAAGAGGAATGAGCTTTAGATTTTTGTTGCAAATGAAAATGAATCATTCTCATCTCTCTCTCAAAGATGGGGCTGCCTAATATGGGCTCGGCCAAGGCAGTGGAATAGGAGAGGGTGAGCATAAGATCAAGTGGTGATGATAAGAAAACATATCACAACAAATATCTTTAAGTGTCCAATTAACATTCAATGCAAAATCACCTCACAAATCACTCAATCAAGTCATGCACATCCAAGAAGCTTCCTGAAACTGTTGGAGCCCCGGCTACCACAGAAAAGTCCCTCAATTTGCTAAATTCACATTTGCAAATAAACCCCCCAAAGAAAAATTCAGCCAAAAGAAAAAGAATGGGGATTTGGCCAAATAAAGAATGCAACCTGGCAAATTCAAAAAGCGATCCGGTAATAAAATTACAGGATAACTCCGCAACTGTATATACATACACGCATTTGTATTCAGACCGAATACAAATGCAATGAGACAAAATCTACACAGTATAATACTAGGATCCGGCTTAAACCAAAGCCCGCTAGTATTATCCGTCCGAACCATGACACGTGCACAAGTGCACGTGTATGTTCGAACCCTACCATAAAACCATACGGTCTCTACAACATTTCGCCCGAACTGGGAAACTTTCAGTGGGGGACTCTAAAGACTCATCAATACCCTGGCAGTGGGTTTAACCACAAGCCGTCAATGGTACTAGCTGTACGTAACGGCTGCCCATGTATTGAGTGAAAGGGAGTCCGATGAGCGAACTCATCCTGGAACCCTACTGATCCTATGTGTGACAATATCCATACAGTCCGGTCCGTTCGTCTATGAGTATCGCATATCGGGCCTAGGGAGCTGGTAAACGTCAGACCCCCAAAAGCGGTATAAGTCGTGTCGGAGTGTAGCCCAAAACACCTGAGATACTACTGGAATACCTACCAATAAATCTCTCTTACCATGGCCATGGATTTTGTGTAATGGCTCTCCTAGACACAGCACGATCTCACTCCCAACGTAGGGAGAGACGAATCCCCTGCCGATCCTCTCACTGCTTCCATGTGGCTCGGGACTGTACCCAACTAGAACCTGTTTGCACGACTCCTTTGAGCCGTGGTAGGGTAATAATCAAAGCACAGTGGGAACTCACACGAGACAAATGACGATCTCAAGTCGATAGACTAACCTGTACACATGTCACCTGGGAATTGCTATCCGACGACAGGTTTTAATAACCAGCTAGCATATTTCCGGCGAGTCATGTCCAGTGTACTCATAACCCAATGAGCACCTGTATGCATCTTAGGTGAACCAACTGACACCAATGGCTTGTGAGACTGGCCACCGCCCCTCGTCGGGGTCTCGACTGTATACACTAGTCTACTCCGAAGTATCGATGCCTTATCTCAAAACTCCCGCGACTAGGGACCACTTTTAAGGATGTGCTTATAGACTACCCAACTCTCACGTATATGATCGCCATCATACTGTTGGTACTCAAACAAGAATCCTATGTGCTCTATCAACGTGTAATAGTGATACATATCATGTCACCTAAATCGGTACACGATGATAAAGATAAACCAGATTGCATATTATCATCTCGAGTAAGACTGTCCTACCGGTATAGGTCCCCCCTCAATCATTGCAATCACGTGTCTGCGATCCAATAATTGACTTTGAGGGCAGTATATCCAACACATATATTTCTTACTTGCGTGGTTGTGATTTCGCCAATTGGCGAAGAGCTAGCTCCCGCTTGGGGATGCCTTCTATATTATCATGTATATGTGGTTTTGGTTCAAAATATACAAGGGAGGTGCTGCCCAAATTTTTTAAATAGACGAAACATGTTTTCAACTAGTATCATCCATTTGCATTTTCATGTTCCATTATCTATGCATTTAAGAAAACGTTGATTTTCATCATACCTTTATTTCAAAACTTCACCTCTTTTATTTTCTTTAAAAGGTTTAGATTTATGGGCTTCGGCTTACTTAATTTACGTTACGTCTTTAGACGTTGCGTGATTTAAGTGCCGGTCACGAACTAAATTTTGGGTCGTGACAAAGTTGGTATCAGAGCACTAGATTTAACCTTGGTTTGAGTCTAGGTTTGACTATGTAAAGTCTGGGGCGCAATCTATTTCGGAATCTAGGCTTGACCTTACAGAACATAGACTTGAACAGGGAGGATATTAGACCCGAACTTTTGTTATATAGGTTGACCATGATTGATGGAGTAGGTAACTCAAGTTGAGTGACGTACCGTGCATATGTTCCGCGGTATACTTACGATGTGATACTCCGCTTAAGTGACCTTAGGATGTGCATATCTTGAGATCAGTGATTCTCTTCGTTCCCATGATTATACATCTATTTGAGATCCTTGATTCTATTCGTTCCAATGATCATACTCTCATTGATTCCGTTCCTTCTTATGATCATGTATCCATTCTAAATCTGTTGATTCCTTTCGTTCCTTTGATCTATCTTCTTCGATACATACTTGAGGTTCCTGTCACCATGGTTTGAGCGCAGATTGAGCTGCTGCTAGTGATGCGGTCAGGGAGAGCTCGTCATGGACGAGGACTGACCATCGTGTTTTCTGGTGACATGAGAACGTCTCGATTTAGTGTTTGTGTTGTGACCTCTCGTTTGAGGCAAGTGTTCGATTTTGCACCGGATGATTGGGCCACTGATAGAGGCTGCCAGTTATGAGAGGACTGTTGATGTACAACCCACCTCAGAGTTTGTGATGTCGTCTACCTTGCCGACAGATGACCCAGCTGTTGTTGAGATTGATGGGATGTCGCTTCCAGAGCTTACGAGCCGAGATCGCTGGAGCTTTCAGGCAGAGATACAACAGTAGATAGCTAGTCTATCTTGAGTTGAGTTGAGCGACTGAGATGATTCGTCTGATTTGATACGCCGACGCAGACCCAGTTGAGTTGAAGATTTCCAGTATGGAGAATCTTACTCAAATCTAGAGTAGATCGATTCAGAGATGACATTGTTCGTTGGATGATCTGATAGGAGATCAGTAAGTTGATCAGTTTCGGATAGAGGAGCTCACCCAGATGCGTTGTAAGTTGATCGAGAACGAATGAATATAGAGTATTCCTCCGATGATTAGGACGAGTCCCCGAGGACATGTTCAACTAGATATCTTCTACAGAGTGATGAAGATACAGAGTTCGTAATTTCGAGTCCATGTGAGAGACTCCGGATTGACTATAGCCGAGAACAATTGCAGTACGCAGATAACATGACGTGACGTCGAAGTGGACGATAATAAAGACGAGTGGAACAAGAGGTTCGTGTGAGATGTTAACAAGCTGTTGTTATTCCCCGTTGAGATTAGAGATCTGATATGTATACAGAGGCGTTGGGATACGGTCAGTTCCCGAGGAAAAGCTTGCTGAGAACGCAGATGCCCAGAAAACGAGAAAAGATTATGTAAGAGTACCAGCCTCCATATAATTCGGCATAGGCGAGATCGGATGAGACCTTGAGCAGGTTCCTTCCAAGACACTGTTGCGATAAGATTTGGACCGAGGATCAGTTGTGTCATGTGTATTCAGAGGGCCAGAGGCCGACTCCAGTGACGTATTGCTTTATGAGTGGTCATGCTAATTGGCCGAGAGATGACCATAGGAGTGTCAGAGCGGAATCGTTTCCGTTAGTACACCTAACCGGGCCGATGAGCTGATGGATTGCGAGATTGGTAATTCACAGAGAAATGAGGATCAAGAGACAGAGGACGTCAGACCGTGAGCAGGAGGCAAGCGGATGTTCTTGCTCTGCCAGTTTTGGGCGCGCCGACACTTTTCGACATTGTAGGAGGTGTGCCTCAGTGCCATATATTACGATTTGTGTTTCGTGATCCGAGTATCACATTTTTATCGCTTGGATTGAGTTTCGATGATTGGGTTTCGTGATTTATGTATTCGTGCACCATGGCTGCACCTATTGGATATTTTCTTTTGTGTACAGTTATTGCACTTGATATATGTTTATATACCGCTACATCGGTTTGCGATTTGTACATATTTATTGCACTTGATATTCGTTTTGTGCCTTGGCTGCACATATTTATGAATTCGTGGATTTCATACGGTTGATTGGATTTTGTGCATGTGGTACGCACTCGATTTGATTTATGCACTCGTTATAGCTTACATGTGCTTGCAGTGCATTGATATGGATTTTGTGCACGCAGTGCACACGTTTATGATTTTATACACCTTGGTACACTCGGTGTTGTTTTTATACGCATTTGAGTTATTGATGCGTTTCCATGCACTAGTTGCACCCGATTTGTATTTTGTGCATTTGTTGCATTAGATTTATACGCCGTGCATTTGTTGCACCGGATTTGTATTTCGTGCATTGGTTGCACCGGATTTGTGTTTCGTGCATTGGTTGCACCAGATTTGTATTCCGTACATTGGTTGCACTCGATTTATGTCTTTGAGCATTTGTTCACCAGATTTATGTTTTTTTGCGCGTTTGCACTTGACGTTCGTTTTCGCTACTGCACTGGATGCTTTATACGGGCCTGACGCGCTTGGGGTGGATTTTTGTGCATATAAGGCGCATGGTGCGGGATTTTGTGCGCACCGGATGCACTTGATTTAGATTTTATTCGTGCATATTGGCTACACTTGATTTAGATTTCATTCGTGCATGACGGATGCACTTGATTTGGATTTTCGCACATGTTGGGCGCATGATATAAGATGTGATTTTGTGCACACCGAATACACTCGATTGGGATTTTCATTCGTGCATGTTAGTTGCACTGAGTTGAGATTTTCATGCACTATAGATGCACTTAATATTATTGTCGTACACATCCGTTGCACTGGACAGATACTTTCGTGCACACCCGTTGCACTTAGTTTGGTTTTGTGCACATTCGTAGCACTTGTATTTGGCCTTGATTTCCGTGCGCACCGGACGCACGTGATTGGAAGATACGCCTTTCGAGGCTGATTTTGCTCTTGAGCACTTTGTTTTCATGATGGGCACTATATTATGTAGTAGCCGAACATGACTGATCTGAAGACAGTACCTGAGTACTTTGCATGCATTAAAAGTTTAACAAGAGGTTTTCAAAAAGGAGCTATAGTTTCACTATTTTCTACGTGTCCGTGAGTGACACGAACTTTACTGAGGAAAAACCTTTTGGGATATTTCAGAAGGGCGGAACGCATATTTGAGCAAAACATATATGAACGTATATTTATTACTTTACAAATGAGCGTCCATCACTTATGCCGTGAGTTACGCATCACACGATGATTCAGAAAAGATTTTGCATGTGTTTTATTCAGTTTTAGGAGATTTTTCCAAGGATGCGTACTATACACGTATTATAGTATTTGACTAGTGTATATTGGATTTCAGTAGTGGATTTTGAGATCTGTATCTCCATTGTAACTTCAATGATTTGCGTGCAAATCCGATAATTTGTATGACGCTTGACGAAGTTCGATTGAGTTTCGTACTCGCTTTCAGGCGCACATGATGCGCTGTGGTATTTCTTTATATTCCGTGATTTCGGAGCCCTGTTGATTTGAGCTGATTATTGAAATGTTTAAGCATTTGGGGGTTTAAATTTAAATTCGGGGACCGAATTTATTTAAAGGGGGAAGATTGTAACATTTCAGAAAATTTAAAATATTATTTTTGGAATATAATATTAAAATAATATATTTCGCGAAAACTAGTCGATTTGCAAAATGGGGATTTTCGTAAAATGGTATAATTATATACCAATATTTGGAAAATAATGGGAGATTAAAATGATTTATTTATTAAAAAGATATTTATTAGATTTGGTATTTTTATAATTAATTATATACAGTTTAAATAAAAATTGATTAGTGCACTACTAATCGCGATTAGGCCAAATCTGTCTTTTTAATTAATCATGGCTAGTGCACCATGACATGTTGCATTTTGTTACATGTTGTTTCCTTTGTGTTTGTTTAGTGGTATTATGTGATTATTGTAAGAAAAGAAAAGGAGACAATTATTGGAGAGAGAGGGGACCAAATGATGAGGCCTGGGCTTGTGAGAGGGTGAGAATAAGAGAGAGTGAGGATAGGAGAGAGAGGGGCTGCCTTCATTTCCCTTCCCCTTTGTTTTCTTCATCCTCATACTCCCTCCACTTCTACCTCCATGTTTCATCTCCAAAACCTTGCTAAAACCCTATACTCTCTTCACTAAAAATGACCACAACCTCTCTATAAACCCATTGGGCCTTTCAAAGTTGGATATTGAAGACTTTGAGCAACTCAAGAAAATTCTTGAGTTGCCAAATGAGGTAATTCCTACACTTCTAGTTTAGTTTTTGAATTTCCTAGCATCTTATAGTAGTTTAGAGTTAAATGGATTTAGATTAGTGATGTTTGGAAATTCCAAGAGAAGGGTTAGGTGATTGTATGAACTTATGATCTGTAGTGGGTGTTTACTTAACCCTTAGTGGTATTTTACTAGCCAAGACCCAAGAATAGAACCAAAATACGAACTTAGAATTGTTCCGTGTCGGTTTTGTAGTAGTTTTTAGCCTATAGGGTATCTGGAGCTATCTGGGGTATTTTCAAGAAAATCAAACAAGACAAGTGACCTAGATAAACGACCAGAAGACCACCACCAAAGTTCGAGCCAGTTTTACCCTGATATGGCCGGCGAGCTCGGATTTTGGGGCATTGTCGCCGGATTTCTAGTTGGTATGGTGTTGAGTTTTTGGCTGTAGCTTGCTTACCCTTTGACCTATCCCCTGTATCTGCTTGTTTAGTCTGAATTAACCTGAGATGAAATCTGGGAGTGATTTCCTATGTTGCTGAATTTGGTATTTGTGATTTATGAACTTGGATTTTGGTATTTGATATTGTATTGGGTCGTTGTATGTTTGTACGTCAACGACGAGGATTGTTTGGTTATTTTTGCATGCGTAGGCTATACGTTCTAACCTATGAGCGCACCGTATACCGTATTGGTTTTTCGGACTTGATTTTAATAGCATTGCGACTGTGTATTTATTGTAGGTACCTTCGCGTGGATTCCGAGTGTTAGTTATGTATATGCCCTAGAGGTCATTATTGTATATATGATGTATATTATAGTGGATGCTTGGATATATATAGAGAGGACTTTCTTACTCAATATGATATTATGCTATCTGGTTGCTCTTTGTCTTAACAAGTTGACTTGTATTGTGTTACTGTCTTGCTCTCACATGTTGATAAAGCTCTTAGGATGTGTACTTGACTACTAGGACTATGATGGAGATCATACTAGTGGGGCTAGGGTAGTTCACAAGTACATCCTATAATTGTTCCTAGTCAAGAGTGTATCGAGACGGGGCATCGATACTCCAGATTAGACTAGCGTATACGCTTCTTGACCAATATGATGGGTGATGGATGATCCCACATCCATTGGCGTTTGATATCAAAGATGGTATACGGGTGCTCAGTGGAGACTGGGTACACTGAACAGACTCGCCGAGAACTCCTAGCTGGTATTATACCTATCTTCAGATACCAGTTCTCTGGTAACACTGGTACATGTTAGTCTGTAGACCCGAGATCGTCATAGAGTCTTGTATGATTCCCACTGTGCTTTGATTTCCACCTTACCGCGTTCATGAGAACGTGCAAAACGGTGGCTTTTGGGTACAGTCCTGAATAACATGGAGGCAATGAGCGATAGGAGGGGTTTTGTCTCTCCCGGTATTGGGGGTTGATGTTGCGCTGTGCTCGATTGGCTATAATTGGAAGTCCCTGGCTAGGGCTGATATGGAGATCTACTGGTAAGTGTTATCAGTAGTTTCTCGACCCGTTATGAGCCTCACATCGGCACGACTTATCGGTTACTGGGGTCTGACGTTTACCACCCTTAGACTGGATATGCGACATATCAGACGAAGAGACCGGACTGTACGGTAGTGTTACTGATTGGATTCACAGGAGTGTGAGCATGCTTGCTTGTTGATCTTCTGATCGCTCAATATCCGGGTGGCTGTTACGTTTAGCTGACCGCTTGCAGCTTGTGGGTGTTTGATATGATCATCACCTACCGCCGGCGTATTGACGAGTCTTTAGGGTCCTACACAGAGGTTTCCTGGCTCAGGAGAAACGGAGTAGGAGCATATATGTGATATGTGCGGGACCGAGAACAATACGTGTATGGGATACCGTATTCTATTCTCGTGATATGTGATATCGGCCGGTTATATGTGATATAGTCGGGTTATCGGATCAAGTGTTGATTCGATAAAATGATACATATTATATTAGTCGGTTATATGTGATATAGCCGGATTATTGAATCAAGTATCGATTTAATAATTTAATGTACAATTATTTATTTGATATATTAAATTACATTAACTAATATATGCTCACTTAAGTATTTCTTATTCTCACTTTTGATACATTTAACATATATGTGATATATGTTTATTGTATTGTTTTCTTTTGTTCACAAATTATATATATGTGATATATACTATTGTGACATGCTTGGTTATACATGCAACTTGGGTGTGTGAGACTTACACCATGCTATATGATAATGTTGGTTTTTATTTATATAAGTAATTCAAAATTGCTTGGATATTTCTCATGGTTGAGCTTGCATGAAGCTTATAGAACCATTGACTTTAGTCCACCACTTTTGTTTTACCTAAGATATTTATTAACCTAATCTTATCACCTAACCATGGTCAACTCTCTACAAGGGTTAAAATGACATATACTAACCCAAGGTTACATTTCTAACCTCATCTCATTTTTCACTTCATCTTCTTCATTTTCATCTCATTCTTGCTCTCTAGCTCTTGAGAAAAAGAAGAAATATTGTGAGAAATTAAATACTAAAGTGAGCAAAATTCCTACTTCATCATCTTCTTCTATACCGGCCATTTAGATTAGGGTGTTAGTTTCACTAATTCCATATTAGTGAAGTCATAGCTTGAGTTCGTGTTTCCTCGAAGTAGATCATCTTGAATTTTGAAGACTTCAAGCGAGCATGCATCATACACCGTGTGGAGCCTCTCAAGAGTCCGAGAGCTCAATGATCGCAGCGAAGGGACCACAACTTGGAGCTATAGAAGTGATGGAGAGGACTACAAAGGTTGTAATCCCTAATCACTTAGTTGTAAAGTTGTTTACATTTTGTTTTCGTATGATTCTCTAGTTAAAGATATATGTTAGGGTTCTTTAAGCATGGTAAAATTTTAATTTGGCATGGATGATACCACCCGAAACCTTGCTGTCATGCTTAGAAACCCTACAGTGGTATCAGAGCCTAGCTAGAGAATTAGACGGATATTGTAGCATTACGAAACCGAAACAACTCCGAAACATCCGATTTAAAACCTTAGTTTCTGTCGAATTTTTTAAGGAGTCAATTTTTTTTAAACAATTGCAGAATGTTGTATGAGATACAACATGAGCACAGTGAAAATTTTAGCCCCCCTCGCCGGATTTTGGCCGGCCACTTTGCTAGAAAAACCGGTCTGCTCGGCCACTTCAGGGTATTTTGGGTTGAAATTTTTACAGTGTTCCAGTCTTTGGGGTTTGGTATTTCAGGTGGTATTTGTTTTTGCTAAATTTGCATGCGATGTTATCTTTGTGCATTAGCCATTCGGAGTGTTTCATATTCGTAATTCTAGTTTTGTTTCGGGTTATTTAGACGGTGTTAAAAAGTTCGATCGGATATCAAATACCCACTTTAACCCTTGCCAGAAAATTTTCCAAGAGTTGGATTTTTTCATAGTTAAAGAACATTCAAATATCATACAAGTGATGCGGTGGACTCTCTAGAAGAACGAAATCTTAACTCGATTCTGTGACCGTAAGAACCACCGCTAAACCCTAGGGTTTGCGGTAGTTCCGCGGCGCCACAGGTAAGGCATTGGTTGACCCTTCTACGGCTGGTTCATAGGCACTGTGGCATGTACTGAGTATTTTTAAACTGCGCTCAAGTGTTTAGCTTTTTAGGAAATTTTGGGTGTTTGTTGATTCGATCGGAATGTTTAACATTGTCTAGCTTTTTTTGGAATGTGATACAATATGTGGAATTCATATAGTTAGGCATGAAATTCGAAATATGTGATATTTCGGGTTTATGATGTCTAAAGTTATTGTGAATTCCAAATGTTGTAGTTTGACATTTTCTTTTCTACGACCGTAAGCGTAATATGTGGTGTATCGCCGGTTTCGTTGCTATATGTCAACGACAATTGGGATACGCATATTTACTTACGTTGATGACATGTGATTTTATGTGTTGCTGTGATATGTTATATTGGATCGTCGTGATTTGAATAGCCGGGGGTTTTATGTGAGATGAGAGTTTTTATTTTCATTCATGTAAATTCAATGTATGTAATGTTCTTTTATTGGGGCACTACCGGGTTGAGGATGATTTCACCATTGTATATTATTTACTTTTCCGCATTAGGATAGACCCAAGGTGGGGAGCACAAGTGTTAGTTATATGTATGCCCTAGAGGCCATTACTGTACATAGGATGTATATTGTAGTGGATGCTGTGACATATATAGGGAGGACTTTCTTGCTCGACATGATAGTATGCTATCTGGTTACTCTTTACCTTAACGTGTATACTGATTGTCTCTCTGTTACATGTTGGTAAAGCCTTTAGGATGTGTACTTGACTACCTGGACTATGATGCAGATCATACTAGTGGGGACATGGTAGTCCATAAGTACATCCTTCAAAGTCCCTAGTCGTGGGTATATCGAGACGGGGCATCGATATACCAGAGTAGACTAGCGTATACCTTCTCGACCCATACAGATGGGCGATGGATGATCCCATATCCATTGGTGTTTGACATCAGAGATGATATACGGGTGCTCAGTAGAGACTGGGTACACTGGACGGACTCGCCGAGAACTCCCAGATGGTATTATACCTTACGTCAGATGGCAGTTCTCTGGTGACACTGGTACAGAGTAGTCTGTTGACCCGAGATCGTCATAGAGTCTTGTGTGGTTCCCACTGTGCTTTGATTTCCATCTTACCACGTCCAAGAGGGCGTGCAAAACGGTGGCTTTTGGGTATAGTCCCGAATCACATGGAGGCAATGAGCGATAGGAGGGGATTCGTCTCTCCCGGTATAGGGAGTTGATGTTGCGATGGGTTCGATTGGCTATAACCGGAAATCCCTGGCCAGGGTTGCTGAGATTTACTGGTAAGTGTTACCAGTAGTTTCTCGAACTGTTATAGACCTCATATCGACACGACTTATCGAGCTATTGGGGTCTGACGTTTACCACCCCTAGGCGAGATATGCGACATATCAGACGATCAGACCGGACTGTACGGTAGTGTTACTGGTTGGATTCACTGGAGTGTGAGCGGGCTTGCTCGTCGATCTTCTGATCGCTCAATACCCGGGTGGCCGTTACGTTTAGCAGACCGCTTGCGGCTTGTGGGTGTTTGATATGATCATCACCTGCTGCCGGCATATTGACGAGTCTTTAGAGTCCTACACAGAGGTTTCCTGGCTCAAGCGAAACGAAATAGGAGCGCATATGAGATATATGCGGGACCGAGAATAATGCGTGTATGTGATACCGTATTTCATTCTCGCGATGAATGTATCGATTGGTTGTATGTGATATAACCTAGTTATCGAATCAAGTATTGATTCGATAAGCCGATACATTGTATACTAGTTGGTTGTGTGCGACATGACCGGATCATTGAATCAAGTGTTGATTTAATTATTTAATGCATAATTATATATTTGATATATTACTTTGCATTAACTAGTATCGGTTCATTTTAAATGGATTTTCTCACTCGGATGTGCGCATTGCATATGCGATATGATTTTGTGCACTTGCTTGTATCATGTTTGATGATACATGCCTTTTGGTTAAGTGTAAAGAATTAAACCTTGGTTAATGAAATGGTTAGGGTTTACTATTTCCTTATTCATTTTATTCATTTATTTATTCTTTTGGAAAAAGAAAAGCAAATGAGAAAATGGTGGCTTGTTTTGTTTTGTTCATGAAGTTTCATGAACACTTTGACTTTGTAACCATTTTGTCTCATGCTTAACCCTAACCATTCCACTTAACCCTAATCAATTCTCTACACTATACCATGGTTACATTATGATAAGTATTCTTTTTACTTTTCATTTTAATATTCTTATCATAACATTATTCTTCTTCTTCTTCATTTCTTCAAGTGAAGAAAGCTTGCCTCCATCAATGGCAAGTGATGAAAAAGAGTGAGAAATCCAAATTTAAAGTGAACCCACCTCCTATTTCTTCATCCTCTACCTCTTGCCAAGTAGTAGAGTGTGTTTCCTTCACAAGTTTTCATGGCTAGGTGAAGGTGGAGCTTGATCTAGTGATGCTTCGACGTAGATCATCTTCGGCACGTCGTCGATGACCTAGCCCGCTTCTTCTCCGATGAAGCCGACGCTAGAGCCCGGATTTTGATTTGGACAGCGAAGAGGACTTCATCACGGAGCCGTGGAGGTGGAGAACCGGATCTACAAAGGTTGTATTTCCGTATTCTTGTAGTTAAGTGTTAACTAGTTTGCTTTGTCGCCTAGAAATCTAGCCAACGATCCGTTCTAGGGTTTCTCGGCACTGTTTAAATTTGAAATTGGCATGGTTGATGCCTTGTGAGACCTCATTAGGGTGCCTAGGAACCCTACAGTGGTATCAGAGACTAGCTAGAGTCTTAGGCGAAATCTAGACGGAGTTTGAAGTCCGAACGAACCCGAAAACCCATTTCCAAATTGCTCTCTGTCCTTTTTTGAAAATTATGGATTTTTCAATATTAAAAATATGCAGAAAATTAAGCAGGCTTTTTTATGAATTACTGTGAAAAACGGAGACCTAACTCCGTCATAACGCCGCGGAACTGCGGTCTGAGCCCACGTGGCGCGGCGGTTCCGCGGCCATGTTGTTGACTCTTTGACTCCTCTTTGCACAGTAATGTTTATAATTAATTCCTGTGTTTTCTGGGTAATTTTAATATATTCTATGCAGTTGAGTTTTCTGGGGTTGTTTTGGGATTTCATGGATTCGATCGGATTGTCTAAACTTGTCTATATGTTTTTCGGATAATTTATGAATATGTTAAAAAGTTCGACCGGATATAAATACCCAACTTTTCCCCTGTCGGGAAATTTCCAATTGTTGGATTTTTCCGTAGTTTAACGACGTTCTAAGTAGTGCAAGTAACGCGATGGACCCTCTAGAAGACAACAAACCTTAACTCGATTATGTGACCGTCTTGAACTGCCCTTTGAACCTTCGGGTTTGGGGCAGTACGGCGTGCCACATGTGAGGCGTTGGCTTGACCCTTCTACGGCTGGACCGTTGGTACTGAGGCACGAACTGAATGTTGTTAGACTTATTTCATGTGTTGATCTATATCGGGAAAACTTGGGTGTTCGACAGTTTGATCGAAAAGTTTAACATTTTCTATTTATCCGGAATGTGATACAATAATTGGAATTCACAATAAGTTATGAGATAACTAAATGAATGTTATAAATCTAGTAGTTTAGTCTCGCTTGATCGGTTGCTACGGAATTTTGATGTGATCAAAAGTCCGTCGCAATCACGTAGCGTACGCGGATACTCGCCGGATAAACTTAATAGACAGCCTCACTCCATAGCCCCGACCAAGTGACTGTAGGAGAACCCCGTCGCCGAAAGCATCCGTTCGGGTGCTCGCGGTAGCGGTGTTCCGCCTTGGTGCACTTCGTCGACGGCATCGGGGGTGCGGCCGCCTACTAAAGTTTGCGACGAGCATTCGATCAGTTTTTCGGGAATCTTGTTGAATTGCCCGACTTGGTATTGAAAAGTGTTTTCGATAAAGAGACTAAAATGCGGGGTTTATAATTGTTAGGCATGCGATGTCTAAAGAAATTCATTTGGTCAGGCATGCGATGTCTGAGGTGGTTGCGGATTCCAACTGTTGTAGTTTTACACTTTCTTTTCTGTGACCGTAAGTATAATATGTGATATCGCCGGTTTCGTTGCTATATGTCAACGACAATTGGGATACGCATATTTACTTACGTTGATGACATGTGATGTTATGTGTTGCTGGATATGTTATATTGGATTGTCGTGTTTGAATAGCCGGGGGTTTTTATGTGAGATGAGTGTTTTTCATTTTCATTCATGTAAAAATCTGTATGTAATATTCTTTTTTTGGGGCACTTCCAGGTTGCGGAAGTTGTCACCGTTTGTATATTATTTACTTTTCCGCACTAGGATAGACCCAAGGAGGAGAGCACAAGTAACCGGGTTCTGGAGTCCAGTGGGAGACCAACTCGAGGAGTCGAGTCCGGGTCTCCTAACTCTAGAATTGGTAGGGTTGCTTGCCGCTCTCGTAGGGGTCTAGGGGTGTGGGTTTGGCTATTCATCGCGACCGTGGAATCCGTATTTTATACTGGCTCGTATTGAAAACACGGACGTCCTAATATATCCAATATTTCATATGATTCTTCTGCTGCGATATCTGTGATGTGATCATGTGATGTTCTGTGATGGATACTGTATATAGTATATATGATATATTATATAGACGTTATTTATGTTTTACACCCGCGCTAGCCCTGCCCCGCTCTGCCGTTAGTTACCTAACCTAACGGTGCACGAGGGGACATCGAGGCGAATGCGGATGGCATAAGTGTACGTCGTATTTATCTGTGATGTTTAGGTACTTAAATGATGGGACTTCATTAATGTGATTAATGAAATAAAAGAAACCTAAGATGTTGTAGAATCGAATTTCAAAAATAAAACAGGTAGCTACAGTTCTTGCTTTGCATAGCGGTATATGTGATATATCCTGCACCTTATTCGATAAGGAAAGGACCGAGATCCCTTCACCGGGAGTGACTCCTTTAGCAATAACTGGCAGATGCTACACACTCGGTTTGTCTTTTGATTGCTTTTAAGAGTTTTTGCTTTGCACAGAGATATATATGATATATCCCGCACCTCATTCGACGAGGAAAGGACCGACGATCCCTTCACCGGGAGTGACTCCTTTAGCAAAACTAGAAAAGCCTAAAAAACACTCCATTTTAAAATCATTTGATTCTACAACGATATCAAGTTCATTACGCAATAGGTTTTCAGAAAAACCTATCGTAGCCCTCCGTCATTTCAGATAAGTCATGTTTAGTATTCGTGCTGCGTTTGTTGACCTTGTCAAGACGCAGTGTGCGGTAGCTAACCAGTATTTATCTGCTTATGCATATGATGCAGATTGGGTTAGGGTAGTCGTGCGGCCTTGTTGACCTTGTCAAGGGTCATGCGGGTGGGTTTGATTCAATCAAGAAATGACGGGTTGAACTTGACTTGCGGTCTATGGTTTGTTGACCTTGTCAAGGTCATAGATCGTTCGGGGCAAAATATTATCGGGAATTTCAAGTGTTGAAATTTGCAATGAGATTGCATACCTTCTATGAGATAGTTGGATCCCGATACCCGCTGCGAGTAAGAGTTACTCCTGGGAGAGTTTTACACATTACAATTAGCCGATCAAGTAGGTGTCTAGAAAGGTGTCAACGGGGTTACGCCTCTGGGAAAACGAGGTTTACATTAATTAGGTTCGTGCGAAAGCACGGGGGACCTCCCTCAAAGTACCGACACTGGCCTGGCTGAAAGATTGGCGAACTTGTAGTGTGTAATTAATCCCGGCTAGTCTTTCCTTTTAGGGTTTGAAGGAAGATTTGATAAAAAGCAGTGGGAGCCATCCTGATTAGATAAAATAATAACCAATCTATTCTTGCAAGAGCGCACGCTGAGTGTTTTCTTCTCTCTCTCTCCAGGTAGCGACCATATCACGCCTTAATCAAAATAATAATACGGAATAATTGACCGAACCCGCTTGTTATACAGAGCTGGGGAACGTTGGTCCCGCTCCAACTTATAATTGTTATAAGACAGAGCAGGAAATTGGGGATTACCAGAATTCCCTTGCCGCCCAAACGAAGAAAGTGCATGCTGATGCATCATCTTCGGGTGTGTTCATTATGCAGAACTGTTTCTCTGTATCCTCTACGTCCTGGGTATGTGATACCAGATCAGGATCCCAGATATGAAATCTGTTACATAGGGCTACATATAGGTAGAGAACTGAGAACGGGTGATAAGTTTCATGAGACAGAAAACGGGGCAAGTGTTGCAGCCAAGTCTGTTGGTCACTGTCACCCTGTATTACCAATACATTGATTCTGAACGAATGTTATTAGATACCGAACCTGATATGCAAAATCATATCTGTCTCTTTATTAGTAAAGAAAGGATATAATTTTGTATAGTTGGATAATGTTTTGAACATTTCCTATATCAAAAGTTGATCGGTTCAGGCACGTTATCTAAAAGCATTAATGTTCTAAATCAAACTACAGTTCTTTAGTATACTGAACACACAAGAGGAAGAGTTCAGAATGAACGATTCCTTCTTGAGGTATTGTAGACTAGGTTAGATCAATGTGACCCGACTAGCTAGAGTTACATAAAGATGCATATTTAAATTAGTTTGAATTTACATCTTGTGAAACTCGCCAGTCATGTCACAAAGATAAAATGACTATAGCTCCGTTTATTGGAAACAGAGAAAGAGTTAAGTAAACTCTTGGGATGATACATGTTGATGTATGTAGGTCCCCTGTCTACACATACCAAGACTGGTTCTTTGTACTTCATTACATTCTCTGATGATCTTTCGAGATTCAGACCTATGTTCCTGTTGAAACACAAGTCCGAACCTTTTGAGATATTCTCGGAATATAAGTTAGAAGTAGAGAACCAAATGAGGGTATAAGTATTATGTCCTTTGATGTGATCAAGGAGGAGAATACTTGAGCACGGAATTCCTGGACTTTTCTAAAGGAGAATGAGATTCTCTCTCAGCATTACTCCTCCGTATACACCATAGCACGATGGTATATCGGGGCGGAGCAATAACACCCTATATGATAAGGTGTGCTCTATGATGAGTACTACTGAGTTACCTATTTCCTTTTGGGAGTTATGCGCTTGAGAAGATGCATACCTATTGAATAAGGTTCGAATCAAATCAGTTGCCTACCACTTCATATTTGATATGATATGGAAGAGCCCATCTCTCAAGTTAGTTGAGATTTGGGGTTGTCCAGCCTATGTCTGAAAAGCAAAATCCGGACAAGCTCGAGGCAAGATCTGTTATGTACAACTGGAAAGGTTCCAGCTATACAAAACTGCAGCTGATGATTTGACAGAACCAAAGGATTCAATAGTTACCAACGAACCTCAGCCTCTCCGCCGATCTAGTAGGGTTCCTCACCCACCTGAGAGATACTTCGGTTTCTCTATGACAGTGGGAGCGAGGATTGCATCATGAGATGATGACCCAACTAGTTTCGAGCTGGCCATCAGGAGTAAGACTCTGTAAGAATGGCTGGATGCTTAGTGAACTGAGATGGAATCCATGTATACCAGCAAAGTATGGACTTTGGTTGCTATATCTGAAGGGTTAAATCCCCATCAGGAGCAAGTATATCTTGAGAAGATTACTTGGTGTAGATGGAAAAGTTGAGACTTTTAAAGCTAGACTTGTTAAAGGTTTTCGTCATTGACCAGGCGTGGATAATGATGAAACCTTTTTCCAGTATCTATGCTTAAGTCCATCCAGATTCTACTTGCCACGGCTACATACCATGACTACGATATCTGGTGGTTGGGTGTCATGACTGCTTTTCTAAATGATGTTTTAGAAGAGTGCGTCTATAAGTACACAGCCAGAGGGCTTCGTAGACAGTGGGAGCAGCGGAAACGTGTGCAAGATGCTTTATAGGATTAAAGCAGGCATCGCGGAGTTGGAACATCTGTTTTGATAGATTAGTCAAAGAGTTTGACATCATCAAAATGGTAGATGAACCTTGTATAAACAAAAAGGTAGTAGGGAGTATGGTGGTGATCCTCGTAGAGTACGTGGATGGCATACTCTTGATAGGGAAAGAGTTTCCTATGCTACGCTCGATCAATTTCCGCTTATCACAAAGATTCTCCATATAGGATCAAAGTGATACCAACTAAATCCTGGATTTTGGATCTATGAGATAGATCTAATTGGATGTCAGGAATCTCACTAGTAGTAGTGAGATGGTATCAATCGATCCTGGGGAGAATCACTGGAAGGGTTCCAGGGTGATAAAGACGACTGAATGTCAGTCACAGGCATTGTCTTTACCCTCAGTAAAGGGACGGTATGTTGGAAGAGTTCCAAGCTAGATACCGTGACATACTAGACGATAAAGGCTGGATACATCGCTACTTAAGATGCTACCAAAGAGGCGGTCTGGGTGTATAATGGTTCATGAGATGAACTACGTTCCTTCCATTGTGTGACAATGGAGTTGTGGCTTATGCCAAGGAACGCCGGTCCCATCAGTGATCCAGACATATTCTAAGGCAGTATCACCTGATCATGGAGATGGTTGATCTCCAGGGGATCGAGGTCAGGAGAGTAGACTCAGAGGACAACACAGCGGATCCACTCACAAAGGCCTATTCCCAGAGAGAGATTTTTGTGGGATGGTTGATTATGAGATACTGCAACCACTGCTATCAGATGGCCCTAGTGCAAGTGGGAGATTGTTAGTTATATGTATGCCCTAGAGGCCATTACTGTACATAGGGTGTATATTGTAGTGGATGCTGGGACATATATAGGGAGGACTTTCTTGCTCGACATGATAGTATGCTATCTGGTTACTCTTTACCTTAACGTGTATACTGATTGTCTCTCTGTTACATGTTGGTAAAGCCCTTAGGATGTGTACTTGACTACCTGGACTATGATGCAGATCATACTAGTGGGGACATGGTAGTCCATAAGTACATCCTTCAAAGTCCCTAGTCGTGGGTATATCGAGACGGGGCATCGATATACCAGAGTAGACTAGCGTATACCTTCTCGACCCATACAGATGGGCGATGGATGATCCCATATCCATTGGTGTTTGACATCAGAGATGATATACGGGTGCTCAGTAGAGACTGGGTATACTGGACGGACTCGCCGAGAACTCCCAGATGGTATTATACCTTACGTCAGATGGCAGTTCTCTGGTGACACTGGTACAGAGTAGTCTGTTGACCCGAGATCGTCATAGAGTCTTGTGTGGTTCCCACTGTGCTTTGATTTCCATCTTACCACGTCCAAGAGGGCGTGCAAAACGGTGGCTTTTGGGTACGGTCCCGAATCACATGGAGGCAATGAGCGATAGGAGAGGATTCGTCTCTCCCGGTATAGGGAGTTGATGTTGCGCTGTGTTCGATTGGCTATAACCGGAAATCCCTGGCCAGGGTTGCTGAGATTTACTGTTAAGTGTTACCAGTAGTTTTTCGAACTGTTATAGACCTCATATCGACACGACTTATCGAGCTATTGGGGTCTGACGTTTACCACCCCTAGGCGAGATATACGACATATCAGACGATCAGACCGGACTGTACGGTAGTGTTACTGGTTGGATTCACTGGAGTGTGAGCGGGCTTGCTCGTCGATCTTCTGATCGCTCAATACCCGGGTGGCCGTTACGTTTAGCAGACCGCTTGCGGCTTGTGGGTGTTTGATATGATCATCACCTGCTGCCGGCGTATTGACGAGTCTTTAGAGTCCTACACAGAGGTTTCCTGGCTCAAGCGAAACGAAATAGGAGCGCATATGAGATATGTGCGGGACCGAGAATAATGCGTGTATGTGATACCGTATTTCATTCTCGCGATGAATGTATCGATTGGTTGTATGCGATATAACCTAGTTATCGAATCAAGTATTGATTCGATAAGCCGATACATTGTATACTAGTCGGTTGTGTGCGACATGACCGGATCATTGAATCAAGTGTTGATTTAATTATTTAATGCATAATTATATATTTGATATATTACTTTGCATTAACTAGTATCGGTTCATTTTAAATGGATTTTCTCACTCGGATGTGCGCATTGCATATGCGATATGATTTTGTGCACTTGCTTGTATCATGTTTGATGATACATGCCTTTTGGTTAAGTGTAAAGAATTAAACCTTGGTTAATGAAATGGTTAGGGTTTACTATTTCCTTATTCATTTTATTCATTTATTTATTCTTTTGGAAAAAGAAAAGCAAATGAGAAAATGGTGGCTTGTTTTGTTTTGTTCATGAAGTTTCATGAACACTTTGACTTTGTAACCATTTTGTCTCATGCTTAACCCTAACCATTCCACTTAACCCTAATCAATTCTCTACACTATACCATGGTTACATTATGATAAGTATTCTTTTTACTTTTTATTTTAATATTCTTATCATAACATTCTTCTTCTTCTTCTTCTTCTTCATTTCTTCAAGTGAAGAAAGCTTGCCTCCATCAATGGCAAGTGATGAAAAAGAGTGAGAAATCCAAATTTAAAGTGAACCCACCTCCTATTTCTTCATCCTCTACCTCTTGCCAAGTAGTAGAGTGTGTTTCCTTCACAAGTTTTCATGGCTAGGTGAAGGTGGAGCTTGATCTAGTGATGCTTCGACGTAGATCATCTTCGGCACGTCGTCGATGACCTAGCCCGCTTCTTCTCCGATGAAGCCGACGCTAGAGCTCGGATTTTGATTTGGACAGCGAAGAGGACTTCATCACGGAGCCGTGGAGGTGGAGAACCGGATCTACAAAGGTTGTATTTCCGTATTCTTGTAGTTAAGTGTTAACTAGTTTGCTTTGTCGCCTAGAAATCTAGCCAACGATCCGTTCTAGGGTTTCTCGGCACCGTTTAAATTTGAAATTGGCATGGTTGATGCCTTGTGAGACCTCATTAGGGTGCCTAGGAACCCTACAACAAGTAACCGGGTTCTAGGGTCCAGTGGGAGGCCATCTTGAGGAGTCGAGACCGGGTCTCCTAACCCTAGAATTGGGAGGGTTGCTTGCTGCTCTCGTAGGGGTCTAGGGATGTGGGTTTGGCTATTCATCGCGACCGTAGAATCCGTATTTTATACAGGCTCAAAATAAAACACGGACCTCCTAGTATATCCAATATTTCATATGTTATCTTCTGCTGCTGATATTCTGTGATGTGATCACTTTATATGCGTGAGACGAATGCTTTATTATTGTATATATGATATATAATAAACGTTGCTTATGTTTTGCACCCGCGCTATTCCCGCCCCGCTATGCCATTAGTTAAGTAACCTAACGGTGCATAACGGGACACTGTGGCGAATGCGGATGGCATAAGCGTACATTGTATTTTTGTTTCTTCTGTGATGCTTATGAAGTATAAATAACGGGACTTCATTAATGAGATTAATGAAAGAAAAAGAAACCTAAAAGATGTTGTAGAATCAAATTTTCAAAATGGGTAGCTCTAGTTTTTGCTTTGCATAGTGGTATTTGTGAAATATCCTGTACCTTATTCGATAAGGAAAGAGCCGAGATCCCTTTACCGGGAGTGACCTCTTTAGCGAAACTAGCACATGTTACAACTCACTCAGTTTTGTTTTTGATTGCTTCTATATTCTTGCTTTGCATAGTGGTATTTGTGAAATATCCTGCACCTTATTCGATAAGGAAAGAGCCGAGATTCCTTCACCGGGAATGACCTCTTTAGCAAAACTAGTAAAAGCTTAAAAAACACTCCTTTTCAAAATCACTTGTTTCTACAACGATATCAAGTTCATTACACAAAAGGTTTTCATAAAAACCTGTCGTAGCCCTCCGTCATTTCAGATAAGTCCTACTTAGTATTCGTGCTACGTTTGTTGACCTCCGTCAAGGCGTAGTGTACGGTAGCTAACTAGTATTTTATCTGCTGCATATGATGTGATTGTTTTAGGGTAGTCGTACGACCTTGTTGACCTCCGTCAAGGTTCGTGCGGGTGGGTTTAATTCAATCATGAAATAATGGGTTGAACTTGACTAGTAGCCTATGGTTTGTTGACCTCCGTCAAGGTCATAGGACGCTAGGGGCAGAATATTATCGGGAATTTCAAGTGTTGAAATTTGCAATGAGATTGCATACCTTCAATGAGATAGTTGGATCCCGATACCCACTGCGAGTAAGAGTTACTCCTGGGAGAGTTTTACATATCACAATTAGCCGATCAAGTAGGTGTCTAGAAAGGTGTTAACGGGGTTATGCTTATGGGAAAATGAGGTTTATTTTAATTAGGTCCGTGCGAAAGCACGGGGAATCTCCTTCAAAATACCAACACTGGCCTGGTTGAAAGATTGGCAAACTTATAAGGTGTAATTAATCCCGGTTAGTCTTACCTTTTAGGGTTTGAAGGAAGATTTGATAAAACCAGTGGGAGCCATCCTGATTAGCTAAGATATTAACCAATCTAATCTTGCAAGAGCATCCGCTAAAGTATTTTCTTCTCTCTCTCCAGGTAGCGACCATGTCAGGCCTTAATCAAGATAATAATTTGGATGTATTGACCGAACCCGCTTGACATACTGAGCAGGGGAACGTTGGTCCCGCTCCAACTTATAATTGTTATAAGTCCAAGCAGGGAATAGGGATATATCCGGATTTCCACGCCGCCCAAACGAAGAATAAGCATGTTGATGCATCTTCTTTGGGTGTGTTAGTTATCGAGAACTGTTTCTCAGTTCACTCTACGTCCTGGGTATTAGATACCGGATCGGGATCTCACATATGTAATATGTTACATGGGCTAAGGAATGGTAGAGAACTGGGAGAGGGTGATCATTCCATAAGAGTAGGGAATGGTGCAAATGTTGCAGCCAAAGCAGTTGGTGAATATCACCTTGTATTACCAAATGGTAATATATTGATTCTGAACGAATGCTATTACATTCCGACCCTGATATGCAATCTTATATCAGTTTCTTTATTAAGTAAAAAAAGGATATAATTTGGTAGTACAGGATAATGTTATGAATATCTTTCTGAATCAAAAGTTGATTGGATCAGGCTCGTTAAATAATGGCATATACGTTCTAAATCAAACCACAGTTCTTAATGTACAAAACACATACAAGAGGAAAAGTTTAGAAATGAACGAATTCTTCTTGTGGAATTGTAGACTAGGTCATATCAATGCGATACGACTAGCTAAGTTACATAAGGATGGATATTTGAATCCGTTCGAATTATCATCTTATGAAACTTGCCATTCATGTCTCAAAGGCAAGATGACCAAAACTCCGTTTAGTGGACACAGAGAAAGAGTTACGGAACTCTTGGGACTGATACATAGTGATGTATGTGGCCCCATGTCTACACATGCCAGGAATGGTTCCTCGTACTTCATTACATTCACTGACGATCTCTCAAGATACGGACATGTATTCCTGTTGAAACACAAGTCTGAAGCTTTTGAGAAATTCAAAGAATATAAGTACGAAGTCGAGAACCAAACGGGTAAAAGTATTAAGATCCTTCGATCTGATCGAGGAGGAGAATACTTGAGCAATGAGTTCCTGGACTATCTAAAAGAGAATGGGATTCTCTCTCAGCTTACTCCTCCGTATACACCATAGTACAATGGTGTATCGGAGCGGAGGAATTGCACCCTATTAGATATGGTGCATTCTATGATGAGCACTATTGAGTTGCCTATTTCCTTTTGGGGGTATGCGCTTGAGACAGCCATATACCTATTGAATAGAGTTTCAACCAAATCAGTGCCTACCGCTCCATATGAGATATGGGAGGGGAAGAGACCGTGTCTTAATTTTGTTAAGATATGGGGTTGCCTGGCCTATGTTAAAAAGCAAAATCCAGACAAGCTCGAGGTAAGGTCAGTTCTGTGCAAGTTTGTAGGATATCCCAAGCATTCACGAGGACATATCTTCTACCACCCTGAGGAACAAAATGTGTTTGTTGCTCAGCATACCACCTTTTTAGAAAAGAAATTTCTTGCAAAGAAAATTAGTGGCGAGGAGGTAGAACTGGAAGAAGTTCTAGCGATACAAACTACAACAGATGATTTGGTAGAACCAGAGGATTCGATAGTTGTCAACGAACCTCAGCCTCTCCGTCGATCTAGTAGGGTTTCTCAGCCGCCTGAGAGATACTACGGTTTTCTCATTGATGGTGGGAGCGAGGATTGCATCATGGAGGATGATGGCCTAACTAGCTTCGAGCAGGCCATCACGAGTGGGGACTCTGTGAAATGGCTGGATGTAATGCGATCTGAGATGGAATCCATGTACACCAACAAAGTATGGACTTTGGAAGTTGCTCCTGAAGGGGTAAAACCCATTGGGAGCAAATGGATCTTTAAGAAGAAACTTGGTGTAGATGGAAAAGTTGAGACTTTCAAAGCTAGACTTGTTGCAAAAGGTTTTCGTCAACGACCAGGTGTGGATTATGATGAAACCTTTTCTCCAATGGCTATACTTAAATCCATCCGGATCCTACTTGCCATTGCTGCATACCATGCCTATGAAATCTGGCAAATAGATGTTAAGACCGTCTTTCTAAATGGTGATTTAGAAGAGTGCGTGTACATGGCTCAGCCAAAGGGCTTCGTGGACAGTGGGAGCAGCGGAAAGGTGTGAAAGCTGCTTAAATCCATCTACGGGTTAAAGCAGGTGTCGCGGAGTTGGAACATCTGTTTTGATGTTGTAGTCAAAGAGTTTGACTTCATCAAGAACGTAGATGAACCTTGTATATACAAGAAGGTGGCAGAGAGTAAGGTTGCCTTACTCGTATTGTACGTGGATGACATACTCTTGATAGGAAATGATATTCCTATGCTGCACTCAGTCAAGCTCTTCTTATCATAAAGATTCTCAATGAAAGATCTAAGTGATGCCTCCTGCATCTTGGGAATTAAGATATATAGAGATAGATCTAAAAGGATACTGGGATTGTCCCAATCCAGGTACATTGACACCATACTAAAAAGGTTTAGTATGGAAGAATCCAAGCGTGGGAATTTACCCACGATATCTGGACTCACTCTCTCCAAAGAGATGTCTCCCAAGACTGATTTGGAGAGAGCTCGCATGCAAGGGATACCCTATGCTTTGGCAGTAGGCTCTATCATGTACGCGATACTATGTACCAGACTCGATGTAGCATACTCACTAAGTGTAGTGAGTAGGTATCAAGCAGATTCAGGAGAGAGTCACTGGACAGCTGTAAAGAACATTCTCAAGTTCTTGAGAAGAACTAAAGAGATGTTCATGGTGTATGGTAAGGGAGAACTCCAGGTGGAGTCCTTTACCGATTCGAGCTTCCAGAGTGATAAGGACGACTCTAAGTCGCACTCGGGATTTGTCTTTACCGGAGGGGAGGTTTGTTGGAAGAGTTCCAAACAGGAAACCGTGGCAGACTCGACGATGGAGGCTGAATACATCGCTGCCAACGATGCTGCCAAAGAGGCTGTCTGGATGAAGAAGTTCATAAACGAACTTGGAGTGGTTCCATCTATTGAGCATCCAATACCTTTGTATTGTGATAACAATGGAGCTGTGGCTTTGGCTAAGGAACCCAGGTCTCAACAAAGATCCAGACATATTCTGAGGCGGTATCACCTGATCCGGAAGATAGTTGATTGCCGGGAGATCGAGGTCAGGAGGGTTGACACGAAGGACAACACTGCGGATCTACTCACGAAGGCCATACCCCAGATACAATTTGAGAGACTCTTTGGGATGTTGGGTATGAGATACTACAACAGCTGACCTTAGTACAAGTGGGAGATTGTTAATTATGTATATGCCCTAGAGGCCATTATTGTACATATGATGTATATTATAGTGGATGCTTGGATATATATAGAGAGGACTTTCTTGCTCAATATAATACTATGTTATCTAGTTGCTCTTTGTCATAACATGTTGACTTGTATTGTGTTACTGTCTTGCTCTCACATGTTGATAAAGCCCTTAGGATGTGTACTTGACTACTAGGACTATGATGGAGATCATACTAGTGGGGCCAGGGTAGTCCACAAGTACATCCTATAATTGTTCCTAGTTGAGGATGTATCGAGACATGGTATCGATACTCCAGAGTAGACTAGCGTATACGCTTCTTGACCCATATGATGGGCGATAGATGATCCCACATCCATTGGTGTTTGACATCAAAGATGGTATACGGGTGCTCAGTGGAGACTGGGTATACTGAACGGACTCGCCGAGAACTCCTAGTTGGTATTATACCTATCGTCAGATAGTAGTTCTCTGGTGACACTGGTACAGGTTAGTCTGTAGACCCGAGATCGTCATAGAGTCTTGTGTGATTCCCACCGTCCTTTGATTTCCACCTTACCACATTCATGAGAACGTGCAAAACGGTGGCTTTTGGGTACAGTCCCAAATCACATGGAGGCAATGAGTGATAGGAGGGGTTTCGTCTCTCCCAGTATTGGGGGTTGATGTTGCGCTGTGCTCGATTGGCTATAACTGGAAGTCCCTGGCCAGGGCTGATATGGAGATCTACTGGTAGGTGTTATCAGTAGTTTCTCGACCTGTTATGAGCCTCACATCGGCATGACTTATCGGTTACTGGGGTCTGACGTTTACCACCCTTAGACTGGATATGCGACATATCAGACGAAGAGACCGGACTGTACGGTAGTTTTACTGATTGGATTCACAGGAGTGTGAGCAGGCTTGCTTGTTGATCTTCTGATCGCTCAGTACCCGGATGGCTGTTACGTTTAGCTGACCGCTTGCAGCTTGTGGGTGTTTGATATGATCATCACCTACCGCCGGCGTATTGACGAGTCTTTAGGGTCCTACACAGAGGTTTCCTGGCTCAGGAGAAACGGAGTAGGAGCATATATGTGATATGTGCGGGACCGAGAACAATACGTGTATGGGATACCGTATTCTATTCTCGTGATATGTGATATCGGCCGGTTATATGTGATATAGTCGGGTTATCGGATCAAGTGTTGATTCGATAAAATAATACATATTATATTAGTCGGTTATATGTGATATAGCCGGATTATTGAATCAAGTATCGATTTAATAATTTAATGTACAATTATATATTTGATATATTAAATTACATTAACTAATATATGCTCACTTAAGTATTTCTTATTCTCACTTTTGATACATTTAACATATATGTGATATATGTTTATTGTATTGTTTTCTTTTGTTCACAAATTATATATATGTGATATATACTATTGTGACATGCTTGGTTATACATGCAACTTGGGTGTGTGAGACTTACACCATGCTATATGATAATGTTGGTTTTTATTTATATAAGTAATTCAAAATTGCTTGGATATTTCTCATGGTTGAGCTTGCATGAAGCTTATAGAACCATTGACTTTAGTCCACCACTTTTGTTTTACCTAAGATATTTATTAACCTAATATTATCACCTAGCCATGGTCAACTCTCTACAAGGGTTAAGGATGACATATACTAACCCAAGGTTACATTTCTAACCTCATCTCATTTTTCACTTCATCTTCTTCATTTTCATCTTATTCTTGCTCTCTAGCTCTTGAGAAAAAGAAGAAATATTGTGAGAAATTAAATACTAAAGTGAGCAAAATTCCTACTTCATTATCCTCTTCTATACTAGCCATTTAGATTAGGGTGTTAGCTTCACTAATTCCATATTAGTAAAGTCATAGCTTGAGTTCGTGTTTCCTCGAATTATATCATCTTGGATTTTGAAGACTTCAAGCGAGCATGCCTCATACACCGTGTGGAGCCTCTCAAGAGTCCGGGAGCTCAATGATCGCAGCGAAGGGACCACAAATTAGAGCTATAGAAGTGAAGGAGAGGACTACAAAGGTTGTAATCCCTAATCACTTAGTTGTAAAGTTGTTTACATTTCGTTTTCGTATGATTCTCTAGTTAAAAATCTAGGTTAGGGTTCTCATGGTAAAATTTTAATTTGGCATGGATGATGCCACCCGAAACCTTGCTGTCGTGCTTAGGAACCCTACACTGAGACGACGAAGCACATCGACTACGGCTGAACAAGGAGTTCCGCAGGTGAGTAGATTTATTTCTACGGGAGAAGTCGGGTGGATGACGTATAGCACCCCCGCAACCTCTGATATGTGATTTGTAATTTGGAGACAAGATATGCCACAACTTAAGTTATAGTTAATGGTTTTAGTGTAAAATGATATGATAGAAAGGATGTCTTGAATTGATATATAAGGATGTGAAACGTGAATGCGAGTCACGATATATATATATATGTATGTGTGTGTGTGTGTGTGTGTGTGTGTGTGTGTAGTTGCAAGAGAATCAGTATGAGATTATAGCAGCATGTTATGAGGTCGATAAATACGACATGAGAGTAATAAGATAGATTGTATATGTAAGATGACATTGATGTGAGATATCGATATGATGAATATGATGACTTGGCTTAATATGTCGTTACGGATGTGACCTTATATATATATATATATATAATTATGTGAATAATGAGTGATATGCCGTACGAGACTTTAGATCCGTACCATCATTGTTGTATAGGTTGATAGAATCCCTATTCTGTTTGTTGTCGCTGCATGATGGTTTACCGCACGCGATGTTTTACCGGAGGATTGATCCATTCCCTTGACTAGAGGATGCTGTACGATGGATTATACCATACGTGATGTTGTAAGGCTGGATGCCGATTGATAGATTTATCGACTCGGATATGTTATAGATATTTGATCCCGGTCTACACCGCTTAGTTTAGCCTTTACGTAAATGTCAGATTAGATACATATACCTTATAGCATTTCGCTTACGATGTATACTATGCTACGTTCATGATATTCTCATTACATTACATATACCTGTGCCAGTACACCTACACAATTATCGATGATACGTATGTTACACTTACACAGATTGTCGGCTCACACACTTTCATCATCGATAATTGTTATGTCACTTACACAGTAGAATTGCCACATCATGCTATTACTATTAATTGTTCAGTACTGTCACATGACTCGTTGGCATGATTTACTTGCTATGCTCACATCATTATGCTATGTTGCATGATATACCTTCTATGCTCACATCACTGTACTTGCCGCATGATATACTTGATATGCTCACATTTCTGTTCTATATTTGCATACATCATGCTTTATGATTATACGCATTGAGATGCTGTTTTCATGAGATTCTGGATTTAAGAACCGTGGTTATATTTCAAAGGAAATTATGTATTGTTTTAAAAACCTGGTTTCTCTTGATATGATATTTCGAGACGTCCACCATGAGTTTTCTCAGTTCTGAGATTGGTTTGTGAAACCCGATTCGAGGAGATGGATGATCCGTTTGCGGGTTCATGGTGGACCCGGTATGGTACCCGGGGCAAGAAAGGTATGTTGTGCAGTAGACGATGAGCCTGGCAGAGAGACTAATACCTACCGGTGATAGTATTTGGGCTCGGCGGTTATCTGGAGGATATCGACTGGAGTCGTGAGATGATATGGGCCGATCCGGACTGACGGAGCCCGTGGGCCGATCCGGAATGACAGAGCCCGAGATATGAGGATTTACGTGTCGATACTAGACACAAGTTTCATGATGTTTCGAGTGTCGATGTTGGACACTCAGGTTCCATGATTTTGATGTGTCGTTGATGGACACACGTTGGTTGATATCCTCATATTTACATGCATAAGCTTTCACGATGTTTTGAGTGTCGATGTTGTACACTCAGGTTCCATGATGTTGTTGTGTCATTTCTGGACACGTGGATAGTATCCACATGCATACAGGTATTGATTATATTGTTGGCATATATGCAGATACGGTCACCCTAGATATCATAGTATTACCTTTATGATATAGTTGACCTAGGAGATTGTTGTTTTATTCGATTTCTACCTGCTGATGTTTTTTACTCACGAGCTGACAACTCACCCCCGTTGTGCCACAGTTCTTGCAGGTTTGACCACATGGATCAGGAGCGGTATCGCTGGCACACAGCTTGCTTTCGGGTGATTTGCTATGGTAGGTGGGACACATTGGATTTTGCTCACTCTTGTATTTATTATTCTTGTTGTATCTAGTCAACTCCATCAATCAAAAAATAGTATTTTTATAAGTAGTAAGACTTAGAAAGACTTGTGGTTGCGAGACTTAGAGCGATGGGTTATATGTTCGCTTGGGGGATTTGATGTCTTGCTTCTTTACATTATCCCTTTGTGTTGATCTTCGCCGTTGGGCGTCGTATACATATATTTCTGACTTGTGTGGTTATGATTCCGCCGATTGGCGAAGAGCTAGCTCCCGCTTGGGGATGCCTTTTATATTATCATGTATATGTGGTTTTGGTTCAAAATATACAAGGGAGGTGCTGCCCAAATTTTTAAAAAAGACGAAACATGTTTTCAACTAGTATCATCCATTTGCATTTTCATGTTCCATTATCTATGCATTTAAGAAAACGTTAATTTTCATCATACCTTTATTTCAAAACTTCACCTCTTTTATTTTCTTTAAAAGGTTTAGATTTCTGGGCTTCGGCTTACTTAATTTACGTTACGCCTTTAGACGTTACGTGATTTAAGTGCCGGTCACGAACTAAATTTCGGGTCGTGACATCGCGTGAGGCGCACGTGGGCGCCCGCGGGTCACGTGCGCGGCACGCGACCGCTGGAAACACCAGCGGAAAAAGGGGCTTAGCCCCTGGGTTAGGAGTTGAACTCCCAAGGGGGCTTTGGAGTTGAACTCCTAACAGGGATTATGTATAGATTTGGAGTTAAACTCCTTAAAAAGGGGTTGATTTATGGAGTTAAACTCCAGCAGATCTTGAATGGAGTTAAACTCCTAGAAATCTTTGGATCTTCTTTTGAGCCTCGGATCCTCCTGGAATGGGATTTTTGGAAATGGGTATCCTTCTTCTTCCTCTCTGTTGGCTGGGTCTTGGAAGGAAAAGAGGAGGTGAGACTTAAAATCTCCCCTTTTAGGGATTTGATGGCAGATCCGAGCTCCCCTTTAAGGGTTTTATGGTGAAAACTATTTATTTTTGAAAAAAGAAGGGTTAAACTCTTGATTTAATTCAAAAGAAAAGAAGAAGGTTTAGAACCTTGAGGAAGGAGGAGGAGGTACAAACCCTAGTTTTTTTAGAGAGAGAAAAAGTTATTCTAGGATTACTAGGCACTCTCACAAGGGTCTACAAGGTATCAACCATACCCGATTCAAAATTTAGACGTGCCGAACAACCCTAACCAAGATCGTATACTAGAGATTATGCGAAAACTATAAGCAAGTAAACAACTTTACTTCTAAGAGTTTGGGATTACAACCTTTGTAATCGGTCCTTCACTTCAAATAGCTCCTTGTAGTAGTCCCCTTCGCTGTGATCGCAAACCCCGGACTCTAGAGAGGCTCTATAAAGAAACGCACGTGCTTGCTTCGATGACTTCGAGGCCGAAGATGATCTACGTCGAGCAGACATTGAATCAAGCTATTCCTTTACTAGGTCATGAACTTTGTGAAGAGAACACACTCTACTACATGGCAAGTGGTAGAGGATGAAGAAGTAGGAGGTGGTCTCACTTTAGAATTGATTTTCTCACATTATTTCTCAAAACTCCATTGAAGCTAGCAAGCTTTTTCATGGAGCTTGAAGAAGAAGAAGAAGACTTGTGAATAATTCATCCAAATGAATTATTGCACCCTTGGTTGAGTTAAGCCCTCATTTCTAACTCATGTAGAGAATTAACTCATGGCTATGGTTAAAGGTTGGGTTTGATAAATATCTTAAACTAGACAAAAGGGTTGACTTTGTCAAAGCTTATCCATAAGCTTATCCATAAGGTTTAGCATAACAAACTCAATCTCTTTTGAATTAGCTTAACATAAATAGAAACCCTAACTTAACCCTAGCATTGTGTTAATCTCATACACCCATCTTGTATGTATCATCAAACATGACACAATCTATGTACACAAATGTACATATCGCGCATATATATACAATGTGCACATCGTGTGAGAAAAAGAAATCAATAGTGAGCTAAATATTAGATAATGTATTATAATATATCAAATATATAATTATACATTAAATTATCAAATCAACTCTTGATTTAATAATCCGGCTATATCACATATAATCGACTAATATCAAATGCAACATCTTATCGAATCAACGCTCGATCCGATAACTCGGCTATATCACATATAACCAATCATGTCACACATCGCGAGAATATAATGCGGTATCATATACTCACATTAATCTCGTTCCCGCACATATCACATATGCACTCCTACTCCGTTTCGCTTGAGCCAGGAAACCTCTGTGTAGGACTCTAAAGACCCGTCAATACGGCGGCAGTAGGTGATGATCATATCAAACACCCACAAGCTGCAAGCGGTCTGCCAAACGTAACAGCCACCCGGGTATCGAGCGATCAGAAGATCAACAAGCAATCCTATACTTTCTCCAGCGAATCCAATCAGTAACACTCCCGTACAGTCCGGTCTCTTCGTCTGATATGTTGCATATCTAGTCTAGGGGTGGTATACGTCAGACCCCAGTAACCGATAGGTCGTGTCGATGTGAGGCTCATAACAGGTCGAGAAACTACTGGTAACACTTACCAGTAAATCTCTATATCAGCCCTGGCCAGGGACTTCCAGTTATAGCCAATCGAACACAGCACAACATCAACTCCCTATACCGGGAGAGACGAATCCCCTCCTATCGCTCATTGTCTCCATGTGATTCGAGACTGTACCCAAAAGCCACCGTTTTGCACGCCCCATTGGATATGGTATGATGGAAATCAAAGCACAGTAGGAATCACACAAGACTCTATGAAGATCTCGGGTCTACAGACTAATCTGTACCAGTGTCACCAGAGAACTGCCATCTGACGTGAGGTATAATACCATCTGGGAGTTCTCGGCGAGTCCGTCCAGTGTACCCAGTCTCTACTGAGCACCCGTATACCTTCTCTGATGTCAACCACCAATGGATATGGGATCATCTATCGCCTATCATATAGGTCAAGAAGCGCATACGCTAGTCTACTCTGGAGTATCGATGCCCTGTCTCGGTACTCCCACGACTAGGAACATTTGAAGGATGTACTTGGCGACTACACTGTTTCCACTAGTATGATCTGCATCATAGTCCTAGTAGTCAAGTACTTATCCTAAGGGCTTTATCAACATGTAATATAGAGACAATCAGAGCACATGTTAAGATAAAGAGCAACCAGATAGCATACTATCATGTCGAGCAAGAAAGTCCTACCTATATATGTCCAAGCATCCACTACAATATATATCGTATGTACAGTAATGGCCTCTAGGGCATACATATAACTAACAGTTATTATTGATTTTTTTATCATGTTGCCTTTATATGCTACACGTTTTACATATAGCCCCTTGGGCTTTGCCAAATGATACTTGTGCCACCCCATGCCGTATGTGCTTATTTCTTTTTTGCACATAAGTCATAGGGTTTACAAAATTTTGGCTTTCTGCCCACTTTACATATATTTATTTCTAAAAATTACATTTAGACCGATTTATTGCCTCCTTTTTGGCATGGAGCCGGCCCCTTCCATGCTTGGTCTTGAATTAGGCTTGGGCTCTGGCCCACTTGACTTGGGGTTGACTTTGGTTTTGATTTGGTCAAGTGGGATGTAATTTTTGACCCCAACAAAGTGCCCCCCATCAATAAATGCACGCCACATATGTGGGTTGTGTGCATGAAATTGATGGATCTTCTTTCACGTGGAGGTTGACTTGATTTGGTTCCCGTTTTGACGACGTGGAGGTCGATACTGCCCTTTTTGCGACGTGGACGGTTGGTGCTGCCATTTTTGTGACGTGGACGGTTGGTGCTGCCATTTTTGCAACGTGGACGGTCGGTTCTGCCATTTTAGCGACGTGGACGGTCGGTGCTGCTATTTTTGCGACGTGGATGGTCGATTCTGCCATTTTAGCGACGTGGACGGTCGGTTCTGCCCTTTTTGCGACTTGGACGGTCGGTTCTGCCCTTTTTGCAACTTGGAAGGTCGGTGCTGCCATTTTTGCGACGTAGACGGTCGGTTCTGCCATTTTAGCAATGTGGACGGTCGGTTCGGCCTTTTTTGCGACTTCAATGGTCGGTTTTGCCTTTTTGCGACTTGGACGGTCGGTTCTGCCTTTTTTGCGACTTGGACGGTCGGTGCTGCCATTTTTGCAATGTAGAAGGTCGATGACTTGCTCCGCTTATTACGGTGTCGGGATTTGATTTGACTTGCTCCGCTTTCTGCGGTGTCAGGGTTGAAGTTGACTTGCTCCGCTTCTTGCGGTGTCGGGGTTGATTTGTTTGATTTGATTTGTTTTGGAAGTTCCTTACATATCCAGCGGGACTTTCGAGCTTAGAAGTGCTGCCGGGTGGGACTTTGATTTGATCTGTTTGTTTTCTGTCTTATTTGGCGGGATTTTTGAATTTGAGAGGAACTTGGAATTTGGATTTTGTTTGGCATCAGCATTGCTGCACTGGAATAATGCCAGCAACAACTCATCATTTGCCCCAGGAGGACTTGGGATTTGGTTTTTGGGTCGGCATCAGCATTGCTGCACTGGAATAATGCCAGGAGCAACTCATCATTTGCCCCCGGAGGACTTGAGATTCGGTTTTTGGGTCGGCATCAGCACCACTAACACTGAAGCAATGCCAGGAGCGACTCATCATTTGCCGTTAGGAAAAGATGGGATTTAGGTTTTGGGTCGGTATCAGCACCGCTAACACTGAAGCAATGCCAGGAGCGACTCATCATTTGCTGTTAGGAAAACATGGGATTTAGGTTTTGGGTCGGCATCAACACCGCTAACACTGAAGCAATGCCAGGAGTGATTCATCATTTGCCGTTGCCCGTTGGGGAGCGATGACTTAGAAGACAGGTTTAGATCTTTATCACCTAAGCCTTTTCAATTTTATAAGCCGTAAGAGTCTCATAAAAGCATTTTCTCCCTACGAGTAGAGTGGATCTCGCAGGTATATGTTCTCCTTAGGAATCGTGAGGATTCCTATGTGTGTTGTTACTTTGTGAGTCGTAAGGATCCTCACAAAGTCGAGAGGACTTTGCAAGTGTATTTTATCTCTTTTCACGAGTTTGCGCCCTTTCGGGTTTTCACAAACTCGCGGGCAGTCCTGCTGTTTTTACTCACGGAGCCCTTTCGGGTTTTCATCCGTGCCCGTTTTGCTTGTGGACATACCGTTTTTTTGTCACTGGTGGAACTTTAAAAGTAGTCTCGCCAGCAGGACTTGGGAGAGACAGGGGTCGTTTACGCCCGTGGATTGTATACGGTTTTACAGGATGTATGATCCAAACCGTAGGGCCGTTGTGCTCAATTCGCCTGCGACTTGGAGCATTCACGCGTAGTATTTCTTGAGATATCGGCCATTGATGGGTGGCATAGGCCTTTCTCCCTCGGCATTTATCAGCTGGTAGGATCCTCCATTAAACACTTTCTCGATGGCGTATGGTCCTTCCCAGTTTGGCTCGAATTTTCCCTTCGCATGTCGATTGGGGATGATCGGTCTTTTGAGGACCAACACCAATTCGCCTTTCTTGAAAGCGCAGAGACGAGTCATCTTGTCATAGGTCCGTGACATTTGGGCTCGGTATAGCTCTAGATTTTGCTGTACTGCAAACCTCTTTTATTTGAGGGCGTCGAGCTCTTCGAGCTGAAGAAGCACGTTTTCCTCCTCCGTCAACTCATGCTGAACGACCATTCTTAAGCTTGGAACTTTGACGTCGAGAGGGAGGATCGCCTCCACTCCGGAGAGTAATGAGTATAGAGTGGACTGAGTTAGAGTACGGTGCGTGGTACGATATGCCCATAATGCTTCATGAAGTTTGAGATTCTAGTCTTTCTGGTTGGCTGAAGCATTTTCCCTCAGGAGCTTGCATATAGTCTTATTGAAGGCTTCGGCTAGCCCATTAGCTCTTGGATTATAGATGGAGGAATATCTCCAGTCTATCTTGTGCTGAGTAGCGAACCTTGAGACTTTGAAGATATTGAAAGAAAGCCCATTGTCAGAAATGATTCTTATTGGTGTACCGAAGCGGTATAGAATATTATGCCGGAAGAATGTCAGAATATCTTCTGTCTTGACTTCTTTTAGCGGGTCAGCTTTAGCCCATCTGGAGAAGTAGTTTGTTGCAGCGAATATGAACCGGTGGCCTTTGGATGACTGATGATCAATTAGACCAACTATGTCGGTGCCCCAAACTTCGAAGGGCTATGACGCCACCGTAGGATGCAGCGGATTGGGATGCTTATGAATGAAGTCACCGTGAATTTGGCAGAGATGACACCTTTTCGCATGCTCTTCGCAATCCCTTATCATGGTAGGCTAGTAATACCCAAGCCGTTTAATTTGAAGCCGCATTTTGGGGCCAGATTGGTGAGCTCCGCAGACGCCTGAGTGAACTTCTTTCATGACGTTTTAGGCTTCGGCCGATGACAGGCACCTGAACCAGAGTTGGTCATATGATCTGCGGTATAGCGTATTATTTACAAACACGTATCGGAGAGCTCTCTTCTTCAGCTGAATCCTCGCAGATTTTTCTTCGGACAGCTTGTCGTATCGGAGGTACTCTATGAAGGGTTCTCTCCAATCGGGCTCGTCTTGAATGATCGAAGCTTCTTCGGCAGGATTGTTCTCTTGTTCTACACTTTCTTCTTCACGCAAAGAAACTGGAGGTAGAATTTGCCGGTTTCTGATTATGATTAGAATTTCGTCCATGTCAGGATCAGCTAGCTCTTTAGCTAGGCGAGCGAGTATGTCGGCTTTTCCGTTCAATGCCCTAGGGACTCTTATTAGTTCAATGTGAGTGAACTGTTTCATAAGCTCCACCACCTGGCTTCTGTATCGAGCCAACTCGGCTTTGTATATCTTATAGTCGCCGCTTACTTGGTTGATGACAAGCTGGGAATCACCGAAAACCCATAGCCGAAGGGTTCTTATTTCTATGGCGAGCTCCAGACCAGCTATTAGAGCTTCGTACTCAGCCTTATTGTCTGTGCGAGGCTCGGTGAGAGCGAAAGAACATCGTAGGGTTCCTCCCGATGGCATGACAAACACCAATCTTATCCCCGCTTTTATCTCCGGGATGATTGATTTGCCGGAGCTCCTCATTGATGAGGCTCTATCAAAGTAGAGCTCCCAACATGGCTCATCATTCTCAAGGTGCAGCACTTGTTCGTCGAATAACTCGCAATTGAGCGGCGACCCATCTGGTATGGGATGAGCAGCAAGGAAGTCGGCAAGAGCTTGCCCTTTTACTGCTTTCTGAGGAGTATAGATTATGTCAAATTAAAGCAGCATGACAGCTCATCTCGCCATTTTATCGGCTAGGCTTGCTTTGGTCATCAAGTGTTTAAGCGGGCTGACCTTGGAGATCAGCATAACCCGATGAGTGAGCAAATAGTGCCTCAGCTTCTTCACAGTGAATATCAGAGCCAGGCATTGCTTTTCGATCGGGGAATAGTTGTGTTCCACCCCGACTAGAGTTCGACTGAGGTAGTAGAGGGCATTTTCTTTTCCCTCCTCGTTGTTCTGTGTAAGGAGCGCACCGAGTGACTCATCTAGCGCGGCAATATAGAGAATCAACGGTTTATTTAGAATAGGGGCAGCAAGCACTGGAGGGTGCAACAGGTACTGTTTGATGCTTTCGAACGCTTCTTGACATTCGACATCCCAGACAAAAGGAGCTCCTTTCTTCATAAGCTTTGAGAAGGGCCTACATCTCCTCGATAAATTGAAGATAAACCTTCGTATATAAGCAAGCTTGCCTTGAAAACATTTTAGCTGTGTCAGACTCTTTGGAGGGGGCATCTCCATTATGGCCTTTATCTTGGATGGGTCAACTTCGATCCCCCGATGTCGGACTATAAAGCCTAGGAATTTTCCCGATGACACGCCAAAAGCGCACTTCAGAGGATTCATCTTCAGATCGTATTCCTTCAGTCTAGTGAAAACGGTCCTGAGATCTTGGATATGATCGGCCTTAGTTTTAGTCTTGATGACCAAATCATCAACATAACATTCGACGACTTTATGGATTAGGTCATCAAAGATATTGGTCATTGTCCTTTGATATGTAGCACCTGCGTTCTTTAATCCGAATGGCATCACCTTGTAGCAGTATATCCTGATCGGGGTTCAAAATGCTGTGTGTTTCTCAACCTCAGGCGACATCATGATTTGATTATATCCAGACGAGCCATCCATGAAAGTGAACAGCTCGTAATTTGAGGTATCATCGACCATCATTTCCATGACCGGAAGCGGGAAATCGTCTTTAGGGTATGCCTTATTGAGATCCCTGAAATCGACGCAAACTCGTATCTGCCCGTTCTTCTTTTTCACTGGGACGATGCACGCAATCCAGTTCGCGTATTTCTCTTCCCTGATGAAGCGGCATCGATGAGTTTCTTGGTTTCCTCGATGCCATTTTCTTCCAGTTCCCTTCTCATTCTTCGAGGAGCTTGTTTGACTGGCTTAGCATCAGGAGGTATAGCCTGCTTATGCATGGCCACTTCAGGGGAAAGGCCAGGAATTTCTTTGTACGTCCACGCAAAGCGGTCGGCGAACTCATGCAATAGGGAAATTATCTGCTCTTTCATTTCCTTTGACAAGAGTGAGCTGATGTAGGTCGGCCTTGGATTATCAGGCGTTCCCAAATCGATCTCGGTTAGCTCATCGAAGATTGCTTGTCCGCCATCTTTGAGCTCTTGAAGAGCTTCTTCTGGCTCGGCTATCTCGTCATCATCATTTGACCTTTCGTTGGCTTTGTTGGGTTATGCATGCGCCCCGGCCATCAATCCGTGGCCAAATGCGGAACAAAAATTTATAAAACTTGGCGCTACCACAACCAATTACCCGGATCTACCTATAAGCCCTAGATAACAAAACATTCAAAGGAGTTAGAATGGTTATACCGAATAGATCCGCATCCTTCGGACTTCAACCATCATCCCAAGCTCCTAGGGGCTTCCTTGATAAAGCTTGATCTCCGTTCTCACTCCATCGAAGATGATCCACCCGAGAGTCTATGCAACGAGCTCCAACCTCATATCCGAGGCAACTAGGGCACCTAGATCGCTACTCTAGATACCGTAGATGAAGTAGAGAATGATGAAGGATTAATTTGTCTCATGACACCCAAGGATTCTCAATTCATGAGAGGATTTGGGGAGAGCTAGAGAAAGAAGAAAATGCCATAAGGATGAGGTGTTGAGAGCAACTCAAGAGAGAGAGAAAGAAATGAATAATGGCTTGTGTTTTGTTTGTTGTGTAAGTGTGATAAGAAATAATGGAGCCATCTTATAAATGTCCATGTCTCCAAAACATCTTAGTCAACAAAAAATATCTCAAGTCAACATAATCTCACAACAAACAAAAACCCTAAGCATGCTAGAATAGTAACCATGGGTCACTAATTAGCCATGCCACAAAAATGCAATAAACATCTCATCCTACACCTCAATAACCTTTTAATCCAAAAAGGTCTAAACCATGATGCGGTGTAATCTTCTAAAAGTAATCTTGTAATAAATTGCAAGAATACCCCTCAACCGTATATACATACCCGCATCCGTATTCTGAAGAATACGAATACAAAGAGATGAAAATAATCCAACAAATATAATACTAGGATCCGGCTTAAACCAAAGCTCACTAGTATTATCCATCCGAACATCATCCGTGCACAAGTACACGTATGTGATCGAACCCTGCCATAAAACCATACGACCTCTACATCGTTTCGCCCGAAGTAGGGAAACCCTCTGTGTGGGACTTTAAAGACTCGTCAATACGCTGGCAGTGGGTTTAACCACAAGCACGTCAGCGGCACTAGCTGTACGTAACGGCTACCAAGGTATTGAGCGAAAGGGAGGCCGACGAGCAAACTCATCCTGAAACCCCTACTAAGCCTGACAGTGACAATATCCATACAGTCCAGTCCGTTCGTCTATGAGTATCACATATCGAGTCTAGGGGGTGGATAAAGTCACACCCCTAATAACACGACATTTAGTGTCGGTATGAAGCCCACACCACCTGAGAAACTACCGATCCTAGCTCAGTAATTCCCGACTACCTTGGCCAAGGATTTCTGGTGATGGCCACCCGTGCACAACCGCGACATCAACCCCCAATACCGGAAGAGAAGAATACCCCAACGATCCGCTCACTGCCTCCATGTGGCTCGGGACTATACCCAACTAAAACCTGTTTGCACGACTCCTTTGAGTCGTGGTAGGGTAGTAATCAAAGCACAGTGGGAACTCACACGAGACAAATGAAGATCTCAGGTCGATAGACTAACCTGTACATATGTCACCTGGGAACTGCTATTTGACAATAGGTATAATACCAACTAGCATATTCCCGGCGAGTCCGTCCGGTGTACTCATAACCCAATGAGTACCTGTATACATCTTAAGTGAACAAACTAACACCAATGGCTTGTAAGACCGGCCACTGCCCCTCGTGAGGGTCTTGATCAGTATACACTAGTCTACTCTGGAGTATTGATGCCCAGTCTCGAAACTCACTCGACTAGGGACATTTAAGGATGTGCTTATAGACTACCCAGCTCCCACGTATATGATCGCCATCATACTGCTGGTAGTCAAGCAAGAATCCTATAGGCTCCATCAACATGTAATAGTGATCTGTAATGCCACCTAATGTTGTACATGATAATAAAGACAAACCATATAGCATACTATCATCTCGAGTAAGACTGTTCTACCGGTATAGGTCCTCTCTCTATCATCATAATCACCTGCCTGCGACTATGATAATTGCCTTGAGGGCACTATAGCCAACAATCTCCCACTTGCACTTAAAGCTAATTATTGCGATGTCACATACTCACAGCCCGTGTGATACCGAACACCCAACTCCTCTACTAATCAGTTTCATAAAGCTCGTTTGTGAAACTATTGCGTTCGAGAAATAGCCTCAGTGAGTGGATCCGCTCTAATGTTTCTTTCTGTATCTCTCTATATCTCAACTTCGCGGAGAAAGCTATCTCCCGAAATGAGCAATACCTATCTTAGAATATATCTGGATATCTGATGGGACCCAGTTCACAAATGAACTCCAAATCCAGCAAACTTCTTAGACTGTATTATCCACTGAATTTAATCAGTATCCTGCACCATGCCTTCCTCAGTATCCGCTTGGACCACCTGTCCAAACTACTGCCCCTCAAAAGAGGGAAAACTAAAACTCTGACAGTCGCTCGGTCATCCAGGTCACCTTGGAAGCCTGGAATGATAGTCGTCTCCCGAAGGAGGCTGTTGTTACCATATCCCATGAACATCCACTTATGTTCATAAACTGCTTCTCAACGTTTCTCCAGGATTGGATCAATATAAACTTATTGCAGCTAGTGCAAAAACAACATCTGGTGTGGTATTTGACATCTCATGATTGACTCAATTGCCTAAGCAAATGATATGCCAATCATGCACATCCTTCTCCCATTTAGTCTGTAAGACACCTTTAGAGAAGGTGACTCTATCACCTGCAGGTACACCACCATGCCAGGAGTCGTCCATTCTAAAATACCTTTAGAATAGTGTCAAAGTACCCAGATTGGGAAACTACCTAAATCTGGATCTAAAATCATAGATCTAGTTACCAGAATGCCTGATATATTATCCATATCAAATGTGGAGAAACCACTGTGTGACAACCATAGTATAACCGATCATAGTATAGGAATTTCACTTCCTATAAAGTGCATGTCATTCAAATACCAGGACATCACACCCTACTACCTTCTTAACAGATCCATCTCCTATTCTGATGAAGTCAAAGTATATGACTGTCACATTAAAAATAGATGATCTTTCTCCGCTATACTCGCTTTAGTCTATAAATAGACACAAGCTACTTGTCCACTATACTTCTGCTGCTCCCACTGACTACAACAACCCTCTGGCAGAGTCATATACACGTGCACTTCTAAAGCTAGTTTAGAACGACGCTATACTCATCCTTTTGCCGGGTCTCATAGTATAGAACAACAGCAATGACAAGTCTGGGTAAACAAGAACCTCCCTGTCACCATCATTGGGGATACCGAAGTACCTCTCGGGCGCCGGAGATTACCCACTATATCTATGGAGTGGCTAATGGAATGTCAAACCCGATTGAATTTTTAGGTTCTATTAAATTTTTAGTAACCGTTTGTGGTTCTGGAATCACTTCCAGTTCTACCATTCTCCCAGTACTGTTTTATGAAAAAGTCCATTTTGCTAAAACTGTGATGAGTCAAGAACAATATCACCATTAATCTTCCAGATGGTAGAAACTTACTACTCGTCATAGCCCGGGATAACCCATAAACTGCCATTACTGAAACGTGCCTTGAGTATGTCCAGAGTCTGGTTTTAAGTATAAGCCGGACAACTCCATATAGCTTAACATCTTTAAGATATGAACCATTCAATATACAATATAGAAACAGAGGCACTAATTTAATTGGAACCAGATTTAAATCATGCAGCTGTTTCCAGTGCATGTCAACTAAATAGAGAGAGGCCGATCAACATTACTCAACTAGGAGTGCATCTAGATATGAGTAACCTGAAATAGAAGCAAGTTCTCAAAACCATTACTATCAACTGAATACCAAACACAAGTATCTACATCTTCGATCACCTTGAAGAATCCCTGTTCCCTTATAAAAATTCAGAAAGAAAAAGGGTAGGGGAAAATTCCCCACTAATGGAAGTATCACGTGTAAGCACGTGATCATCAATCCCTTACAAAGAGACTCAAAGAAGGAAAAGAAAAAATTCCGACTAGTGGAGCATCACATGCAAGCACGTGATGCATTTGTATGTAGAGTAAGCGGATCCATTTAGTAAGCGACAGCTAAAGCCTCACGTGCAAGTACGTGATCGTCTTTCACACAAAATGTGTGGGACTTAGTTATAAAACAAACAAAGAACAAAGAAGCTCACGTGTTACCACGTGATACCTTCCCTCTGTTTGGACTCTTTCATACGAACAAACCAAATTAATTCTGTGAGGGGTTACGTGGTACACGTGATGGCTCCTATGCCTTCTGAACAGAAAAAATTAAATTCTAAACAAAGAGATCAAAAGCGCTATTTTGGAAAATATTTCCTTGGATCTTTCTAAACAAGAAAGATTGCACTCTGTAAAGCAGAGCGCCGTTGGATTAAAAATCCAATGGTGATTAAAAATCCAATGGTGATTAAAAATCACCAATTTACAGAAAAATTCTGTGTAAGGAAATATCTTCCTAAACTTGCTAAGAACAACACAAGAAATATTTTCTGTAAAACAGAAGTCTTTGGATTAAAAATCCAACGGTGAATAAAATTCACCGATTGATCTAAAAGACCATTTTGGTTGATCAAAATCTCTCAATGAGAGATTTTTTGAACAAATTGATTCTTTTCTTTCTCCTATAAATAAGAGCAAAGGGACAAAAAAAAAAGGATAGAGAAAGAGAGAGAAAAAACCCCTTCGTAAGCCAAAAGAATAGAGAATTTAATTCTCCAGAGAGAAGAAGATCTCCAAAAAAGAAACCCTAGGTAAGGAAAGGAACAAAGACAGAACCTCTTACCTCTTCTTCATATTCACAACAGTTTAACTCTTCTAAAGAGAACTTAGTTCTTCCTCTGGTTGAAGATCTGCAGAAGCAAACCTCCCCACAAGTTAAGAATTTAATTCTCATCGGAGAGATCTGTTATGCAGATTCAAAACTTAGGAGGAGAATCGAGTCCAAACAATTTAATTCTTACAACAGAACATCTAGGAATCTAATTCCTCTAAATAAAACTAGGGTTTAACCCTACAAAAGAATTTAATTCTTATTAAATAAGGGACATGAAGGTCTCAAAACTCAAGATCTCCATGCACGTAAAAAAGGAAGATTATCACCCAAACATGATCATGTGTTCCCATGTGAGCACCCGTGTTGAACGAGAGAAAACAAATGAGATCAGGTCACGTGCTGCCACGTGACCCATGAACAAGCCCTTCAGAAGAAAAATAGGGAATAAACCCAAGGCAGTTTCTATTTTATGACGCTTCACGTGACATCACGTGACCCCGTAATAGTGCTTAACACTTTTCAAAAGAGAATAAAACAGAGGCAGCTTTCAGTCTTTGGGGACGCCTCACGTGATCCCATGTGACCCAATAGTGCTCCGCACTCAAAAAAGAAAAAGGGAACAAATTCAAAGAAGCTGTGCCAAATCTCAGGCGCCTCATGTGACCTCACGTGAGCGCATCAGACTTTCAGTGTTTAACACTACTTCAAGCGCCTCACGTGACCCCACGTGAGCGCTTCAAATCTTCAGTGTTTAACACTACTTCAAGCGCCTCACGTGACCCCACGTGAGCGCTTCAAATCTTCAGTGTTTAACACTACTTCAAACGCCTCACGTGACCCCACGTGAGCGCTTCAAATATTCAGTGTTTAACACTACTTCAAGCGCCTCACGTGACCCCATGTGACCGCTTCAAATCTTCAGTGCTTAAACACTACTTTAAGAGCGCACGTGGGAGCACGTGAGCGCCGAACATATGCTAGTGATTAACAGTATAATAGGCCAATTTTAGCCCAAGTTAGCTAAGTCTCCCAAAGCCAAAACCTTATTTTTTTAACCGAGCCCTAATTGTGTTCAGGTCTACCAAAATTAATCATCTCAGATGGCATTTACAATAATTTTCATCCCATTGCTTCTCAATCTGGCATTTGGTTCAACGGTACATCTTTTCATACCTCTGATACATGTCGTTGTAATTCTTCAACGCCTTCAGAGAGGTGGTGGGTCCCGATGACCAATAACTATTTGGTGCATTTCCAAACCCATGTTTTCATCTAAACTGCGGACCATAATGTCCTTAAACTAACTTCGGACCGTAACGTCCTTAAACTAACCTTCATGGACTATGATGTCCTTAAACGAAAAACCCCACAGACTATGATGTCTTTAAACTTCACGGACTATGACGTCCTTAAACTCACGGACTATGACGTCCTTAAACTTATGGACCGTAATGTCCTTAAACTAACTATGGACCGCAACGTCCCTAAACTAAACTCTATAGACTATGATGTCTCTAAACCTTACGGACTATGAGGTCCTTAAACTCATGGACTCTGATGTCCTTAAACCCAATGGACCGCAATGTCCTTAAACTAAAACGATAGAGTCCAAATACTCTTTCATTGGATTTAAATGATCCCAAAATCCTGTTGAGTAGATCTTAGTCTAAAATTATACTAACGTATCCTCAACAAACATTTAAATTGATCTTAATCTCAAATGAGGATAACGATCCTTAAATCAACCAAACCCAAATCTAAGAAAATACGGATTTGGACTAATCCCCGCCCTACAGGCGACGACATAAATTAGTCTCCGTATACAATCCACGGGCAACCAAAAACAAAACAAATACACACGACATGAAGTGACCATCTGGAGAAGGATAAAGTAGTTGCTGCGATGCGGTAGCGTAATTAACTGCAGGAGCTTGCGCCTGCAGGGAAGAGCGTCTTCATAATCAAAAATCCCTCACAATGAAGAGGAATCTTGTAGGGTTTCTAGGCACTATCACAAGGGTCTATAAGGCATCAACCATGCTAAATTTAAAATTTAGAAGTGCCGAACAACCTAAAGCGAGGATCTTTGCTAGATAATTAGAGTTAACAAAGCATGTAAACAACTATACATCTAAAGAAAAGGGATTACAATCTTTGTAGTCCGTTCCTTCGCTTCATAAGCTCCGAGTAGTAGTCAATTTGCCGCGATCCATAAACTTCTGGACTCTAGAGAATCTCCACAAGCCGAATGATCCATGCTTGCTTGAAGTCTTCCTTTTCGAAGATGATCTACCTTGAAGAATCTTTAACTCAAACTCTCACTTCTCTAATCAAGTATTAGTGAAGTGAACACTCTAATCTAAGTGGCTAGATTAGATGAGGATGATGAAGTAGGAATTTGGCTCTCATTTGTTTTCAAAATCTCACTCAATATTATCACAAAAGAAAAACCTAGTAAAGCTTTTTCAAGAGCTCAAGGAAGAAGAAGATGAATAATTCCTTTTGTGATGAATAATGAATTATTGCCATGGTTACAATTGCAACCCTTGGTTAATAAAGAAAGACTTTAACCATTGTAGAGATTTAACTAGGGTAAAGGGTTTGGGTTGGGTTAGGAAATATCTCCACAAAATTTCAACAAAATATCTTTGCTTAAAACAAAATAAAGCTTCTAGAAGCTTCATGAAAAAGCTAACCCAAATCAAACCCTAACTATGTTTAAGCTCCACAAATCATGTTGCATTTGTAATCATAACTTGTTACAATATTATATATCACATATATAATATATTTTTGTAACAAAAGAAAATAATACATTTAACATATATCGCATATATATATCAATGTACTATCCGGTGAGAAAATAAATCAATAAAGCGAGCCAATATTAGTTAATATAATGTAATATATCACATATATAATTATACATTAAATTATCGAATCAACACTTGATCCGACAATCCGGTTATATCGCATATAACCGACTAATATAACCTGTACCGATTCATCGAATCAACACTTGATCCGATGACCCGGCTATATCATATATCGCGAGAATAGAATATGGTATCTCATATCGTATTATTTTCGGTCCCGCACATATCACATATGTGCTCCTACTCCGTTTTGCCTGAGTCAAGAAAGCTCTGTGTAGGACTCTAAATAATCGTCAATACGCCGGCAGTAGGTGATGATCATATCAAACACCCACAAGCTGCAAGCGGTCAGCTAAACGTAACAGCCACCCAGGTATTGAGCGATCAGAAGATCAACAAGCAAGCCTGTACATTCTCCTGTGAATCCAATCAGTAACACTACCGTACAGTCCGGTTTCTTTGTCTGATATGTCGCATATCTAGTCTAGGAGTGGTATACGTTAGACCCCAGTAACCGATAAGTCGTGTCGATGTGAGGCTCATAATAGGTCGAGAAACTACTGATAACACTTACCAGTAGCACTCTATATGAGACCTGGCCAGAGACTTCCAGTTATAGTCAATCGAACACAGCACAACATCAACTCCCTATACCGGGAGAGACGAAACCCCTCCTATCGCTCATTGCCTCCATGTGATTCGGGACTGTACCCAAAAGCCACCGTTTTGCATGTCCTCTTGGACGTGGTAAGGTGGTAATCAAAGCACAGTGGGAATCACACAAGACTCTATGACGATCTCGGGTCTACAGACTAACCTGTACCAGTGTCACCAGAGAACTGCCATCTGACGTGAGGTATAATACCATTTGAGAGTTCTCGGCGAGTCCGTTCAATATACCCAGTCTCCACTGAGCACCCGCACACCATCTTTGATGTCAAATACCGATGGATATGGGATCATCCATCGCCCATCATATGGGTCAAGATGCGTATACGCTAGTCTACTCTGGTGTATCGATGCCATGTCTCGATACACTCTCGACTAGGAACAATTATAGGATGTACTCATAGACTACCGTGGCTCCACTAGTATGATCTCATCATAGTCTTAGTAGTCGAGTACATATCCTAAGGGCTTTATCAACATGTGAGAGCAAGACAGTAAACTAATACAAGTCAACATGTTAAGACAAAGTGAAACCAAACAGCATACTATCATGTCGAGCAAGAAATTCCTCTCTATATATATCCAAGCATCCATTATAATATACATCATATGTACAACAATGGCCTCTAGGGCATATATATATAACTAACAATCTCCCACTTGCACTAAGGCCAGCTGTTGTAGTATCTCATACCCAACATCCCGAAGAGTCTCTCAAACTGTGTCTGGGGAATGGCCTTCGTGAGTGGATCCGCAGTGTTGTCCTTCGTATCAACTCTCCTGACCTCGATCTCCCGGCGATCAACTATCTCCCGGATCAGGTGATACCGCCTCAGAATATGTCTGGACTTCTGATGGTACCTGGGTTCCTTGGCCAAAGCTACAGATCCATTGTTATCACAATACAAAGGTATTGGATGCTCAATGGATGGAGCCACACCAAGTTCAGTAATGAACTTCTTCATCCAGACAGCCTCTTTTACAGCATCGTTGGCAGCGATGTATTCAGCATCCATCGTCGAGTCTGCAACGGTTTCCTGTTTGGAACTCTTCCAACACACCGCCCCTCCATTGAGGGTAAAGACAAATCCCAAGTGCGACTTAGAGTCGTCCTTATCACTTTGGAAGCTCGAATCGGTAAAGGACTCCACCTGGAGTTCTCCGTTACCATACACCAAGAACATCTCTTTAGTCCTTCTCAAGTACTTGAGAATGTTCTTCACAGCTATCCAGTGACTCTCTCCAGGATCTGCTTGATACCTACTCACTATACTTAGTGAGTATGCTACATCGGGTCTGGTACATAGCATCGCATACATGATAGAGCCTATTGCCGAAGCATAGGGTATCCCTTGCATGCGAGCTCTCTCCAAATCAGTCTTGGGAGACATCTCTTTGGAGAGAGTGAGTCCAGAGATCGTGGGTAGGTTCCCACGCTTGGATTCTTCCATACTAAACCTCTTTAGTATGGTGTCAATGTACCTGGATTGGGACAATCCCAGTATCCGTTTAGATCTATCTCTATAGATCATTATTCCCAGTATGCAGGAGGCATCACCTAGATCTTTCATTGAGAATTTTTGTGATAAGAAGAGCTTGACCGATTGCAGCATAGGAACATCATTTCCTATCAAGAGTATGTCATCGACATACAATACAAGGAAGACAACCTTACTCTCTGCAACCTTTTTATATATATAAGGTTCATCTACGTTTTTGATGAAGTCAAACTCTTTGACTACAACATCAAAGCAGATGTTCCAACTCCACGATGCTTGCTTTAACCCGTAGATAGATTTAAGAAGCTTGCACACCTTTTCGCTACTCTCACTATCTACGAAGCCCTCTGGCTGAGTCATGTATACGCACTCCTCTAAATCACCATTTAGAAAGGCGGTCTTAACATCCATTTGCCAGATTTCGTAGTCATGGTATACAGCAATGGCAAGTAAGATCCAGATGGACTTAAGCATAGCCACTGGAGAAAAGGTTTCGTTATAATCCACACCTGGTCATTGACAAAAACCCTTTGCAACAAGTCTAGCTTTGAAAGTCTCAACTTTTCCATCTACACCAAGTTTCTTCTTAAAGATCCATTTGCTCCCAATGGGTTTTACCCATTCAGGAGTAACTTCTAAAGTCCATACTTTGTTGGTGTACATGGATTCCATCTCAGATCGCATTGCATCTAGCTATTTCACAGAGTCACCACTCGTGATGGCCTGCTCGAAACTAGTCGGGTCATCATCTTCCATGATGCAATCCTCGCTCCCACCATCAACGAGAAAACCGTAGTATCTCTCAGGTGGATGAGAAACCCTACTAGATCGGCGGAGAGGCTGAGGTTCGTTGGCTACTATTGAGTCCTCTTGTTCCACTAAATCTTCAGTTGTAATTTGTTCTGCTGGAACTTCTTCCAGCTCTACCGCATCGCTACTAATTTCTTTTGCAAGAAATTCCTTTTCTAAAAAGATGGCATGTCGAGAAACAAACACCTTTTGTTCCTCGCCGTGGTAGAAAAGATATCCATGTGAATGTTTAGGATATCCTACAAACTTACAAAGAACTGACCGTGCCTCGAGTTTGTCCGGATTTTGCTTTTTGACATAGACCGTACAACCCCATAGTTTAACTCGTTTAAGACATGGTCTCGTCCCACTTCATATCTCATATGGTGTGGTAGCTACAGATTTAAATGGAACTTGATTCAATAGGTATGCAGCTGTCTCCAGTGCATGTCCCCAGAAAGAAATAGGTAACTCAGCAGCGCTCATCATAGAGCGCACCATATCTAATAGGGTGTGATTCCTCCGCTCCGATACACCGTTGTGCTGTGGTGTATAAGGAGGAGTAAGCTGAGAGAGTATCCCATTCTCTTTTAGATAGTCCAGGAACTCATTGCTTAAGTATTCTCCTCCTCGATCAGATTGTAGGATCTTAATACTTTTGCCCGTTTGGTTCTCTACTTCGTGCTTATATTCCCTAAATTTCTCAAAAGCTTCAGACTTGTGTTTCATCAGGAACACATGTCCGTCCGTATCTTGAGAGATCGTCAGTAAATGTAATGAAGTAGGAAGAACTGTTCCTGGCATGTGTAGACATGGGACCACATACATCACTATGTATCAGCCCCAAGAGTTCTGTAACTCTTTCTCTGTGTCCACTAAACGGAGTTTTGGTCATCTTGTCTTTGAGACATGACTGGCAAGTATCATAAGATGATAATTCGAACAGATTCAAATATCCATCCTTATGTAACTTAGCTAGCCGTGTCGCATTGATATGACCTAGTCTATAATGCCATAAGAAGGATTCGTTCATTTCTGAACTTTTTCTTTTGTTTGTGTTCTGTACATTAAGAATTGTAGTTTGATTTAGAACGTACATGCCATTATTTAACGATCCTGATCCTATCAACTTTTGATTCAGGAATATGTTCATAACATTATCTTGTATTACAAAATTATATCCTTCTTTATTCAATAAAGAAACTGATATAATATTGCATATCAGGGTCGGAATGTAATAGCATTCGTTCAGAATCAATGTATTACCTTTTGGTAACACAAGGTGATATTCGCCAACAGCCTTGGCTGCAACATCTGCACTATTCTTTACTCTTACGGAATGATCACCCATTCCCAGTTCTCTATCTTTACGTAGCCCATGTAACATATTACATATGTGGGATCCTGATCCGGTATCTAATACCCAGGACGTAGAGTGAACTGAGAAACAGTTCTCAATAACTAACACTTCCGAAGAAGATGCATCAGCATGCTTGTTCTTCGTTTGGGCGGTGTGAGAATCCAGATATTCTCCTATTTCCTGCTCAGTCTTATAACACTTATAAGAAAGAACGGGACCAACGTTCCCCTGCTCAGTATAATAAACGGGTTCAGTCAATACATCCATGTTATCATCTTGATTAAGGCCTGACTTGGTCGCTACCTGGAGAGAGAGAGAGAAGAAAAACACTTTAGCGTATGCTCTTGCAAGATTAGATTGGTTATTATCTTATCTAATCAGGATGTCTCCCACTGTTTTTATCAAATCTTCCTTCAAACCCTAAAAGGAAAAACTAGCCGGGATTAATTACACCTTACGAGTTCGCCAATCTTTCAGCCAGATCGGTGTTGGTACTTTGAGGGAGGTTCCCCGTGCTTTCGCATGGAACTAATTAAAATAAACCTCGTTTTCCCAGAGGCATAACCCCATTAACACCTTTCTAGTCACCTACTTGACCGGCTAATTGTCCTGTGTAAAACTCTCGCAGGAGTAACTCTTACTCGCAGTGGGTATCGGGATCTATCTATCTCATAAAAGGTATGCAATCTCATTGCAAATTTCAATACTTGAAATTCCCGATAATGCTTTTGCCCCTAACCCCTTATGACCTTGACAAAGGCCAACAAACCATAGGAAGCTAGTCAAATTCAACCCGTCATTTCTTGATTGAAATAAACTCACCCGCACGACCCTTGACAAAGGCCAACAAGGTCGTACGACTACCCTAATCCAATCGCATCATATGCTGAAACAGATAAGTACTAGTCAGTTACCGTACACTACACTTTGACAAAGGCCAACAAACGCAGGACGAATACTAAATAGTCTTTATCTGAAATGACGGAGGGCTACGCAGGTTTTTCAGAAAACCATGAGCGTAATGAACTTGATATCGTTGTAGAAACAAGTAATTTTGAAAAGGAGTGTTTTTGAGGCTTTTCTAGTTTCGCTAAAGAGGTCACTCCCGGTGAAGGGATCTCGGCTCTTTCCTCATCGAATAAGGTACAAGGTATATCATATATACCGCTATGCAAAGAAAAACTGTAGCTACCCTTTTTATAAAGTTTTGATTCTACAATATCTTTTAGATTTCTTTTCTTTTATTAATCTCATTAATAAATCCCATCAGTTATGCTTCTTAAGCATCACAGAAGAAACGAAAGCTGTAATATTTATATATCATATATATAGTATAACCATTCGTCTCAGGCGGTAATATGATCTCATCACAGAACATTGCAGCAGAAGATAACATATGAAATATTGGATATACTAGCATGTCCGTGTTTTATATTGAGCCTGTATAAAACACGGATTCCACGGTCGCGATGAATAGCTAAACCCATATCCCTAGACCCCTACGAGAGCGCAAGCAACACTGCCAATTCAAGGGTTAGGAGACCCGGTCTCGACTCCTCGAGATGGCCTCCCACTGGACCCTAGAACCCGGTTACTTATGCTCCCCTCCTTGGGTCTACCTAATGCGGAAAAGTAAATAATATACAATGGTGACATCATCCTCAACCCGGAAGTGCCCCAATAAAAGAATATTACATACAAATGAATTTTACAAGAATGAAAATAAAAACCCTCATCTCACATAAAAACCCCCGGCTATTCAGAACACGACGATCCAATATAACATATCACAGCAACACATAATATCTCATATCATCAACGTAAGCAAGTATGCGTATCCCGATTGTCGTTGATATATAGCAACCGAAACCGGCGATACACCACATACTACGCTTACGGTCACAGAAAAGAAAGTGTAAAACTACAACATTTGGAATCCACAAATTCTTTAGACATTTTAAATCCGAAATATCATATACTTCGCATTTCATTCCTAACTATATGAATTCCACATATTGTATCACATTCCAGATAAATAGACAATGTTAAACTTTCCGATCGAATAATCAAATACCCAAGATTTCCCAAATAGCTCAACACTTGAGCGGAGTTAAAAAAAACCCAGAACATGTCACTTCGCCAATGAACCAGCCGTAGAAGGGTCAAACCAACGCCTCACATGTGGCAACGCTAAACTACCACAAATCCTAGGGTTCAGTGGCAGTTTTGACGGTCACATAATCGAGTTAAGGTTACGTTCTTCTAGAGGGTCCACAGATACGCTAGCATGATTTCCTGAAAGTTTTAAACAGAAGAAAAATCCAACACTTGAAAGTTTTCCGTCATGAAAAAAATGAGTTATTGATATCCGTTCGAACCTTTTAACACGTTCTAAATTACCCGAAAAACTAAACGATGTTAAACTTTTCGATCGAATCAACGAATTCCAAAGATCTCCAGAAAACTCAACACTTGAGTAATATTAAAAATTCCCATAAGCATGTAGTAATACCTACGGATGTTACCCAGAAACAACTAACCCTTTTACCCAAGTACGGCCGCGGAACCGCCGCTAAAAGCCTGTTACGGCCATGGTTCCGCGGCGACTTTAGGGAATTAGGGGCTCATCTTTCTCTGTTATCCATAGAATCACCTGCTTATTTTTTTGAGTATTTTTAATACGGAAAAAACCATCTTTTTAAAAAATTTCCAGAGAGGGGGTCAAATACGACGTTTCGGGGTTCGATCGGACTTTTAACTTCGTCTACACGTCGCCTAATGCTCTAGCTAGGCTCTGATACCACTGTAGGGTTATTAGGCACTATCACAAGGGTCTATAAGGCATCAACCATGCCAAATTTAAAATTTAGAAGTGCCGAACAACCTAAAGCGAGGATCTTTGCTAGATAATTAGGGTTAACAAAGCATGTAAACAACTTTACATCTAAAGGAAAGGGATTACAACCTTTGTAGTCCGCTCCTTCGCTTCATAAGCTCCGAGTAGTAGTCCCTTCGCCGCGATCCATGAACTTCCGGACTCTAGAGAGGCTTCACAAGCCGAATGATCTATGCTTGTTTGAAATCTTCCTTTTCGAAGATGATCTACCTTGAAGAATCTTTAACTCAAGCTCTCACTTCTCTAATTAAGTATTAGTGAAGTGAACACCCTAATCTAAGTGGCTAGATTAGATGAGGATGATGAACTAGGAATTTGGCTCTCATTTGTTTTCAAAATCTCACTCAATATCATCACAAAAGAAAAACCTAGTAAAGCTTTTTCAAGAGCTCAAGGAAGAAGAAGATGAATAATCCCTTTTGTGATGAATAATGAATTATTGCCATGGTTACAATTGCAACCCTTGGTTAATAAAGAAAGACTTTAACCATTGTAGAGATTTAACTAGGGTAAAGGGTTTGGGTTGGGTTAGGAAATATCTCCACAAAATATCAACAAAATATCTTTGCTTAAAACAAAACAAAGGTTTTAGAAGCTTCATGAAAAAGCTAACCCAAATCAAACCCTAACTATGTTTAATCACCACAAATCATGTTGCATTTGTAATCATAACTTGTTACAATATTATATATCACATATATAATATATTTTTGTAACAAAAGAAAATAATACATTTAACATATATCGCATATATATCAATGTATTATCCAGTGAGAAAATGAATCAATAAAGCGAGCCAATATTAGTTAATATAATGTAATATATCACATATATAATTATACATTAAATTATCGAATCAACACTTGATCCGACAATCCGGCTATATCGCATATAACCGACTAATATAACCTGTACCGATTCATCGAATCAACACTTGATCCGATGACTCGGCTATATCATATATCGCGAGAATAGAATATGGTATCTCATATCGTATTATTTTCGGTCCCGCACATATCACATATGTGCTCCTACTCCGTTTTGCCTGAGTTAAGAAAGCTCTGTGTAGGACTCTAAATCAGCCCTGGCCGATAAGTCGTGTCGATGTGAGGCTCATAACAGGTCGAGAAACTACTGATAACACTTACCAGTAGCACTCTATATCAGCCCTGGCCAGGGACTTTCAGTTATACCAATCGAACACAGCACAACATCAACTCCCTATACCGGGAGAGACAAAACCCCTTCTATCGCTCATTGTCTCTATGTGATTCGGGACTGTACCCAAAAGCCACCGTTTTGCATGCCCTCTTGGACGTGGTAAGATGGTAATCAAAGCACAGTGGGAATCACACAAGACTCTATGACGATCTCGGGTCTACAGACTAACCTGTACCAGTGTCACCAGAGAACTGCCATCTGACGTGAGGTATAATACCATCTGGGAGTTCTCGGCGAGTCCGTTAAGTGTACCCAGTCTCCACTGAGCACCCGTACACCATCTTTGATGTCAAACACCGATGGATATGGGATCATCCATCGCCCATCATATGGGTCAAGATGCGTATACGCTAGTCTACTCTGGTGTATCGTGTTAGTGTATATGCCCTAGAGGCCATTACTGTATCATACTAGCTTGTATATTACTTAATGGAAGCTTGGGATATTCACAGTTGTATATACAATCTTGCTCGAAATGGTAGTATGCTACTTGGTTTGTCTCTGCTTTAATATGTGCATGTGTTTCTTTTAGCATATTGCTGGTATACATATTAGTAGAGCCCTTAGGATCTTTGCTTGATTACCAGCGTTGTGATGGCGCTCGCACTCGTGGGAGCTGGGTAATCTATAAGCACATCCTTATATAGGTCCCTGGTCGTTGGACTATCGAGACAGGGCATCGATACTCCGGAGTAGACTAGCGTATGCGCTTCTCATCCCAGTGTGGGAGACGGTCTGTCCCACAGCCGTTAGTACGTCGTACTTGGGATAGTATGCGGGTGCTCGTTAGGTTACGAGTACACTGGACAGGACTCGTCGGGAACTGTTGGTTGGTAATATACCTATCGTCAGTTATCAGTTCCCAGGTGACATGAGTACAGCTTAGTCCGCTGACTTGACACTGTCACTTCGCCTCGAGTGTGTTCCCACTGCACTTTGATTACTACCCTACCACGGCTCAAAGGAGCTGTGCAAACAGGTAGTTTTTGGGTGCAGTCCCGAAGCACTTGGAGGCAGTGACGGTTAGACAGGATTCGTCTCTCCCGGTATTGGGGGTTGACATCGCGCTGTGTCTAGGAGAGCCATTACACGAGTAGTCCCTGGCCAGGGCAAGCGAGATATACTGGTAGGTTTCCAGTGTTATCTCAGGGTGTTCTGGGCTACACTCCGACACGACTTGTACCGCTATTAGGGGACTGACGTTCACCGCCCCCCTAGGCCCGCCATGCGATGTATCAGACGAACAGACCGGACTGTACGGAGACTGTCACATACAGGCTCAGTAGGAGTGCAGATGGGGTTCACCTCGTCAGTCTTCTTATCGACATCTACCTGGGGACCGTTACGTACAGCTAGTGCCGCTTGCGGTCTGTGGTTAAACCCACTGCCAGCGTAGTGTCGAGTCTTTAGAGTCCCAAACAGAGAGCTATTCGCCTTTAGGCAAAACGAGTAGAGGTCGCATGGTTTTGCGACAGGGTTCGTTCGCATCCGCGCACTTGTGCACGTTTGCTGTCCGGACAGTTTATACTAGCGGGCTTTGGTTTAAGCCGGATCCTAGTATATGATTTGAGATTGGTTTTTCTCATTGTGTTCGTGTTCCTCGGATCACGAATGCGGGTGCGTATGCACAGTTGCTTGAGATTGGGGGAGAGGACCTTGTTTAGGGTTAATGGCTTTTGTCATTTTATTAACCCTATTGATTTTGTGTGGATTATTGTTAATTGATAATTAGCTTAATTATTGTGCATGGTTGTTGTTGACAATTTGACTTCATTGACTTGTTGACCATGTTGACAACTTGACCATAATCATTTCATTTGGAAGATGCTCTTTGATCTTTGCAAAAATTGAAATGATAATGGTCAAGTCATGATTTATCATGACAATTTTCAAGCTAATTATCTAATTAAAATTATCCTCACATATTAGTGAGAATGGCTCACTAATATTCTCACTCTCTCATTTCATTTCTCTCTCTTGCTCATCCTCTCCCTCAAGCTCTCTCCCTCTCATGTGTTGAGAAACAAAAAGCTTGAGAAAAACCCTCTCTTGATCTTCTCTACTCACTTCTAGGGTTCAAGTCTTAGCATTTCTTGCACTCTAGTTACTCCTAGCTTGGAGTTGAAGCTAAAAGTGGTGGCTTTTAAGTGGATCTTTCTTTGACGGGAGAAGACTAGCAAGGTGAACTATTTCTACCATACCTAGGAGCAAGGAGAGAAGGACTAAAGACCAAAGGTATAACCTTTCATCACTTAGCTACTTTGTAGTTAGGGTTAGCTAGTTTATGTTTAGCAAAGATCCTCACAAGCTTAGTCCATGCTGCCTAAGTCATTAAAAATCCGATTTTTATTATGTTTTCCGCCTCCCCGTAAGCACCGGGGTGGGCAACGTGGACTTACAGTGGTATCAGAGCCTAACTAAACCTAAACTAGCTAAGTAGTTAAGTGTAACGAAGTTCGGAACCGGAAAAATCACAAAACCAAACTTTTACAAAATCCAAGTTTCTGTTAAAATTTTTTCTGCTCAAAATGGAAAACCTTATACTTGTAAAATCGTCTCAGGGTTTTGTGAATACACCCAAGAAAAACGATACCCTAATTCCCTCAAGCCGCCGCCCTTCCGCCGCATGAAGTAGGTATATGCGGCGGAACCGCCGCGGATTGTCATTATCGGCGCATCGTTTTTCGTGCAGAGTGTGTTGTTGTTGGTTTTGGGATTTTTAGGATATATTATATGTACCCAGATTTTCCAGAAAAGAAATTTCCTTTTGGGGTCCTATAATTCCGTATTTTTCCGAACTTCACTGCACTTTAACTATATCGGTTATATCTGTAATGCTTGCATGTATTGAACGTCGGCTAATCGCTATAAGACGATTAGTCGGGGTTATACATGATCTGTGATTGTTATTGGTTTGTGGATATGAATGGATTGGATTGTCGCGGGTGAATAGCCGGGTTGGATGTGAGATGAGCGTTATTTTTCTTTCATTCATTTGTAACATGTAAATTGATGTAATAATATTCTTTGTATGGCCGCACAACCGGGTCGGGGTTGTAGCCGTCATTGTATAATTCTTTTTACTGTTTTTGCTCCTAGGATAGACCCATGGAGGGGGTGCACAAACTACCGGGTATCTCGAAGCGCCGAGTGGCCTACTCACGGTGGTGAGGGAGGTTGCTTCGCTTCGGGTGCTTGGCGGGTAGTTTGCCGCACCCGTAGGGGTCTTGGGTGGGGTATTGGCTATTCACCGCGACCGTGTAATCCGCTTTGCGTTGCAGGCTCGAACGCATTGCGGATTCCTAGTATATCCAATGTATTCATCTGTGATCTGTAATGTCTATCATTGCTATATATATATATATATAATAACTATTTAGGCGTTGCTTATGTTTTACAGCCGCGCTAGCCCAGCCCCCGCTCTGTCGTTAGTTAAGTAACCTAACGGGTGATGACGGGGCCCCGTGGCGAATGCGAATGGCATAAGCGTACGCCATATTTTGGTTATTTTCTGCAATGGTAGGATTAAATGATGGGACGCATTAAAAGAACTAATGCAAGAAATAAACCAAGTAAAAGTCGATTGGAACACTTTGAAAACCACTCGGTTCTTTTCAAAACTAAAACTTTTAAACGCGGAGCTTGAACCACTCCTTTTAAAAGCTATCTCGTTCCATCGATTATATCAAGTTCACTACGTTCACGGTTTCGCCAAAACCATCCGTAACCCTCCATCATTTCGGTTAAATATTCGGTAGTATTCAAGCTATGTATTTTGACCTCACGCCAAGGCATAGTGATTGGTAGCTGCCGGATATTTATCCGTTGCATAGATAGAATGCGTTGATTTGAGACAGTCGTACTGCCGTTTTGGCCTACGTCAAGGGTAGGTACGGGTGGGTTCAAATTAACCAGGATAATGATGGGAAGAACTTGACATGTGACTTATGACATTTTGACCTCACGCCAAGGTCATAAGAGCATGGGGCAAAAATCCACATCGGGAGTTTCATAAGTACTGAAACTTGCTAGCGTTGCATACCATTTGGAGTGTGATAATTCTGGTAGGATTCCTTCGGTTTTATCACGCGATGATATTTGGATCCCGATCCTACTGTGAGTATATGCTACTCCTCGGGAAAACTCTCACTTAACGATCAATGCTATAAACTTAGTAGGTGCCTAGAAAGGTGTTAGCGGGGCTACGCCCACAGGGAAAAGAGGTTACTTAATTAAGGAACTTCGCGAAAGCGTTGGAAAACCTCCCTCGAAGTACCGACACTGGCCTGGCTGAACGGTTAAGCAAGTATTGTACGGTGAGAATGATCCCGGCTAATCCTTTTCTTTATGGTTTGAGAAGGGATTCGAGAGACAGTGGGAGCCATCCAGTTTAGAAAAACTAAAAACCACTCTAAACTTGCAAGAGCATCATGCTAAAGTGTTTCTTTTCTCTCTCCTAATTGCAGCGACCATTCAAGATGACCGGACTTAAGTTACTATTAGATAAAAACATATTGACAGGGCCAAACTACAAAGATTGGCTCAGGAATGTCAAGATGGCTATCACTTATGACAAGCTGGGGTATATACTTACCACCAAAGCTCCCCCCATCCCAGGTCCCACCTCCAGCGTCGCGGATGTAGAAATCCGTAAGACATGGGAGATAGATTGCGCGAGGGCCAAATGCCTCGTACTAGCCTCGATGGACAACGACCATCAGAGGAGGCACGAGAATATGGACCTAGAGTCCATATTTCTCCATACAAAAGAACTGTATGGAGAGCAGTCTCGTATCGCAAGATACGAAGTGTCGAAGAAGCTCTTTTCGGCAAGGTTGGCCGTCGGATCATCGGTAGCGGACCACGTGCTTAAGATGATCGGCTACATAGAGGAGCTCGCGGACCTTGGGACCACGTTGGAGAATGAACTCTATACTGATCTGATTCTCCAGTCCCTTCCTTCCGCTTACGCCCAGTTCATTCTTAACTTCAACATGCAAGGAAAGGAGGTTGAACTTGCCGAGCTTCTGAACATGTTGAGGACTGCTGAGGGCACCCTACAGAAGGGTAGGGAGACATCCACTTTGTTTGTAGGAGGATCTTCCTCTTCTAGGTCCAGGGCGAAAGCCAAGGGCAAGAAGAAGAAAGCCCCCGCCAAACCAAGAGGCGGTGTCGGTAAAGTGGATACGAAGGGAAAGGGTAAAGCAACAAAGGTAGCGGGGAAGCTGGTGGGGAAGGAAGAATGCTTCTATTGTCACAAAAGTGGCCACTGGAAACAAGATTGCAAGGCTTGGAAAGCCAGAACACAGGATTTGAAGCGAGTTGCAGCTTCAGCTTCAGGTGTGTATGTTATTGAAAACTGTCTATCAATAAACTCTACATCCTGGGTATTGGATACCGGATCAGGATCTCATATCTGTAATTCTTTGCAGGCGTTGAGAAAGCGTAGAGTTTTGAAGGCAGGTGACATGACCCTCAGAGTTGCGAACGGTGCTAGCATGGATGCTGAGGCCGTGGGGGACTATCACCTGGGATTATCAGATGGACACTTTTTGGTTTTGCGTAGTTGTTATTATGTACCAAATGCAACCTGTAATATCATTTCTGTATCTTTATTATCTAAAGAAGGTTATGAATTTGCATTTGTAAGTAATGTAGTGAACATTCACCTTAATCAAGTGTTGATTGGGTCAGGTACATTGAACAACGGTATATACGTTTTAAACCAACCACAGGTTTTCAATATCCAGAATACACACAAAAGAAAGTCTCCAGAAATTAATAAAACTTTCTTATGGCATTGTAGACTGGGTCACATCAATGAGAGAAGATTGACTAAGTTACATACTGAAGGATATTTAGATCCGTTCGAATATCAATCGTATGCAACTTGTCAATCCTGTCTCAAAGGAAAGATGACAAAGGCTCCGTTTTCTGGACACGGAGAAAGAGCGAGCGAGCTCTTGGGGCTCGTACACAGCGACGTGTGCGGTCCAATGTCTACACATGCGCGAAGCGGTTTTTCTTACTTCATAACTTTTACGGATGATTTCTCAAGATTCGGACATGTCTTCTTAATGAAGCATAAATCCGAAGCTTTTGATAAGTTCCAGGAATATAAGAATGAAGTAGAAAAACAAACAGGCAAAAGTATCAAGATCCTAAGATCGGATCGAGGAGGAGAATACTTAAGTGCCGAATTCCTGAATTACTTAAAAGAGAATGGAATTCTCTCTCAGCTTACTCCTCCATACACTCCGCAACATAACGGTGTATCGGAGAGACGGAACCGAACCCTATTGGATATGGTATGGTCCATGATGAGTAACGCTGAGTTACCGCGATCATTCTGGGGATATGCGCTAGAAACAGCTGCATATCTTTTGAACCGTGTTCCCACTAAGACTGTGCCTACCACACCATATGAATTATGGAGTGGGAAGAAACCCTATCTTCAATACTTGAAGATTTGGGGATGTCCAGCTTATGTCAAAAAGCAGCATACGGACAAGCTCGAGGCACGCTCAGTACTGTGCAAGTTTGTGGGATACCCAAAGAACTCCAGGGGGTATCTTTTCTATTACGCAGAGGAACAAAAAGTCCTTGTTTCTCGCAATGCCCACTTTCTGGAACATCAGTTTTTAGAAAAGGAAATAAGTGGGAGCGCAATAGAACTGGAAGAAATTCCAGAACCACAAACTATTACTGAAAGTTTAGTGGAACCAGAAGGTTCAAAAGAACAGGACATTCCTACGCCGCTCCGCAGGAGTAGTAGGCAGTCTCATCCGCCCGAGAGATACTACGGTTTTCTCATTGACGGGGATAGAGAGGACTGCATCCTAGATTGTGATGAGCCTACTAGCTTCCAGCAAGCCATTCAGAGCGTCGACTCGGTAAAATGGCTGGATGCAATGCGGACCGAGATGGAGTCCATGTACACCAACAAAGTATGGACGTTGGACATTGCTCCAGACGGGGTAAAACCCGTAGGATGAAGTGGATCTTCAAAAGGAAGATTGGTGTAGATGGACAGGTTGAGACCTATAAAGCTAGACTGGTAGCAAAGGGTTTTCGTCAGCGACCTGGTTTGGACTATGACGAAACCTTTTCTCCAGTAGCTATGCTGAAATCCATTCGGATCCTTCTTGCCATCGCTGCTTTCCACGATTATGAGATTTGGCAGATGGACGTAAAGACAGCTTTTCTAAATGGTCATTTAGAAGAGTGTGTCTATATGGACCAGCCAGAGGGTTTCATTCAGGGTGGGAGCAGCGGAAAGGTGTGCAAGTTGCTCAAGTCCATTTATGGACTCAAGCAGGCATCGCGGAGTTGGAACATCTGTTTTGATGAGACGGTCAAAGAATTTGGCTTTATCAAAAATCCAGATGAACCATGCATCTATTGTAGATTTGTAGCGAGAACTGTAGTATTCCTCGTTTTATACGTGGATGACATTCTCTTAATAGGAAATGACATTCCTATGCTACAATCTGTCAAGGGGTTCTTGTCACACAGGTTCTCCATGAAAGACCTGGGTGATGCCTCATACATTCTGGGTATCCGGATCTACCGTGACAGATCCAAGAGGATATTAGGACTCTCGCAGTCCAGGTACATCGACACCATACTGAAGAGATTCAGTATGGAAGATTCCAAGCGCGGTAATCTACCGGCTTGTCACGGGATCACCCTCTCCAAAGAGATGTCTCCCAAGACTGATTTGGAGAGGGATCGCATGTCTATTATACCCTACGCTTCTGCGGTAGGCTCTATAATGTATGCGATGTTGTGTACCAGACCGGATGTGGCTTATGCACTGAGTGTGGTAAGCAGGTATCAGTCAAACCCTGGGGAGAAACATTGGATAGCAGTAAAGAACATTCTCAAGTACCTGAGAAGGACTAAGGAGATGTTCTTGGTGTATGGCGGAAAAGACCTGCAGATTGAGGCCTTTGCTGACTCCAGCTTCCAGAGTGACAAGGATGATTCCAAGTCCATGTCGGGTTTTGTCTTTACCCTCAATGGAGGGGCGGTGTGTTGGAAGAGCTCCAAACAGGAAACCGTTGCTGACTCGACTATGGAAGCGGAATACATCGCTGCATCTGATGCCGCAAAAGAAGCTGTCTGGATGAGGAAGTTCTTGAAAGAACTTCAGGTGGTTCCGTCCATTGTTGACCCAATACCTCTGTATTGCGACAACAACGGGGCTATAGCTTTAGCGAAGGAACCCAGGTCCCATCAGAAATCCAGACACATCTTAAGGCGGTATCACCTGATCAGGGAGATCGTGGATCGCCAGGAGATCGAGGTCCGGAGAGTTGCATCAGAGGATAACACAGCAGATCCATTCACCAAGGCCTTGCCCCAGACTCAGTTCGAGCGGCTGATCGAGATGATAGGTCTTCGATACGCCAGTACATGGCCTTAGTGCAAGTGGGAGATTGTTAGTGTATATGCCCTAGAGGCCATTACTGTATCATACTAGCTTGTATATTACTTAATGGAAGCTTGGGATATTCACAGTTGTATATACAATCTTGCTCGAAATGGTAGTATGCTACTTGGTTTGTCTCTGCTTTAATATGTGCATGTGTTTCTTTTAGCATATTGCTGGTATACATATTAGTAGAGCCCTTAGGATCTTTGCTTGATTACCAGCGTTGTGATGGCGCTCGCACTCGTGGGAGCTGGGTAATCTATAAGCACATCCTTATATAGGTCCCTGGTCGTTGGACTATCGAGACAGGGCATCGATACTCCGGAGTAGACTAGCGTATGCGCTTCTCATCCCAGTGTGGGAGACGGTCTGTCCCACAGCCGTTAGTACGTCGTACTTGGGATAGTATGCGGGTGCTCGTTAGGTTACGAGTACACTGGACAGGACTCGTCGGGAACTGTTGGTTGGTAATATACCTATCGTCAGTTATCAGTTCCCAGGTGACATGAGTACAGCTTAGTCCGCTGACTTGACACTGTCACTTCGCCTCGAGTGTGTTCCCACTGCACTTTGATTACTACCCTACCACGGCTCAAAGGAGCTGTGCAAACAGGTAGTTTTTGGGTGCAGTCCCGAAGCACTTGGAGGCAGTGACGGTTAGACAGGATTCGTCTCTCCCGGTATTGGGGGTTGACATCGCGCTGTGTCTAGGAGAGCCATTACACGAGTAGTCCCTGGCCAGGGCAAGCGAGATATACTGGTAGGTTTCCAGTGTTATCTCAGGGTGTTCTGGGCTACACTCCGACACGACTTGTACCGCTATTAGGGGACTGACGTTCACCGCCCCCCTAGGCCCGCCATGCGATGTATCAGACGAACAGACCGGACTGTACGGAGACTGTCACATACAGGCTCAGTAGGAGTGCAGATGGGGTTCACCTCGTCAGTCTTCTTATCGACATCTACCTGGGGACCGTTACGTACAGCTAGTGCCGCTTGCGGTCTGTGGTTAAACCCACTGCCAGCGTAGTGTCGAGTCTTTAGAGTCCCAAACAGAGAGCTATTCGCCTTTAGGCAAAACGAGTAGAGGTCGCATGGTTTTGCGACAGGGTTCGTTCGCATCCGCGCACTTGTGCACGTTTGCTGTCCGGACAGTTTATACTAGCGGGCTTTGGTTTAAGCCGGATCCTAGTATATGATTTGAGATTGGTTTTTCTCATTGTGTTCGTGTTCCTCGGATCACGAATGCGGGTGCGTATGCACAGTTGCTTGAGATTGGGGGAGAGGACCTTGTTTAGGGTTAATGGCTTTTGTCATTTTATTAACCCTATTGATTTTGTGTGGATTATTGTTAATTGATAATTAGCTTAATTATTGTGCATGGTTGTTGTTGACAATTTGACTTCATTGACTTGTTGACCATGTTGACAACTTGACCATAATCATTTCATTTGGAAGATGCTCTTTGATCTTTGCAAAAATTGAAATGATAATGGTCAAGTCATGATTTATCATGACAATTTTCAAGCTAATTATCTAATTAAAATTATCCTCACATATTAGTGAGAATGGCTCACTAATATTCTCACTCTCTCATTTCATTTCTCTCTCTTGCTCATCCTCTCCCTCAAGCTCTCTCCCTCTCATGTGTTGAGAAACAAAAAGCTTGAGAAAAACCCTCTCTTGATCTTCTCTACTCACTTCTAGGGTTCAAGTCTTAGCATTTCTTGCACTCTAGTTACTCCTAGCTTGGAGTTGAAGCTAAAAGTGGTGGCTTTTAAGTGGATCTTTCTTTGACGGGAGAAGACTAGCAAGGTGAACTATTTCTACCATACCTAGGAGCAAGGAGAGAAGGACTAAAGACCAAAGGTATAACCTTTCATCACTTAGCTACTTTGTAGTTAGGGTTAGCTAGTTTATGTTTAGCAAAGATCCTCACAAGCTTAGTCCATGCTGCCTAAGTCATTAAAAATCCGATTTTTATTATGTTTTCCGCCTCCCCGTAAGCACCGGGGTGGGCAACGTGGACTTACATATCGATACCCTGTCTCGATACACCCTCGACTACGAACAATTATAGGATGTACTCATAGACTACCGTGGCCCCACTAGTATGATCTCATCATAGTCCCAGTAGTCGAGTACATATCCTAAGGGCTTTATCAACATGTGAGAATAAGACAGTAAACTAATACAAGTCAACATGTTAAGACAAAGTGAAACCAAACAGCATACTATCATCTCGAGTAAGAAAGTCCTCTCTATATATATCCAAGCATCCACTATAATATATATCATATGTACAACAATGGCCTCTAGGGCATATATATAACTAACAAATCTGACGAAGTCTGCTACATCGGTTGCATTCGTCTAAACCTCCGATACATGGTGCCATAAATCAACTTGGTATCATCGGAAAGGTGGACGAATAAAACCAAATAGCATCTGCCCCCAAATTCAGGCTAGACGTTTGTCTTCCCGGTTTTTGGTGGCGAACAGATTCTGGCACGCCCAGTGGGACCTTTTCCTTTTTCCATTCTACACTTCGTGTGTCGTGTTTCACGAACGAATCGCGGTTTGCTATATTTGCCCCTGAATTCGAGGTACTAAGATTTGGTGTCTTGCTCCGTGCAGAAAAAGAAGATCAATGGCTTTCAACTGCACCAATTGCAACAACTCCCACTCCGTCCTTGCTGGAGGAGTGATCTATTGGCCTCAAGCGGCCTCCGTTTTCATGATGCCAGTGGAACAGGTAACGCAAGCTACCACTGGGTTGTTTTTCGGGACTATGCTCCCACCAATGAGCTTCAACGACCCAGTGCTGTCGCAGGAAGCTCCAAAGAAGTCGGTCTTTGATCGTCTTACGACTACCGTGGCCCCTCTTAACGGGTCACCCAAATCCAACGCCTCGGTCTTTAACAGACTGGGCCAAAGCTCTAATGTTCCTGTGAAGAAGCCCGCAATACCTGAAGGGGTTATCCCGAAACGGATAGCCATCCCTGCTCCAGCAAATGAAGTCATCAGAGAGTCTTCTCCTACTAAGGGGTCGGTCTTCACAAGACCGACCGTTCCGACTCCCGCTTCGGGCGAAGTCACCAAGGTTGCTACCCCTACTCAAAAGTCAGTCTTCGATAGGTTGGATGTTTCTTCTCAGCGGATATCAGTCTTCAAAAGGCTGACACCGGCAGCAACCCTCCACCAGAGCAGGGGGCATGATGAAGCCACCCCTATAGCTGAACCAACACTGTCTGCAAGGCATGCTCGATGTCGCCATTGGCGCCGGTGAGGAAAGCTGGGGGCAGTTCCCCTTCTGGACTGACTCTGCCAGCTCCAACGGTGGAAGTCGATGTTGCTGTTCCAACTGGGAACAGGCTTGAACCACTTAACAGGGTGCGCAGGAATTCGCCGACTGCCGTGCTGAAAAATTCCCCTCTGCCTACTGAAAAGATCACAAAGACGAAGCCGGAACAACCCCCTCAGCGGCTGTTCTCTAAAATCCATAGAGTCTGGCGAAGGGTTTAAGACTCTGTGATTAACCAAGACTATTCTCGCCGACCGAAGAAGATGAAAGTTCGGCAAGAGAAGGACCACTTTGTCGGTCCACAGGAGATGTCGTCTACTTGGGTGTCCGCTACAACAGCCCCCTCAACTTCGACCGCTCATAAAAGGAGAAGGCTGGAGAAGATCTCCGCGTCTGCGACGAACCACAAGGGCATTGAATCCAAACGTCCCAAGTCTGGGGGCATGGTAGTGCATACTGTTTATATGGCTTCCGCGAAAGAGGATAGCCGTATCTCCACGGGTCATCGACCACTCACGCGGTCAGTAACTAAGGCTCAGGAGCAACAACAACAAAAGCTCTAAGAGATGCTAACGAGGATGGCCGCACTCACTGGACCAAAAGAAAGCCCGGAAATATCATCAGAATAGCGTTAAGAATAGGAGACTGATGCCAAATTCCTCCAAAGAATGCTCGAGAGGAAAGACAAGGAGGCCGCGGAACAAGCGGCTAACATAAAGCAAATGGCGCTTCTATTTCAAGATATAGTGGGCATGATGATACAGCCGGATCCTCCAGCTGAAGACCCCCCGATTATCCTTAAAGACGACACAAGGAAGATATCGAACCCTCTTCCGGCTCTATCAGCAGCCAAAGAGGAAACCATCTCCAAAGCCGCCCTGGATGACTATATCGCTCAACAAATACGAGCTCATCAGGCGAGCGAAGCGGCCAGACAAATTGTTAAGATTGGACGACCCTATCCGGGTTGGTACGACCAAATAAAGTACCCGCCGGGATATACGATCCCTAAATTCCATGTATATAAGAGGACGGAGAATCCACACCAGCACGTTACTCAATTCAGGGCTCTATGCGGCAACACTGGGGGTGACGACAAACTGCTGCTTCGCCAGTTTGTTGGCAGCTTATCGGAGACAGCGTTTGAATGGTACTCTGAGCTCCCGAACGACTCTGTCAAGACGTTTGCAGAAATGGAGTTGCTATTCACCCAGCGTTTCGCAAGCGCTAGTGAACGCACCCCGATCATGGCACTCATCAACGCCAGAGTGAAGCCGGGAGAAACCTGGGTTCACTACACCATTCGGTGGTGGAACCTATGGTCAAAGTGCGAACAGCGCATAGAGGAGGCTCCTGCCGTGGGCATGTTCGTAGGGACCCTTGACCCTCAGGCAACCATCTCCCAATTCATGATGTTCTTCTAGCCGACCACTTTCCAGGCCCTGAATGACAAGCTGGCCCAGATGGATCAGATGGGCTACAGGCCGTCCTCCTAAAAAACGGAGCTTCGAAACGAAAGGGGCAAAGGGAAAGCGACCTTCGTCGCCAATGCTCAACAATAACTGAGTGACCCGAGACCGGTTGTTCGCCAAAGCAGCAAGCCGCGATCCCTCAATGAGAAGTTGAGACGTCCTTACTCGTTCTCCCAGGATAAAACAAGGAGACTGTTCGAACTGGTAGTGTGCAACGGGCTCATCACTCTGCCAGAGCCGAGACACCCACCGCAACCAAGTGATGTCAACCATCTTAACTATTGCCCCTACCACAGAGTAGTGGGTCACTCAATCGAAAGATTGCTACGTCTTCAAAAACTGAGTTAAAGACCAATAACAACATGGCAAGTTTGCGCTGTCTGAAAACTGGAAGGTGAACCCGCCACAACCACATGCTCCAAAAAAGATGGACATGCCAGGGGTATCGTGCTCATTCATAGAGAAAGCCCTACGGACCGAAACGTCCTTAAACTAACAACGGACCGAAACGTCCTAAAAACTAACTACGGACCGTAACGTCCTTAAACTACTACGAGCCGCAGCATCCTTAGGCTGACGTGCCAAAAAAAAGGGTACGTCCAGAAGCGAAATGGGCACGGATAAAAACCCGAAAGGGCTCCGTGAGTAAAAACTGCAGGGCTACCGGCGAGTTTGTGAAAACCCGAAAGGGTGCAATCTCGTTAAAAGACACTTGCAAGGTCCTCTTGACCTTATAAGGAGAAAATACCTGCGCAGGATCCTTACGACTCATAAAGGAGAAACACACTTAGGGATCCCCACGATTCTTGAGGAGAAGTTACACTTACGAGATCCTCACGACTCGTAAGGAGAATTCCTCTATGAGACCCTCACGGCTCATAGGATTCAAAAGCCTTAAGCTACAGGGATCTAAACCTGTTCTTAAGCCATCATACATCCCAATATGGCCCTACAAGCAGTTTAATACTAGCCCTTGTATACAATCCATTGGGCACAAATAAACATCGCCCCCACCAAGTTCTGCCAATGGCACGAAATTTCCTCATTTGGTGAACAACACTTGTAAGTCCTCTCGACTTGCAAGGAGAAAACACTCTTAAAAGATCCTTATGAAGAAGAGAACACGCACTTATAGAATCCTCACGATTCTTAAGGAGAAATCGCACCTATGAGATCCTCACGACTCGTAGGGAGAAACACATTTGTGAGACCCTTACGGCTCATGAAGTCAAAAGCCTTAGTCGACAGGATCCTAACCCTGTTTACTAAGCCACCTTTGTTCAACATCGACAGAGAAAAATGATGATTCTCTCTTAGCAATATCCTAGTTGTAGCGATGCTGATGCCTAAATCGGTATCAAATTCCAAGTCTAAACTCGCGGTTAAAATCAGCGAGCCAAAAATGCATATGAAATAGCCGAAATGATATGGCAACTTGCAACAAAATCAGCAAGTATAATATATGCATACAAAAATAGCCGAAATGATTGGGCAACTCGCAATAAAAAGCAGTGAGTAAAAAGAAAAATAGCCGAAATGATTGGGCACCGCGAAAAATAACCGAAATGATTGGGCAATCGCGAACTTCGCGATATAAAAGCTGAAATGATAGAGCATCGCAGAAAGAAGTAAAAAAAATAATGATGAAACTTTTGCCCTACAGGTAAGTCCACACTGACCCCTGTATACAATCCATGGGCATAAACAAAAAGGGAACCATATTTCCCCATCAGACTCTGTCAAAGGGAAAGACAGATCTCGACAGCAACATCTGCATCCCAGAAGACCAACAATGACGTTTCTCCTCATTCCAGCCGGATACGGACGCGACATCACCAATCGGAACCACGGCAAAGTCTCCGGTTCCAAGACTCTACGATTCACAGACAACTTAGAGTCAACCCTGACACCGTTGCAAGCGGAGTAAGTCAACCCTGACACTGCAGAAAGCGGAGCAAGTCAACCCAGACACCGCGAAAAGCAAAACAAATCAACCAACCCCCAGGGAAATCGGTGTCCTTGGCAACATATCTCGATTCAGGGAAATCAGTGTCCTTGACGAGAACCTTTCGATTCACGTCGACCCGCAAGGAAATCAGCGTCTTTGCAAGAATCTCTCGATTCGTCTCAACCCCAGGGAAATCAGTGTCCTTAGCAACATATCTCGATTCAGGGAAATCGGCGTCCTTGACGAGAACTTTTCGATTTGCGTCGACCCGCAAGAAAATCAGCGTCTTTGCAGGAATCTCTCGATTCGTACCAACCCCTAGGGAAATCAGTGTCCTTGGCAACATATCTCGATTCAGGGAAATCATTGTCCTTGACGAGAACCTTTCGATTCGCGTCGACCCGCAAGGAAATCAGCGTCTTTGCAGGAATCTCTCGATTCGTCTCAACCACAGGGAAATTAGTGTCCTTGGCAACATATCTCGATTCAAGGAAATCAGCGTCCTTGACGAGAACCTTTCGATTCACGTCAACCCGCAAGGAAATCAGCGTCTTTGCAGGAATCTCTCGATTCGTCTCAACCCCAGGGAAATCAGTGTCCTTGGCAACATATCTTGATTCAGGGAAATCAGTGGCCTTGACGAGAACCATTCGATTCGCGTTGATCTGTAAGGAAATCAGCGTCTTTGCAGGAATCTCTCGATTCGTCTCAACCCCAGGGAAATCAGTGTCCTTGGCAATACATCTCGATTCAGGGAAATCAGCGTCCTTGACGAGAACCTCAATTCGCGTCGACCCGCAAAGAAATCAGCGTCTTTGCAGGAATCTCTCGATTCGTTCAACCCCAGGGAAATCAGTGTCTTTGGCTCAACTTCTCGATTTAGGGAAATCAGCGTCCTTGACGAGAACCTCAATTCGTGTCGACCCGCAAGGAAATCAGCGTCTTTGCAGGAATCTCTCGATTCATTCAACCCCAGGGAAATCAGTGTCCTTGGCCAAACTATCTTGATTCAAAAAAATCGGCGTCCTTGACGAGAACTTCTCGATTCGTTTCGACCCGCAGGGAAATCAATGTCTTTGCAGGAATCTCTCGATTCGTCTCAACTCCAGGGAAATCAGTGTCCTTGGCCAAACTATCTCGATTCAGAGAAATCAGCGTCCTTGACGAGAACCTTTCGATTTATGCCGACCAGCAGGGAAATTAGTGTTCCCGCGCATCAAAAGAAAATTCTCTTGTGAGATCCTTACGATTCTCAAGAGAAAATGCATTTAGGAGTCCTCACGACCCCTAAGGAGAAAATACACTTACGAGATCCTCACGACTCGTAGGGAGAAAAAGTCTTTATGAGACCCTCACGGCTCATAAAATTGAAAAGTCTTAGGCGACAGAATCCTAACCCTGTCTCCTAAGCCATCATTACCCTGCAGAGAGGTCAAGATAGACTATCTACGGGCCACACTCTCCGAAGTCGAACATCGACAAGGAGGGAAACAATCACTTATGAGTCCTCTTGACTTGTAAGGGAGAAAATTCTCTTGTGAGATTCTTACGACTCTCAAGAGAAAACACACTTAGGAGTCCTCACGACCCCTAAGGAGAAAATACACCTGCGGGATCCTCTCGACTTGTAGGGAGAAAAGTCTTTATGAGACCCTCATGGCTCATAAAGTTGAAAAGTCTTAAGTGGCAAATCCTAACCTTATCGCCTAAGCCATCGCTGCCCTGCAAAAAGATCTAGATAAACTACATATGGACCACATCCATCAGAGCTACGTGCAACAATGAGATAAAAATAATAATATATGTCTTTTATTCATGAATTCAAAGTGAATACAAGATACATATCGTAAAGAGAATCAAAATGAATACAAAATACCCTCTCATTCAGGAGTGGATACAAGAAAAGAAAATTTTTACAAAAATTCTTTAAGCCGGCGGACGGCACAATAAGTTCCTCAATTCATCGCTCTTCTGCTGGGCCTCGGCTTCAAGCTTGGTTATCGTCACGAGACGGGTCTCCGCCTGAGACTGTTGAGCCTGATACGAGGCGAGCCGAATCTTAAGCTCCTTTTCAGCAACTTAGTGAGCTTCGACCATCTCGCGAGTAAAGATAACGGCTTTATCAATGACCACCACCTTCCTGATAGCTTCTTGGAGCACCCGCCAAAGTTCGTACGCACAGGTGCAGTGAGCTCAGCTCGAAGTTCCCCCAAAGCATTCGAGGCCAGTTCCCTCTCCGAGAATTTCCGGTTAAGCCTCTTCTCACATGATTGTAGATTCGCAGCGCACCGTTCGATCAGCCCCTGCAAGCTCGTCTTTGCGGCCGTGACCTCTGAGGGAAGGCGTGTGCACTCGAGACCAGTTTTTATTCAATTATGAAATGACTCATTTTGCTGTAAACAAGCCTCCACTCGATGACAAAACTTGACCCAGACATGCACCAATGTTTCGTCATGGTAGGCGACAAGAAATGGCAGAGAAATGTTGGCTTCGGCAGCAAATTCTTCGGCTGTGATCGAGCTACTAGCATGAAGATCTTCGATGAGAGCCGACAAGGAGTGAAGGCTTTGCTTCGCCATCCATTCAGATGCGCGTAGGGCATAAGGGCCTGGTGGCATAATGATGCGAGACTCCAGTGGGACAAGAGCGGGCAAGGCTGTCAAGATCGATGAACAAGCTATGAGATTTACACCCGAAGAATATATAAAGCGACGTCAAAATTTTACTTACCCACGGTCATGCAAGGAGGATTGGATAGATTCCCAGGCCCGTCGAGGATCTCAACTTCGTCATCAGCTTCCAGAACTGCAGAAGATATATCAGCATCGTTATACGAAATAATAATAATACAATGAAGGGGTCAAATAACACCAACCTTGCCCAGAAGAGAGGACGATACTTTGAGGGGATATTGCCTGTGGGGCGGCCTTCTCGATCAAACGCTGAAAGGACTTTCTGGGAGATAAATTCACGATGGACGCCGCCAATCCTCGCAATTCTGAAAAGACAGAAAGAGTCAGATAATAGAGAGATCATTAAAGAAAGATAAGAAGACTACCTTCGATACTCTTCCCACCTTGAGCCGGAAGGATAGCAGCTTCGGCAGCCTCCTCCATTCCCTCAGGAACATCATCGGAGACATTTGCTGGTGTGACAGCTTCCAGTTGAGGGGCAACGGCCGCCACTTCAGGGACGACGATCTCAATTACCTATTCCACAATTTCCAGGTCATCACCGGAAAGGTCTATTAATTCTAAGGCCGGTAAGGGCACCTCTTCCGGGAGAACGGACACCGGGGGAACAGAGGCAACAGAAGGAAGCTCCGCGGCAGGAATAGCAACTATAACGACCTCCTCCACACCTACTGGTGTCTCATCGGGGATATTTATAGAGTCCACAGTCAGGACGCGACATGCGCTCAGATTCTTTGCCATTTCTGAAGTCCCTGCAAAGTTTACGAAGATAAGAAGACATAAAAAGCGATACAAATTACCTGCCAAAGGAAAAATACAGAAATCATGCATACCGATACGCCAGGATGCCTCTAGTATGTTTTTTCAAGCCGACATTCCTTCCTGAGGAGGTATGCTTGCCGGGGTTCAAATGTAGATTCGTAGCCGCCGGTCCACAATGACAACTCATCTTCGGAAGCGGTTGAGATAGGCTGCTTAAGGGCTATCTCTTCTCCCTGTCGCAGGGGACCTATAAATACTTCGTATTGATGGGGGATCTTCGTAGAATATGACGGCAGGATAAGGACTCTTCGGATCACTCACATTCTCAGTTTCGTCTTGTGAGCGCTTTATAGCCTCAGCCAATTGTGCGGCTTCCTCAGCAGACGAACCCGAAAAAAGAAGACTATCATCCGGCTCTTGCATGGATATGGGTTCATCTTGAGCAACAACTTCAGATTCAAGCATAAGGTCGAGCAGACCGGTAACCGTCTTCTTCCTCTTTTTCGAGCCAGAGCTGACACTAGAGCAGGAGGATCGTTTCTTCCCCTTTGGTGCTTTGATATGGCGCTGCTCAACCTCGCCTCCAGTATTCTCTTTTGGCGGTGCTACTGATGATGACACTGCCATTAATGATGCCGCAACTGATGAAACTACTACTGGTGCCTTATCAGAAGCCCTTGCCTGAGCTCTAGTGCGCATCGGCATACTAACTATGGGAGGAGTCAATTCCGCATCCGCCGCCTCAGGGATAAGAAAGACACCAGTACCCCTCAAGGGAGAGCGAACCACTGTTCGCGGTCGCGGCAGGACTCCCATAGCCTGGATTGGGGCGGGAGCTCTATGTCCAAATAGTATCCTCTTCTCCTCAGCAATGATGGGACCAACTCGGTGGCGGTACCAACCCCCAAAAGCCCCCACACACCTTGGAATGTAGTCGGCCTCGGGGATCATGAAGCGAGAGCCGGTGTTTAACCGCATGAAGTGTTGGGTGGCATCATGAACAACTCCCAAAGATGAGCTAGGCTCCACCATGAATGCCTCGAAGGGAACACCCTGGTTATAACCCAATTGCCGGGCAAAGCGGTGTGGATTATACCGCATAAAAAGAACGGTATCATTTCGACGGAACGCCAAATAACCCGGCCTAATCGAATACAAGTGCATGGCATCCCTAGGCTTCAAGGATGGTGCTCCCCCATTCAATAAATCAAACAGCTGTTGAATAGGTCCTGAAGGAGCAGAGAGGACTCGATCATTGAATACCATCCCGCCTTCATTAGCATACGGGTTAAGAAACACACGAAGAGCCCCTAGCTGAGTCGGATCAGGAGCAGAAGCGTCCACCAACCTCATAAGCCGCGTGAAGGTATAAGCATCATAGAAACCCGGTCTCTGGTGCGCAGCGAATGCCCCTAGCACGTGCATCTCAATCCACGACGTAAAATAATGAAGAGAGAAACTCACCACATCCACACCCGGGGTCGAGATATTGGCCGCAGTGGTCAGCCCATGGTATAAGTGCGATAACCCCGCAATACCCACAGCCAGTCGTGTCCCTTCGGCAACGCGATGAGCAGGATAAATGACCGAGGCTCTCATGAAGTGATGATGCGTTGGAACGGCAAACCAACTAAGTCAAAGGCTGATAAAACCGACGAAGAAGGTCTCTTCATCCATGCCGGGAGCCGCAATCGAATCAAAAGATACGGCCGACAAGATTGGGATGTAAAACTGTGGTAAATCTTCTTCTTTGGCCGGTAGCTTATTTAGCCTAAACCCGAAGGGGTCGTTAATATTCGCGAATTTCAGAGCTTCATTTGATAGGACATCTTCATGAAGGAAGCGGGTGATAAAACTCTTAAAAGTGACGCCCTGCTCCTCTGACTCCGCGAACAGCTTCTCGAAAATACCCAGAGTCTTGATTAGACTTAGATACTTATGACGGACGTCATTTTCGGCCGATAAGCCGTCAAGCATAGCAGGCACAGTTGCGAATGCATACTCATCGGGAGGCAGCAATTCTTCATAGTGCTCTCCCCTGATCGGCAATCCAGAGATCTCGCGAAACTCTTCCAGAGAAATCGAGACCTCGCGATCCCCTAGCAAGAAAGTGTTGGTGGGAAGATTCCATTGATTTAGGAAAGCTTTAACCCACTAGACATGGGGAGACTGATAATGAAAGAGAGACGCGTACACCGCCTAATAAAGTCCGACCTTCTACAGTCGCGCACGATGAGCGGACAGGATATAGCGAGCCCAGAGAAGATAGCCCATTGGATGGCAAGGGGTAAGCTCTATCTTATAGACTTGTCCCCAGGGCTGGGCTTCACCTTGGCAAATACGACGCCCCAAGATGTCTATGGCTGGCAAAGGCTGGTTTGGTATCCCGGCTGTCGACGGCTCAAGCCGGCCTGTAGGAGTCCAATCCATCACCTCCACTGCAAAGGCAGTCGGCGGACGCTCCATCGGCAAGACTGGGCGAAGAGGCTCTGCTGGCACTTCGCAAAGAAAGCTGCGGTGGCCTCGAATGATATGCCCATACCAGGTACCTCATAAGAGCAAATTGGTGCAATCTTTATCATGAGCTCTGATCATCGCCATTGCCTCCTCATTCGACGGCGATTGTGGAAAGGCGGCATCCGAGCGGGTGTAAGGGAAATAAGGAAGAGAAGCCATTGTTCCTGAAATAAGGAAAAGAAGAGGCGTTAGTGAAACCCATGCACATACATACATACATACATACATACATACATACACACACACACACACACACACACACACACATATATATATATATAATAACAAAAGGAAACGACAAGATATCTGTCTTGCGGGACCACTGCCTACAAAACACATGGACCCCACGAAATCAATATGGCGGCTCACTAATGATGAGATATGGCAATCATTGTGAGAATCAAGAAGATCCTCAGTAAACAGACATTAGAATTCAAACAATTATTGGGAAAACAAGTTCTGTTAAGTTACCAACAAATTCAAATTTGTGCGAATAAGGGTAAAACCCTATGAAAAGGTTTTCAAGAACACCAGGGAATAAAATTCCCAAAGGGTCCTCCTGATCTTTCAGAGCTAAGCTCTTTGCTGTAGGAATTAAATTCCTTTTTATATGATGGAATTAAATTCCAGAAACTTACAAAAAAAACATATATGAGAAATAAAATCCCATGAATCCTCAAAAACAAAGGTGAATGTTCAAGATATGGAAGTTTACGGATCAAAGATCACATCTTTGGATCCCTAAGTGAATGGGTTTCTAAGGAGAGCAAAGCTCTCATGATGGATTTAAAATCCAGAAATTTCTTATTCAAAAAGAAAAGTTTTTTTTTATGATGTGCAGGATATTTACCTAAAAAGAGTTTTCTTTTTGACAGAGTTAAACTCTGAATTACAATGACAGAGAACTAAGCTCTGAGGAAGAGAATTGAATTCTCAAAGAAAACGAAGGAGGAAGAAGATGAAAGAACGGAGGCGTTACAGAGACGAGACCCCTGCATTTATAAGACATGATGGGAAACGGTTCATCTTTCCCGTTCCCTAGGCAGATCCAACGGCTGTAAAGGTGACAGCGTTGCACTCACGTGTAAGCCACGTGAGAACAACCCTGTGGGGGCATTTGTTCCCTTATAAAAATTCAGAAAGAAAAAGAGAAGGGGAAAATTCCCCACTAATGGAAGCATCACGTGTAAGCACGTGATCATCAATCCCTTACAAAGAGACTCAGAGAAGGAAAAGAAAAAATTCCCGCTAGTGGAGCATTACGTGCAAGCACGTGATGCATCTGTATGCAGAGTAAGCGGATCCATTTAGTAGGCGGCGGCTAAAACCTCACGTGCAAGCACGTGATCGTCTTTCACACAAAACGTGTAGGACTCAGTTATAAAACAAACAAAGAACAAAGAAGCTCACATGTTACCACGTGATGCCTTCCCTCTGTTTGGACTCCAACAAACCAAATTAATTCTGTGAGGGGTCACGTGGTACACGTGATGGCTCCTATGCCTTCTGAACAGAAAGAATTAAATTCTAAACAAAGGGATCAAAAGCGCTATTTTGGAAAATATTTCCTTGGATCTTTCTAAACAAGAAAGATTGCACTCTGTAAAGCAGAGCGCCGTTGGATTAAAAATCCAATGGTGATTAAAAATCACCAATTTACAGAAAAATTCTGTGCAAGGAAATATCTTCCTAAACATGCTAAGAACAACAAAAGAAATATTTTCTGTAAAACAGAATTCCTTGGATTAAAAATCCAACGGTGAATAAAATTCACCGATTGATCTAAAAGACCATTTTGGTTGATCAAAATCTCTCAAAGAGAGATTTTTTGAAAAAATTGATTCTTTTCTTTCTCCTATAAATAAGAGCAAAGGGACAAAAAAAAGATAGAGAAAGAGAGAAAAAATCCCTTTGTAAGCCAAAAGAATAGAGAATTTAATTCTCCAGAGAGAAGAAGATCTCCAAAAAAGAAACCCTAGGTAAGGAAAGGAACAAAGACAGAACCTCTTACCTCTTCTTCATATTCACAAGAGTTTAACTCTTCTAAAAAGAACTTAGTTCTTTCTCTGGTTGAAGATCTGCAAAAGCAGACCTCTCCACAAGTTGAGAATTTAATTCTCATCGGGGAGATCTGTTATGCAGATTCAAAACTTAGGAGGAGAATCGAGTCTAAAGAATTTAATTCTTACAACAGAACATCTAGGAATTTAATTCCTCTAAATAAAACTAGGGTTTAACCCTACAAAAGAATTTAATTCTTATTAAATAAGGGACTTGAAGGTCTCAAAACTCAAGATCTCCATGCACGTAAAAGAAGAAGATTAGCACCCAAACATGATCATGTGTTCCCACGTGAGCACCCGTGTTGAACGAGAGAAAACAAATGAGATCAGGTCACGTGCTGCCACGTGACCCCTGAACAAGCCCTTTAGAAGAAAAAGGGGGAATAAACCCAAGGCAGTTTCTATTTTAGGACGCCTCACGTGACATCACGTGACCCCTTAATAGTGCTTAACACTTTTCAAAAGAGAATAAAACAGAGGCAGCTTTCAGTCTTTGGGGACGCCTCACGTGATCCCACGTGACCCAACAGTGCTCCGCACTCAGAAAAGAAAAAGGGAACAAACTCAAAGAAGCTGTGCCAAATCTCAGGCGCCTCATGTGACCTCACGTGAGCGCCTTAGACTTTCAGTGTTTAACACTACTTCAAGCGCCTCACGTGACCCCACGTGAGCGCTTCAAATCTTTAGTGTTTAACACTACTTCAAGCGCCTCACGTGACCCCATATGAGCACTTCAAATCTTCAGTGTTTAATACTACTTCAAACGCCTCACGTGACCCCACATGAGCTCTTCAAATCTTCAGTGTTTAACACTACTTCAAGCGCCTCACGTGACCCCATGTGAGCGCTTCAAATCTTCAGTGCTTAAACAATACTTTAAGACCTCACGTGGGAGCACGTGAGCGCCGAACATATGCTAGTGATTAACAGTATAATAGGCCAATCTTAGCCCAAGTTAGCTAAGTCTCCCAAAGCCAAAACCTTGTTTTTTTAACCGAGCCCTAATTGTGTTCAGGTCTTCCAAAATTAATCATCTCAGATGGCATTTACAATAATGTTCATCCTATTTATTCTCAATCTGGCATTTGGTTCAAGGGTACATCTCTTCACACCTCTGATACATGTCGTTGTAATTCTTCAACGCCTTCAGAGAGGTGGTGGGTCCCGATGACCAATAACAATCTGGTGCATTTCCAAACCCATATTTTCATCTAAACTGCAGACCGTAATGTCCTTAAACTAACTTCGGACCGTAACGTCCTTAAACTAACCTTCATGGACTATGATGTCCTTAAACTAAAAACACCATAGACTATGATGTCTTTAAACTTCACGGACTATGACGTCTTTAAAATCACGGACTGTGACGTCCTTAAACTTATGGACCGTAATGTCCTTAAACTAACTATGGACCGCAACGTCCCTAAACTAAACTCTATAGACTATGATGTCTCTAAACCTTACGGACTATGAGGTCCTTAAACTCATGGACTCTGATGTCCTTAAACCCAATGGACCGCAATGTCCTTAAACTAAAACGATAGAGTCCAAATACTCTTTCGTTGGATCTAAATGATCCCAAAATCCTGTTGAGTAGATCTTAGTCTAAAATTATACTAACGTATCCTCAACAAACATTTAAATTGATCTTAATCTCAAATGAGGCTAACGATCCTTAAATCAACCAAACCCAAATCTAAGAGAATACGGATTTGGACTAATCCCCGCCCTACGGGCGACAATATAAATTAGTCTCCGTATACAATCCATATATATAATCCACGGGCAACCAAAAACAAAACAAACACACACGACACGAAGTGACCATCTGAGAAGGAGAACGTGGTTACCGCGATGCGGTAGCGTAATTAACTGCAGGGGCTTGCACCTGCAGGGAAGAGCGTCCCCACAATCAAAAACCCCTCACAATGAGGGGGAATCTGACGAAGTCTGCTACATCGGTCGCATCCGTCTAAACCTCCGATACATGGTGCCATAAATCAACTTGGCATCATCGGAGAGGTGGACGAATAAAACAAAATAGCATCTGCCCTCAAATTCAGGAAAGACGTTTGTCTTCCCGGTTTTCGGCGGCGAACAATCCCGATACTTGCAACACATGGTTCTCTAATTTATTCTTGTACCTATAACTTCTCAAAACTTGGACCTTGTATTTCTACGAAATACTTGTCTAAAAACTAAAGAAGTCATAAGTAAACAGAATATAGTACGAGCACCAACCCCTTTGTCCTAATGGACACTGGACAACATACAATACTTTGTATAAGTCCCCTGAGTTCAATAACTCAAACCCTGTGTGTCGTAGCTTGAAAACTGTACTATGGTTAAGAAGAATTACACCATTGTTGAATACTGCTTATCTAACCATCAACTGATATAGGTAAATGTCACAGACATAATTTCAAAAAGTTATATCTCACTTTATAAAATAAACGTACAGATATATCAGTTTGAAACTGGTGCATAACTACGAATATTCAAAACCAAATATTTGCCGTCCGACAAAAACTCAGATGATTTCCTCAAATATCACCAATTACAACGAATTCCAATATAATGGGGATATAATCACCTAATTCCCAATATCTTACTCCCACTCATCATCTGTAATACCATACAGATGTGAGAATCAAAGCTGGTAAATACATACCCTGGAGTAAGAATCTAATTGGGAAATCAGTTTTCAATTAACAACTCACAGTGAAACTGAAACATGAAAATGTTTCAAACGGGTATCCGGGTATTCTTAGTAATACCTCTTTCACTATCCAGATTCATGACTGTAACCGTATATTTCCTTTCCATCTCTCCAATCCCTTTATTTGTCTTTACTTATTACCTTCTGTATACCGTACTTAGGCTAAATGGTTTTCTTCCTTCCCTACCGTTAGGCACCAGTCTATGGTTTGGAAGAAGACTATCCAATAAGCGTAATAGGTGTACTCTCCTAATTCTAGGAGCCCTCACAACCTGAGAGAAGGTAAAGATAAAAGACAACTGAATAATTCTTATTCTATTTCTTCTGAATCAGAATCCATTCTCAAACTGGAACAAGTTCTTTCGAGTTCGTATGTAACTATACGATGTATTATCCAATAAATGTGGATCTTTGTAGTGATACGGGGTGTTATGAAGAAATGCAAAGGTGAAGTAGGAGTGGCGATGTTATACGCGGTTTGGTCGTGAATGATAGCAGTCGCAATTTACTTTGCCTTCTTTCTAATCCCTTTATTTGTCTTTACTTATTACCTTCTGTACACCTCACTTAGGCTAATTGGTTTTTCTTCCTTCCCCACCTTTCGGCACCTGCCTATGGTTTGGAAGAAGACTATCCAATAAGCGTAATAGTTGTAGCCTCTCCTAATTCTAGGAGCCTTCACAACCTCAGAGAAGATAAAAGGAAAAGACAATTGAATAGTCCTATTCAATTTCTCCAAAACCGGAAACTATTCTCGAACCTGAAACAAGTTTCTTCGAGTTCGTATGTAACTATACGATGGTCATATCCAATAAATGCGGATCTTCGTAGTACGGAATGTTCAGGAGAAATGCAAAGGTGAAGTAGGAGTGGCAATGATATACGAAGTTTCGTCATGAATGATAGCAGTCGCATTTTACTTTGCCCTCTTTTTAATCCCTTTATTTGTCTTTACTTATTACCTTATGTACACCACACTTAGGCTAATTGGTTTTCTTCCTTCCCTACCTTTCGGCACCAGCCTATGGTTTAGAAGAAGATTATCCAATAAGCATAATAGGTGTACCATCTCCTAATCCTAGGAGCCCTCACAACCTAAGAGAAGGTAAAAGGAAAAGACAACTGAATAATCCTATTCAATTTCTTCAGAACCGGAAACCATTCTCGAATCTGAAACAAGGTTCTTCGAGTTCGTATGTAACTATACGATGGTCATATCCAATAACTGTGGATCTTTATAGTGATACAGAATGTTCCGAAGAAAAGCAAAGGGTAAAAGTAGGAGTGACAATGAAGTATGCAACTCTGACAATCCAAAAGCCAGTGTGTTTTAAGAAGGTTCGGTTAACTTGGTTCATGAGTTTTAGTCTAGGGTCGGGCCATGGTCGCTGCAAAAGAGAGAGAGAGAGAGAGAGAGAGAGAGAGAGAAGAAACACTCAGCATGCACTCTAACCTAGATCAGAATGGTTAATCCCTTTATTTAATCAGGATGGCTCCCACCGTTTCCTCGAATCCTCCCCCAAACCCAAAGGAGAATTAGTCGGGATCATCTAAAATCACCCGAGGAGTAAACCAACTCATCAGTGGGAATCGGGATCCAACTATCATCGCATGATAACTAGATGGAATCCACTCAAGTTATCATACTGCAGAAGGTATGCGCATGCCTGGCAAGTTTCAGTTTCTTTAGAAACCCCCGATGTGATTTTTACTCAATGCTCTTATGACTTTGACTAAGGTGAACAAATCATAAGTCACATGTTAAGTTCTACCCGTCATTGTCCAGGTTAATTTGAACCCACCCGTAGTCGCCCTTGACTAAGGCCAACAAGGCTGTACGACTGTCCCAAACCAACGTATCTATCTATAAAACAGAAAAGTAACAAATAGCTATCATACACTATGCCTTGACGAAGGCCAACAAACATAGCATGAATACTAAGTGCTACCCGTCTGAAATGACGGAGGGCTACGAATGGTTTTTGGCAAAAAACCTTTAACGTAATGAACTTGATATCGTTGAAGGAACCGGATAGCTTTACAAATATATAGTGGCGAAAACCGTTGCTAAAGAAGTCACTCTCCATGAAGGGATCTCGGCTCTTTCCTCGTTGAATGAGGTGCAGGATTTTCCCAACTGAATATCTCAATGTAAAGCAAAAAAGTAATCAACTATAGTGAAGTTATTACCCCGACGCAAACTTCTGCCCAAGAGGTCACTCCCGGTGAAGGGATCTCGGCTCTTGCCTCGTCGAATGAGGTGCTGGATATTCATAACCGAATACCGCTGTGCAAAACAAAAGAAAACGACCTTATAATAACAGCTTTTGAAAATTGTTCCAACAACATCATATAGGTCTGTTTTTCTTGCATTGATCAGAATCAACGCAGTCCCATCAATTAATCACACCAGAAAAGAACAAAAATATGATGTACGTATATGCCATCCGCATTCGCCACTGGGCCCCATCATCACCCGTTAGGTTACTTAACTAACGACATAGCGGGGGCTGGACTAGCGTGGGTGCAAAATATATACAACATCTACTAGTATATATATAACAATATATTATAATCGTTCCAGAACAATACTGATAATCTGGGAGCCCCGGGTTTCCTTTGAGCCGCAAGTGAAACCCGACATTCCCCTGGTCGTGTGGATAGCCTGTGCAACGAAAACCTAGACCCCTATGAGCGCGGTAAGGTACCCGCCAATCCCAGAAGTGAGGCAACCCCAATCAACAACGTGAATGGGCCACCCGGCACTTCACGGAATCCGGTAACTTGAGCACCCCTCCTTGGGTCAACCTGTACCCCCTACGAGTGCAGAGAATAGCACGCCAATTCTAGAGTGGGGCCCCCTCCATCTCACCACTATGAGATGCGGGCCCGTTGCCCTCTAGAACCCGGCTAACCGTGCACTCCACCGTGGGGTAATTCTAGTACAGAAAAGAAAAGAATATGTACAACGGTGACATCGACCTCAACCCGGTCGTGCCCCAAACAAATAATATACAAAGTGGCAGTGACGGCAGTCCACATGTCGGACGCTCGCCCCCAATATCAAATATACAAATAAACCCAAATTGTACTAACATTGCACCCAAGCTATCCACAACGACGATCCCGCCGCAACCATAGCACAACACAGAACATCAACGTGAATGCCACGTTCGCAAACCTGTCTAAAAGTGCATATAGCAGTTAGACGAGTTGTACCGCTCTAATGACATTCATGGTCGCAGATAGTAATGTATGTACTGAAAACTACGACATTAGAATTCCGCACGCAATTTGCAAACTAAACCAATTTCCAAAACCATGAAAAAAAAACAGTGAGCTAAAGTTCCAAAAACTGACTGTTTAAAACCAATTCGGAAGTCCAAATCAAAACGAAACGTGCCCGAACTTTTGCGGGAAGTTAGAGCACGAAATTAACTTTGAGTTGTGGGCTTATAAAGGGTACCCCACTCCTGAGGCCACCATGAGGTGGCCATGGGGTGAAGCATACCCGAAACTGCCCAAGGTGGGGCAGTTTCAGGTCCCCACTGCCAAGACCACCTTGTGGTGGTCTTGGGGAGTAAGACCAACCATTCGATCCCTCCGAAGGTTTCCCGGGGTGCCCATGTACCATCCCGCGGCTTCTCAGTTCAAACCGTGATCCCACGGGGTGTGCAAACATCTCAAACTTTCAGTTTTTGGAACTGTTTTTGTCGGCAGTTTTTGCACGACAAAAAGCGGCGGATTTCTAATGCTGCAATGAGTTAACTAAGGCTTATGGAGTGGCTCTGATACCATGTTGGGTTATGCAACCATGGAAAAATGTGGAACAAAAATTTATAAAACTTAGCGTTACCACAACCAATTACCCGGATCTATCCATAAGCCCTAGATAACAAAACATTCAAAGGAGTTAGAATGGTTATACCGAATAGATCCGTGTCCTTCGGTCTTCAACCATCATCCCAAGCTCCTAGGGGCTTCCTTGATCAAGCTTGATCTCCGGTCTCCCTCTATCGAAGATGATCCACCCGAGAGTCTATGCAACAAGCTCCAACCCTATATCCGAGGCAACTAGGGCACCTAGATGGCTACTCTAGATACCGTAGATGAAGTAGAGAGTGATGAAGGATTAATTTGTCTCATGACACCCAAGGATTCTCAACTCATGAGAGGGTTTGGGTGGAGCTAGAGGAAGAAGAAGATGCCATGAGGATGAGGTGTTGAGAGCAACTCAAGAGAGAGAAAAAGAAATAAATAATGGCTTGTGTTTTGTTTGTTGTGTGAGTGTGATAAGAAATAATGGAGCTATCTTATAAATGTCCATGTCTCCAAAATATCTTAGTCAACAAAAAATATCTCAAGTCAACATAATCTTACAATAAACAAAAACCCTATGCATGCTAGAATAGTAACCATGAGTCACTAATTAGCCATGCCATAAAAATACAATAAACACCTCATCCTACACCTCAATAACCTTTTAATCCAAAACGGTCTAAACCATGATGAGGTGTAATCTTCTTAAAGTAATCTTGTAATAAATTACAAGAATACCCCTCAACCGTATATAGATACCCGCATCCGTATTCCGAAGAATACGAATACAAAGAGACAAAAATAATCCAACAAATATAATACTAGGATCCGGTTTAAACCAAAGCTCACTAGTATTATCCGTTCGAACATCATCCGTGCACAAGTACACGTATGTGATCGAACCCTGCCATAAAACCATACGGCCTCTATATCATTTCGCCCGAAGCAGAGAAACCCTCTGTGTGGGACTCTAAAGACTCGTCAATACACCGGCTGTGGGTTTAACCACAAGTACGTCAGCGGCACTAGCTGTACGTAACGGCTACCCAGGTATTGAGCGAAAGAGAGGCCGACGAGCAAACTCATCCTGAAACCCCTACTGAGCCTGACAGTGACAATATCTGTACAGTCCGGTCCGTTTGTCTATGAGTATCGCATATCGAGTCAGGGGTGGATAAAGTCAGACTCCTAATAACACGACATTTAGTATCGATATGAAGCCCATCACCACCTGAGAAACTACCGATCCTAGATCAGTAATTCCTGACTACCTTGGCCAAGGATTTCTGGTGATGGCCACCCGTGCACAACCGCGACATCAACCCCCAATACTGGGATAGACGAATCCCCCGACGATCCGCTCACTGCCTCCATGTGGCTTGGGATTGTACCCAACTAAAACCTGTTTGCACGACTCCTTTGAGCCGTGGTAGGGTAGTAATCAAAGTACAGTGGGAACTCACACGAGACAAATAACAATCTCAGGTCGATAGACTAATCTGTACATATGTCATCTGGGAACTGCTATCTGATAATAGGTATAATACCAACTAGCATGTTCCCGGCGAGTCCGTCCAGTGTACTCATAACCCAATGAGCACCTGCATACATCTTAGGTGAACAAACTAACACCAATGGCTTGTGAGACCGGCCACCGCCCCTCGTCGAGGTCTCGATTAGTATACACTAGTCTACTCTGAAGTATCGATACCCAGTCTCGAAACTCCCTCGACTAAGGACATTTAAGGATGTGTTTATAGACCACCCAGCTCCCACGTATATGATCGCCATCATACTGCTGGTAGTCAAGCAAGAATCCTATGGGCTCTATCAACATGTAATAGTGATCTGTAATACCACCTAATACTGTACATAATGATAAAGACAAACTAGATAGCATACTATCATCTCGAGTAAGACTGTTCTACCGGTATAGGTCCTCCCTCAATCATCATTATCACCTGCCTACGACTATGATAATTGTCTTGAGGGCACTATAGCCAATAGGCTTCACCAACATGGATCATGTAACATGCCTTGGAATCAGGCTGGATGAAACTTATGCCCCGTCTATCTGGAATTCGTCCATCGATGAGTGCTCAGACCTGAGGCAAAAGCTATAGCCCTTCATAAAACTTTGCTTCGGACTCCGTTTGATATAATCGGCATCCGCACCTTTTGAAATATTCCCGCATCTCGGGCGCATAGTATCTGGGATTGAGGACGGCTCTTATGCCTCTCTCATAGAGAAGGCACGCAACAGACAAATCGTCCGGGTGCACAACAGGATTTGACTCATAAAACAGGATACCTTTCTGTCCACTTTTCCATCTGAGAACGTAGAAAGTTTTCAGCTGGTCCACGGTGGAGACTGACAACGCATCAGGCTTTTTGCACATCTGCTCCGGCACCCTTGTGATGGTTAGGGACCCTTCTGTAACTTCGAAGGTCTCTTGTAGCTTTTCTTGTTGTGTGGGGGCCCAATCTGTATAGCTGTTGTAAGGCAGGTTCTCCTCCTCCGACTCTTCAGTGTCGCTGCCTAAACGAGGGCGAATTTTGCTGTCGGATGGGCCTTCGATATCAGACTCGTCCGTATCGCTACCAAAATGAGGGCGGTTTTAATGGACAGACGGACTTCCAACGCCGGACTCATCATTGTCACTACCGAAATACGGACGCACTTGGGGTTTTTTGCTTTTGAAAGTGACAGCCGGCTCAGACTTGCTTTTGAGTTACGGGGCCGTTCTGTCTTTGGTCAGCTGTGGCTCAGCACTTTGGAGGTTCACAAAGTACTGAGAATCTTCATATCAGACTTCATACACACCGAACGGCTGGATGTCTCCGTCAATGCGTCTTTCTTTGCCATTTTTAGTATACTTCGTGCATTAATGGAGAGTTGACGGAACGATGCCGTAATCGTGGAGCCACGGCCGTCCGAAGAGAATTTTATAAGACGTGTCAGTGTCGATCACGTATATCTTAGCTTCGGTTTGTAGATCACCAAATTTGATTGGCAGAGCTATAGACCCCAGAACTTGCTGGCAGTTTTGATTGAAGCCTTGAATGACAATCTTTTCCCTTGACAGGTGTCGGACGTGTAATACCTTAGAATGTAATTAGTGGTAATTGTGTGTTAATGTGGGGTTTTGGTAAAAAGTTTACCAAAACGGCTGTTAAATAATTTATCTGGTTTTATGAATATTTTATTAGAATTTAATTTGGACTGCACACACTTGTGCATGTTAACTTGGGTTAAGTCTAGGGTTTAACTTTGTTTAGATAAGAATGGTGGGTTAACCTTTTAGTTAAGTTAATTGGTTTTAATTAAGGATTTTTAGTTTTAAAATTTGAATTGGTATTAGGGGTTGACTAGTAGGTAGGTGAGAGAGAGAGAGGCCATGATGGTTTGGGCATGCTTAGCATTTAATGAGGAGAGAGGGTGAGGGGTTGACTCTTATTGTTTTATTTTCTTAACCCTTGTATTTTCCCTCACACTCAACTCTCACACTTATCTCACCCTCTCACTCCCACACACCCACATCAACACCAACAGCAACAACAGAGGCAGCAACATCAACATCAGGAGCAGCCTTGGCAGCAGCAGCAACAGCAACAAAAACAGCAACAACAGCAGCAGTTCAGCAGTAGCAACACACTTCTTCAACACACTTCTTCTTCTTCTCTTCTCCTACATCTTAGGATCTCTAGAGGTATAATCTCTTAACCTAACTTCTTTCTTTGCTAGGATATGGTTATTTAGTTTAGTTTAGTGTTTATTATGTGATTTAGTGCTAGTTTTGGGTGATTTGAGTGAGATTTGGCCAAGTGATGGTTTTAATTGTTAGTGTAGCCTAACTAAGTGCTGTTAAGACCAGTTAACCCTAGATCTACCCCTGATTTCACAAAAATACCCGATTGTTTTGAATTGGTGTAATTTAGCGTTTAAATTGGACTTTTTAGCCTTTCTGGAATCTGCTCTTGACCTGGAAACTTCAGGAAAAAGTTGTGAATACTGTAGCATGGTGACCATGTCAGACACACACACACACAAAACACGGGGACCCCTCTCCCCTTCACAGCCGCAGATTTAATAGATCTGGCCGCAATTTGCGGCCAGAATGTGGGTAGGGGTGTTGGGTTTTGGTGTGTGAGGGTCTGCTGTATAGTTAGGTTTTTTGTATGTGCAACTTTATCTGTTTTGACCCGAGTCAAAATCTGGAACATTAAACCCTATATCGATGCTTTTTAAACTTGTGCGACACGTGTGTGATCTGTGTGGTTCTGTGGTGCGCGGCGCAACACAGCGTGCCGGGTTGGTTTCTGGTGAGTTTACGCACGTCGCGACGTATCGAGTGTACGCGCGTTTAGTTTCACACACGAGTCATTCTTTTGATCGATATATCGCGTTTTTGCAGGATTTGCCTTATGCGTGTGACTTTTTGTAAATTCTAGGTTTACCGGCGGGAACTTCGAGCGCCGCGGAGAAAGGAAAGCAGGTGGTCGGACACACCTAGCGCCAGAGTACGGGTGAGTAGATGTAACATCTACGGGGACTATCGTTTGGATGGCGCAAGTCTCCCGATAGTTTAAGTAGTTTAAAGATTTCTAGTGATATTAGTAATTATGAATAAATGCTTGCATAATATCTTGCTACATTCATACTTTATATTGACATACATATGCGAACCCATTCTATAGGACACCTGCACCATTGCCAGGGTTTTTATATGCAGCACGAGCACTATTCATGCGTACACACACGCCCTGGTAATTGCCATGCCACAACACTAGATAACTTATAATCTGAAACATTTTCACTATAATTGATACTTAAACCTGTGCTATTACATTTAAATCCTTAAAATGAAATCGTAGGATTGCTATTCATGTGCATGTACCGCATTACATCGTTTGTTCATGCCTAGTCTATTAATCATACATTATCACTTGAACATTGATACCATATGCATTCATTATCATTGACATATGCACTCATGATAATTTCTTGAGATTTTATGATATTTCTGGATTTCGGGGGAAAGCCGCAAGAATTTCTAAACTTATTACCTCTTTTTAAACTATGCAAAGTTGCGGTTTTCTAGTGATGTAAGTGTCGTCCACCATGAGTTTGTTGTGGTTTTCAAGACCCGTTTTGAGGAGTTGGACGAACCGTCTCGGGTACATGGTGGGCCCGGTGAGGTACCCCGGGACGAGAAGGTCGCAGAGGATGGCATTGAGCCTGGCAGGGGAGCACTACCTACTGGTGACTTTTTGGCACGGCGGATATCCAGAGGATACCGATCGTGGCCATGAGATGTTGAGATATGGATATTTGAGATGGGTCAGCCGGACGGCTGAGGCCAGAGATACTATGACATGGATATGTGAGATTGAGACAGTTTTGAGGTGTCGATGCTGGAGACAGATTCTTGTTGATTCTATTGGTATTGTGCTGATATTTCAAAAGAAGATTCCTAAAAGAAAAATATGATTTTGTAACGTTTTAAAAATAAATAAATAAATAAATAAATAAAATCGTTTAAGTGAATCTTATGATTTTCGGTAAAGTAAAACGTACTTTTCGTAAAACTAAACCGTAATTATTTTTGACTATAAATTTAAAAATACTTATTTTAATTATGTTATTACTAGTAAATGGTGTTTATTTAGCCACTTATAAATTTTTAGTTTAATTAAATATTTTTCCTAAATTAATTATTTTAAATATTAACATAAGCTTTATTTTTACACTAAATTAGTGTAAATTACAAATTTGAATGGGTTAAATTTGCAAAAATGAACCATTGCATCTTAGAATCAAGTGTGTTTCATGCAAAATTTATTTTCAAAATTTTACAATGGTTCTAGACCATTCTAGGTCAAATGGAGTGAAGAAAATAAATAATTTTTAAATAAATTCATGAAAAGACTTAATTGTGTGATATTTTTGTGAAACCTTCTACACTTTTCTTCACCTTTTCTCAGTCTCCTCTCTTTTCCTCACCTCATGGCCGGCCTCACCTCCATGGGCAGCCCCAAAATTCCCCCCCCCCCATCATTTTTGCATTAAAAATCATCAAAATTCATCAAAAATTCAATTAAAAATCCATAAAATCCTAATAAATTCCTACCCTCTATTCTTTGCTCATCTTTACATGGATTTTGGAGATGGAAAGCATTCATTTTGGAGGCTTATTTTCATGTTTGGATCTCATGTTGTGGAGGTATAAATCTTCTTCTTTTGATTTATTGTTATTAGATGTTTCATTTAAGCATAATTAGATTTAATAAATAATTTCTATCTACAAGTTTTAAAATTCAAGTTAAGCTTTATAAAATTAAGTTATGGTTTTTATTAATTAAGTAGTGTTATAATAACTAGTTTAACATTTTTAGAAATGGAAAATCTTGTATGGATGATATATTGTAAATTGTTTATCCAAAATTGTTTAAATTAATCCATTTTGCAAACTAGATTTCTATATATTGTATATATTGGTAAGATAAAATTCAAATTAATGTTTGTAACACTAGATTGTGGTTTTAATGAGGATATTAACTTGTTGGTGGAATGAAAAACTTAAATTGGTTACTAGTTTCTATTGATAATTGAAAAATACTAATAAAAATGCGATTTTGCTAACTAGATTTTGGAAATTCTTAAATAAATGAGGTTTAAAATCCAAATTATGATTTCATTATATTATTATCATCATGAATTGTAGTTTAATACATTAATTTAGGCAAAATCAAGTTTAGTCGTGAAATTATGAAATTTGCTTGCAAGGTGTTGAAATTGATAAAATTGCAAACTAGGAATTTATTTTTAATACAAATTAGTGTAATAAAAATATGGTAATGGTTTATATAATCTAGTTATGCTAATTAATGAATATTATGACCATTAGTTTCTTTTAAACATCAAGTTTTGAAGTAAAACGGTAAATTGGTGTTTTCAGGTTTTTCGAAATCGGACGATTTGATTGATTTTTAGGGTTTCGATGGATTAAGTCATGTTTTATATTATAAGTAATGAGTTTTTAAACTACAAGTTGTTTGTTGATGTTTATCTCGATCAATCGGCGTTTGTACGCCGATATCGAGCGATATTTGGTTCTTTTGCATGAGCGGGACATAGGTTTTAACCTATGCGCATTTCGTGCATCATTTTGACTTTTGTCCGTGATTCAGTTTACGATACTATATATGTTTGCGTATAAGTACCCCTCACGTGGACTGCGGGCGATAAAGAGGAGGATGGCGACATCATTTTCGGCAGACAAGGACCAGGTGAGTAGATGTATATCTACGGGGGGAAGTCGGGTGGATGGCGTTTAGCACCCCCGCAAACGTAGAATAGGGATAGTACTTATTGTCATTAGGAAGCCAGACGTGACCTTAGATTCTTGATGAGTAGGACCATAGTAATGACCCTAGGTTGGACTAGACTGATTTAGAAAGACCATACCAGAGGATGAATACCTTGGAAGAGATTCGTAGGTTTCAGGTAGATACACACACACGCACACACTGAGAATCGACGTGGTGTATACGTGTATGTATATATATATATATATATATATATATATATATATATATAGGACTAGGTGTAGGTATATATATATATATATATATACACACACACACACACAATACGTATATGTGATACAAGGATGTGATATAATACACGGGGATGAAACAATATAACTGGGCTGATACCGTGATTCTTGGCTATACAGTCGTGTTATGATGTTAGCGGATCATTAGAAAATGAGATAATGGATTTGTATACTTGAACAATAATAAAGGGTGGTGATGATATTGAAGTACATGGGACTCTAAAATAGAACCCGGACCGTAACCTGTGCCTGAAATTCTGATATGACATCATATAGGTGTGACTTGATTTCGATATCATATATGTGTGACTTGATTATAATATCATATAGGTGTGACTTGATTACGCTATGATCTAAGTGTGACTTAATCACAATATGATACATATGACATGATATTTCTGAGGATAAATTAACGATGTATATTTATGCTGACAATGATATATGATTGATGTATGCGATTACAGTATAGCACCTTGATCTTGACATGTGTTGATGATGATATTATACGAATGATGAGACACGTAGGTGATACTTGACCCGTACCCCGATATTGGGATGCCGTACGATGGATTTTACCGTACGAGGCATAGATATGATGATTGATCCGCACTCTTGATTCGAGGAAGCCGTACTACGTACGTGACGTTATTGAGGCTGGATCGCCGACTATTAGAGATATGGATTCAGACCTTAGGTGGACTCTTATTTCTTATTGACTAGTTTCTTAGGTTTAGTTCCTTAGCAGGTTAGATGGACACTAGTTTAGGCTCGAGTCATATAGTTGTAGTTATACTTGTTTATCAAATGAGTGGTTGTTGCACATCTGTCTTACATTCAGGCCGTAATCATTATGGTGCATGTTCATAGATATGTTTCTATAATCAGAATAAAACTTTGCCTGTTAGGACACCAGCACCATTACCGATGATGTGCATATTCCACGCACACTTATTTGCCGGCTCACACACATCATCATCGGTAATTGCTATGTCACGTACACTTTAGATCATATTATCTTTTATTGATACAATCAGCTAACAGCTAGATCGATATAATATTGTGATTACTCTCTGGTGTTAGTATAGATATGGTATTTATTACTTAGACATTTCATGCATTCGCATTTTCATGTTATCATGCCGTATTATGGGGCATATGCCGATACTTATCATATACTTACTCATGATTTTGAGATTTTGGATTTCTATGAGATTTCTGGATTTCGGGGAAAACCGCAAGAATATATAAAAACTTCTCTCTCTCTCTCCTCCTCTCTTTTTAAAATATAAGATGCGGTTTTCTCGTGATGTATGTGTCGTCCACCATGAGATTTCATGTTTTCTGTTGGATTTCGAGACCCGATTCGAGGAGTGGATGAACCATCTCGGGTACATGGTGGGCCCGGTATGGTACCCCGGGACAAGAAGATCGAGTTGTAGACGATGAGCCCGGCATGGGAGGACTACCTACCGGTGATGTCTGGTGCGGCGGATATCCGGAGGATACCGACCGTTGTCGTGAGATTAGATGATATGGGCCGATCCGGACTGACGGAGCCCGAGATATTGAGACTATGAGACATTGAGATTATGAGGTATTGAGACTTGAGATTTACATGTTTTGTGTCGATGCTTGACACGGATTTCCATGGATTTCATCGTTGATATTTCAGATTTCTATACACATTTTACTATGATAAAAGCTAAAGATTTCTTATACAGATATATCCAGATTTCAGGATTGATTGTTTTACATTCATGGTGCATGCATACTCATTCACATGACATATTACTATTTGAGGCACTGACACGGGCACGGAGCTTTTGCACTACACGTAGTTTATTACCCTGCCATTACTAGATGATTAGTATTATATTAGTATATTATTATGACCTAGGACAGCGTCGTGCATTCGATTTCTTTTCGCAGATATCTTCTACTCACGAGTTGGCAACTCACCCCCGTTGTGCCAAATTTTATTACAGGTTTGATGTACAGGGTTCCTTGGCAGTTTGCTGGCATATCGTTTCATTCCGGGTGATTTGCACGGTAGGTTGGTTCATTTGTATCTGGACCGCCGTTGTATTTTTATCATTTCATTTGTATCTAGTAAGCTCCATCAACCAAACTTGTATTATTTGATAGTTTACTGGACCAGTCATTTACTTCGACCTTAGAGTCGCGCTTGTATTATTATGGTATCTGGTGGATTTGTTTTCTTTTAAGTTTTGAGCCTCGCCTTTTGGCGTTGTATACTATTGTGCATTGATGTGGTTGTTCCGCCTTTTGGCGTAGAGCTAGCTCCCGTTTGGGGATGCTTTTCCTTGTTTGTATATATATTATTCTTGTTTGTACCCGTTTGGGGCCAGTTTTTACAAAGGAGACTCTGCCGAAATTTTTAAGAAAATTGGATGTTGCTTTTAAACTTGTTTTCTACATGTTTTCCTTTACTTCTTCTTCTTTTTATGGTTTAGATTTCTGGACTTCGGCTTACTTAGGTTACGTTGCGCCTCTAGACGCTTCGTAATCTAAGTGCTGGTCACGTTCCGTACTTTCGGGTCGTGACAAAGTTGGTATCAGAGCGCTAGGTTTAACCTTGTATATGTTTAGGGTGACCCTTGGTTGATGGAGTAGGTGACTTAAGTAGAGTGACGTACCGTGGGTATGATCCACGGCATACTTACGATACGCTACTTTTCTTAAGTAGTCTTAGGATGTTCATTTGTTTGCACCGCATTTCATTCGTTCCTTTGATCTATCTTTGTCGATATCGGAGGGTGGTTTTTGTTACCACGGGCGCACGGGCAGAGGGAGCTGCGGCTCGAATGCGATAACCATTAGGGTATTGGTTATTCTTGAGGAGTGAAGCATTGTTTAGCGTGCGGACGAAGGGTATTCACATGCCGTCCAGACGAAATTAAAGGATTCGAACGATTGTCTGAAACCCATTTTCCTAAGTTTAAAGTATTCGGAAGAACATGCAGGTATTTCGATGAACCCTCTAGAAGAATGAAACCCTAACTCGACATAATGACCACGAGAACGCCCTTGAACCTTAGGATTTACGGAAGTTCCGCGGTGCCATTAGTGAGGCTTGGGTTTGCCCTTCTACGGCTGGACCATCGATGCTGGGGTATGTACCGGATATTTTTAAACCGTACTTGAGTGTTGAGCTCTCGGGGAATTATGGGATTTTGATGGATCGATCGAAATGTTTAATGTAGTCCGGATATCAGGTGAAGAGATCAACTACGTGGGAGACTCTAGATATGAGTATTGCCGTTGGTAGCGCAGTCAGCACACCTATGAAGAGACAAGTTCGAAGCAGTCGACATCAGAGGAAAGGGGGAAAGAGGTGCACATTGACGATAGTGTTTACGATTGTGATTTGGTGATTTGAATTTCATATTTCCGTTGATTGGATTTTTTTTGGTATTTTGAGGATTTTGTTCTACGATTGGTATTTCTTATGTGTGCATTCATTACATTCTATTTGTGTTCATATATCAGTTGTATTGATGTTGTTTAGTACGTATCCAGTACACTCGATTTGGTTTTATACATTTTGAGATTTTGATTTGATTTCGTGCATATGGGTTACACATGATTTTGACATATGCTTCGACCTAGTTTTCATGCATTTTCGTACTGTGATTTCGATTTTGATATTCGGTGTATATTTTCGTGCACCATGTGCACCTGATTGAGATTCTTGCGCACATTTGGTGCACCTGATACGATTTGTGCACACCAGATGCACTAAATCGTGGTTTTGTGCAGATTAGATGCACCTGATATTAGAGTAGTGCACGCCCGTTGCACTTGACAGATGTTTTTGGTGCACACCTGTTGCACTCAGTTTTGTTTTTGTGTGAATTCATGGTATCTGTATTTGGTTTCGATTTCAGTGCGCACCGGACGCACATGATATTTTTATGATGTGATTGGGATTGATTTCAGTTTGATCAGTATGTTTTTATAATCATTACTATTGATTTGGTAACCAGGCGGGACGTGTATGTTAAATAAAATATATATATATATATATAGCTATTTTTTTAAAATAAACGTCCGCTACTTATGCCGTGGCATGTGCATCGCACGGTGATTTTCAAAAGGGGTTCTTGCATGCTTCTTTATCCAGATGTTTGGACGATTTTACTATGATGCGCACAATATATAAGTTGTAGTTTTGATGTATATTATGTTGGTTTTTGTATTGGGTTTTGGTATTTTATTTTCGCCATAACTCCGATGATTGTGTTATGCTTGAAGGAGTTGATTTTAGTTATATATTGATGATTTCGGAGCCCCGACGATTTGAGTGTTTTGGCTGAATGTTTTAGTAATTGGGGGGGTTTAATTTAAATTCGGGGACCGAATTTCTTAAAGGGGGGAAGATTGTAACGTTTTAAAAATAAATAAATAAATAAATAAAATCGTTTAAGTGAATTTTATGATTTTCGGTAAAGTAAAACGTACTTTTCGTAAAACTAAACCGTAATTATTTTTGACTATAAATTTAAAAATACCTATTTTAATTATGTTATTACTAGTAAATGGTGTTTATTTAGCCACTTATAAATTTTTAGTTTAATTAAATATTTTTCCTAAATTAATTATTTTAAATATTAACATAAGCTTTATTTTTACACTAAATTAGTGTAAATTACAAATTTGAATGGGTTAAATTTGCAAAAATGAACCATTGCATATTAGAATCAAGTGTGTTTCATGCAAAATTTATTTTCAAAATTTTACAATGGTTCTAGACCATTCTAGGTCAAATGGAGTGAAGAAAATAAAGAATTTTTAAATAAATTCATGAAAAGACTTAATTGTGTGATATTTTTGTGAAATCTTCTACACTTTTCTTCACCTTTTCTCACTCTCCTCTCTTTTCCTCACCTCATGGCCGGCCTCACCTCCATGGGCAGCCCCAAAATTTCCCCCCCATCATTTTTTTCATTAAAAATCATCAAAAATCATCAAAAATTCAATTAAAAATCCACAAAATCCTAATAAATTCCTACCCTCTATTCTTTGCTCATCTTTACATAAATTTTGGAGATGGAAAGCATTTATTTTGGAGGCTTATTTTCATGTTTGGATCTCATGTTGTGGAGGTATAAATCTTCTTCTTTTGATTTATTGTTATTAGATGTTTCATTTAAGCATAATTAGATTTAATAAATAATTTTTATCTACAAGTTTTAAAATTCAAGTTAGGCTTTATAAAATTAAGTTATGGTTTTTATTAATTAAGTAGGGTTATAATAACTAGTTTAACATTTTTAGAAGTGGAAAATCTTGTATGGATGATATATTGTAAATTGTTTATCCAAAATTGTTTAAATTAATCCATTTTGCAAACTAGATTTCTATATATTGTATATATTGGTAAGATAAAATTCCAATTAATGTTTGTAACACTAGATTGTGGTTTTAATGAGGATATTAACATGTTGGTGGAATGAAAAACTTAAATTGGTTACTAGTTTCTATTGATAATTGAAAAATACTAATAAAAATGCGTTTTTGCTAACTAGATTTTGAAAATTCTTAGATAAATGAGGTTTAAAATACAAATTATGATTTCATTATATTATTATCATAATGAATTGTAGTTTAATACATTAATTTAGGCAAAATCAAGTTTAGTCGTGAAATTATGAAATTTTGCTTGCAAGGTGTTGAAATTGATAAAATTGCAAACTAGGAATTTATTTTTAATACAAATTAGTGTAATAAAAATATGGTAATGGTTTTTATAATCTAGTTATGCTAATTAATGAATATTATGACCATTAGTTTCTTTTAAACATCAAGTTTTGAAGTAAAACGGTAAATTGGTGTTTTCAGGTTTTTCGAAATCGGACGATTTGATTGATTTTTAGGGTTTCGATAGATTAAGTCATGTTTTATATTATAAATAATGAGTTTTTAAACTACAAGTTGTTTGTTGATGTTTATCTCGATCAATCGGCGTTTGTACGCCGATATCGAGCGATATTTGGTTCTTTTGCATGAGCGGGACATAGGTTTTAAGCTAAGCGTGTTTCGTGCGTCGTTTTGACTTTTGTCCGTGATTCAGTTTACGATACTATATATGTTTGCGTATAGGTACACCTCACGTGGACTGCAGGCGATAAAGAGGAGGATGACGACATCATTTTTGGCAGACAAGGACCAGGTGAGTAGATGTATATCTACGGGGGGAAGTTGGGTGGATGGCGTTTAGCACCCCCGCAAACGTAGAATAGGGATAGTACTTATTGTCATTAGGAAGCCAGATGTGACCTTAAATTCATGATGAGTAGGACCCTAGTAATGACCCTAGGTTGGACTAGACTGATTTAGAAAGACCATACCAGAGGATGAATACCTTGGAAGAGATTCATAGGTTTCAGGTAGATACACACACACGCACACACTGAGACTCGACGTGGTGTATACGTGTATGTGTGTGTGTGTGTGTGTGTGTGTGTGTGTGTATAGGACTAGGTGTAGGTATACACACACACACACACACAATACGTATATGTGATACAAGGATGTGATATGATACACGGGGATGAAACAATATAACTGGGCTGATGCCGTGATTCTTGGCTATACAGTCGTGTTATGATGTTAGCGGATCATTAGAAAATGAGATAATGGATTTGTATACTTGAACAATAATAAAGGGTGGTGATGATATTGAAGTACATGGGACTCTAAAATAGAACCTGAACCGTAACCTGTGCCTGAAATTCTGATATGACATCATATAGGTGTGACTTGATTTCGATATCATATATGTGTGACTTGATTATGATATCATATAGGTGTGACTTGATTACGATATGATCTAAGTGTGACTTAATCACAATATGATACATATGACATGATATTTCTGAGGATAAATTAACGATGTATATTTATGCTGACAATGATATATGATTGATGTATGCGATTACAGTATAGCACCTTGATCTTGACATGTGTTGATGATGATATTATATGACTGATGAGACACGTAGGTGATACTTGACCCGTACCCCGATATTGGGATGCCGTACGATGGATTTTACCGTACGAGGCATAGATATGATGATTGATCCGCACTCTTGATTCGAGGAAGCCGTACTACGTACGTGACGCTATTGAGGCTGGATCGCCGACTATTAGAGATATGGATTCAAACCTTAGGTGGACTCTTATTTCTTATTGACTAGTTTCTTAGATTTAGTTCCTTAGCAGGTTAGATGGACACTAGTTTAGGCTCGAGTCATATAGTTATAGTTATACTTGTTTATCAAATGAGTGGTTGTTGCACATATGTCTTACATTCAGGCCGTAATCATTATGGTGCATGTTCATACATATGTTTCTGTAATCAGAATAAAACTTTGCCTATTAGGACACCAGCACCATTACCGATGATGCGCATATTCCACGCACACTTATTTGCCGGCTCACACACATCATCATCGGTAATTGCTATGTCACGTACACTTTAGATCATATTATCTTTTATTGATACAATCAGCTAACAGCTAGATCGATATAATATTGTGATTACTCTCTGGTGTTAGTATAGATATGGTATTTATTACTTAGACATTTCATGCATTCGCATTTTCATGTTATCATGCCGTATTATGGGGCATATGCCGATACTTATCATATACTTACTCATGATTTTGAGATTTTGGATTTCTATGAGATTTCTGGATTTCGGGGAAAACCGCAAGAATATATAAAAACTTCTCTCTCTCTCTCCTCCTCTCTTTTTAAAACATAAGATGCGGTTTTCTCATGATGTATGTGTCGTCCACCATGAGATTTCATATTTTCTGTTGGATTTCGAGACCCGATTCGAGGAGTGGATGAACCGTCTCGGGTACATGGTGGGCCTGGTATGGTACCCCGGGGCAAGAAGATCGAGTTGTAGACGATGAGCCTGGCACGGGAGGACTACCTACCGGTGATGTCTGGCGCGGCGGATATCCGGAGGATACCGACCATTGTCATGAGATTTGATGATATGGGCCGATCCGGACTGACGGAGCCCGAGATATTGAGACTATGAGACATTGAGATTATGAGGTATTGAGACTTGAGATTTACATGTTTTGTGTCGATGCTTGACACGGATTTCCATGGATTTCATCGTTGATATTTCAGATTTCTATACACATTTTACTATGATAAAAGCTAAAGATTTCTTATACAGATATATCCAGATTTCAGGATTGATTGTTTCACATTCATGATGCATGCATACTCATTCACATGACATATTACTATTTGAGTCACTGACACGGGCACGGAGCTTTTGCACTACACGTAGTTTATTACCCTGCCATTACTAGATGATTAGTATTATATTAGTATATTATTATGACCTAGGACAGCGTCGTGCATTCGATTTCTTTTCGCAGATATCTTCTACTCACGAGTTGGCAACTCACCCCCGTTGTGCCAAATTTTATTACAGGTTCGATATACAGGGTTCCTTGGCAGTTTGCTGGCACATCGTTTCATTCCGGGTGATTTGCACGGTAGGTTGGTTCATTTGTCTCTGGACCGCCGTTGTATTTTTATCATTTCATTTGTATCTAGTAAGCTCCATCAACCAAACTTATATTATTTGATAGTTTACTGGACCAGTCATTTACTTCGACCTTAGAGTCGCGCTTGTATTATTATGGTATCTGGTGGATTTGTTTTCTTTTAAGTTTTGAGCCTCGCCCTTTGGCGTTGTATACTATTGTGCATTGATGTGGTTGTTCCGTCTTTTGGCGTAGAGCTAGCTCCCGTTTGGGGATGCTTTTTATTGTTTGTATATATATTATTCTTGTTTGTACCCGTTTGGGTCCAGTTTTTACAAAGGAGACTCTGCCGAAATTTTTGAGAAAATTGGATGTTGCTTTTAAACTTGTTTTCTACATGTTTTCCTTTACTTCTTCTTTTTATGGTTTAGATTTCTGGGCTTCGGCTTACTTAGGTTACGTTGCGCCTCTAGACGCTTCATAATCTAAGTGCTGGTCACGTTCCGTACTTTCGGGTCGTGACAGATTTCTTATACCTACCTATTCAGATCACGAGTTGATTCATGTTGCATACATACCTGCTAGTACATTCATGTTGCATACATACCTGCTAGTATATCCTGCCTCATCGGTATTGTAGATGCTCGGATGCTTGTGTGCATGCTTGCGATAGCCTCTATAGATGTTATTTATTACTCCCGAGTTGGCAACTCACCCCCGTTGTGCCACAGCCTTTTTGCAGGTCCGCTCCGTCAGCACAGTAGCGGCGGGCGCACTAGCTTCTTTTGCCTCCTTTGCCTGGACTCGAGGCTTTTGCTTGTAGGTGGGTTGTGTTATCATTTTGTACCACCTTGTATATTTATTGTATCTAGAGTACTCCATCTACTGTATCAGCTGTACCTGTTATTTATATTGTTGTATATTGACCTAGAGACGAGACTGTGAGATTTGTGGATTTTTATACTGTATTTTGGGGTCGAGCTCCCTTGAGGCGACATGATATTTTACTGGTGCTTCTTATGCTTATTTATGCACATTGCTATTTTACATTGCGTGGGATTTGTGACCGCCTTGGGGCGAAGAGCTAGCTCCCGCTTGGGGATGCCATATTTCATGTTATTCATTATACTTCTGTTTTGTACCCGTTTGGCGGCCCGTCTTTACAAGGGAGACTCTGCCGAAATTTTCGGAAAAATTGATGTTGCTTTTAAAAAGGCTTGATATGACTTATTTGATAAATTCGCTTTCAATTGATTGGTTTCTCATTCACACTACTGCTCATTTGGTTTTGATTTCTGGGTTTTGGCTTACTTATTTTACGGACGCCTTGAGACGTTTCGTAACTTAGGTGCCAGTCACGTTCCGTACCCTGTGGGTCGTGACAGGACGTCCATTGACAAACTCTTCAGAATCTGCATGTTCATGATATTCACTGAGGATCCCGGATCAATCAATATGCGATTAATCCGATCTCCGTCGATGTACCCTGTCACGTATAGCGGCCGGTTATGCTCAGCTGTTCCCAATAGCAGGTCTTCGTCCTTAAACGCGACCGTGACCGTATGCAGGGTGTACTGGGCTTCTTTCATATTAATTTCCGCAAAGCGAGCCTGGTACCGCTCGGGGTTTTGTAGAGCATGAATGAGAATATCTCTGAGATCCTTGGACAGGACCAGAGCATCATAGATGCTTAAGAGAGACGGAAGCTTTCGGAGATGGGCTAGGACATTATAGTCCACTGGGGAAGGACTCGAATCTTCATGAGCAAGTCCTATGCCATCTTCTTCATTAGCGATTTGTTTTTCCTTTCCTTTTGGGGCGTTGCCCTGATTTGGTGGTGGAGTGCTGCCGCTTCTAAGTTGGATTTGGTTAGCCTTTGTGGTAAGCTCCTCGTCTTCTTCAGGAAAACATAGATCTTCCTCAGAGTCGCTACCAAGGTGGACGACGTAGCAGGTCACTATAGGGATCTCTTCATTGGAGTCTTCTTCTAGCTCCTCCAGAATCTCAGCCGCTTCTACAGGGAAGAACTCCTTAAATTGAAATAAAGTCATTTCCTTCTGTTCATAGTCTTCGAGGGAATCGATATATTTTTGAATAGCCGATCTCTCTCCAGACTCTATTTCGCGTCGAGCTGCACTTTTCTTCTTCTTGAGCTTTTTGGATTTTGAGCCTGACAGAGCCGAATTGGCAGCTGGAATGGTAGGCTTCTTCTGCCCTTTCCCATTCCGTTCTGAGCCCTTTCCGAAGTAGCTTTAGCATCTTCTTCGTCTTATTAGATATGTGCGTATTCCACAGAGGCTGCGGTGAGTTAGTTTCATTTCTCAGGGCAGCGGGCTCAGCTGTCTGCTCCCAGAAAGTTTCAGCTTCTGTCTGTATAAAGTTGGTGGTTGCAACTTTATTGTTCACCAACACACTCTTGGACAGCTCGATCTCTCCAGCCTTATACTGCTTCTCGACCCAGTCTTTGAAGATTTAGCAATCCTCGATCGCATGGCTCACTACTCGGTGGTACGGGCAATACAGGGAATTATCGGTCATTTTTGCTTCGTGGGGTCTCTTCGACTCCGGCAATTGTAGACCATTGTTCAAGGCATCTTTGAATATCTTGCGGACCTTGTCCCTTCTGATAGAGTAAACCTTGTTCTTTTTCTCCTCTAGGGAAGGCCCTTCTCCTGCCAGCAATGGATTTCGAGACCGGTTGGTTTTGTAATCGCCTGCCTTTCGCTTGTCTTCATTGTTGGACGCATTGAAGACATTGGTACTGCTGGAATTCCCGCTTCTACGGTTGTCTTCCCTCTTGCTCTTCCAAGTCTTGTCTCTCTGAGAGTCCAGGGTAGACTCTTGCTTCGAGCGTTCCAGCATTTGGACTTTCTTGGTCAGCTCCTAAAATGTCTTGAGGCTTGCTGTACACAAGAATAGGACCATCCAATTGCTGAGGTTCCCAATGAGAAGGCTGACGGACTGGTCCTGCTCCAGCGGCGGTTCGCACTTGACCGTGAGATTACGCCATCGGGCGATAAAGTCGGTGTTGCTTTCATTCTTCCCCGGTTTGGTCCTCACAAGGTCAGCAATGAAGATTTTATCACTGACACTCATGAACCTTTACCGAAACAGAGACTCCATTTGGGCAACGGTAATGACGGACCTGTTTGGTATACTCGCGTACCAGTCGAAAGCGACACCGGTCAGGCTGTTGACAAACTGACGAAGAAGGAGCACATCATTGCCCCCTGTATTTCCGCACGATGCTTTAAAGTGGGCGACATGCTGATTTGCGTTTCCCGTCCCGTCAAATCATCCGAACTTAGGAATGATGTAGCCGCTCGGGAACTCGATCAGATCGTACTGTGTGGGATGCGGCCGCCCACTACTGCCGATTTCTTTCGGAGATTCGGCTTCGGCTACCAATGTTCTAACCTTGCTGGTGACCAAATCTATTATCCGATGTTGTGTTAGCGGGATAGTGCTGTCTGGGGGCAAGGCGTCCCCAGAAACGAAATGTGGTTGGCTTTCGTGCGGCTCACCCAATCTTGGACCCAAGGGGACATGCATCGGTTGCTTCGGGTTGCCATCGCCCGGCTCATGAGTAGAGACATGTGCCTGATTGGAAGGCGCTCGAGCAATTTGAGCCGTGAGCTGCATCACAGCATTCGTCAGGTCATCGATTTTGGAGTAAAGCCTGGCCATTTCTTTATCTTTGCTCATGAGCTGTTTTCGAAGCTCTTGAAGCAGCTCTTGCTTTGCGGTTCTGTGGCGGAAAGTCGGCTATTCCTCGCTGTTCGAGCTTGACTCTACATAGACCGAGGGGTCTATCTGCCTATCAGCCTCATCGAGAGAGTTTTCCTCATCCAATGGAGGTGGCTGATCTTGGGAAGCGGCAACTACATTCAAGCCAGATTGGGCTTGAGATGTGGTGGCCCCATCCTTGCTTTTGCTGCGCAAGTTGTCGCTGGGATGCGCTCCCGCCATATAGACCGTATGGATAACATATCCCACTATCTTTTTATTACCGGCAGCTGATTTCACGGATTGCTGTCGTGGTCCTCCTGTTTCGGTAACGGGTAATCGACTGAAAACGGCTGGCCTGACCGGGTTCATGAATAGTGCTAGCGCTTCTTTTCTATGTTTGCCCCACTGCTTTCGCACGGCACAGAGCGCCTGATAGACACTTGAACAGATGGTGTCATGCTTTCTCTAGCGGGGCCGGGACACGTCTCTTTGCAACATCGTTCGGACTGCCGTCTTCTTAATTCTGGTGGTCAAGGAATTTTTCTGAACCCACTTCAGAGGTTCGAAAGAATTGCTTACTTTTATAGTCGACTCAACTGTCATTGCAGGATGACTCGGCTCTTGGAATCTCACAAGATTCCACTTGGCCGGAGTTCTGGCCCTCTTGTTGGCTCGATACCTGAGCCGCTTCTGTCTCTGCCTTTCTGTTTTGAGCACTTGGCTGGTTACGGCTCTTCGGGAAGCCGCCGTAGACCGGGTGATGGAGGTATTTGGAGATATGCCTGATTGTGCACTTGTTGGAGTCGTCTGAGCTTGCTGGAGATGCTTTGTGGCTCCATTGGTGTTGACGAGCTTGCCCCCAGTGGGGACAGCGGAGAGCCGTTCGAACACAGATTTGTATTTGGGGTGGGATGCTTTGGCGATCACAACATTAGGCCTCTTGCCCCTTGAGGTCGGTTTGGCTGCTTGGTTTGTCGGGACCTCCTCCAGATGAGCGATTCCAATAGGGTAGACGACGACAGAACCAAATTGACGAGGTGGCTCCTCCCATTGCCGGCTGAGACTGGCAGGGAGAACAACGCGGGCATTGATCTTGACCACGTACAAGATCGGGGTCACGTCGGAAGCTGAATTCATCTTAGGAGACATCGTCGTTGAAAGTTGATTGCTGCACGAAAAGAAAACTACTTCAGTACAAACATCGGTATATATGCTAAATGAGTTAGCATGAACACTTGACCAGAGATATGGGAGGAAAGAAAAGTCCCACCGGGCGTGCCAGAATCTGTAGGGTGTTTTTCGTCACCCCATTGAGATGGGAATATGCGTCGCTTGTCAGGTGTATACAGATTCCTCCTGCCTAAGGTAGATCGGGGTTTATTAACTGTGGGGATCTGAATCTCTGGCAGCCGCGGACTAAGCTGCTGTTAATTACCCCTTACCTTTGGAGCGAAGGAACCTCCGATTGACGGGTCAACTAGTCATGCGAACTCAGTGTGCAGTGTGCGTGTTTTGTGTTTTGAAAGGGGGTTTTAGATATATCGGGGGCCTCACAGAGTTTACGGGGGTTCCGCTACCCAGATAGCGGGCTGGGGTCAAGAGGGCTAGCAGCCCCCTTGCAGGGTGCCGGTCAGCGCCTCGTTAGAAAAATTTTCCTAACAGGGGACGTGTTTCTGGTGTGGAGTGTACGGAAAATGTGGGGCGAGGAGCGTCTTAAAGACGCGTGCATGGCACGTGGGCACTGGACGCCCACGGGTCATGTGCCTGGCGCGTGGACGCTTGGCGCCCGCGGGTCACGTGCCTGGCACATGGGCGCCGAGCGCCCGCGGGTCACGTGCGCAGCATGCGATCGCTGGGCGCCCGCGGGTCACGTGCACAGCACAATACCGCTGGGCTCCAGCGGGTCACGTGCGCAGCACGCGACCGCTGGGCGCCAGCGGGTCACGTGCGCAGCGCGCGACCGCTGGACGCCAGCGGGTCACGTGAGCCGCACGCGACCGCTGGGCGCTGAGCGCCCGCGGGTCGTATGAGGCGCACGCGGGCACTTAGCGCTCGTGGGTCACCTGCCCTGCACGCGACCGCTGGACGTCCGCGGGTCACGTGCGCGGCATACGACCGCTGGAAACACCGGCGGGAAAAAGGGCTTAGCCCCTGGGTTAGGAGTTGAACTCCCAAGGGGGCTTTGGAGTTGAACTCCTAACTGGGATTATATATAGATTTGGAGTTAAACTCCTAAAAAAGGAGTTAATTTATGGAGTTAAACTCCAACAGATCTTGAAGTTAAACTCCTAGAAATCTTTGGATCTTCTTTTGACCGTCGGATCCTCCTGGAATAGGATTTTTGGAGATGGGTATCCTTCTTCTTCCTCTCTGTTGGCTGAATCTTGAGGGGAAAAGGGGAGGTGAGACTTAAAATCACCCCTTTTAGGTATTTGATGGCAGATCTGAGGTCCCCTTCAAGGGTTTTATGGTGAAAAATTATTTATTTTTGAAAAAAGAAGGGTTAAACTCTTGATTTAATTCAAAAGAAAAGAAGAAGGTTTAGAACCTTGAGGAAGGAGGAGAAGGTACAAACCCTAATTTTTTTTAGAGAGAGAAAAAGTTATCATTGATTTTTTCATCATGTTGCCTTTATAGGTTACACATTTTACATATAGCCCATTGGGCTTTGCCAAATGGCACTTGTGCCACCCCATGCTGTATGTGCTTATTTCTTTTTTGCACATAAGCCATGGGGTTTACAAAATTTTGGCTTTCTGCCCACTTTACATATATTTATTTCTAAAAATTATATTTAGACTAGTTTATTGCCTCCTTTTTGGTATGGAGCCGGCCTCTTCCATGCTTGGTCTTGACTTGGGCTTGGGCTCAGGCCCACTTGACTTGGGGTTGACCTTGGTTTTGACTTGGTCAACTGGGGTGTAATTTTTGACCCCAACACTCAATAGCCAGTAAGTCCCCTCTCTCCATCTCTTCTTCTATTCTAAAAACTTTAATTTCTAAAACCTGACGGAAGCAGAGTTAATCCGACTTCCGATTCGGTTTTTCTTTAAAAATTCTATTTTTCTTAATCAATATAATACCATACTCTGATATAATGTTTAAAAAATATTAAAAAACATATTAAAACAAGTTTCATCTCAAAAGAATCATTTATGCAATTTTTATCGTATTTTTACAGTAAAATCCTCATACTTTATTTTCGACACAAATCAACATACTACTTGTATTGCCTTTAGATAACTCACGAGGTAATGACCTACCTCATCACAACACACATCTTCGACATAGCACGATGACATTTTGGGAATATAGTTATGGGATAATACGACATTATAAATAAATACCATCAAACTTGCAAAACCAATTCTTTAAAAGTGTATTAATCAATTCCTTGCAATTGCGCCTCTACAACCCACTTTTGGGGACATCGTTCAGAATGGTGTAGATTATTGCACATCCTCGGGCCTAGTAGAGTGAGATGCAGACCTCTGAAAGGAGCATTCGATCTCGATGGAATTTTAATGCATTTTTCTTTAGAAAATGAGATTTCTACAAAAATAAATAAAATTTATTTTTATTATATATATATATAACTATTATCAAAATATCTATTTTAATCATATTATATAAATATTGCAAGTTTTCTAAATCAAAGGAATCACCTTACAGGAAAATACCATTACAGTTCAATGCAAAATACCGATATTTCAATAAAATACCATATACTATGAAAACTAGGTTCTACTCACTAGAAATTTCACTTTTATAAAATATGCATCTATGAAAACCCTAAATACGATAATTAAATACTTGAGGTGTATTTTGAAAATTATATCAAAATTATTTTTACATAAAACCCCCTCAAGTTATACTAAATTACAATAAGGACCCTAGTAAATATAGATTTAAGCGGGACCAATTCTCTTGAGCCTCACGGAGCCGGAGAATGTGGGTGCTTATTTATCTAAGGTATACAATCTAACAAACGGTGTTATCAACACGGTAATTGTCTTGGAAAAAGACACAAATCATGCCGTCCATGTGCAGCAGTTACCGATAACGTCAAAACTAATTCAGGATTTCAAGTTATTTTCAAAATATCTGACTCAGACTGAGTCTCAATCTAATCAATCTGACTTGAATATGATTCAAGTATAAACTACAATACAACATGAATATATGAATCCGTCTATTCAATCTATATCAATCTATATTGACTGAACCGAACCATGGATATACTCCGTCTACATGACTCTCCATTTATATCCATTCCATTTACCGATATCATGGTTTCGGCAAGTCATCCATCTATATAACAAAATAATACAATCAATACAAAAGACATCGCGGGGTTTATAAGGGGTAGATTGGTACGAAATGTGTTAGAAGTGGCACGAGACTGTAATCTTAATACACCTAACCTGAATATCCATTGCCGTTGTACCGTTGCTGAACGGTTTCTTGTGCTCCGTATACCTTAGTCTCCGGAATAGTGGGACTCCTCTCGTATACACTGGCATATTCTGTACCAAGTTACAAACAACTGCGTTAACATTATAATCAAATATTACTAGTCTTATTCTTTCTGTCTATTCTATCTCTACTCATCTTTGGGACTTACCGAGCGATTGTTCGCTGACGCCATTCCTTTCTTCTTTCTTTGGAATGTTTTTAGGTGCTTCGGACGCATTAGAGACCAAGCCCAGTACTGAGGATTTGCAGCAGTTTGCTTTTGACCCGGAGCTTTAGATACTTGTACATATTTATTTTATTTTAGTTATGCCATTGTTTAGGCATCGCTTTCGATTCATATATTTACATTTCAGTTGTACCTGTAAAAGAATGTTTAATAAATAAAGTTGTTGTTCATTTATATTCCTGTCTCTTGTGTACTTTACTTTATATTGCTTAGATACGCTTAGCGTGTTTACTTCTGAGTAAATACGTAGCGGCCTCGCCATGTCCCTTTCCCGCACACTGGGAAGCGGGGCGCGACATGTTTTGTTGGTAGCCCATGCAGGTCAGCTCTGTATGGACATGCAGGTTAGTTCTGCATGGACATGCGGGTTAATTCTGCATAAAGTCCTAAGCAATATAACACAAGAATCAACAACTAAAAACATTCTTTACATATTCCTTGAATCTTCCAATTTCATATATTTTGAATCTGTCTTAACCCAAAAATTTTCTTTCAAGGTTATGGATTCTCCAAACAACACCAGCACCAATTTCAACAACACTCCACCATCTCTACCGCTTACACATACCGTCGCTGCTCCGATCAATGAGCATAAGGTACTGCTTGAGGCGATCCGCAGCCTCCTGGAGGGACAGCAGCAGCAGACTGCTATTTTGATGAACCGCCCAGAAGCGGAAGCACCTAGGGTAAAGCAATTTCGAGATTTACACCTCAAGCAATTCTCAGGAAAAGAGAGCCCTATGGAAGCTGAGGAATGGGATCAGAGCATTGAGGATGATCTGGCAGCGGCACAAGTGCCAGAGATCGCTTGGGTTCGAGTTGCGAAGCTGCATCTTACTGACAATGCCCGAGTTTGGTGGAAGGCGGAAGAAAGCCGTCTTGACCAACCTATTGAATGGAGGACTTTTTATGACATGTTTGACGCGAAATATTTCCCAGAGACTGCCCGATTCGACATGGAGTAGCAGTTCATTCACCTACAATAGGGTTCTATGTAGACCAAATCAGTGGATGAATGGCGTTGAGTTTACCATGCTCAGTAGGTAAGATATGTCTCAATGTTCGATTGTCAAATATCACATACTACACAGCTAACACAAGACCTTAACAGGTTCGTGGCACATTTGATACCAACTGCTGAGATCAGATCCAGAAGATTCCAGCAAGGGTTAGACTCGGAAATCTAAGCTGCCTTAGCTACAGGGGATTTCCCAACCCACGAGATGGCCCTGAAAACTGCCCGCCGATAGGAGGCAGTAGTGAAGATGAGGGGCAGATCTCAATTTGCCGGGATGAAGCGCCCTGCCACTCAGATGGCAGGAGGAGCCTCTTCAAGGCTACAATTTGTGCCCAAGAGACCGGGAGTACCGAACAACCGGCCCAACCCAGCCTTTTGCAGGAGAGATGGACATTTGGCGAAGGACCGTCGGTGTGCAAATCGCCTTTGCTTAGTCTGCGGCTCAGCTACTCATGACATTGGGTCTTGTCCTCGTAGACATAACCCAAAGGCTGCACCCAGGCCAGCAATCACTTATCAGCAACGCCTAGCCATCCAGGCACCTACTCCACAACTCGCACTACCTGCTCCACTTCCTCGTGGACCGACTGCACCTCCTCCTCGTCAGTTCCATCAAGCCCAATGGAACGCACCTCAAGTACAAAGGAACAGACAGAGGAATGCTCCTCCAGCATAGAGAAATGTGCCGAGGCGACAGGCTTTCACAATGACTATGGAAGAAGCTGAAGCCACCGGCCAAGTCATTACTAGTAACACTTTCCCTTCAAACTCTCTTTCAGTGTATATACATATCTATATATCTTTTCTTTATACCTAAAACCTATCCCACATAACTTAGGTACAATCTTAGTAGCCTCACTTCCTGCACTAGCACTCTTCGATACTGGAGCATCTCATTGCTTTATGCCGCAACAGTTCGTCCGAAATCATGCTATTCCAGTCAAACCTCTCGTATCCAGCTGGAATGTCAGTTTAGGGAACGGCGTTCTAAAGGCAGTAATGGGATACGATCTGTGTCCAGTGGTCGTCTGCTGCAGAGAATTCTATGCTGACTTCAAAGTGCTGGACATACCGAACTTTGATATCGTTTTGGGTATGGATTGGCTATGAACATTCTATGCTACCATTGACTGTCGTCAAAGGAGGGTAGTATTCGAGATTCCAGAACATCTGGTCTTTTATTTCAAAAGTGGAGATCGTATCCTGGAGCCAAGTACATACAAGGTGAAACCAAAGAAGGCGGTGATTGCAACACTTCAAGCGGAGGAAGGATCGAAGCCAGAGATAGTTCGAGAGTTTGACGATGTATTTCTTGAAGACATATCTGGTTTGACTTCCGATCGAGCTCTTGAATTCAGCATTGATTTAGTACCTGGAGCACAACCGGTGATCAAAGCACCATATCGGTTAAGTCCAGAAGGTTTGAAGGAAGTCCGAACTCAGTTGGACGAATTATTGGCGAAAGAATGGATTCGTCCGAACACTTCAAGTTGGGGATCTCCAGTTCTGCTTGTAAAGAAGAAGGAAGGTTCATATCGAAAGTGCATTGATTATAGAGCTTTAAACGATGTAACTATAAAGAACAAATATCCACTCTCGCGCATCGGCGATCTGTTCGATCAGCTAAGTGGATCTTGCGTTTTCTCCAAGTTAGATCTTCGTTCGGGTTATCATTAAGTGAAGGTCAAAGAATCTGATATCTATAAAACGACATTCAAACTCGCTATGGACATTACAAATTTCTTGTGATGCCATTTGGAGTGACTAACGCACCGACCATATTTATGAACCTAATGAATCAAGTTTTCCGAGAGTACCTAGACATGTTTGTTGTCATCTTCATCGACGACATCCTGGTGTATTCTAAGAATCGGAAAGAACATGCCGAGCACCTACGAATTGTCCTGGAGACATTACGACAACATCAACTCTATGCCAAGTACAGCAAGTGCGAGTTTTGGCTAGATCATGTCGTTTTTCTCGGACATATTGTTTGAGGTAATGGAATCTCTGTAGATCCGCTAAAGTATCAGCAGTAAGTGAATGGCCGACACCGAAGTCAGTAAAGGACATTCGAAGTTTCTTGGAGTTAGCAGGATATTACAGAAGGTTTATTGAAGGATTTTTGAAGATTGCAACACCCCTGACCAAGCTCACACGTAAAGATGAAGAATTCGTGTGGTCAAAAGCATGCGAACGAGATTTCGTAGAACTCAAGTCAAGATTGACATCAACACCTATTCTCGTCATACCAGACTGATCTGGAGGTTTTGAAATGCATTGCGATGCATCCGGTAAAAGATTAAGATGTGTTCTACATCAACACGGTAAAGTTGTAGCTTATGCTTCAAGACAACTGAAAATCCATGAGCGCAACTATCCGACGCATGATTTGGAGTTAGCGGCCGTAATCTTTGCTCTCAAAATTTGGCGCCATTAACCTTTTGGTGAACGAGTGGACATATACACAGATCATAAGAGTCTGAAATATGTGTTTACTCAGAAAAAGTTGAATATGCGGCAGAGAAGACGGTTAGAACTCATGGTGGACTTTGACATCAACCTGCAATATCACCCAGGAAAGGTGAATGTAGTACCTGATACACTTAGTAGCCTTTAAGGTGCGCATCGGGAACGCCTGTGATGCGCCCCCCGTCTTGAGAAATGTAGACGAGCTTATCGAGATTCGGAATTGATTCCATATTCCCTCCAACTATTCTCTTCGTTTGGCTAGAGAGGGTGAGCGGGAGGACCAGGTGCAGGGAAAGGAGATTGCCCTGTATTTAGAAGCATTACGGGCCGGAATGCGTCTGCCCTTCTCAACCGAGATATGTGGGGTGTTTCGTTGCTTCCATCTTGCCCCGGGCCAACTAGCACCGAACTCGTAGAGAATCCTCCTCGGGTTTCTGGTCCGGTTGAAACTCGAAAGCATCCCATTGAGTTTGACCCTCATCGTTTCCTTCCTCTGTTATAAGAATCACCCAGGCACTAGCAAGAATGAGCCGAGATGGGTGTATTTTTCCTTCAAAATACGTAAGGGCGGGGTGGCCGGATCGGGTGTGGTAGTCGTCCCTTCTTCCATCCATGAATAGAAGGAGAAGTTCGTATTCGTCGGGCCACCCGAGGGCAAGAATTGACATGTGCCTACACAGTGGCACAGGGCTGACTGCCCGAGGGCGAAACCGTCATCCTCACCCAAGGCAAGGGTGGTGTCTTTGTGGGAGCCGATCTAGCGGGCCGACGTCCTACTTTCTGAGAAGGGTCTGAGCTGGGCTGGTCTCAGCCCCTCGAGCTTTCTGGGTAAGTTAGGGCCGTGGTCGATCTATTTAGACTTTGATGAATTTTCTTTGCACCTTTTTTTAGCGTCTCTAACTCTCTTTTGTGTATTCTCCTTTTTGCAGAGCAAATGGACCGATCCAAGTTCTTAACTGCCATGGCCGCGAAGGCCCAGAAGAAGACCGGGGGTGGAAGTTCGTCCCGACCCGGTTCGAGTTCAGCCTTGAGGCCAACTCCGCCAAGCAAGACTTTCGCTGCGCCACGAGCCCCGGAAGACAGCCGCGGGGGGAGCCAGAAGCATGCACGGAGGAGGAGGAGGAACCCACAGTCGTTCCCTTCAAAAGGCAAAAAAGAACGGTCTCTCGGGCGCCCTCCACCGGAATTCCAGTGCAGGAGGGGGACTTCTGCTTCAGGGTGCCCTTGGGGCTCTCCATCGCCGACAGCCTGCTCTCCGACATAGAGCAAGCAGCTGGGGGAAAGATTCCCCACGGGACTCTGAAAGCCCAGGTGGCAGCCATTTCTCAGGAGGCGGTTCAGGTCGGTATCCGTTTTCCTTTAAGAATTTTCTTAAGTAATACTTTTTTTTCAGTTTGAACATTTCTAACTCCTTTTGTTGCTTTCCTTAGGTCCTCCACCATTGTGCCCTCATTGTCAATATGGAATCCGAGAAGATAGCCCCGGCCATGAAGAAGGCGGGCGAATCGTACTCGCGGGAGGAGGATCTGCACCTTCATCTGCAACAGGCGGAGGAGAAGATAGCCGCCCTTGAAGCTCGAGTGGTCGTCGAGGAGCTGACGAATTCTAAGTACAAGGAGTCTCACCGACTTCTGAGTGAATCCAACCGGGCCCTCCAGGCTAAGTTGGAGGAGGTTGGTGATGAGTCGAAAATATTGCATTTTTAACACATCAATTTTCCTACTCTTTGCAATTATCTAAAGGTGTTTGGTATAAATATAGCACATATTAGCAATTTGTCTGCAAAATACCAAATAACATGTGTTATACGTTATAATCGGCATTTTGAGGGAAATTGAGTGTTTATTATTACACGCATGATCTTTTGTATATCGCAACACTTGTCTCGAGATTGTGTGCAGGAAATTCCAGGAAAAAGAGCCGGAAGTGCTAAAAGTGCTGATAAAATACACCAAGTCCAAGACTTGTGATCTGGCAGTAAACAAGAAAGATTTATAAAATTCCAAAGATCATAAAAGTACCATGAAGCCAACACAATTCGGCACAGAAATTTTCATGCAATAACTCCACCAATAGGCCGCGGATCCGCGGCCTGTTAGACACGTCACAAGCTCATATTTCTCCATATGCCTTCTTGTAACGGCCTAGCTTCCAGAAGACTCTCAAAGACCACGTGGCTTCTTCCAGAAGGCTCTGCATAACAAACTCACTCAAGAATATTCCTTGCAACAACCTTATTTTAGAAAGTTCCTTCCAACAACCTTATTCTAGAAGGCTCTCTCCAACAATCTTCTTCTAGAAGTCTCCTTGTAACAACCTTCCTCTAGAATATTCCTTGTAACAACCTTCCTCTAGAATATTCCTTCTAACAACCTCATTCTAGAATATTCCCTCTAACAAACTCATTCTAGAAGGCTCTCTCTAACAACCTAGCTTTGGAGGGAAGATTCAAATGAGGTGGTTATAAAAATGGATCTAGATCTAGAATTTGGAGGTTGTTGAATTTGGAGGGAAATCAAAATTATAGTGAGATCCAAATCAATTCTAAATCAAATTGAGTGACACAATTTGATCAAAAATCAAGATCAACCAAGTACCGAGCAAAAGCAAGCCTTCAACGAGCCTTTTGAAGCGACGCCGATCTTCATCCGAGCAAGAGATCCACGACGATCCGCGACTCAAGAAGACGATGCGAAGCTAAATTCGACGATCTAGTTCTCTCCTCAATTCTTGTAGTCTTTGAGTGAATTGTAACGAAATATCGAATAATAAAAGGTGAAAATTCTTGATCTTGCTTTTCTTTACATTTGAGCATTATGAAGAGTTCTCAATTCTTGATTGTTTTCTTTTTCATGATGATTGAGTGAAAACTCCGCTTGTGGAGGAATCGAGAAAATAGGTAGATGATGATGACTAAATTCTTGAACGATTCTTAAGTCTTATGAGCTTTGTAAACTTTAGGAAATTGAATCATCGACAACCTAGTTTTGAGCGAGATTCTTTCTTGAATGTTTTCGCTCTTAATTAGAGATCAACGATCGATGATTGAATTTCCTAGAGGCTAGAATTTGAATGCTAATCAACGAAAAGAAAAGGGATAGAAGGAGAAACCCCAGTTTCTTCAATAGATCCCTAATCCTCGTTGATCGTCATCGATCTAGCAATAAATCATCGATAGATAAGAATTTGTAATCATAAGTATTCATCATCACTATCAATTGGATCGATTCCTACAAGCCTCATTACAAATCTTGATAATTCATTCGATTTGGACATCTTCTTGAACTTTATTGATTCTTGATTCTAGATCTATTTTCTTTATGTTTCTTGAAATCAAATCTTTCAAATCTTGAATCAATTTTCTTTTATCTTTTCATTTCGACTCATCTAAAACAAAATCGATCAAAACACACATCTCAGTGGACGATCCGTATTCATTAACGCACTACATCAACACCGTTAATTGATTGCGGTATAAATTTCTTTGGTTGTGATTAAAACTTTTCAATACACACAAAGAAAAGATCAATCAAATGGCGCCGTTGCCGGGGATGTGTGCTATTTTGTTCGTTTTTGTTATTTGAGTTGAAAAATTATTTTTCCATCAAATTTTAATCCAAGATTCACTTCAAGTGCTTAACGATTAGTGTTTTAATTTTTGTGAGGGAATCTGGAATCATTTCAGCAGTGAAATCAAGATTCAGAGAACATCTGAAGAATCCAGAGAAGCACAGGGACCTGCACAAAAATTTCCAAACCCTAATTCCCCCATCAAGCCGCGGATCCGCGGCCATTGTGGTGTTTTTGCGGCGGAACCGCCGCCGTTTAGGGTTTGTACTGTGCCAAATTCATCCGGTTTGCTCTCTGTTTTCTCCTTTTCTCTCTGATCTTGTCCAATAATCAATTTCTTGCAGAATTCTTTGCAAAATTCAGCACCGCTAAAAAATAAATTTGTTGCGATTCTTGAAATTGGTTGTTTTGTGCATATTTTAATACGGAAATTAAGGGGCAAAGACCAAATTCAGATTAGGTGGGGATTTCATTACCCTTCCTAAGCCCCGGAAATCACAAATTTGCATCCGCATCACCCTCATTAATTAAAAGAAATCTAGATAAGACTCTAAGGACGGTCGCTCTCAATTAGGACAGAAGAAGGTCGTGGATAATCTATTGCTTATCCGCGTTTTTTTTGTGGTGTCTAAGGCAAGTGTGTCTAAGGCAAGTGGTTATTTAATTAGGCCCACTACTTACGTAGTGGAGAATCTCCCACTTACTGACACTTACCCGGCCATAGAAGGGGCAAAGAGGCAGTAGAGGATTTATCCTGCAATTTGTCTTCTGGAAGTCTAGGAGCGGTCTAGAGACTTGACCTAGGTGACCATTAGATATAGGGTTGCTTGTGCATGTTTGTGTGAATTTTCATAAATCCGTCCTTTTTCAAAACAAACCAATTATTTTCTTCCCTTTTTACCCTTTTCCCCCTCTTCTCTTCTTATAATGGGTGATCCAAATAGAAGAACTCTTGCCGAGCTTTGCTGTCCACAACCAGATATTTCTTGTTTTCGTAATCCCTTCGGTATACCGTCCGACTCTCCCATGTCCTTAAGAGATCGGATAGAACAAGTGGGTAGAAACAGTTGGCCACCTCAGCCCAGGTCTTATCAACCGTATCCTAATTCTACATCCGTTTCAGTTGATACTCCGAGTGAGGATGCCCCTAGACGCATGTCCATTGCTGAGCATATAGCTAGGACTAGATGCCAAAGTTTCAATCCAGACCAATATCAACCGTATACTAATTCTACATCCGTTTCAGTTGATACTCTGAGTGAGGATGCCCCTATACGCATGTCCATTGCTGAGCATATAGCTAGGGCTAAAGGCCAAAGTTTCAATCCAGACCAATATCAACCATCACCTCCACTTTCTAAAGAAGAATTTCATAATCGGTTTGTGGCATGTATGATGTCTAATAGCCAACCGACCAACCAATATCAATATTCTTCTTATCACAATGTTGACCCTACTCCTGCCCAATTTTCACAACCCTTCTGTTCCTATCAATCAAATCCGACTTTTCCACCTTCTCTAAACAGTCCTTCTAATCAGTCATTTGGGAGTTTTAATTGTCCACAAGAATTTCAATCTTATACGGAAACCCCTTATCGACCCAAGTCTAGTTTGGAGCAGACATTAGAAAAATTTCTGAACCAATTTAGGAAGGAAATGACAGAGTGGGGGCAAGCAAATAATTCCGAATTAGCTAAAAAAAATTCAATGTCTAATTCGGGCATAGGACAAAATGAGAATTTGGGTAGTGAGAGAGAACTGTACACCTTTCCTAATCAAACATTCCCTTTCCAAACTGAAATCCACAACCCTAGTTTCATAGATTCATCGAGTACACCAAATGATTCACCAATGGACGATAGAATGTATGAGAAGTTGTGTGATAATGCAGTGTTTGATTTACCCGACTGTGAAGGGTCCATTTTGAGTGAAACAATGCCAAATTCTTGTGATCTCTACACCTCCACTCTTGAACCAAAATTGATTGAAAACCATACTTTGAATGAGGTGTTTGAGAATTTTAACCTTCACTTGAATGAGGTGATTGACGTTGGGGATATATTGATTGATGAACCCGAAGTTTTGGATGAATTTGTCCCACCAATTCATCAGATCCTTTCACTTCCTTATGGTCATCATCTTGAGCCTTTAATTCTTCCCGAACCCCAAATGCGTCTTGAAGTTGATGATAATCGTATAACCGAAGATCAGACCGAAATTCATCCTTCATCTCCCATATCTGGTTTAGTGACACTCGACACATCAATAGGTTTACCCATTTCATCTTCCACTCTTTCTGGTTCTTCTTCTGTTCCTGAAATGATAGTGAGTGTTGATGAATCACAATCCGTTAATTCAATTTCAATAATACCAGAAAGTCAACTTGATTTGGATACTTTTGAAAATGAGGTAGATGAGTTTTTTGAGTCTTCTACCTCCATGTATTTTGACAAATCAAGTATGGTAAAATCTGACACAAAATTTATTGACAGCAAAATGTTTGATCACATCATCGATGAAAGTTTTGAAGAACTTTTTGCTGACGAACTTGCATTCCTAAACAATATGGATTTTGTGATTGATCAACCTCCACCTATAGAAGTTGAACCGCCACCACTCATTCTTCCTAATCATTCATATTCTCCCTGTCATTCATCCTCATTCTTTCATTTCTCTAATTTAAAACTCAAACCCTTTCTAGACCACCACTTATCTCTTCCCCACTTTTTCCTGACTCGATACAACATGTTCTTCCACCGACCTATACGCTACACTGATAAAATCTTTGAATGGTTGGTATTAACTTTTGGTCTTTGTAAAGTCTTATTTTGACCAAATGACTCACCCCCTCTTAAAATGCTTAATATTGTCTAACTCATGTTTGAGGGGGGGTGTATTTTTGGCTCTTGAAAATAACTGTTGTCCTCAATATTGTGAGCCAAAAATAAGTTTGGGGAAGGATTTTCACTTTAAAATATTTTTTCCCCCATTAATAATGTCCTCCCAAGGTTACAGGTTTTTGTGATCCAACAGATAGCAATAATGAGGACACTGTTGAAAACAAGTTTGGGGGAGATTTGTGCTTATTTACGCATCACTGCGCATACTTTGCATAAGCACAAAACATATAATAAAAAAAATTAAAAAAATTGTACATAAATAAGATAATAAAAGATTAGATAATGAAAAATTTCATCCAAAAGATTGGAAAAATTTAAGAAAACCAAGAAAATTAGAAGTTTTCTTAAACGAACTAGTAATAAGTAGTTATGAGCCGTTGTCCCAAGGGTTAGTAAGATGAAGGATGTCACTAATCTGCGGATAAAAATAAGTCTGAAAAATAGTTCGTATTCTGGAAGCCAAACATTTGAATGTTGATACCCTACTATATGCACTTACACATGTCTTGAAACTCGGGATAATAGAGGATACCTTGAAATGCTCTTGTCTAAAAGCCAAAGTATGATGGAAATAATAAATGAATAAAAGATAAAATGGTGTTAAGAAAAAAAATGAACACTGGTTTTGTTATCACCAAGGCAACAATAAAAAAATATAGCGAGGGGGCTTCATCACCTAGTGACTTAGACTAACTGGTCTGGGAGTCACTGCTAAGCCTTAGGTGGTGCAAGACGAGGAAAATGCTAATACACCTAATAAGCAAGCACATGAGTAATCGGTCGGTTAGTACCTCAAGAAGTATTAACGGTCGCATGAAAAATGTGTGAGCAAATCCATCTAAATATTCATCAAATTAAAAAGTACCGAGGCAGATGGACAAGAGTATGATAGCTTGAATTGAATTCTCCGAGTGTAGGGATGTTCTTTACACACACGTAGGGTTATATGATCGGTGTTTGGAAGAAAGATAGGAATGAAGAATAAAGACGATGTTTTATTGAGGGATGACGTGATTTCTAACATCTTTTCATGACTATTAAGATAGGGCTCATGACAACCGAAAAGCTAGTGTAGTTGGAAACTCTAATTTTCAAAGTCTTTCTTTTATAATTATTATCTTTACATGTAACTTTCATGGTCTTCCTTTTATTATTGGATTTTGTGGGTGCAATCCGCTGAAAACCCTCAGGAGACAACACTTCTCCTACTAGGGACACCTAGAGGTTTAAAGGCTTGTTGCACGTGTTCAGTGCAATCGTGTTGCCTACGAAAGTGTGCTAGTTAGTTTTTCTTTTTCTTTATTTTCTCCTTCTCTTTCTAATAAAACAAGTTTGCTCGAGACGACCAAAATTAAGTTTGGGGGAATTTGATCAGTCGAAAATATTGTATTTTTAACACATCAATTTTCCTACTCTTTGCAATCATCCAAAGGTATTTTGTATAAATAGAGCACATATTAGCAATTTGTCTGCAAAAGACCAAATAACATGTGTTATACGTTATAACCGGCATTTTAAGGGAAATTGAGTGTTTATTATTGCACGCATGATCTTTTGTATATCGCAACACTTGTCTCGAGATTGTGTGCAGGAAATTCCAGGAAAAAGAGCTGGAAGTGCTAAAAGTGCTGATAAAAATACACCAAGTCCAAGACTTGTGATCTGGAAGTAAACAAGAAAGATTTATAAAATTCCAGAGATCATAAAAGTACCATGAAGCCAACAAAAATCAGCACAGAAATTTGCATGCAGTAACTCCACCAATAGGTCACGGATCTGCGGCCAAGTTGGCCTATCCGCCGCGGATCCGCGGCCTGTTAGACACGTCACCAGCTCATTTTTCTCCACATGCCTTCTTGTAACGGCCTAGCTTCCAGAAGACTCTCAAAGACCATGTGGCTTCTTCCAGAAAGCTCTGCATAACAAACTCACTCTAGAATATTCCTTGCAACAACCTTATTCTAGAAGGTTCCTTCCAACAACTTTATTCTAGAAGGCTCTCTCCTACAACCTTCTTCTAGAAGCCTCTTTGTAACAACCTTCCTCTAGAATATTCCTTATAACAATCTTCCTCTAGAATATTCCTTCTAACAACCTCATTCTAGAATATTCCCTCTAACAAACTCATTCTAGAAGGCTCTCTCTAGCAACCTAGTTTTGGAGGGAAGATTCAAATGAGGTGGTTATAAAAATGGATCTAGATCTAGAATTTGGAGGTTGTTGAATTTGGAGGGAAATCAAAATTATAGTGAGATCCAAATCAATTCTAAATCAAATTGAGTGACACAATTTGATCAAAAATCAAGATCCACCGAGTACCGAGCCAAAGCAAGCCTTCAACGAGCCTTTTGAAGCGACGCTGATCTTCATCCGAGCAAGAGATTCACGACGATCCGCGACTCAAGAAGACGATGCGGAGCTAAATTCGAAGATCTAGTTCTCTCCTCAGTTCTTGTAATCTTTGAGTGAATTATAACGAAACATCGAATAATAAAAGGTGAAAATTCTTGATCTTGCTTTTCTTTACATTTGAGCATTATGAAGAGTTCTCAATTCTTGATTGTTTTCTTTTTCATGATGATTGAGTGAAAACTCCGCTTGTGGAGGAATCAAGAAAATAGGTAGATGATGATGACTAAATTCTTGAACGATTCTTAAGTCTTATGAGTTTTGTAAACTTTAGGAAATTGAATCATCGACAATCTAGTTTTGAGCGAGATTCTTTCTTAAATGTTTTCGCTCTTAATTAGAGATCAACGATCGATGATTGAATTTCCTAGAGGCTAGAATTTGAATGCTAATCAACGAAAGGATAAGGGATAGAAGGAGAAACCCTAGTTTCTTCAATAGATCCCTAATCCTCGTTGATCGTCATCGATCTAGCAACAAATCATCGATAGATAAGAATTTGTAATCATAAGTATTCATCATCACTATCAATTGGATCGATTCCTACAAGCCTCATTACAAATCTTGATAATTCATTCGATTTGGACATCTTCTTGAACTTTATTGATTCTTGATTCTAGATCTATTTTCTTTATGTTTCTTGAAATCAAATCTTTCAAATCTTGAATCAATTTTCTTTTATCTTTTCATTTCGACTCATCTAAAACAAAATCAATCAAAACACACATCTCAGTGGACGATCCGTATTCATTAACGCGCTACATCGACACCGTTAATTGATTGCGGTATAAATTTCTTTGGTTGTGATTAAAACTTTTCTATACACATGAAGAAAAGATCAATCAGTTGGCAAACTCTATAACACAATGAAGAAGTTGAAGGATGCCAGCAGGAAGGATGCTCGAGTGGCGCTCGAGGCGATGAAGCTTGCCGAGGTCCGAGCGGTGAAGTCCGTGAAGAGGTATAAGGCATCCGACCAGTTCTACACCGATCTCACTGAAGCATCAGCCATCGTTTGGCACGAGGCCCTCGACGCCGTCAAGGTGTCAATGCCAGAGTTTGCCGACGGTGAGCTCAGCGCTAAGTACCCGCTCTCCGAGGACGTGCCGCAGGGGGCGGGCGCCAAGGTGGTCACAGGGGGCGAAGCAGTCCAAAAGACCGAAGCCCTGGCCCCTGAGGATGGTGTCGAGCAGGGCGAAATCCTGACGGAGCCCACGGCCTGAGCTATCTTCCCTTATGAGTTTTTGTTTTTGTTTTTAAAATTTGGTAAGCCTTCGGACATTTTTGTAAGGCTGAGGAGCCCAAAATACCTTGCACAAATTTGAAATATAAATAAAGTTGAGCTTATTTTCCTCTGCATAAATGTTTGTTTTCTGCGTGAGTACTTTAGCTTGTCAGTCTTCTCCTCCCGCGAGTGTTAGGTCGTAGGTCTATGCCAGGCTTTTTAGGTGACGATCACGCGTCGAGTGTAAGTCGAATAATAGCCAAGTACAGGAAGGTCGTTACGGTACCCTTCCGCTCCCCGGAGTCGAGGTAGCGATCGTTCATTTAGGATGAATCAGAAAATATCCCAAGGCTAGGAATGTCGGTATCAGTCCCTACCTCGGAGTCGAGGTGACGACCACGTGTTTTAGCATGAGTAGAAAATCAGCCAAGTTAGAGTAGGTCGGCCATAACTGATTCTTTCTCAATGTGGGTCCTAGATCCATGTCTTCGTAGGGTAGGAATCTACCTCTCAGAGATTAGCCGAGCAGGAATATGCACGGTGGCCTCTGTTGGAGGGATTTAGATCCTTAACGTTGATGGGTAGGAAGCTACCCGCTAGGGATGGACCGGGAAGGAAAACTGCTCAGTGGCCTCATTAAGAGGGCTGTAGATCCTTAGCGTAGATGGGTAGGCAGCTACCCGCTAGGGATGGACCGGGCAGGGAAGCTGCTCGGTGGCCTCGAGAGGAGGGATTTAGATCCTTAGCGTAGTTGGGTAGGAAGCTACCCGCTAGGGATGGGCCAGCAGGCAATTGCTCGGCGGCCTCGTGATGAGGGCTTTAGATCCATAGTGTTGTTGGGCAGGAGGCTACCCTCTAGTGGATGACCGAGTAGGAAGCTACTCGGTCACCTCGTGAGGAGGGCGTTTTAGATCCACAGCATTGTTGGGCAGGAGGCTACCCGCTGGTGGATGACCGAGCAGGAAGCTACTCAGTCGCCTCATGAGGAGGGCTTTAGATCCTTAGCGTAGTTGGGTAGGAAGCCACCCGCTAGGGATGGGCCATCAGGAAATTGCTCGGTGGCCTCGTGATGAGGGTTTTAGATTCAGAGTGTTGTTGGGCAGGAGGCTACCCACTGGTGGATGACCGAGCAGGAAGTTACTCAGTCGCCTCGTAAGGAGGGCTTTAGATCCAAAGCGTTGTTGGACAGGATGCTATCTGCTGGTGGATGACCGAGTAGGAAGTATTCGGTCCCCTCGTGAGGAGGGCTTTAGATCCTTAGCGTTGATGGGTAGGAAGCTACCCACTAGGGATGGACCGAGTAGGGAAGCTGCTCGGTGGTCTCGAGAGGAGGGCTTTAGATCTACAGCGTTGTTGCGCAGGAGGCTACCCGCTGGTGGATGACCGAGCAGAAAGCTACTCAGTCATCTCATGAGGAGGGCTTTAGATCCTTAGCGTAGTTGGGTAGGAAGCTACCCACTAGGGATGGTCCAGCAAGAAATTGCTCAGTGGCCTTGTGATGAGGGCTTTAGATCCACAGTGTTGTTGGGCAGGAGGCTACCCGCTGGTGGATGACCGAGCAGGAAGCTACTCGGTCGCCTCGCGAGGAGGGCTTTAGATCCTTAGCGTTGATGGGTAAGAAACTACCCGCTAGGGATAGACCGGGCAGGGAAGCTACTCGGTGGCCTCGAGAGGAGGGCTTTAGATCCACAGCATTGTTGGGCAGGAGGCTACCCGCTGGTGGATGACCGGGCAGGGAAGCTGCTCGGTGGACCTTTTGCTCGAGAGTTTCCGGCAAAGATTTATCATTGCATCAAACTCGGGGGACGAAGAACCTGGGAAGTCCGTGGCATCTAGGGTTCGTGAGTACCGCCGAAGGGAACGGGTTGATGTTGTATTGGATCGGTTAGAGGAAGTTTCCTCGGTATACCATCGACAAGGCTACCTTAATCTCCGGCCCCTTTGTTGTAATTTTTGTAAGGCTGAAGAGCTCATAATACCTTCTTAATGAATAAAGTTCTTCTTTTTTAATGCGTATTGTCTCTTTTTTCCCCTCGGTATATTTTACACAATTTTTTAAAACAAACTTAGGGGTCTCGAAACCGAGAAAAGAAAAAAGTTGTGGAAAAGGTCTCCTTTATGAGAGGACCTAGCTCAGGAGATTTAATTCAATGTCAATAAGAATTATATTGTTTCAAAAGAAGAAGACATGCTTATTTGTACAATTTGAGTTTTTTGGCGTTGCAGGGCTGAAGGAACTTACACCCTCCGGCGTCTTGTAAGCGATATGCTCCACTGGGTAATGCTTCTACTATGAGGAATGGTCCGTCCTATTTCGGGGAGAATTTATGCAGCCTTGCTGGTCCACAAACTCGTTCTTTCGTAAGACCAGATCTCCTGTCTTGAAGGCCCGATGTTTAACTCGGGCTTTGTAGTAGCGAGCGGTTTGCTATTGATAAGAGGATGCTTTAATCTGCGCTCGATCCCGCTATTCCAATAATACGTCCAAGTTGGTCCGGAGTGCCGAGGTGTTCGCTTCATCGTTGAAGTTTTCGAATCTATAACTAGGCAGTCCGATCTCAGCCGGGACCATCACCTCGGTACCATAGCAGAGGCTGAATGGGGTTTCTCCCGTGGGTGTTTTCTTCGAGGTCCGCAGTGCCCATAGCACCCATGGAAATTCCTCGACCCAGCTGCCCTGTTTTCCTTCCAAGCGAGCCTTGAGTCCACGTATGACTCCTCGGTTTGCTACCTTGGCTCGTCCGTTGCATTGCGGATGCGCGACCGCGCCAAACTTCATTAGTATGTGGTAGTAGCTGCAAAATTCTTTAACTTTGTTGTTTTCGAAGTTGGTCCCGTGGTCGGTAACGATGCACCTCGGGATTCCAAATTGAGAGATGATGTTGTTTTGCAGGAACTTTATAGTAGAGGCGGTGTCTGATTTTCTGATGGGCACGACCTCTATCCACTTCGTGAAGTAGTCTACCGCGACAAGGATGTATTTGTGTCCGCCCGTGCCGGTGGGGAGTTGGCCCACCATATCCAACCCTCATTGGGCAAATGGCCAAGGGGAACTGAGGGGCGTTAGCTCAGTAGCGGGAAGACGAGGTATGTTGCCGTGGAGTTGGCAGTTCTTGCATCTTCTGACGTGCTTCTCGGCATCCTGGTGTATCTTCGGCCAATAATATCCTTGGAGCAGCATCTTTTGGGCCAGGGTGCGGGCCCCTTGAAGCGCTCCCCCGACCCCTTCATGTATCTCTCGTAGAACGTAGTCGGCTTCGTGGGGTCGACGCATCGGAGCAAGAGTTGAGTGTACGACTTCTTGTAGAGGTTTCCATTGCTCCAGATGAAATGACGAGGTTTTGCCCGAAGGTGGCAAGCCTCCCCTCAGTCCTCTGGAAGTATACCATCTTTTAGGAACTTCACGAGGGGCTTCCTCCAATCTTGGCCTTCCTCCTGAGTAGTATATACTTGGAGCGTTACCTCCCCGTCTTCCACGTTGAGCCGTGGCAAGACTTCGAAGAGGATGTTTCTTTTATGGTCGGCAGTATAGGAAGAAGCGAGCTTGCTTAAGGCGTCAGCTTGAGTGTTCAGGGTCTGGGGAATCTGCTCTACCTGGACTTCGTCGAAATTTTTGCGAAGTCTTTTTACCTCGGCCAGATATTTGATCATGAGTGGTTCTCGGGCCTCGAATCGCCAGTTACTTGGCCGACGACCAACACGGAGTCACTGCAAATTCGGATCGTCTTTAGCCCTACCCCGGAGGCGATTCGCAATCTGGCAAACAAACCCTCGTATTCCGCGGTATTGTTCAAAGCTCTGAACCATAGCTTCAAAGAGTATTCCATCTCTGCTTCATCCGGGCCTCGGATGATCAAGCCAGCCCCGCTTCCTTCCTCGGTAGAGGATCCGTCCACTTAGAGCACCCAGTCGGGGATGGAGTCGAGTACTTCCTCGATCGAGGGACGTAGTTCGGGGCCCCGTGCTGCCGCTTCTTATTTAGTAGGAATAGTGCATTCGACCACGAAGTCTGCTAGGACCTGCGCTTTGATGGCCTACCTGGGGTGGTAATTGATGTCGAATTGGGATAATTCCCACCTCCATTTCTCCAGTCGTACCGATGATTCAGGGGAAGCGAGAATAGTCCCTATAGGTCGCTCGGTGAGGACGAGGATGGTGTGCGCCTGTAAATAGTGCCGTAGTTTTCTTGAGGCGACAACAAGTGCTAAGACTATCTTTTTTATGGCCGGGTATCTTGTTTCCGCGTCCTTATGTCACGCCCTGCTTCCCTGTGTACGGATAAGGAGACGTGACGAGACACGCGACGTATTTACTCAAAAGTAAACATGTTAAGCGTAAATAAGAAATATAATAAAAATATACACAAGAATGACATGAGATTTAAATGAACAACAACTTTTTATTTATTAAATATTCTTTACAATACAACTGGAAAGTAAATACAATGCGGAAAGCAATGCCTAAACAATGGCATGAACAGAAAGTAAAGATATATACAAGTGACTAAAGTTCTGGGTCTTCTGCGAACTGCTCCAAGTCTTCTGAGCTGGGCTCGTTCTCCAAAGAGTCGGGTCCTCCTGACAACATTCCAAACAAAGAATAGAAAAGGAATGTCGACAGCGAACAATCGCTCGGTAAGTCCTAAAGAGAGATAGAAATAGACTGAACAGGTAAAGAGAATATATCTGGTATGATGTATGATTATTATGTTAATGCAGTTGTTTGTAAGTTGGTACAGAATGTGCCAGTGTATACGGGATGAGTCCAACTTACCCCGTGGACTATGGTATATAGAGTACAAGGCCCCGTCAAAACCCAGGGACAATGGCAGCGAATATTCAAATTAGGTGCATTAAAGTGACCGTCTCATGCCACTTTTAACACATTTCGTACCAGTCTACCCCTTTAAAAACCCCGTAATATATATTGTGTTGTTTTATAGATGATTTGCAGATAAAAGACTTGCCAAAACCATGATATCAATTGTTCATATAAACGGATAAAGATATAAATCGATAGTCATGTAGACAAGTCAATGTATATCCATGGATCGGTCAAATCAAGTCATGTTGATATAGATTGTATTATGGTATATATGGATTCATGTTGTATTGGAGTTATATTTGGATTGTATTCATGTATAGATTGTATTCCGATTAGACTGAGACTCTGTCTGAGTCAGCGCTTAAACATAATTGGATTCCTGAATTAGGTTTTGGAGTTATCGGTAACTGCTGCACATGGACGGCAGGATTTGTGACTTTTTCCAAGCCAATTACCATTGATAACCCCGTTTTAGTTTTCTACCTTAAATAGGCAAGCACCCACTTTCTCCGGCTCCCTGAGGCTCAAGAGAATTGGTCCCGCTTAAACCTATATTTACTAGGGTCCTTATTGTAAATTAATAAACTTAAAGTGATTTTATGAAAAATAGTTTAGTATACTTTAAAAATAATTCTCAAGTATTTACTTATCGTAATTAGGGTTTTCATAGATGTAATTTTTAAATGTGAAGTATTCTAGTGAATATAAACCTAGATTGAATAGTATATGATATTTCAGTGTAAATTGGAATTGTATGGATTCTTGATGGTATTTTCATGAAATTTATGATTCTTTTGTTTAGAAAACATAGAATTTATTATATATATTTAAAATAGATAATTTTATAATTTTATAAATAATTATAGAAAAATAAATTTATTTATTAAATAGAAATCGCGTTTTGTTAAAAATTGTAATAAAAAAATTCCATCGAGATCGGATGCTCCGTAAGGAGGTCTACATCTTGCTCTAGTAATACCGAGGATGTACGATAACCCGCACCATCCAAATCGGCTTCCCCAAAATGGGTTGTAGAGGCTTAATTGCAAGGAATTTAATTTAAAACAATGTTAAAGAATTCGGTTTTATTAGTTTAAGGTATTTTATTGTAAAATTGTATTTATCCTAAAAATATTGTAAAGAGACAATCGTGCTATGTAATGATGAGTGTTGTGATGAGGTAGGTCATTATCTCATAAGTTTTCTAAAGGTAATATGAGCAAATATATGAAATAATGTCGTAGGTAAAATTTGTGGTATTAAACTGTAAAAGTGTAATAAACATGGTTTTACATGGAGTTTTATGGTGAAATTGGTTTCTAAATTTTAGTTAATATTTAATAAGCAAGGTTTAATAATATGGATCTGTGTTTCTTAAGAAAAATTGTTATTTTAAAGATAATAGAATTTAAAAGTATGTTAACTCCACTTACCGACGTCATTTGAAAAGAGAACTTGTTTAATAGAGAAGAGAGGGGAAAAGAAGGGACTTACTGGATAAAAGAGAGAAGGGAGGTATGGGAAGGGTTTGAAAGCGTCGTGGAGTCATGGTGTCGCCGAATTTGTCCCGAATCGTCGCCGGAAGATGACCTTGGGCTAACTCCACTTGTACATCTTATTTGACTTGAAATTTTTTGAGAGTTTTGATGATAGATTTCAGAATGGAGAGGGCTAGGGTATGGTGTGGTATTTATAGGATAGAATTAGGGTTTAAAGAATTAAAATGAGAATTAAAAATGCATTAAACATTGGATTAAAAGCTCATTTTTAATTCTCTATTAATGTGCAGGAAAAACAAACAGAACTAGGGTAGTGGGGGAGGCCAAAGGGTTTAGGGTAAAAAATTTAGAGGCATTTGGTACGGGGGGCACGGCGGTGCCGGCCCCAAGGCATATCTCGCTGGTCGTTGGTAGGGGTGGGGTCTCTGGATGCTTGCCACGTGTCAGGATCCTTTCATATAAATCAGTGCACATGTTTGATTTCTGAGACTTTTCGTTTTTACGTGTATTGCACGTGTAAACTTTTGGGCTTCCAAAAAGTTTAAAAGAAAAAATCAGCAAAAATAATATGTGGCTGAGGGGATTTGAACACAGGAGCTACGTCACCGCAGCGCAAGGCTTTACCAAAGAGCTACAAGTTCTTTCTTGCTGTTCTAAAACAAATTAAATACTTATAACATATTCAGGGTTTCAAATACTCCATTTAGTACTTTAACTTTAAATATATTTTGTACATTATAAACAGAGTCGTTACACCTTTAAAACGTGGCTTACGTAATAAACCGGCTTTTGTGCACAATCGAATTCCTTGACGAGCGCTGAGCCTGCAGCTTGATCAGAGACCGCGAGGTATAATAATAGCTCGTCGCCTTCGACTGGTCGAGTGATCAGCGGTGGTCGTTGTGAGGCAGCGATATACCGTAGAGGTCTTCATCGGAGAAGATGATGGGCTCGTCCTTCCTACACCCCTTCTAGGGTGGATCGCTTACACCTTCGACAGGGAGGAAATGGCGATTTCTGCCATTTTCTCGAGCGGGACCCGAGGTAACGACCATGATTTGGCCGATCGTTAATTACCCAGGGGCGATTGGGTCTCTTTGTTCTCGTTCCGCCTGCCGTTTGTTTCTTAGGTACTTCGCCAAGTGGTCAGAGCGGATCAACTCCTCAATGTAGTCGCGGAGTTTGTTTGCAGTTCTCAGTCAGGTGCCCTTGCGTCCTATGGAAGGCACAGTAAGGGCCACGGAGACGTTTTCCCGCCCTCTGGGTAACTGGCGGGAGCTTAAAGAACCTTTCTCCCTTCGCTTCCTCCAACAGCTCGGTCTGGGACATGTTAAGAGGAGTGTACTCCTGGAACTTCGGGGAGTAAGGTTTTGGTCAGTCGATCATCTTTTTCTCTTCTCTACCCCTCTTCTTTTGGTTGGCTTGGTTGCCTCTGGGCAGATTCGAATTCACCTCCGATTCGAGTTGGATCTCCCGCTCGGTCCAAGTTTTTACTTCGACCATGGTCTTAGGTTGCGCTAATACAAAAGAGCGGAGCCACTTTTTATGCCTAAGACCCAACCTTAGTGCGGTGATAACCGTCTCATCACGGTGCTTGGGGACCTTGAGGAGAGCATTGTAGAAGCGAGTGACATATCCCTTAATGGATTCTTTGTCCCCGCTCTTTATGGTGAAGAGGTAATCGACCGGCCTCTTCTGTCGTCTGTTCCTGATGAAGTGATCGAGGAGCTGGGTGGCAATCTCATCAAAGGTCGAGATGGAGCGGGGCGCCAGCCCCCAGAACCGGTCCCGACTTGCCCGAATTAGGGTGGTGGGAAAGCGCGGCATTGAGCTGCGTCCGAGTTATCTTGGAAGCTTATGCCCGCTGTAAATGCGTCCAAGTGGTCTTTTAGATCGGACTTCCTGTCAAAGAGCGCCACCTTGGGCGGCTTGTTCTTGGATGAGACACGTTCGGCCAGAAATTCCTCGGTGAAGGGCTTCGTGAGAGAATCCGCGGAATACCCAACCCCTTCGCTGGACGGATGGCCGTCTCGCCGTATACCCTCGATCTTCTTTTCGAGGGCCTTGAGTCGGTGGTTGTAACCCGAGGATTCAGCACGGTCAGAGTGGCGACTGACCCCGCTCCTGGTCTGCATGGCGGTGCGGGTTCGATTCAGCTCTATCGGATTTCTCAGATCCTCGGGCAAGGTTCTTCTCGAGTAGTTCTGACATGCACCTCCACGGTCTTGATGCAAGTAGGGGCATCGGTCATGCCTGGAAACAGATGAGCTGACTGACACCTCCTCAGAGGGTGTGGGTGCACGTCGGACTTTGGGGCGATAGCCCAGTCTTCCCCGAGACCGGGGTGTGGAGCCTTCCGGAGCCCAGCGGGTCATGGAATCATGGCCCGCGCGTGAGCCGTGGTTGCTGGAAGTGGTATGCCGGCGCTCGGTGACGCTGAGGGGAGAGTGGGCATTGGCCCTCCTATGTATGTCGTTGTTTCGGAGGGGGACCGCGACCTGGTGAGCAGGGCCCGCCGCCTGAACGCTGACGAGGGCGTCCACCATCGACGTGAGTTCGTCAATTCGAGCCGATAAGACTTTGATGAGGTTTGGAGGGGGAAGAACTGCTAACACCTCCGTTGTGGAGGGCGTGGCGGCTCATGTTGGGATCATTATGGTCGTCGCTCTCCATTGGATCGAGGGCGGAAGACCAACTTTTATGGTGGAACAAAAAAAGTCTTTCATTCCCACAGACCGCGCCAACTGATGGAGGATATGATCTCCTTCAGATGCTATCTTCCGTCGATCTATAGCGAGCGTTGTTGAATGGTTGAGATCTGAGTTGAAGGTTGTCTCCTAGAGTGTGTGGATCTCAATGGGTTGAGTTTGAGGTGGAAGCCGAGCTACCTGCAAGTAAGTCCCGGGGTGGGTGACCACCGTAGGACCCTCCGATGATCAAGTTAGAGCCGAGGAATATTGGCAGAGTAGTGGCTTATTGGAATCAATTCGCGTTCCTTAAGTCGTCTGAGAGAGGGTTTTTTATAGTGGTTACATGGAGCGAGCAGGTGCGAGATCTTCGTCGTCAGTTACGCCCCTGACGTTACGCCTGCATGAATGATGGGATTCCTCCATTAATGATGGGATATTCTCATTAATGGGGGAATGCGCCAGCGTGGGATGTGGGACGTAGGGCGGAGATTATCTCGCTTTGGTGAGATACGCGGGGCCGTTGCGAAAGCGCTAAGGATCTGCGTTCTCGTTTGATCGGGAGAGTTGGGGAGGCTTAGCTCGATGGATGGCTTGGAGAAGAACCGGGAGGTCGAGGAAGCTCGGCATGTCATGGGCTCAGAGACATGTCAGGGGCTCGGAGACGAGCCGGGAGGCCGAGGAAGCTCGGCATGTCAGGGGCTCGGAGACGAGCCGGGAGGCCGAGAAAGCTCGGCATATCAAAGGCTCAGAGACGAGCCGTTGGTAGTTTCCTAGGTGAAAGTGGAATGTATTCAGGGAGGTCTCCTAGAAAGTTGGACACGTTCTTCAAGATGAAGTCCTGAGGAATCCTCATAATGCAACTCATTTATTCGACCTCTGTAGCCTTCGGGACACGTCATCCTCCACGTGTCACAACATTGAGGAGATACCACTTGTGAGCATCATCACCATCTATCCCTCTATCATCCTTCTCTCAAACTCATCCCCTCCTCACCTCTGGCAACCCCCATCACCACTGGAGCCTACACTCGCCATTGCATTGACACCGACGAGCTCCTTGAGCAACTCACTGACAACCCCCATCTCATACAACCTCCAACTCTCTCTCTTTCTCACTACCCCGACCTCCTCTTTGCCACCCTCTAAACAACCATCGCCATAGCCACTCACCACCACCAAAACCCATCGTCGACCTCCCTCCTATCACCGCCACCCATGCGAGCCACCACCAACACCCCCGACTCCCTGCTGCCAACACCCCCACGACATAACACCCGAGCTCGAACACCCCAAACCTTAGCCATTGCCGCCACCGTGTTGCCACCGCCGCTGCCGTTCATCGCCTCTATCGGAGTCATCACCATCGCAACCATCAAACCATCGCAGGCAATTGAATTCCACTTTCTTATCATTCTATAGATATATATAGTTAGGATTGTTTCGTACCTAGCGATCCAAGTTGTAGCAATTCTGTTAGTGACCAGCAAAGAGCATTAGCAATGACACCCTCGCTAGACTAGCAGGAACTGTTCATTCTCTTAAGCAAGAGAAGCAACAAAGGCTTTCAAAAGTTTGTATATAAATCACCCATGCTTTGCTTACTGGTTTTATGAAAGAAAAATAAACTTCTCTTACCCATATATTGCTCTAATATATTAACCTCATACAGGTAGGGGAATGATGGAAGGTGAAGTATTTGTAGTTAGAATCCTCAACCATCTACATTCTCGAAGGGACAGTTGGTAACAACTATGTTTGTGTGTGCATTTTCATGGGCATGTCTCTATGTGCTACCAACCAAAATCTTGGTATTGGATTACGCGGGATTGATAGTGATTTGATAAGAAACTCAGTTTGGAATTGTATGTCATTTGCAGGAATCAAATTCCGCCTACTTTGATTAGCCACAACCTAAATTTGTAAATGAAATGAACATGCACGTAACATGCTTGATAAATTGTCCAAACATAATTTAAATGCTCACATTCATGATCACTAGTTTTATTTACGGTTAACTAATACCGTGTAGAAATTTAGGTTCAAAACAACGTAGTTTCGCACATGTAATTATGCCCCCGAAAGGCAATAATAAATCTGGAATTTACTGTACACGTCTACGTATTAAATTCATAATAAATAATATATATCGTATCTTGATGTGATTAGGGTCGTTATGAAGTAGACTGGATAATCTATAGACCTATGGTAATTTTGACTGAATATTTTTTATTTACGATATCGCAAACTGAAGGAGAATACGGCTCTGGACTGCAGTCCAGAGAAGTATAATCTGTTAATATCTGTCTTTAAACCCATGTACATCATTGTTTAAACATGAAAATGTGTGGGGTCCAATATAGTTGCATAACATATTGAGTTAACTTTTACATGCTGCTGGTTTCACTAAATTTCATCGCTGTTTGATATTTATAACACAATTTATATTGTCAACGTATCCTGCTGATTTCTGCAATAACAAATTATATATATTGACATTAAACAGATCATATCTCCCTATATACAATGGATATTAATGTTCTGTCTATTGCGTTGAAAACTTAACCGATAAATCTAGTTTTCATTGAACTGTAGCTACCTCTAATTTTGAACATAACTTATAGCAAACTGCGTTCAAATTTAGACATCAAGTTCTGAAACTGGAATTCTAGCAGTGAACATCTGTTTTAAAATGAGCGTAACTCCTTAACCAGTGCTCCGATTGATGAAACCAATTTTTCTTTGTAGATAAATGAGTCTACTGTTTATTACTTTTATATCGTTTCACCTTATTCTGTACGTATAATTTATTGTAGAGTTTACAACTTGAATGACACGACTGTCCTATTTAACTTGAAGTATATTGACATCATGACCTGTGACTGCTTTACACCAATTATTTAGTAACTGTTTATATTGAGACTCTAGCGACTGCTTTGTATATTCGATTGATAAGTGTTAGTAACTGGGTTGTGACAAGTATGATAGCGGACCAGTGATTGAAAGTGATACTAATAAGCATGAAAGTGTAACTGAAAAGTGAAAGTGATACGTACTTGTACACAACCCATCTAATACCCGAACATTTACTTTAACCTGGAGAAAATGGGAAAATCGAGGGTGGAATCGAACCTGTATTTAGCAAGGTTTACTGCTTTAGAGGATGATCATTCGATATTAGTGATATATACTGATTAGGTAGTTGTGTCTAGCGGCACGGTTGACAGGATTATGTCTCGGGCACAGTTTTAATCGTAGTCTCGGGTATACACGAGATCCTTGCTAAACATGAGGATACATTCCATCGATCGATTTCAACTAACATAAAAACTATTAGATTAGCGACATGTATATTACTTTAGACTAGTGCTATAGTTCATATGTGATACTGATTATTGTTCATAACATATACATTCTTGTGTTACTGTTCTATAGCTCTAGTTCGTATTTACTGTTCTTGCCACACTGAGAGATATTATTATATTATTATATTGCGTCGTCCTGACGATCTGAGTATGCATGCTCAGAGAAAGAAGTGGACCCAGCTTAGAGTCGGACCTGCCTTATTTCGCGGAGATTTAGACTAGCGACACCAGATCATCGTTCATTCTGCTTTCTTAGGAGAGTAATTTGTGTCATTGGTTAGTTGTTTATTTAACCGCTTATATTCTTGTACCAGACTGTTATATCTCTTTACTTTATGTTGTATTTACTGCTTACCATGTCCTGCTAAAAGCCGAAATATGACTATGGCGGGATTATTCCTTGACCGTAGGAGTATGGCTGGCCTAGTCACTCATCGTATTCCGTATTTTGGGAAGCGGGGCATGACAATCTCTATAGCCTGGTTTGGCAATGTGGTTACTGTTTCTGAAACTTTGCTTTCGTAAGGTTTCTATATTAACTCAAAAAATTGAAACTATAGCTCGTTGACAACCAAAATAGAGTTTTCTTACCATGGTTTCAAAAAATTCCAAAAACTTGAAACCCTAATTTTCTAAATTCCCAAAAGAGTAAGGTTTTGGATTGTTTCATACCATCTCTTTTTACTGTCTCTTTCAAACTTGAAAAAAGATTTTTTTAACCGGCACACAACACACCCACTCACACAACACAGACAAACACACAGCACACTAACCATTGGAGCGGGACATAACTCACAACGTCCGGTGCCCACATCCGGGCTTCGTCCTATTGTCAGCGCGTAACAAATCCTTAATAATAAGTCATGGGTTTCTTAGGAACCACCCATGTGATACAAACACATGTTTTTTCCCTTTGCGTATACCAATCATAAAGTAAACTCTGTCATTAATTAGCTATCCTTAGTTGACCTCCAAATGATTAGCAGGTAGAAAATACTACCATCAGCGTTATCTAATCATACACTGGTTTTTATTTTCTTCCTGCTTAGACAATTGTATTTAGAATAATCGGAGATGAATAACAAAATTTATTTAGCCAACGAATATGAATGATCCAAACTGATGAGGCTCGATATCGGTGACTCTCCAGATGCTAACACGTTGCAGATGACGTGTCCCAGAACCTACAAGAAAGGATCAAGAACTTCAGTTGGGATCACACCTCGGGCCCCCAGCCCGAGGAGTCTCCCGACCTTCGGTGGCCTTCCAGACCACCCCCGGCTCGCCTCCGAGCTATCACAGAACCAAGATGCCTCGGCCTCCCGCTCGTGCCCGAGCCTCCCGCCGAGCCCATCTTCCTCGGTCTCACCAACCGACCCACAACACTGATCATAGGCACCTCCGCTATGGCTCCGCGAATCTCGCCATGCGCGAGATATCCGCCGCCCATGATCCCGCGTCCCACGCCATCACGATCCCCCATCAACGAGCCAGTCTCGTCATTAATGCGGGATCCCGCCTATCATGTGGGCGTGACGCCAGGGATGTAACGTCCGGCGTAAATCTCATGCCCGCCTGCCCATTACTGTCGCTATATAAACCCCTCTCTCATTCGATTAAGATAAGCCAATTTCACTTCAATAGGCCGTTACTTTTCCAAAATACCTCGACTAACTTGATCGTTGGAGGGTCCTCGGTGGCACAACCATCCCGAGACTTCTTTGCAGGTAGCTCGGCCCAAACCTCACAAAAACCATTGAGATCCACACGCTCCTGGAGTCAATCCTCCAAATCCCATCCCAGCCGTCTATCAGCGCTTGCAGTAGATCAACGGAAGAGAACATCTGAAGGAGATCCAGAGATCCATCAGTTGGCGCCGTCTGTGGGAACCTAGTTCCACTCAACAAAAGTTCATCTTCCAGTCTCAACTTCATGGCGAGCGATCACCGCGACGATACAAGCACTATCCGCCGCCTATCCCACAACGGAGGCACGGACGAATCTTCTCCCCCGAATGCCATTAACGCCCTAGCCGCTCAGATAGACCGGCTCGCGTCCGTCATGGATGCCCTCGTCCGTGTCCAAACAGCCGGACAAACTCCCCAGGTCACCGTTCCCTCACCTCGAGAATGAGACCCCTACAGAGGGAGAGAAGACTCTGCCCGCGTCGGCACTACGACCACCACCTCGCTGTCTCCGGCAGCCGCAGATCCCTCGGGCTGACATATTCAATGACCCGCTGGGCGCCGCACGGCTCAATGCCGAGATCCGTCGCCAGAGCGCCTCGCCCCGAGCTCCATCATGCCCATGTCCCTCCCGAGGAGATGTCGGTCAACTCGCCTGTGCCCAGGCATGATCGGCACCCCCTCCATCGACGGGGTTGCAAGGACGGGACTTGTCCCGGTAGCTCGAAGACGACCTCGCCAGGGGACCTAAGGAACCTCATCAAACGGAACTGAGGCCATGGCTAGGCTCAGATCTCCGGCAGCAGAGGCCAAAAATCAGACTGTACCGAATCGTCGGGATACCACGGCCGGCTCGACGCCTTCGAAAAGAAGATCGAAGGCATGCATCGGGAATGTCGCCATTCAAGCGACGGGGCTAAATACGCCGCCGACTCGCTCACGAAGCCCTTCACCGAAGAGCTACTCGCCGTCCATGTCTCCTTCCGGAACAAGCCCCCGAAGGTCACACTCTCCGACGGAAAGTCCGACCCGAAAGACCATTTGGACGCGTTCACGGCCGGGATGAGTTTCCAGGACTGTGCCGACACCGCACAATGCCGCACCTTCCCCGCCACTCTCATCCGCTCTGTACGAGACTAGTTCCGAGGACTCGCACCATGCTCAATCTCCACCTTCGATGAGCTGGCCACCCAATTCCTCGGCCACTTTTTCAGGAACATGCGGCAAAAGCGGACCGTCGACCACCTCTTCACCATAAAGAGCGGGGATAAGGAGTCCTTCAAAGGGTACGTTACCCGCTTCTACAATGCCCTCCTCGAGGTCCCAGAACACCGGGACGAGACGGTCATTACGGTCCTCAGGTCAGGTCTTAGGCACAAGGAGTGGTTACGCTCCTTTGCATTAGCGCAACCTAAGACCATGGCCGAGATAAAGGCCTAGACCGAACGAGAGATCCAGCTCGAGTCCGAGGTGAACATAAATCTCCCCCGGACAGAGCAAACTGAGTAGAAGAAAAGGGCGAGGGAAGAGAAGAAGAAGATTGAGCGGCCAAAGCCATACTCCTTGAAGTTTCAGGAGTACACCTTGCTCAACATCTCCCAGACGGTACTGCTGGAGGAGGCAAAGGGTGAGAAGTTCTTCAAGCTCCCCTCAGTCTCGCGCAAGGCGGAAAAGCACACCGGGACCCCTACTGCGGCTTCCACCTGTCCCAGGGCCACTCCACAGAGAACTGCAAGCAGCTCCGAGACTACATCGAAGAGCTCATCCGTTCGGAGCACATGGTAACATACTTACGAGACAAGCGGCAGACTGACCGTAAGCAAGAGCAACGTCCCCCTCCCGGTGAATTGACGATCGGCCAGATCATGGCCATATCAACGGGGGGTACGGCTAAGACCGACGAGGCTCAGCACCCCTCGTCGATCGAGGCGACTGGCAACCACGCGAGGAAGAAGGCCAGGGCAACCGAGCTGATCGTTTTTACCGACGAGGACCTCCACGGTATATCCCTGCCAGGTCTACCACTACGAGGTATAGATGATACTGGTCGACTCGGGAAGCTCGGCGGACATTCTATTTTATGACTACTTCCTGCGTATAGGACTCATCCCGTCGGACCTAAGGCCGACCTCCCACGTCCTGTCAGGATTCACCAATCACTCCATCTCAGCGGAGGGGCTCCATCCCGGCGGAGGGGGTAATTACTCATCAATTTAACATCAGGGAGGCCGGCCGTACGTGCACCGTGCTTGTGGAATTCATCGTAGCAAGAATCCCGTCGGCCTACAACATCCTCCTCGGTCACCCAACACTCAACTCCCTCCGCGCCCAGATATCGACATACCACCTGGCGATGAAATTCCCGCTCAACCAAGGCGGGATAGGTCGGGCCTACGGAGACCAACAAACTGCAAAGGTTTGCTTCACGGCAATATCTACGTCTGAGCGGCCAAACAACGATGTTGAGGGAGAGGGTGACATCAGGGGTTCTCTGGACACTCGAGACGAGCAAAAAGAGGTCCGAAGAACCCCGGTAGAGCCACTGACAGAGGTCCCCCTCGTCGAAGGTGATGACGAACAAGCCGTTCAGGTCAGGTCGCTTTTAACGGGGGCTCAGCGAGACAACCTGGTTCATTTCCTCAGAAACAACTCTGACGTGTTCACCTGGGCACCTGCTGACATGCCTGGGATCGACCCCAAAATCATATCTCACAAGCTCAGGGTAGATCCTACGACCCGACCCGTCAGGCAGAAAAAACGAAGTTTCGTCTCGATCAAACAGAAAGCGATCGAGGACGAGGTAGACAGGCTCCTCGCCGCAAACTTCATTAGAAATGTTCACTACTCAGAATGGCTGGCAAACGTAGTCCTGGTCAAAAAGTCAAGCAGAAAGTGGCGCATGTGCATCGACTTCACCGACCTCAATAAGGCCTGCCCAAAAGACAAATATCCCCTCTCTCGGATAGATCGGCTTGTCGACAGCCCGGCAGGCCACGAGCTACTTAGCTTCATGGATGCTTTTTTCGGCTACAACCAGATCTGTATGAATCCGACAGACGAGGATCTCACCATATTCACAATAGACCGGGAGGTATACTGCTACTAGGTGATGCCATTCGGCCTCAAAAACGCCGGAGCTACGTACCAACGCTTGGTCAATCGCAAGATTCAAACAGCAAATCGGCAGGAACATGAAAGTCTATGTCGACGATATGCTAGTCAAATCGATCTCATCGAGCGAACATGCCAAGGATCTGGGCGAGGCCTTCGACGTCCTCCGCAAGTTCAAGATGAATTTGAACCCCGCCAAGTGCGCATTCGGGGTCACCGGGGGAAAGTTCCTCGGTTTTATGGTCACCCACCGTGGAATCGAAGCTAACCCGGAGAAAATCAACACCATCCTCAACATGGCCGCGTCCAAGACTAACGTTGAGATCATGCGGCTGACGAGGCGGGTAGCCGCTCTATCACGTTTCATGTCGAGGTCTAGGGTGAAGTGCCTCCCGTTCTTCAAGGCTCTAAGGAAAATTCCAAGGTTCGAGTGGTCGGAGGAGTGCCAGACCGCCTTTGACCAATTGAAGAGGCACCTTGCGACTCTACCGCTGCTCACCCGACCGGTTGAAGGGGATGAGCTATCGCTATATCTGGCGGTATCCGACCAAGCAGCGGGCGCAGTGCTCGTCCGAGAGGTCGACGGAGTCCAGAAGCCGGTATACTACGTGAGCCACGTCTTCAAAGACGTAGAGACGAGGTACCCAGCCATAGAGAAGATCGTCTTGGCACTCATCGACACTATTTCCAGGTGCACACCATCCTCGTTCTTACCGAACGCCCTTTGGGTGCTATCCTCGCCTCACCCGAGTCTTCTGGCTCTTGGAGAAGTGGAGGTAGAAGTTGTCCCAGTTCGACATAAGGTACCGCCCAAGGCAAGCTATCAAGGCACAGGCCCTGGCCGATTTTGTCGCCGAGTGCACCATCCCCAGCAAAGAGCCGGAATCAACGCCGACCCCCGCAGCCCAACCCTCGGTCGATGGGAATCCCGATTCCGTCCCTGATTGGATACTTTATGTTAACGGGTCCTCGACCGAGGAAGGCTGTGGTGCCGGCCTCATCATTCGGGGCTCGAACGAGGCAGAAATGGAGTATTCTCTGAAGCTCGGGTTCAAGGCCTCGAATAACGCGGCAAAATACGAGGCCTTGCTGGCCGGGCTGCGCATAGCCTCTGGACTGGGGCTGAAAATGATTTGGGTCCGCAGCGACTCAGCCCTAGTCGTTGGCTAAGTGACCGGCCGATTCGAGGCACGGGAGCCTCTGATGGTGAAGTATCTTGCCGAGGTAAGAATACTGCGAAAGGACTTCCACGAAGTCCAGGTGGAGCAGATCCCCAGACAGCTAAATGCCCAGGCCGACGCCTTGAGTAAGCTGGCTTCATCTTATATGGTCAACAGCAAGAGGAACATCTTCTTCGAGGTCTTTCCACGGCCCAGCGTGGAAGACGGGGCAACAGTACTTCAAGTATATACAGCCCGGGAAGAAGACCGGGACTGGAGAAAGCCCCTCGTGGAATTCATGAGGGAAGGTACGGTTCCAGAAGATCGGGGAGAAGCCTGCCGTCTCCGAGCCAAAGCTCGTCATTTCGTTTGGAGCAATGGGAACCTCTACAAGAAGTCTTTCACTCAGCCCCTACTCCGGTGCATCGACCCCCATGAAGCCGACTACGTCCTCCGTATGTAAGGCTACGGCAGCGCCCCGGCCGTCAATCCAATGGCTAAATGCGGAACAAAAACTTTTCAAAACGGCGCTAACGTAACCCTAAAACCCGGATCGTGCCATTAACCCTATACTAGTAAACAGAAAAGAGTTTGGAGAGATTATACCGATCGATTCGTGTCCCTCGGTCTTCAATCTCTGCGCCAAGCTCCTCATGGCTGCCCCTGAATAAGTTCGCTCTCCGGTCTCTCTCGTCGAAGACGATCCACATCAAGGATTAGTAATACGGGCTCCCGCTTCAAACTGAAACAACTCGAACAACTAGTTTGCTAACCTAGGTGCTCAAGATGAAGTAGAGATAGTGTGTGATTATTTTGTCTCAATACACTCTAGGATTCTCAACACATGAGAGGGATAGAGTGGAGGTTGAAGAAGATGCCCATGATGGAAGTTGATAGCTCAAGGAAATATCAAATGAGCAAGCTTAGCAAATGAAAATGAGATGGCTCAAGAAAAATATGATGGCTGCCCTCTAATGAGTGAGTGAGTGTTTTTGATATATTGTTGTGTGTTAATGAGCCTCACACACTCACAAAATATCTCTACACTCACACACTCACATAAATATCTAAGCTCACCCAAAAAATATCCTATCCATGACAAAAACCAAGCCATGCCAAGAATGAGTCACATATTCCACCATTAAACATTTAAACTAAAATTTTTAATCAAGAAAAAGAAAATGGCATCATCTAAAGTTATCTTGTAACGAATTATAAGAATACCCCTCATCCGTATATACATACCCGCATCCGACTGAATACGAATACTACAAGACGAAAGTAATTCAACCAATCTAATACTAGGATCCGGCTTAAACCAAAGCCCACTAGTATGATCCGTCCGATCATGATCCGTGCATGAGTGCACGTATATCATCGAACCCTGCCATAAAACCATACGGCCTCTACAACGTTTCGCCCAACCTAGGGAAACCCCCTATGTGGGACTCTAAAGACTCGTCAATACGCTGGCAGTGGGTTCCCTGATTAAAAATCAGGAACTACCTCAATGAGGTATCACGTGCTCACACGTGACCAATGGTCACGTGTTGACACTTGATGATTAAAACAGAAATGAAAACAAGCGGCTGAGGAAGTGACTTAATTGGGGGTCGCGTGCCCACACGTGACCAGGGGTCACGTGTCCACACGTGACCAAGGGCCTTACAGTTTAACAGAATTAAATTCTAAACTCCTCTAAATCTTTCAAAATGGAAAAGGGTTATAGGGAACCGTTGGATTAAAAATCCAGGGGTGATTAAAATCACCAATTTATGGAAAAATCTTAGACAAGAAAAGATTTCCCTAAATCTCACCGAAAATAACAAACAGAATATCTTTGGATTGAAAATTCAACGGTGAATAAAATTCACTGAATGATCTAAAGGATCATATTAATTATAAAAACAAACAAAATATTTCATTGAAAGATTTACTAAACAAATTGATTCTTTTCCTTCTCGTATAAATAGGAGCCAAGAGGAGAAGAAATAGATAGAATTTTGGAATCTTGAAATTTCAGAGAGAAAAGAAAAGAGAATTTAATTCTCAACAAAGAAAAAACTAGGTGAGAAAAAAAAGGGGATCAAAACTTCAAATAGAGAATTTAATTCTCAAAATCTAAGAGTTTAACTCTTCTGCAAAAAAGAACTTAGTTCTTTCTCTACAACCACACATTTCACGGACTGTGGGGTCCTTAAACCCATGGACTATGCTGTCCTTAATCTCGACCGTGATGTCTTAAAACTAACAACGGACTGTGGGGTCCTTAAACCCATGGACTATGATGTCCTTAACCACGACCGTGATATTTTAAAACTAACAACGGACTGTAGGGTCCTTAAACCCATGGACTCTGATGTCCTTAACCTCGACCGTGATGTCTTAAAACTAACAACGGACTGTGGGGTTCTTAAACCCATGGACTATGATGTCCTTAACTCGACCGTGATGTCTTAAAACTAACAACGGACTGTGGGGTCCTTAAACCCATGGACTATGATGTCCTTAACCTCGATCGTGATGTCTTAAAACTAACAACGGATTGTGGGGTCCTTAAACCTATGGACTATGATGTCCTTAACCTCGACCGAGATGTATTTAAACTAACAATGTACCGAGATGTCCTTAAACTAACATTGGACCGTAATGTCCTTAAACTAATCGACTGCAATGTCACTAAACTAAACAATAGAGCCCAAATGCTCTCTTGTCGGATCTAAACGATCCTGTTAAATTGATCTTAGTCTAAAATGAGACTAATGTATCCTTAACAAACGTTTAAGTTGATCTTAGTCTCAAATGAGGCTAACGTATTCTTAAACCCAAACCCCCAAACCCAAATCTAAGAAAGATACGGATTTGGACTAGTCCACGCCCTACGGGCGACAACATAAATTAGTCTCCGTATACAATCCACGGGCAACCAAACACAAAACAAACACCCACGACACGAAGTGACCATCTGGAGAAGGAGAAAGTTGTTATCGCGATGCGGTAGCGTAATTAACTGCAAGGGCTTGCGCCTGCAGGGAAGAGCATCCCTACAATCAAAAACCCCTCAAACGCGGAGGAATCTGACGAAGTCTGCTACATTCGTCGCATCCGTTTAAACCTTCGATACATGGTGCCATAAATCAACTTGGCATCTTCGGAGAGGTGGACGGATAGCACCAATTAGCATCTGCCCCGAAATTCAGGCTAGACGTTTATCGCGTCTTTATCGCGTCTTTCGGCGGGGAACAGATTCTGGCACGCCCGGTGGGATCTTTTCCTCTTTCCACTCCACACTTCGTGTGTCGTGTTCGCGAATGAATCGCGGTTTGCTATGGTTGCCTATGGATTCGAGGTACTAAGATTTGGTGTCTTGCTCCGTGCAGAAAAGACAGAAGATCAATGGCTTCAAACTGCACAAACTGCAACAACGGCAATAACTCTCACTCCGTCCCCGCCGGAAGAGTGACTTACGGGCCTCAAGCGGCTTCCCTGTTCACGATGCCGGTGGAACAGGTCACTCAGGCCACCACTGGATTGTTTTTTGGGACCATGCTCCCACCGATGAGTTTCAGCGCCCCTGTGCCAACACCAGAAGCTTCCAAGAGGTCGGTCTTTGATCGGCCTACAACTACTGCAGCCCCTCTCAACGGGTCGTCCAGCTCCAGCGCCTCGGTCTTTACCAGATTGGGCCAAAGTTCATGCGAGCCCATGATGAAGCCTACAGTTCCAGAAAAAGTTATTCCGAAGAGAGTAGCCATCCCCGCTCCCGAAGTCGTCAAGGAGGCTTCTCCTGCCAAAGGGTCGGTCTTTACAAGACTGACTATCCTTGCTCCCACTCCTGCTTAAAAGTCTGTCTTCGACGGATTGACTACCGCTACTCAAAAGACGTCAGTCTTCAAGAGGCTGACATCGGCGGCGCCTCACCTGAACAGGGGGCAAGACAAAGCCATCCCCTTCGCCGAACCAACCGCAACAGCTCGACACGCTTGACGTCGCCACTGGCGCCGAGTAAGGAAGGCTGGGGGCAACTCCCCCTCTGGGCTAACTCCACCAGCTCCAACGGTGGAAGTTAATGCTGCTGTTCCAACCGGGAACAGTTTTGAGCTGCTGAACAAGGTGCGCAGGAACTCGCCTACCGCCGTACTGAAAAGATCTCCGCCACCGGTGGAGACTGTCACAGAAATAAAGCCGGAGCAGTCCCCTCAACGGCTGTCTTCCAAAGTTTACAAAATATGGCGACAAGTCCGAGAGTCGGTAGTTGATCAAGACTATCCCCACCGGCAGAAGAAGCTGAAGGTCTGACAGGAAGAAAACCGTCCTGTTAAGCCACAGAAGGCGACGGCTACTCGGCTGCCCACTGCAACGCCCCCCTCAACTTCGACCGCTCATAAGAGGAGAAGGCCGGAGAAGATCCCCATGTCTGCGACAAATGTCAAGGGCACTAAGCCTAAATGCCCCGAGTCTGGGAGCATGGTGGTGCATACCGTTTATATGGCATCCGGAAAAGAGGATAGCCGTATCTCCATAGGTCATCGACCGCTTACGCGATTAGTGACTAAGGCTCAGGAGCAACAACAACAAAAGCTCCAAGAGATGTTAACAACTATGGCCGCACTTACTGGGTCAAAAGAAAATCCAGAGACCTCAGAGCAGCGTCGGGAACAAGAAACTGATACCGAGTTCCTCCGAAGAATGCTCGAGAGGAAGGAAAAAGAGGCTGCGGAACAGGCAGCTAAAATAAAACGAATGGCTCTCTTGTTCCAAGACATGGCTGGGATGATGATCCAGCCGGATCCCCCAGCGGAAGATCCTCCAATAATAATTGAAGATGACAGAGGAGAAACATCGAATCCTCTGCCGGCTCTGTCAACAGCCAAGGATGAGAAAATCTCCAAAGCTACCCTGGATGACTATATTGCTCAGCAAATAAGAGTTCACCAAGCAAATGAAGCGGCTGGACAAATTGTTAAAACTGGGCAACCGTATCCAGGCTGGTATGATCAGATAAAGTACCCGCCGGGCTACACGATCCCTAAATTCCATATGTACAAGGGGACAGGCAATCCCCATCAACATGTCACTCAGTTCAGGGCTTTTTGCGGCAACACCGGGGGTGATGATAAGCTTTTGCTCCGCCAATTCATCGGCAGCTTGTCGGAAACGGCATTTGAGTGGTACTCCGAACTTCCAAATGACTCCATCAAGACTATCGCAGAAATGGAGTTATTGTTCACCCAGCGATTCGCGAGTGCTAGTGAACGAACCCCGATAACGGCATTGATCAATGCCAGGGTGAAGCCAGGCGAGACGTGGGTTCAATACACGATCCGATAGCGGAATCTGTGGTCGAAATGCGAACAGCGCATCGAACAAGCACCAGCGGTGGGCATGTTCGTGGGCACCGTAGACCCTCATGCAACTATTTCACAGTTCATGATGTTTTTCAAACCGACCACATTCCAGGCTTTAATCGACAAGCTAGCCCAGATGGATCAGATGGGTCATAGACCGTCTGCTCCAAAGCCGGAGCAACGGAATGAAAAGGGCAAAGGGAAGGCGACCTTCGTTGCGAATACCCAACAGCAGCCCAATGTCCCAAAGCTAGCAGATCAACTGGAAGAGAGACGGTGCTATTATAATAAGAAAATGAAGCGTCCATACTCATTCCCACGGGACAAAACGAAGAGACTCTTCGAGCTGGCGATGCACAACCGGCTTATCAATCTGCCGAATCCAAAGCGGCCATTGCAACCCGGCGAAGCGAATAATCCCAATTATTGCCCTTACCACCAAACGGTAAGCCATCCAATTGAAGATTGCTTCGTCTTTAAGGGATGGATCGAGGATCAGTACCAACAAGGCAAGTTTGCGTTGTCTGAAAAGTGGAAAGTAAGCCCACCACAACTGCACACTCCTAAGAAGATGGACACACCGGGGGCAACGTGCTCTTTTGTTGAAGAAGCTCCATGGGAGGTGGCTTTTTCGGCCAAAACCAAAAGGATGTTGAATGATCTCCAGACATGCCCGGCGATCAGGTGGAAGAATCCGTTGGAACCTGAGATCATCGAGGGGATGCTAAAGCCGCGCTCGACTCCAAAAATCGATGGTGATAGCCAAAGCACATACACCCAGCCGCCGAAACCTTCGAAAAAGAAAAAGAAATCCAAAAAGCCCGTGAAGCCTGACGACAAGCGCACGGACCTGCAGAAGCAGATTGATGCGCTGGAAGAATATAACCAGAAGGCACGGACTCCAATCACGCTCCAAGAGTTCCTCGGCCACGTCCTTGAAGACGGAGATGATGGAGAAGACTCGTCGGATGGATATGAGGATTACGTAGCAAGCTGCAATGTGATCTCTCATTTGTCGATAGGTGGTGAAGAAGCTCCTTGCACCGAGAGACTGGGGACAGATCCTGAACCGGAACTTCCAGGGCCATCAGACGAAATGATCGACGCATTCCTGAACGAAGCTCTTCTGAAAAGTAAAGCTGATCGGGAGCGTGAGATGGTAATATTTGAAAAGGCCAAACGCTGGCGACTGGACGAAAAAGTCGAGACATTCCAGCCAAATCAAAGGACATCTTTCGCAGATAAAAACAAGTTCAAGATGAGGAAAAAGTTTGCTAAAGCCATATCAATGGGAATGAAGCTACCACCCTCCGAAGGAAACACTCTCGGAGAAGCAGAGATGCATCCTAGCTACTGCCTATATCATCGAAAGATGGCACACCCCATCGAAGAGTGCAACGCTTTTAAAAGATGGTGGCAGGGGTATGTTGCTCACCGGTAACATTTTAAGCGGATGAAACGCAAAACTCGTCAGGAGCAGAGAAGTACAACCAAAGAGCATAAAAGAATTACCGGCAACTGCCGCACGGTCAACACCGGAGCATCGCAAGTTCTCACTTTCGGAAGTGACTCCGACGAAGAGATGACTCTTGGCCCTCTTTTCAAAGAATCTACCTCAGGAAAAGAAGAAGAACCAAAGACCTGCGAAAATATCCAGCTGCGCAATCGTACACTTCCAGAAAAGAATCTCGGACCCACAAACAGGAAAGATAAGGGAAAAGAAAAGGTCTCTGAGGATATCGCCCTAGATGACCAAGTCATGAAAGAGCTGACCGTCAAGGACCCGCCAAAGAAAAGTAAAGTGGACTACAACGTCCTGGCGCACCTAAGGAAGTTACCTTCGCAGCTCAGTATTCTCGACGCCCTTTTACTATCAAAAGAAGCAAGAGATTAATTGATCAAGGCACTGCAAGAGCCAGAGCAATTCCAAGCTTTCCTCGCCGAAGAAAAGATGAAGGACGAGCTAGAAGAAGTGTACACAGCCGATATCACCTTCGGCGATGAAGATCTCCTCCTTGGGACGTGCGAACACAATCGTCCCCTATATGTCACAGGATACTGTCACGATATCAAGATAGGCAAAATCTTGGTCGACAATGGGTCCTCCGTCAATCTCCTCAACGTGCGAGTGTTGAAGGAAATCTGCATGAGCGTCCAGCACCTCGCTCGTGATAAAATCACCATCTCCGGTTTCGACTCCCAGTCATCACGGACCCTCGGGTCTGTGGTACTGACGTTACGCTTCGGACTACTTGTCATGGATATTAAATTTCACGTCATTGACGCCAAGACATGCTACAATGCTTTGCTCGGCAGGCCTTGGCTACACGAGTACAACATCATCCCTTCTACACAACATCAGTGCATGAAATACTCTAAGGATGGTCTCGAGTACACTGTAACAGGGGAGTTGAATCCATTCTCGGTAAACGAAGTCCGAAAATACAAAGATGCGAAATACTTTTTACCAGATTTCGAGGACACGGAGAGATGTCACAAGCCGAAGGACAAAGCTATCACTACTATTCCAGTCTTCGGGAGTGATACCGAGGATGAAAAAGAGATAGTTTATTCAGCCAGTATCGTCCAGAAGACATCGGTTCATTTTGGCGACAACTGATTACTTTTCCAAATGGGCAGAAGCGGTACCGCTGAGGGAAGTGAAGACGTAGAATATCCTCCATTTCTTCAAGACACACGTCATTTATCGGTTTGGAACTCCGCGACAGATTATCTCCGATAATGGACCAGCCTACAGAAGCCACAAGATCAGCTGTTTCGCACAACAGCACAACATAGACTGGAGATACTCTTCAGTCTATAATCCTCGGGCTAACGGTCTAGCTGAGACTTTCAACAAGACCTTGACAAAGATCGTGAAAAAGACGGTGTCCCGAAATAAGAAGGACTGGCTTGAGAGACTGCATGAAGCTCTCTGGGCGTATCGGACTACGTTCAAAACAGCCACGAATACAATGCCGTACGCATTAGTATTCGGTACAGAAGCGGTACTCCCCCTCGAGATAGAGTTACCCTCTCTACGAGTGGCAGTTCATTATGAGCTAATGGACGAAGAGAACGCTCACCTTCGGCTTGAGGAGCTCGATGCCCTTGATGAAACCCGGCTCATAGCGCAAAAAAATCTGGAGGCTTATAAAGTAAAGATGACGCGCTCATACGAAAGATTGACTAAGCCGAGGACATTCCGCCAAGGTGAACTCGTGCTAGTGGTCAAAAGACCTATGATCCCCAATCGAGCTAAACGGAAGAATTCGAGCCAAACTATGAAGGCCCGTATATCATAGATAAGGTCTACTAGGGTGGAGCCTATCTACTTATGGACATGCATGGCGAAAGGCCCTTCAGGCCAATAAATGGTCGCTTCCTGAAGAAATACTACGCCTGACGAGTCACGGCCTAGGTCAATGATAGATGATGACGACTATGTTCGCTCGCTATCTTTCTAAGCCCAAACTCTATAAGTAGTAACCGGCTTATGGGACCGAAACGTCCTTAAACTAACAGCAGACCGAAACGTCCTTAAACTAACAGCGGACCACTATGTCAACTAGCCGTTGACCGAGATGCCGATAAACTACGGTGGATTGCAGCATCCCAAAGCTGATACAAAAAAAAGAATAAAAAGAAAAGAAAAAAAGAAAACGGTATGTCCATAAAAAAAATGGGCACGGATGAAAACCCGAAAGGGCTCCGTGAGTAAAAATATCAGGGCTACCGGCGAGTTTCGTGAAAACCCGAAAGGGCGTAACCTCGTTAGAATAAAAAAAAGAAGAAAAAAGAAAACGGTATGTCCATAAGCAAAATGGGCATGGATGAAAACCCGAAGGGGCTCCGTGAGTAAAAACAGCAGGGCTACCGGCGAGTTTTGTGAAAACCCGAAAGGGCGCAATCTCGTTAAAAGACACTTTCAAGGTCCTCTCGACTTTGTAAGGAGAAACCACCTGCGTGAGATCCTTACGACTCACAAGGGAGCAACACACTTAGGGATCCCCACGATCCCTAAGGAGAAACTACACTTGTGAGATCCTCACGACTTGTAAGGAGAACCCTCTTATGGGACCCTCACCGCTCATAAGATTCAAAAGTCTTAAGCTACAAAGATCTGAACCTGTTCTTAAGCAGCCCTCACAACCTCCGATACTGCCCTACAAGAGGCTCAATGCTGACCCTTGTATACATTCTACGGGCGCGAATAAACATTTCCCTAACAAAGTCCCATCCGTGACTAAGGATATGTCTACACGGTGAACAACCCTTGTAAGTCCTTGTTCCCCTCTGAAAGACGGCTCACAGGACTGCGAAGTCCTGACACTGAGATTCGGGGAAGATGCTATTTGGTTTTATCCGTCTACCTCTCCGAAGATGCCAAGTTGATTTATGGCACCGTGTATCGGAGGTTTAGACGGATGCGGCCGATGTAGCAGACTTCGTCAGATTCCCCCTCGCTTGAGGGGTTTTTGATTGTGGGGACGCTCTTCCCTGCAGGTGCAAGCCCCTGCAGTTAATTACGCTACCGCATCGCGGTAACAACTTTCTCCTTCTCCAGAAATTTCACTTCGTGTCGTGTGTGTTTGTTTTGTTTATGGATGCCCGTGAATTGTATACGGAGACTAAGTGATACCGTCGCCCGTAGGACGTGGATTAGTCCAAATCCGTATTTACTTAGATTTGGGTTTAGTGTTTTAGTCTAAGGATACGTTAGCCGTATTGAGGCTAAGATCAACTTAAACATTCGTTAAGGATATGTTAAACCTGTTTGAGACTAAGATCAACTTAACGTGGTGATCCATTTAATATATAGCCATCGGGACTCGTCACCTCTCTAACGTCATTGAGGGATTACAACGACAGGTGTCAGAGGGGTTTTGAGATGTACCCTTGAACCACAGTTGATTTGGAGTTTTATAGTCCATTTGAATGTTTAAGGATACGTTAGCCATGTTTGATGCTAAGATCTACTTAAACGGGATCGTTTAGATCCAACAAAAGAGCGTTTAGGAGCTCTATTATTCAAGTTTACGGACGTAGTGGTCTATAGGTAGTTTAGGGACATTGCGGTCCATTGGTAGTTTAAGGACATTGCGGTCCATATTCCAGTTTAGAGACATGGTGGTCCATATTCAGTTTAAGGACGCTTAAGTCCGTGAGTTTACGGACCCCACAGTCCGCGTTTTAGTTTAAGGACGCATAAGTCCGTGGGTTTAAGGACCCCATGGTCCGTGTTTTGGTTTAAGGACGCATAAGTCCATGAGTTTAAGGACCCCACAGTCCGTATTTTGGTTTAAGGACGCATAAGTCCATGAGTTTACGGACCCCACAGTCTGCGTTTTAGTTTAAGGACGCATAAGTCCGCGGGTTTAAGGACCCCACGTGTCACGACCCGAAAGAGCACGTGACTGGCCCTTGAACCATATGAAGTCTATAGGACTCCATCTGATCCAAGTAAGCCAAAAGCCCAGAAATCTAAAACCATTTTAAGAATAAGTAAAGAAATTTGTTTAAAAGAGTGAAGAAAAACATGTTGGAAATCAAGGTTTTTAAATAACTAAGCCGAATATGCAATTTAAAACGGTACAGTCTTTTCTAAAAATTTCGGCAGAGTTTCTTTTGTAAAATTGGCCCCGAATGGGGTACAACAAGGATAACAATATATATATGCAATGATAAAGGCATCCCCAAGCGGGAGCTAGCTCTTCGTCAATCGACGGTCACAACCACGCAATGATATAATATACAACGCCAAGTGGCGAGGATCAAAACCAAAAGAAAGCTCAAGCAACAAGAAAACCGCAATACTACTAAGCGCGACTCTATGGTCGAATAATACATCACTAGTCTAGGTCTGAAACAATATACAAGTTTTGGTTGATGGAAATTCTAGATACAATGAATAAAGCAAATACAATGGTGGTTCTTGATGCGAAAGAATCCACCTACCAAAAGCAAATCACCCGCAAGAAGGTAGTGTGCCAGAAATGCCGCAATGGAACCTGTACGGCAGAACCTGCAAGAACTGTGGCACAACGGGGGTGAGTTGCCAACTCGTGAATAGAAACATCTACAAGAAGAAACCGAATGCAAGACATAAACCTAAGTCAACGATCAGTAATATAATCCACAAGAGTACATCTGAGTGTAATAAGGTGGCAAGGTAACATCTAATCATGTATGTAGTGCCAGGTACTCAGGTAAAAACATGTCATCAGTATAAGGTATGTCTGCATGAAGTAAATATGAAGAAATATCAATGATATCAATACACATATATTAGCGTCCCATACCACTAATATTGGTGTAAGGGTATATATAACAGCGCCCTCATACCCTGTTATATATACAAATGAAGTATGATAAGTGTAAATCCAGTCTGTATATGTGTGGAACCCGTCCACCCGTCACTCACTGACGATAAGCATCATGTATGCAATGTGAGGATATAAACAAAATCATGGAAAAACATCATGAAACCCGTGCCTAGCATCGACACGTAAATCCTTCTGTATCGGGCATCCGTCATTCCGGGTCAGCCCTCTCTCAGAGTATATATCGGGAATCCGTCAGTCCGGGTCATCCCTCTCTCAATACATCGGGCATCCGTCATTCCGGGTCAGCCCTCTCTCAGAGTATATATCGGGAATCCGTCAGTCCGGGTCATCCCTCTCTCAATACATCGGGCATCCGTCATTCCGGGTCAGCCCTCTCCCTGAGTATATATCGGGAATCCGTCAGTCCGGGTCATCCCTCTCTCAATACATGCCTCTAGCACCGAGAAAACACGGGGCGACGCCCCAAATATCATATCAAGGGAACCGGGTTTTTCATAATAAAGCATCTTTTCTTAAATAATCCCACGGTCCTCAAAATCAGAAATCACATGAAAATCCACATCAAGAATAAATCCAATGCGATGTGCTATGCAATCAATCCATGATGTATGCGACATGTAAAGAAAGGTAATCATATCGGAAATCATGCAACATGGAATAGTAATGTGCATATGTCGAGGGAAACCGCCCCTTTAGAATGAATCATCTATGATTGTGTATAGGTACATGTGTACAATATGCCAAGCAAGAATCATATCATGAATGCAACAGTACTACAGTGCAGTGGCATGGCAATTATCGCTGATGAAGTGTGTGAGCCGGCAAAATAGTGTATGTGAAACATACGCATCATCGATAATGGTGCTGGTGTCCTATCAGCATGATAATAATATAGCAATGAACATATGCCAGCAGTGCGAATAGCATGAAAATGCAGAATCTAATAGTCAACACCACAGTGAAGTATCTACTATGCAAACTACATCTAAGTATAAGGTCGATCAGGAGGGGTAGGTGTGGAAACCACCTAAATCTGAGTCAATGTATATATATATAGATATATAGTCGGCGATCCCGCCTCAATGTCATATCGTAAGAATCCTCGAGTTATGAGTGCGGATCTATCATCAATATCGGCTCGTACGGTAAATCATCGTACGGCATCCCCAAAAGCTGGGTACAGGTCAACATCTCACTATCTCGTCACATAACAGGTATCACTATCATCAGATCATATAATCTGGGGGTACTACTCTATGTCTAGTACAAATCGATACCATCAATAAAGTATGCATGCGGGGGTAAACACATATCCCAAGCCCGCAAGAAAGAATCACAAGTCATATCCCACATATGAATCGTATCAAATCACCGATCTCACGGCACCAAGCCCACATCATCGACTCATCTCCAAAGTCATCCCCTATCATCAAACACCGTGCAAGTACAAGTAATAAGCAAGGGTGTGTGTAGGTGTAATTCTATCCTAGGGTTCGCGACTATGAACTACACTAGTCACTTCTAACCCTATACTATCCATAATACACCTATTATCACAATAAACTACATAGTAATCTATCTACGGACTGCGGGGGTGCTATACGCCATCCACCCGACTTCCCCCTGTAGATATAATCTACTCACCTTGCATCATCATTTGCGGACGTCACCACGCATTTTCTTGTCGTCCCGAAGTCTTCATGGGTACCTACACATCAAATATCGTATATGCGCATTAAAACCAAATCCAAGCTAAAACGGCGCATGAAATCCAAAACGATACGATAAGGGGGCCTATAGGTGAGAACCTATGGCACGCCTTCAAAACCATCAATAAATCCTCTATATCGTCGTATAAACGCCAAATAGTCGAGGCAAAACACATTCCACCATTTCAGAATCAAAAATACGGAATACGGAAACACGAATCCAAAATAGCAACTTAGGATATATGTCCCAGATTTTACCCTAGATAGAATCTGTCAAAACTAGAAGTACCCTGGGTCAACACTACAGGAACTGGGGCTGTGCACAGAAAACGAGGAGATTCCTCACTGGTCTGGCCGCAAATTGCGGCCAGAATGGGGATTTTGGCGGCCTCACTTTGGAGTGGGGAGCTAGGGTTTGGGGTGATGGTTCATTAGTGCCTGCACATCTCACTGTCCACTCAATATTAGTTTAGGAGTCTCGGGGTGTTGGCAGATTCTCAATCACAGTGACAGATTCCAGATTTTCCCCGATATTGGTTTCTAAAATCCGTATTCTGGTTTTAGCTTCAGGTTTGGGGTTCCAATTCATACACTAGGGTGTTGGTAAGACCTCTACTGAGCTCAATTTCATAATACAACACCAATTCCCTCAAACCCTAACTAGGTTATCACCAAGTCCATAATATCACACAATATCGGTTAAATCTTAACATGGGGTTATAGGAAAGGCTATAATTAAGCTAATGGTTCAGAAATTACCTCCATTAGCAACTCAAGAAAATTCTTGAGTTGCCCCTAGTGGCCAAAATCCTTGCTTCTTTAGCTCCATGTGTAGATCTAGGGATTTTGCACAATTTTAATGAAATGGGTGTGAGGTTTTGGGGTGATTTTAGAGATGATTTGAGGAGTTGAAGAGGGGAGGAAGATGGAGAAGGGCAGCAGCAGCAAGCATAGGAGAGAGGGGAAGAAATGATGGGAGAATGGCTAAGTTTCAAGGTCAATGGTGTCCCATGCCTCTCTCTCACCTACCCTCCTTTTCTTTTCTCTTTTTCTTTTTCATTTTCCTTTTCTTTTAAATCCAAACCTTCTCACAAGAATAGTAAACCCAAATGATAAATCATGGCAAGAAAAATGCACAAGTGTAGAAAAAGTGATATGTGCAAGTTTTGCACAAAATTGCCAAAAAACCCGATTAGCGATTTTAATCGCGATTAGCACTAAATTAGTGTCAAACTAATCACAAAACTTAAAAATGTCATAATTCACTAATTTACCCTATTTTAGAATTTTCCATAATTTTTCTCAAATTTTTCCTATTTATTTGCATTTAATTATAGATTTAATATTAAAATAATCAATAAAATAATATTAAATTATAAAAATTCCCAAAATTAATATTTTATATTTTTGAAAATGTTACAATCTACCCCCCTTAATGAAATTCGGTCCCCGAATTTAAATTTAAACCCCCAATACTAAAACATTTTCAGTAATAATCCAATTTGTCGGGGCTCCGAAAATATCAATACAGAGAGAATATCATAAAATGTACTGCTCTACTAGAAATCAATCCCAAAATGCATATATAAGAATATCCTATGCGTCTGGTGCGCAAGGAATCAAAATCCATAAATGTGTCAAACAGGTATACAAAACAACATCTAGGTGCAACTGGTGTGCACGAAACATCTGTCGTAGGCAACGTGTGTGCCTGACAGAAAAAATCAGTTGCATGTGACATGCACGAAGAATCCCGATTTAGTGCATCTGGCGTGCACCAAAATCGTATATCAAAACACTTAAGGTGCATGAAAACCACGCTGGAAGTGCAAATCAAATCACTGCATCCGGTAGGCATGAAATCTCAATCAATATCTCAAATGTAATAACTCTGCGCAAATATATAAATATCCAGTGGGTGCATGAAACCAATATCATGAAACTCAATCATCAAAACTAAATCATGCAAACAGAACGCCCAAAATACCGAAATCCAAAATGACGGATACGTGATAATCGAATCACAAAATCACAAATCATAAATACCGTCGTCGGTAGTTCCTCCTCCAAGGTCGAGAAGGAGTCGGTGCATCCACTGCTAGCAGCGCAGGATATCTACTTGCCTCTTGTTCACGGTCTGGCGTCCTCTGACTCTGGGTCCTTATCTTCTTTGCGGATTCCCTATCTCGCAGTCAATCGGCTCATCGGCCCTGTCAGGTGTGCTAACGGGGACGATTCCGTTCTGGCACTTCTCTGGTCATCTCTCGGTCAAACCTCACAACTACTCGTACGGCAGCATATCACTGGCGTCGGCCCCTGGCTCTCTGAATGCACGTCACACATCTGATCCTGGGTGCAAACATCATTGCAGCAATGTCCTGGAAGGAATCCTGCTCAAGGTCTCTTCCAAACATGCCTATGCCGATCTGTACGGAGGCTGGTACTCTTACACAACCTCCTTACACTGGAGAGACATCTGTGTCCTCAACACAAAATTTTCTCGGAAACTGGTCACATCCCAACGTCTCTGTAAGCATATCAGGTCTCTAGTCTCGACGGGAAGTAATGGCAGCTCGTCAGTGTCTCACACGAACCTCTCGTCCCGCTGGGTGTGCGCAATACGACCACTCCCGGGTCTAGGTCTCCTCGTATCGTACTCCAGAAAGGTCCTGTCGAGGTTCCTTTCTCAAATCTCATTCCTGCCGAATTGCCCGGAAGTCATCATCCCATGCTGAAGCTAAAGCTTATTCCGGAACGGCTGCATACTTATCGCGCTTCTTTCTGGAAGATATATCCATATACCAAGCCTCTGGGTGCATATCACATCTCTGATGTCGGCGGAGTGGGACGTCATCTCGTCGAAATCTCGTACGAACTCTTTTCTTCACTCTGCTCAAATGTCGACTGATTCGGACTTAACTCATCGTGGCTACACGAACTGCGCTCCGACGGCTACGCTCGCATCTGGAGTCTCCCAAGCAGTGTCCCATCACGATATCCGAAAGATGTCGAACCATCCGATCGACTCGTCAGATCCTCATAATCCCCCAAGAGCTCACATCTCGGGCACAGTTTAATAGTATCGAGTACATGCCACAGCGTCGGTGGTCCAGCCGTAGAAGGGCAAACCCAAGCCTCACTAATGGCGCCGAGGAACCGCCGCAAACCCGAAGGTTCAAAGGCTTTCACACGGTCATTAAGTCGAGTTAGGGTTTCATTCTTCTAGAGGGTCCATAGAATCACCTGCATGTCTTTCCGTATACTTTAAACTTGGAAAATGGGCTCCTGACATTCGATCGTCTCTATCGACTCTCAACGAACCTGCGTGAAGTCGTCTCTAGCTGGAAACAATCTATCTGATGACCTCGCATCGGTAACCGAACGAACCACATGTCCTAGTCATTCATCCTCGGTGACTAGCGACTCGCTATCATCTCTCTGAGAACATGCTCATGCTGCAGTAGCTCCAACCATCTGGGCAATATCTCGTCATCTGCAGCAGCAACTGGCTCATACGCCTGTACGCCGAACAACGCCTCAATCCTCCAGGAAAGGCAATACATAAGCGGTCATCTCTGAATCAGCCTGCTCTAGATCTGAGTAAGACTCCCCACACTGGAAATCTTCAACTCATCTGGGCCCGCTCCGGCGCAAAATCGGACGAATCACCTTCGTCTCTCAAACCGGGTAGACTAGCTATCATCCGTCGCATATCCGCCTGAAAGCTCCGGCAAATCTCAGCTCGTAAGCTCCGAAAGCAACATCCTGCCAATCTCAGCAACAGCTGGTCCATCTGTCTGCACGGTAGGCGACATCACGATCTCTGAGGTGTGCTGTACATCAACAGTCCTCTCTCAACTGGCAGCTCTAACAATGGCCCGATCATCCGGTGCAAGACCAAGCACTCGCCTCCACCAGAGGTCGCAAACACCAACACTAACTCGAGACGTTTCCATGTCACCAGAAAACATAATGGTCGGCCCTCGTGCCAAACGAGCTCACACCGGCCGTAACCCTAGCAGCAGCCCAAATTGCGCTCAAACATGGTGACAGGAACCTCAATCGAGTATCAAAAGAGCACATCAATGGCAAGAAAGGAAACAACAGATCCAAAATGGATACATGATCATAGGAAGGAACAGCATCAATGAAGGTATGATCATGAAACTAATAGAATCGGGGATCTCAAACGGATGTATAATCCAGGATATGAAGAGAATCACAGATCTCGAAAGTATGTACATCCTAAGGTTCCTTAAGCGGAGTGGCGTGTCGTAAGTATGCCGCGGAACATACCAACGGTACGTCACTCTACTTTAGTCACCTATTCCATCAACCAAGGGTCATCCTAATACGACGAAAGTTCGGGTCTAATACCCCCTCGACCAAGTCTAAGTTCCGTAAGGTCAAGCCGAAGTTCCGTATATATATATCTCCCTAGGCTCCACATAGTCAAACTTAGACTCGAACCAAGGTCAACCTAGCGCTCTGATACCAACTTTGTCACGACCCGAAAGAGCACGTGACTGGCCCTTGAACCATATGAAGTCTATAGGACTCCATCTGATCCAAGTAAGCCAAAAGCCCAGAAATCTAAAACCATTTTAAGAATAAGTAAAGAAATTTGTTTAAAGGAGTGAAGAAAAACATGTTGGAAATCAAGGTTTTTAAATAACTAAGCCGAATATGCAATTTAAAACGGTACAGTCTTTTCTAAAAATTTCGGCAGAGTTTCTTTTGTAAAATTGGCCCCGAATGGGGTACAACAAGGATAACAATATATATATGCAATGATAAAGGCATCCCCAAGCGGGAGCTAGCTCTTCGTCAATCGACGGTCACAACCACGCAATGATATAATATACAACGCCAAGTGGCGAGGATCAAAACCAAAAGAAAGCTCAAGCAACAAGAAAACCGCAATACTACTAAGCGCGACTCTATGGTCGAATAATACATCACTAGTCTAGGTCTGAAACAATATACAAGTTTTGGTTGATGGAAATTCTAGATACAATGAATAAAGTAAATACAATGGTGGTTCTTGATGCGAAAGAATCCACCTACCAAAAGCAAATCACCCGCAAGAAGGTAGTGTGCCAGAAATGCCGCAATGGAACCTGTACGGCAGAACCTGCAAGAACTGTGGCACAACGGGGGTGAGTTGCCAACTCGTGAATAGAAACATCTACAAGCAGAAACCGAATGCAAGACATAAACCTAAGTCAACGATCAGTAATATAATCCACAAGAGTACATCTGAGTGTAATAAGGTGGCAAGGTAACATCTAATCATGTATGTAGTGCCAGGTACTCAGGTAAAAACATGTCATCAGTATAAGGTATGTCTGCATGAAGTAAATATGAAGAAATATCAATGATATCAATACACATATATTAGCGTCCCATACCACTAATATTGGTGTAAGGGTATATATAACAGCGCCCTCATACCCTGTTATATATACAAATGAAGTATGATAAGTGTAAATCCAGTCTGTATATGTGTGGAACCCGTCCACCCGTCACTCACTGACGATAAGCATCATGTATGCAATGTGAGGATATAAACAAAATCATGGAAAAACATCATGAAACCCGTGCCTAGCATCGACACGTAAATCCTCCTGTATCGGGCATCCGTCATTCCGGGTCAGCCCTCTCTCAGAGTATATATCGGGAATCCGTCAGTCCGGGTCATCCCTATCTCAATACATCGGGCATCCGTCATTCCGGGTCAGCCCTCTCTCAGAGTATATATCGGGAATCCGTCAGTCCGGGTCATCCCTCTCTCAATACATCGGGCATCCGTCATTCCGGGTCAGCCCTCTCCCTGAGTATATATCGGGAATCCGTCAGTCCGGGTCATCCCTCTCTCAATACATGCCTCTAGCACCGAGAAAACACGGGGCGACGCCCCAAATATCATATCAAGGGAACCGGGTTTTTCATAATAAAGCATCTTTTCTTAAATAATCCCACGGTCCTCAAAATCAGAAATCACATGAAAATCCACATCAAGAATAAATCCAATGCGATGTGCTATGCAATCAATCCATGATGTATGCGACATGTAAAGAAAGGTAATCATATCGGAAATCATGCAACATGGAATAGTAATGTGCATATGTCGAGGGAAACCGCCCCTTTAGAATGAATCATCTATGATTGTGTATAGGTACATGTGTACAATATGCCAAGCAAGAATCATATCATGAATGCAACAGTACTACAGTGCAGTGGCATGGCAATTATCGCTGATGAAGTGTGTGAGCCGGCAAAATAGTGTATGTGAAACATACGCATCATCGATAATGGTGCTGGTGTCCTATCAGCATGATAATAATATAGCAATGAACATATGCCAGCAGTGCGAATAGCATGAAAATGCAGAATCTAATAGTCAACACCACAGTGAAGTATCTACTATGCAAACTACATCTAAGTATAAGGTCGATCAGGAGGGGTAGGTGTGGAAACCACCTAAATCTGAGTCAATGTATATATATATAGATATATAGTCGGCGATCCCGCCTCAATGTCATATCGTAAGAATCCTCGAGTTATGAGTGCGGATCTATCATCAATATCGGCTCGTACGGTAAATCATCGTACGGCATCCCCAAAAGCTGGGTACAGGTCAACATCTCACTATCTCGTCACATAACAGGTATCACTATCATCAGATCATATAATCTGGGGGTACTACTCTATGTCTAGTACAAATCGATACCATCAATAAAGTATGCATGCGGGGGTAAACACATATCCCAAGCCCGCAAGAAAGAATCACAAGTCATATCCCACATATGAATCGTATCAAATCACCGATCTCACGGCACCAAGCCCACATCATCGACTCATCTCCAAAGTCATCCCCTATCATCAAACACCGTGCAAGTACAAGTAATAAGCAAGGGTGTGTGTAGGTGTAATTCTATCCTAGGGTTCGCGACTATGAACTACACTAGTCACTTCTAACCCTATACTATCCATAATACACCTATTATCACAATAAACTACATAGTAATCTATCTACGGACTGCGGGGGTGCTATACGCCATCCACCCGACTTCCCCCTGTAGATATAATCTACTCACCTTGCATCATCATTTGCGGACGTCACCACGCATTTTCTTGTCGTCCCGAAGTCTTCATGGGTACCTACACATCAAATATCGTATATGCGCATTAAAACCAAATCCAAGCTAAAACGGCGCATGAAATCCAAAACGATACGATAAGGGGGCCTATAGGTGAGAACCTATGGCACGCCTTCAAAACCATCAATAAATCCTCTATATCGTCGTATAAACGCCAAATAGTCGAGGCAAAACACATTCCACCATTTCAGAATCAAAAATACGGAATACGGAAACACGAATCCAAAATAGCAACTTAGGATATATGTCCCAGATTTTACCCTAGATAGAATCTGTCAAAACTAGAAGTACCCTGGGTCAACACTACAGGAACTGGGGCTGTGCACAGAAAACGAGGAGATTCCTCACTGGTCTGGCCGCAAATTGCGGCCAGAATGGGGATTTTGGCGGCCTCACTTTGGAGTGGGGAGCTAGGGTTTGGGGTGATGGTTCATTAGTGCCTGCACATCTCACTGTCCACTCAATATTAGTTTAGGAGTCTCGGGGTGTTAGCAGATTCTCAATCACAGTGACAGATTCCAGATTTTCCCCGATATTGGTTTCTAAAATCCGTATTCTGGTTTTAGCTTCAGGTTTGGGGTTCCAATTCATACACTAGGGTGTTGGTAAGACCTCTACTGAGCTCAATTTCATAATACAACACCAATTCCCTCAAACCCTAACTAGGTTATCACCAAGTCCATAATATCACACAATATCGGTTAAATCTTAACATGGGGTTATAGGAAAGGCTATAATTAAGCTAATGGTTCAGAAATTACCTCCATTAGCAACTCAAGAAAATTCTTGAGTTGCCCCTAGTGGCCAAAATCCTTGCTTCTTTAGCTCCATGTGTAGATCTAGGGATTTTGCACAATTTTAATGAAATGGGTGTGAGGTTTTGGGGTGTTTTAGAGATGATTTGAGGAGTTGAAGAGGGGAGGAAGATGGAGAAGGGCAGCAGCAGCAAGCATAGGAGAGAGGGCAAGAAATGATGGGAGAATGGCTAAGTTTCAAGGTCAATGGTGTCCCATGCCTCTCTCTCACCTACCCTCCTTTTCTTTTCTCTTTTTCTTTTTCATTTTCCTTTTCTTTTAAATCCAAACCTTCTCACAAGAATAGTAAACCCAAATGATAAATCATGGCAAGAAAAATGCACAAGTGTAGAAAAAGTGATATGTGCAAGTTTTGCACAAAATTGCCAAAAAACCCGATTAGCGATTTTAATCGCGATTAGCACTAAATTAGTGTCAAACTAATCACAAAACTTAAAAATGTCATAATTCACTAATTTACCCTATTTTAGAATTTTCCATAATTTTTCTCAAATTTTTCCTATTTATTTGCATTTAATTATAGATTTAATATTAAAATAATCAATAAAATAATATTAAATTATAAAAATTCCCAAAATTAATATTTTATATTTTTGAAAATGTTACACCACGGTCCGTGTTTTGGTTTAAGGACGCATAAGTCCATGAGTTTAAGGACCCCACAGTCCATATTTTGGTTTAGGGACGCATAAGTCCATGAGTTTAAGGACCCCACAGTCCGTATGGATGTGTGGTTGTCGGGACCCGTTACCTCTCTGACGTCGTTGAAGGATTACAACGATAGGTGTCAAAGGAGTTCAGAGATGTACCCTTGAACCGGATGTAAATTGATTTAGGGGAGCAGCTGTGCTCAGTCAATTTAATTTGAGGACTTATGGCCATGATTGGGCTAAGTCCAGTTGAGAATATTCAACGTTATTTCTTATTTTTGGCCTATTAGACCTGTGCTAGGGATTTGCCCCTATTTGATAATGCACAGCATTAATCCTGGTTTCTGTTGGACCTTTGTTTGGGCTTTGCCCCTTTTTAAAATAATGCATTGCATTATTTATTATTTTTTTGGGCTCTGCCCATTCATAAATGATGCAGAGCATCAATTTTGTTTGGGCTCTGCCCTTTTTATTGCATTGCAATTTAATTTGGCCTGCTAGGCCTTTCTGATTTGGGCCTGGCCCTTTAGTAAAAGAAATGCATTATATTTGTCAGGCGTTTTGCGCTAATCACTGAGCGCAAGCGCTTATGGTGATGACACATGTCACGCTCTGGTGAGCGCAAGCGCAGTTAGCACAGTGCGCTCGCTGTTGCGCTGCTGACACGTGGCGCTCTGTGGTGGCTTGCGCCAACCCAAGAGCGCAACAGTGCAGTTTTGCAAGTGCAAGGTACTATTTCAATAATCTTGAGAATCTTTAGGATTCCGGAACCATTGGTTCACAAGTGCAAAGCACCATTTGTTTTCTTGATCTAATTTAGATCAAAGAAAACAAGTTCTCTTGTTTTTTAAAGAACCAATGGTTCATAAGAAAGTGCAAAGCACTTATTATTATTTATTTTTCTTTTTATTGAAGATCATTGATCTTGTTCTCAGATCAATGATCTGTTCATGAGAGAATTTTCTCTTTTTTCTAAAGATTTTTACCTTTTTCTTCTTGAAATTTCTTCAGAGTTTCTCTCTGTTTGAAGTTCTTGATCTCTCACAATTGTTGATGCCTTTGATTTGGGATCTAGGGGTCTTTATATAGTGCCCATAAATTTGTTAAATTTGTTAAAGAGATCTTTCTCTGAGTGATTTGGGGAATTTTCCCCGCCGTTGGATCTTTGATCCAAGGGCTCCTGTTTTACAGAAGAAAATCTTCTTGTTTTAACAAGAACAGAAAGATTTCTTTAAAATTTTAATTCTGTTTGGCACAAATGCCCCAGCGCTTGACACGTGTCACGCAGCGCACAGCGCAACTGCGGAGACACGTGTCGCGCAGCGCAACTGCGCTTGCGCAACTGCGCTGACACGTGTCCCGCAGCGCAACTGCGCTTGCGCAACTGCGCTGACACGTGTCGCGCAGCGCAGCGCTTGCGCAGATGCAACTGCGTTGACACGTGTCGCGCAGCGCAGCACTTGCGCAACTGAAGCGTTGCTTCCTTTAACTTTGTTTTTAATAGAGCCTTACTCTGATTGGGTGCACTGTCTTGGGCGCTGCGCTGATGTATCAGCTTTTGACACGTGACGCGTTGCGCGCAGCGCAAAGAATCTGAAGCGTTGCTTCGAATTTTGAATTTTGAAATTCAAACAGAGCTTTGCTCTGATTGGGGGAAACAAATGCCCCCCCACCGTTGCGCTCACGTGGCGCGCACGTGAGTGCAGCGGTGGCAAGATCCTAACCGTTGGATTAATGGGTGAGTTGAAGGGGCGCAAGCGCCTTATAAATAGGACCCCTGGCCCTTAGAAAAATCTTCACCATTTTCTAGATTTTGATTTACAGAGCTTTGCTCTTGCTTAAGAACTTCAGAGCTTTGCTCTTGCTTTCAGACTCTAGAGCTTTGCTCTCATCTCCCAAAGTTAGAAAACTTTAGGTAATAATTAATTTAAAATTAATTTAAATCAATTTTAACCAACAGAGCTTTGCTCTCATAGATCTTTTGATCTAAAGAAATTCCCTTTGGGGTTTCATCAACAGAGCTTTGCTCTCACGAATCCATAAATCTACAGAGATCTTGTTCATGGGTTTTAACCCATGAGCAGAGCTTTGCTCATGGATCAAAAATAGATCTTTTTGATCTAAAAGTGAAGAACACCTAAGAGTCTTCAAAAATTTTAATTTCTTTAGGAGTTTAAATAGATTTTCTCATCATCATCACAGAGCTAGGCTCTTTTAAGGAATCTTATTCCCCTGAGACCAGAGTTTGACAAGTGTCACTCTGTGACAGAGTTTTGCTCTGAAAGAGGAGATTTTCTCCTTGCCTCTAGGGATATTTTTTTATTAATGGGAATATTCTCTCGGGGACCAACTGACAATCTCATCTAATGATGGGGTTGTCTTATTAACATATTGTCATCCAGATTTTGTGGGTCCCCCTTCGGTCCCCTACCCACTGCACTGCTGTGTGGTGTAATTAATTAATTTTAATTTAATTAATCAATTAATGAATTTTTTCAAACGCCAAGCGTTGGAATTACAACACTGACGGCTAATTTCTTTTCACTTGCAGCGATCATGTCTCTCGATACTTCTTTCCCGTTCGCTCGCTCAGAGGAAGGGTTTCCTGAAGTGCCTTTGGACCGCGAAGTCTTAGCCATGATCAAGGACCACGACCCGGAATATAAGAGTCTCCACCTTTGGGGGTCGTGGTATAATCAAATTATTATGGGTCGACGCAGCTTCACGTGCGCAGTACCGTCAGAACCCATCACGGCAATTCATTACGCCAGCCCACCCCTGGTGCAGTACACCGTGGAGATGGTTGATTGGACATCGAAGGGCTTTCTTCATCCGGCCATAGATGCAATCCCGGTCCAGCGTCCCATGGTTTTGGATATCCTGGGACGCCGAATCTGTCAAGGCGAGGCGCGCCCTTAGGGGCAATCATATAACATAGGTCTGATCCCCCGCCACCCGATCGGCTATCTGCCATGGGCTCGGTATATCCTGTTGACGAAGAAGTCACAGTTGATAAGGTTAGGGTTGTACACCGCGGTCTACGTCTCCCTCTTCCAGTATCCTACGCTTCCCACTTGGTGGTTCAAGGCTTTCTTGGAGCAGTGGAACATTCCCACTCACACTTTCCTCGCAATGGGTCGGGAAGTGTCGATTTCTCTGGAGGAGTTCACAGAAGTCTCCGGTTTACCGGTTATAGGGGAGCACTATAAGGAGTTGCTCCCGACAGATGAATATGTTTTCGGTGCCAAGCCGGTGGTAAGGGGCCTCACGCCGGAGAATGCTGTTCAACACCAATTCCCAAGTTTGATCAAGGTGTTGAACATCTACGAGGCCCATTTCATCGAACGTGGGAGTCGCGGAGTCAGTTTCGAGGATTTCACCGCCCGGTTCCTTCACCCAGGTGTCCTCTCGGCAGAAGCTGCCAAGTTTGCCACCCTCGAGGACCCTTTCGGTTTAGGTTTGGATAACCTACCGGCGAAGGAAATAGACCAAAAGGGTTTTTTCCTTCCTAATTCCCCGACCATGTCTTTTGCGGAAGTTGCAGCCCCTGAGATGGACGAGGAGGCCTTCTTTTTAGGATTTCTTGGGCTATGGCTGAGTTGGTTTGCGCTCCCAATGCACTCTCGCCATATGCGGCCCTCTGTCTTTTACCCGGCTCACCGGATGACCATCGGGGTAAAGGTAGCCGTTGGGATAGCCGGTTTGGCACATTTGTACCATGGCCTCAGTTGAGCGGCGGATGCTAATGAGCCTGGGGTACTGCACATGATCTTCCCGATGCACTACTTCATATCGTGGCTCGAGCTACACACATCGGGTGTCTTCGGCATGCATAAAAGGCCCTCGTTCTATGACAGGTGCAGCTTCCCTCGCATCATACAGCTGATTGGCGCATCAATTGTGACTCCATCGCCGAGGAATGCCAGGGGTTTGCTCCTTCGCCCCCACACCGTTGGAGACGGAATGTCTTTCATTGACAAAGTATTGACTATTGGAAAGGCGTCCACCACTGCAGTGTGGCCATTGCAAGACACTTTCAAAGATGGAGCCTCAGTTTTGACGGCCCGGGAGATCCTCCATCTTTATTCCATCAGACCGGGCTTCCTGGTATTTAGGTAGAACGGTGCGGCGATTTTCATGAGATACAACCCGCAACGTTTCGCCCAACAACTGAGCTACGATCAGGGGGTACCATTGGAAGCTTTTCTACTGGAACTTGCTTCCACGGAAGAAGGGATGGAGAACGCGCTGCATCATTTCATGCGTCTGAATACGGTTTCTCACATTTTTATCAGTGAGCCGGCTTGCGCCCCACGACTCCTCAACGTATATAAAGAATGGTACAATCATGCGACGGGAGCCGTTATAAAGGAGGAAAGGCGATTGCTGGTCGACCGTAAGGGTGTGCCTCCAGGTAGCGACCGCAACGCTCCTTTGGTGCCAAGGACCCCGGTAATCCCCCCTTTAAAAGATGCCAGAGCCGGACCCTCGCGTGCGCAGAGTCCTCCATGCGGATTGTCGCTCCCTGATATTGCGGATGCACCACCAGCGCCCTGTGCTCCAGTGGAGACAGTGGTTGTAGCCTCGCCGGAGTTTGGCGTGGGTGCGGACATTGGGACCCGCCGTCTCAAGGTGGCTGCCAAGCGTAAGTCGATCCCGGGGGTACCTAGGATTGGTGGGCAAAAGAAGAAAAAGAAGTCGCTCTTCGCCGCTGATGTCATGTTCGGTCAAGAACCCCATGCTCCCTATGCCGAAGGGCCTGAGTGAATATGGGACTAACGAAGATTAGTCATGCTGGAGGACACGGATTTGGAGGCCTCCCTCGAAGCTTCGGAGCGGTTAGCGAGGCGTGACGCATGGCTGGCTAAGCTTGCGGTATCAGGTAATCACTAGTCACATTTTCTATTGCATCATATCTTTATTATTGCCTTTGACTAATATTTTTCCTTCTTTTCTTCCAACAGGCATCACCACTGAAGAAGCCATTGCCGCTTCCCTCAAGACCTTCCAAGAGGAAGAACGCCTTAGAGCATCTTTAGGCCTTAGTAAGCTTCAATTCATCAAGTTTTCATTTTCCTTGTGTTATGGTCGATCTAACCTCTCCCTTTTTATCGCAGGAATCTCAATGCCGTTCCCGCCAAGTGACGCGGATATTCCGCTAGCTGCCGATGTTCCTGCCTCCTCAGGGCTACCGCAGGAGGTCCGTCTTGAAGAGCCGATGAGAGATGCCTTAAAGGCTCTGGAGGCATCTCTGAACGAAGACGACGACGCCTTGATGAAGGAAGCGTCGAAAAGGTCCATCGCGACAGCCCGGGAGGAAAGGAAGCGGTCGAGGCGCGAAGCAAAGGCACGCAGGGCTGCCTTGGCCATTGGAGCGGGCCCAAGCACCGTTCCTCGTGCCGATACCCCGTTAGAAGAGCCCCCGGTCGCCCTGTCTACAGCTCATAGACAAGCGATTCGCGCCCATAGGGAGGCTAACAATAAGTCCACCTCAGGTAATATTTCTTTTTAGAATTTTGTTGTAAAAATCATAAAGCTGCTGGTTCTTATATATTCTATCCTGCAGGGCCAAGTCCAACCGAGGGGGAGACTGTCGAACCTAAGGAGCCAGAGGGAGAGGCATTGGTCGAGCCCGAGCCGATGGCGGACGACGTCGCTGAGGTTGCCGCACCTGAGCTGGGGGCAGAGGGAGCTGTACCTGAGAAGGTCGTCGATGCCGAACCTGAGACGGCGGTAAATGAGACGACCGCCATAATTGAGCCCGCGGCAGCGGTGGACGAGGCGCCTAAGACCGGCGACCCCATGGTGACAGCGGATGAAGAAATAGCGACCGCCGAGCCTAAAGAAGTAGCGGGTGAGACGGGTACGGCTCTTGGGGAAAAGCCAGCCGTTCTTTCTCAAGAGTCCGGTAATGCTCCGGTCATACCTCTCCTTGCCTATGGCCCTCCGGCGTCTCCTGGCCTTGTGAGCACGACGATAGCCCCCGTGGAGTCTGGGGATGAGGCCACGGGTGGTGGTCTTATGTCGATGGAGGAGGGAGACGCCTCCGTCTCGGCTGGAGGCTCATCAGGTAAACTTCGGATTACCGTCCCCCTTTTTATCTTGCCATCGCTTCTGACAGGTTTACCCTTGTTTCTTAACGCAGGTGCGGCCAGCGCCGATGCTCCACTGCTTGAGGGAGCGCCGTCAACTACTGCCTTGGCGGTGGTCACTTCTCAGCCCTCTCTTATACCATCAAAGATGCTGGAAGGTATGGATTTGCGACCTATTAGCTTCGTCTTTCAGTCGCCTGATTTATATACTAAAGTCGTACTGCTGTGTCTTTTCAAGAGTGCTTTTTGATCATCTCTATCAAGTGTTGCTCCCACACTTCTCCTTCCTATCTGAATTCGCTTCTTCCTCTGGTGGTGCTGGTGAGTATGGTTTCCCCTTGATATCTTTCTTTTCTATTGATGGAATTATTTCTAACTGTTTTCTCGTCCCGACTGCAGTGCTACAAATTGAAGGAGGGGATGAAAGATCGGTTGCGCCACCGATCCTTCCGGCCTTGCCACCTGCCTCAGCTGGTATAGCGACTATCACATTGATAACTCTCCCTTTTTTTATTTCCTGAACTGTTATCTGATCATATCTTGTTTCTTTTCAGCTGTTGTTCCTGTCTCGGTACCCTTCGAGCCTCGCATCACAATGCCGGCAGGTCCTTTCCTGAGACGTCCGTCTTCGAAAGGCGCCGCGAACAGTTTGCGTATGCTTAGCGACTACATCGAGGAGCTCGACATTGAGACTCCTACGTCTGCGGCGGATTTCGCCACGGCGGTTAACCCGATGCTGGTGATACTCGTGAATTTCCATGATGAGGGCATCATCGCATCTTGGGTTAACCATTGTAGGGAGATCGAGACTCGCCTGCATCAGCTGGAGTCGATGCGTCCCGCCCCCGAGACTTTAGCCGCTAGCAATGAGAGAGCAGCATGGATCGAGGAAAGCGCTTCTTACGTCCACCACTTGGAACAAGAAGCAGCTTTGAGGCTGAGAGAATGCCAAGAGACCTCGAGCGAGACGGCTCGTCTACGTGCTGAGGTTGAGGCGAATGCTGCCCAAGTGAAGGCTATCTTTGAAGGTCTCCTGGAGCGCATCTTTCATGGGCTAAACGTGAAGCGAAAGCTTGATGTCGCCGAGCGTGACACCCCAGGCCGCGAAGCTGCTCATCAGGCCGTCAGGGAGCAGCTTGCATATGTCTTGCAACAAAGGGCTCAGGTGGAGGCAGAACTGGCGGTGGTGGCCGATCAGGAGAAAGTGTGGAAAGAGGTGCGCGAACAATTGCTAGAGTTATGCAAGACGCTTCCTTCCCAGTAATTCCCCTTGTATCTACATACTTGTAAAAAAAATTCTTTTTTCGAATAAGATGTATCCATTCTTTATTCTTTTGTGCGCTTCACCTTGTACTTGATTACATTCAATAAAGATACACACTTTTCTTTGCAATGTCTTGTACTATTTCTTTGCTTTTTCCTTTATCTTATTATCAGCATGCTGTCTTGATAAACACATTTGACCGATAATAGAGTAAGGGTCTAGATTTTTCAAGAGATAGCGATGGCTTAGGCCGCAGGTTCAGATCTGCTGCCTAAGACTTTTCAATTCTATGAGCCGTGAGGGTCTCATAAAGACTTTTCTCCCTACGGATCGAGAGGATCTCGTAGGTGGATTTTCTCCTTAGGAATCGTGAGGATTCCTAATTGTGTTTTCTCTTATAAGTCGTAAGGATCCTATAAGAGAATTTTTCCCTCTTATGAGCCGAGAGGACCCGTAAGCGGTTATTTCCCTCCTTGTCGAAACTCGACTTTGGAGAGTGAGACCCGTGAATAGTATGCAAGAGACCGTTTTAGACCGACTTGCAGGGTCCCATTGTTCAGAAAACAAGTTTTTTTAATCTCTGCTGCCTGAGGCTTCATCTTACAAGATGAGGCGAATCGGGAGTTTCCCGCGGAGACACTGGTTTCTCTGCGAGCCGACACGAATTAGGATTTTCTTCGTCAAGGGCACTTGTTTCCTCGAGTCGAAGGATTTGCCGAGGACACTGGTTTCTTCGGAGTTGAAACGAACCGGGAATTTCCCACGGAGACACTGGTTTCTCAGCGAGCCGATGCGAATCAGGAGGCTCTCATCAAGGATGCTAGTTTCCCTGAATTGAGGTATTTGCCATGGATATTTGTTTCCCTGGTGTTGAAACGGATCGAGAATTTCCCGCGGAGACACTGGTTTCTCTGCAAGTCGACGCGAATCAGGATTTTCTTCGTCAAGGACACTTGTTTCCTCGAGTCGAAGGATTTGCCGAAGACACTTGTTTCTTCGGGGTTGAGACGAATCGGGAATTTCTCACGGAGACACTGGTTTCTCTGCGAGCCGACACGAATCAGGAGGCTCTCATCAAGGACGCTAGTTTCCCTGAATTAAGGTATTTGCCAAGGATATTTGTTTCCCTGGTGTTGAAACGGATCGAGAATTTCCCGCGGAGACACTGGTTTCTCTGCGAGTCGACGCGAATCAGGATTTTCTTCATCAAGGACACTTGTTTCCTCGAGTCGAAGGATTTGCCGAAGACACTGGTTTCTTCGGAGTTGAAACGAATCGGGAATTTCCCGCGGAGACACTGGTTTCTCTGCGAGCCGACGCGAATCAGGAGGCTCTCATCAAGGACGCTAGTTTCCCCGAATTGAGGTATTTGCCAAGGATATTTGTTTCCCTGGTGTTGAAACGGATTGAGAATTTCCCACGGAGACACTGGTTTCTCTGCGAGTCGACGCGAATCAGGATTTTCTTCGTCAAGGACACTTTTTTCCTCGAGTCGAAAGATTTGCCGAAGACACTGGTTTCTTTGGAGTTGAAACGAATCGGGAATTTCTCGCGGAGACACTGGTTTCTCTGCGAGCCGACGTGAATCAGGAGGCTCTCATCAAGGACGCTAGTTTCCCTGAGTTGAGGAGTTTGCCAAGGATTGTTTCCCTGGTGTTGAAACGGATCGAGAATTTCCCGCGGAGACACTGGTTTCTCTGCGGGCCGACGCGAATCAGGAGGCTCTCATCAAGGACGCTAGTTTCCCTGAGTTGAGAAGTTTGCCAGGGACACTGGTTTCCCTGGGGTTGAAACGAGTCGAGGTGTTCCTGCAAAGACGCTAGTTTCTCTGCAGGTCGACGCGAATCGGGTGTTCTCGTCAAGGACACTGGTTTCCCTGAGTCGAAGTATTTTGCCGAGGATGCTAGTTTCCTCGAAGTTGAAATGAATCGGAGTATTCCTGCGGAGACACTGGTTTCTCGGCGGGCCGACGCGAATCAGGAGGCTCTCATCAAGGACGCTAGTTTCCCTGAATTGAGGAATTTGCCAAGGACACTGGTTTCCCTGGGGTTGAAACGAGTCGAGGTGTTCCTGTAAAGACGCTAGTTTCTTTGCGGGTCGACGCGAATCAGGGTGTTCTCGTCAAGGACACTAGTTTCCTTGAGTCGAAGGATTTTGCCGAAGACACTGGTTTCTTCGGGGTTGAAACGAATCGGAGTATTCCTGCGGAGACACTAGTTTCTCTGCGGGCCGACGCCAATCAGGAGGCTCTCATCAAGGACGCTAGTTTCCCTGAATTGAGGAATTTGCCAAGGACACCGGTTTCCCTGGGGTTGAAACGAATCGAAGTATTCCTGCGGAGACACTGGTTTCTCTGCGGGTCGACGCGAATCAGGAGGCTCTCATCAAGGACGCTAGTTTCCCTGAGTTGAACTAATCTGTGGAGGTCTTTCAGGTTTTATACAAATTACCGTCAAGATCGTGAAGCTAGGAATTTGATCCTCACGTCGTTTGCCGGTACTGCGTCTGCTGTATTGAGACGAATGTTGTGATTGTCTCTAGGCTGTTGGTGAACCGTCGAGATTTGGCTTTGCTTTCTGGCGGAGCCTGCTGGGAGGGTGTGGTTCCCTCTTTGTTTGCGCCCTTGGATTGTATACAGGGATCGATGTGATCTCAACTGTGGGGCCAAAGTTTTATCCTCATTCTCATTTTCATTTTTTTTTGTTTTACTTCCGCGATGCTCTATCATTTCAGCTTTTATATTGCGAAGGTCGCGATTGCCCAATCATTTCGGCTATTTTTCGTGGTGCCCAATCATTTCGGCTGTTTGTTTTATTTTTTACTCGCTGCTTTTTATTGCGAGTTGCCCAATCATTTCGGCTATTTCGTGTGCATACGTTTTTTACTTGCTGTTTTTTTATTGCAAGTTGCCCCATCGTTTCGGCTATTTCGTATGCTTGTGCGGCCTACTGGCTTTTTGCCGTAAACTTGAAATTAGACACCGATTTCGGCATCAGCACCGCTACAACTGGGATATTGCCAAGAGCGAATCATCATCTGCCTCTGTCGATGTCGACCAAAGGTGGCTTAGTGAACAGGGTTCAGGTCCTATCGACTAAGGCTTTTGACTTCATGAGCCGTAAGGGTCTCACAAAGTTATTTCTCTCTACAAGTCGTGAGGATCTTGTAGGTGTATTTTCTCCTTAGGAATCGTGAGGATTCCTAAGTGTATGTTCCTCTGTAAGTCGTAAGGATCCTACAAGAGGGTTTTCTCCTTGTAAGTCGAGAGGACTTATAAGGGTTGTGTGAACATATCCCCAGTCACGGATGAGACTTGGTTAGGGAAATGTTTATTCGCGCCCGTGGATTGTATACAAGGGTCAATATTGAGCCACTTGTAGGGCAATATCGGAAGTTGTGGGGGTTTGCTTAAGCACATGTTTAGGTCTCTGTAGCTTAAGACTTTCAAATCTTATGAGCCGTGAGGGTCCCATAAGAGAGTTCTCCTTACGAGTCGTGAGGATCTCGCAAGTGTATTTTCTCCTTAGGAATCGTGGGGATCCCTAAGTGTGTTGCTCCCTTATGAGTCGTAAGGATCTCACGCGGGTGGTTTCTCCTTACAAGGTCGAGAGGACCCTATAAGTGTCTTTTAACGAGATTGCGCCCTTTCGGGTTTTCACAAACATTCGCCGGTAGTCCTGCTGTTTTTACTCACGGAGCCCTTTCGGGTTTTCATCCGTGCCCATTTTGCTTATGGACATACAGTTTTTTTTTATTCTCTTTTTTTTTACAAGGCCGCGCCCTTTCGGGTTTTCACGAACACTTGCCGGTAGCCCTGTTGCTTTTACTCACGGAGCCCTTTCGGGCTTTCATCCGTGCCCTTTTTGCTTATAGACATACCGTTTTTATATTATTTTTATTATTATTATTATTATTATTATTATTATTTTTATTCATCTCGTCAGCCTGAAGATGCTGCGGTAGTAGTTTAAGGACGTTTCGGTCCGGTCATTAGTTTAAGGACGGTTCGGTCCGCCATTAGTTTAAGGACGTTTCGGTCCATCATTAGTTTAAGGACGTTTCGGTCCATTATTAATTTAAGGACGTTTCGGTCCAGTGCTGAAGAAGGCCAGTTAGTACTTATAGAGTTTGGGCTTAGGAAGATAGCGAGCGGACATAGTCGTCGTCATCTATCATTGACCTAGGTTGTGGCTCATTAAGCGTAGTATTTCTTTAGGAAGCGACCGTTTATTGGCCTGAAAGGCCTTTCACCGTGCATATCCATGAGTAAATAGGCTCCATCCTGGTAGACTTTGTCTATGATGTACGGGCCTTCATAGTTCGGTTCGAATTTTCCCCGCTTGGCGCGATTGGGGATCATAGGCCTTTTGACCACTAGCACGAGTTCGCCTTGGCGGAATGTCCTTGGTCGGGTCAATTTTTCGTATGAGCGCGTCATCTTTGCTTTATAAGCTTCCAGATTTTGTTGCGCTATGAGCCGGTTTTCATCAAGGGCATCAAGCTCCTCAAGCCGAAGGTGAGCATTTTCTTCGGCCGTCAGCTCGTAGTGGACTGCCACTCGTAGAGAGAGTAACTCTATCTCGAGGGGGAGTACTGCTTCGGTACCGAATACCAACGCGTATGGCGTTGTGTTCGTGGCCGTCTTGAACATAGTTCGATACGCCCAAAGAGCCTTTTGTAGTCTCTCGTGCCAGTCTTTCTTATTTCGGGACACCGTCTTTTTCATGATCTTCATCAGGGTCTTGTTGAAGGCCTCAGCTAGACCATTAGCTCGCGGATTATAAACCGAGAAATATCTCCAGTCTATATTGTGTTGTTGCGCGAAGCGACTGATCTTGTGGCTCCTGTAGGCAGGCCCGTTATCGGAGATGATCCGTCTCGGAGTTCCAAACCGATATATGACGTGCGTCTTGAAGAAATGGAGGATATTCTCCGTCTTCACTTCCCTCAATGGTACTTCTTCTGCCCATTTAGAGAAGTAATCGGTCGTCGCCAGGATGAAACGATGTCCTTTAGACGATGCTGGTTCGATGGGGCCGACTATGTCAGTCCCCCACATCTCGAACGGCCAGCTAGCCACCGTTGGATGTAATGGATTTGGATGCTGATGGATAAAGTCCCCATGAATTTGGCATGAGTGGCATTGCTTCGCATATTCGAGGCAGTCCTGAATCATCGTGGGCCAGTAGTAGCCCATCCGTTTGATTTTCAACTTCATCTTTGGGCCCGCTTGGTGAGAACCGCAGAGTCCGCCATGAACTTCCTGAACGACTCTTTTCGCTTCGTCAGGTCCCAGACATCTCAACCACAGAGAATCAAATGACCTCTTGTACAGCGTATCATTGACGAAGGCGAAAGACAGAGCTCGTTTTATGAGCTGATGTCTTGAGGACGCATCTTCGGGCGTTCGACGGTATTTGAAATAGTCTATAAAGACTTCTCTCCAATCCTCAGCCTTTTTCCGGTCTTTTATTTGCAGGGTCCTTTGCTCGGTCGTTTCCTTCTTTTCGGATGATTCCGGAGATATTTCTGTTGGGGCAAGCACCCGACGGCTTTGTACTACGATTCTTACGTCATCGAGGTTCTCATCAGCCAGTTCCTTAGCGAGCTTGGCCAACGCGTCCGCTTTGCTGTTTTCTGCACGCGGTATGTTTTCCAAAGTATAGGAAGGGATTTGGGTCAACAGTTGCTGCACCTTCTCGCCGTACTTTACCAGCTCTGGCTTGCATGTTTGGTAATCACCGTTTACTTGACTAACGACCAGCTGGGAGTCTCCGTATATGAGGAGGTTTTCAATTCCCATGTCGATGGCGATCTCGAGGCCTGCTATCAAAGCTTCGTATTCGGCTTCATTGTTTGTTCTCGGCTCTGTTAGGGAGAAAGCGGAGCGCATTATTCCTCCTTGTGGGGTCACGAAAATGAGGCCTACCCCCGATTTGATCATTGGCGTACTTTGTTTGCGCTTCTTCATGGAAGACGCTCCATCAAAATAGAGTTCCCATCGGGTATCGTTCCCATCGATAGTGTCAAACGCATGTTCGTCTGGCAAATCGCAATTCAGAGGAGAATCTGCAGGAATCAGATGTTCAGCGAGGAAGTCGGCAATAGCTTGGCCTTTCACTGCTTTGAGAGGTTGATAGGTTATCGAGAATTCCATCAAGAACAGGGCCCATTTAGCGAGCCGTCCCGTCAATATGGCCTTTGACATTAAATATTTAAGAGGGTCCACCTTCGAGATGAGACGGACTTCATGTGCCAATGCATAGTGTCTGAGTTTTGTTATCGCGAAGATCAATGCCAGACTGTGTTTTTCAATGGGGGAGTAGTTGCTTTCTGCCCCCAGTAGGACTCGACTTAAATAGTAGAGTGCTCTTTCTTTCCCTTGGTCGTTCTCTTGCGCCCATAATGCGCCTAAGGAACCTTCGAGGGTTGTTGTATAAAGAATGAGGGATTTTCCCTTGACCGGAGCAGCCAATATTGGCGGATTCTGGAGGTACTGTTTGATTTCGTCCAGCGCGCCTTGGCATTTTTGATCCCAGACGAATGGGGTTCCCTTCTTCATCAGGTGGCTATAAGGACGGCACTTGCCTGAAAGGTTGGCTATAAATCGCCGTATATACGCGAGCTTCCCTTGGAGAGACCGCAGCTGTTTAAGAGTCCTTGGCGGGGGCATTTCCATGATCGCCTTGATTTTTGATGGATCTATCTCAATACCTCGGTGTTGGACGATGAATCCCAGGAATTTGCCTGAAGAAACTCCGAATGCACATTTGAGGGGGTTCATCTTCAAGTTGTATTGTTGAAGGCATTGAAATACGGTCTTCAGATGCTCGAGATGTTCTTCGTATGATTTGCTTTTAACCATGAGATTGTCGATATAGCATTCGACGATTTTGTGTATAAGGTCATCAAAGATCTTCGTTATGGACCTCTGATAGGTGGCACCGGCGTTCCTTAGACCGAAGGGCATCACCTTGTAGCAGAATATACCCAAAGGAGTCCTGAAGGCTGTGTGCTTCTGGTCTTCGGGATGCATCTTTATCTGACTATACCCTGATGAGCCATCCATGAAAGAGAAAACCTTGTGAGTGGACGTATTGTCTATCATCAGTTCGGTGACTGGCACTGGGAAATCGTCCTTCGGGCAAGCTTTATTGAGATCCCGGAAGTCCACGTATATGCGCACTGTCCCATTTTTCTTCATCACCGGGACAATGTTGGCGATCCATTCAGGGTATTGAACTTCCTGGATGAAGCCAGAGTCGATCAGCTTCTTGACCTCGGCGTTGATACTCATCTCAAGCTCGAGCCGCATTCTTCTTGGCGCCTGTTTGACCGGCTTGGCGTCCGGAGATATCGCTAATTTATGCACAGCAATTTCTGGATCTAGTCCCGGCATTTCGGAATAGTTCCATGCGAAGCAATCTTTATGCTGTACAAGCAAGTCTTTTAGCGTAGTCACCCTTTCTTCAGATAATATCTCGCTAACGAATGTTGTTCGCGGGTCATTCGCCATCCCCAACTCAATTTTCTTGAGGTTATCCGCAGTGGTATGTATCCCATCCTCCAACTCTTTCAGTACTGGCAGAAATTCTGAGATCACCTCATCGTTGCTGTTGTCGAAGCACCAAGGAAGGTCATTCATGTTCTCGGGCTCTTCTTTTAATATTGTTATCATGTGACAAGTGTGAATCCGCTTCCAATCCCAATGTGGAGTTGGTTCTGTTCTTGTGGCTTTGGGTTCGTGCTTCTGTGACGGCATTACCCTCCAGTTGTCAGACAGAGCGAACTCGCCAAGCTGATACTGATCTTCGACCCAATTCTTGAAAGTGAAGCAGTCCTCGAGAGGGTGCCCTATCACTCGGTGATAAGGGCAATAGTCCGGGTGAGAGACTTCGCTTGCTTGTTCGGGGTGTTTGGACTCTGGCAGTGTAAGCATCTAATGTTTTAGAGCGAGGTCAAGTATTTCCTTCGTCTTGTCCCGAGGAAAAGAGTACGCTCGACCCATTTTTCTTATGAGGGATAGATCGGAACCGCTTGATTCCCGCTTGTGTGGCTTCTTAGTCCCGCTTGTTTGCTGTTGAGCGTCTTTTTCGTGTTTCGACTTGTTTTTGCCTCTGCGCCAAGCCCTTTTTGCCACAGGTTGACAGGGAGCGGTATTTTCATCTTTCGCAGCCTGTTGGAGGAGGCGTTGTGTTTTGGCTTTCTCGTAGATTGCCATTTCGCGGTTATGGTCGTCTCGGACTTTTTGACCAGCTTCCCTTATAAGCTTGTCCATTTTTTCTTCGAACGACGGACTGGGCACTTCTGAATCTGGAACTTTTACTGGTTCAGGATTAGCGTCCTCCCATTGAGCATCCGCTTCTTCATCGAAGTCATACACGACGTAGCAATCGCGGAGTAGCTCTCGTTTCCTGGACCGAATGTATCCGAGTCCGATTGTTTCCATCCTCCCACTAGGTAGCTTGTGCTGAGTTCAGGGAACGTTCCAGACCCTGTCATAGAATTTGGCTTTTCGAGCGGTCTGTTTGAAGGGTATCCCTTGGCGCTTCAACAGCCTTTTCAAGCCTTCTGTATAATATCTGGGCAGACGGATGGACTGAAGCCTGTCAAGCGTGGGATCCATACCATGCCAGATTTCTTTCTCCACCTTCGTTTCCTCAGAGCGGTAGAATAGAATTGCCTTTTCGCCTTCTCGCCTGGGAGGGACATAGAACGTCTGCAGCTCCTCTACACTGTCGGTATCGAGCGCATCCAGTTCTTTATAATGTCTAAGGGGCACCATGGCGACTTGCAGACTTTGCTCTTCGTCAGCGGACGTTTGTATTGAAGGCCGAGCAGAGAATACAACATGGACCTCATCCTCCGAATCACTACCAAAGATCAACGTATGAGCGGATGGTCCCGGCTTGGTGTATTGGGGCGGACCCGAATAAACTATCTCCTCTTCCTCCTCGGTATCACTGCCGAAGACAGGGATGGTAGCATTAGTTTTGTTCTCTGGCTTGTGACACCTTTCCGTGTCTTCGAAATTCGGCAAGAAGTATTTGGCATCTTCATATTTGCGAACTTCGTTCATGGAAAACGGATTCAGTTCTCCCGTTACGGTATACTCGAGACCATCCCTAAAATATTTCATACACTGATGCTGTGTAGAAGGGATGATGTTGTACTCGTGTAACCATGGTCGGCCGAGCAGGGCGTTGTAGCATGTCTTGGCATCTATGACGTGGAATTTAATGTCCGTGACGATCAGCCCAAAGTGTAGCATCAGTATCACAGATCCAAGGGTTTTTGATGATTGGGAGTCAAACCCGGAGATGGTGATCTTGTCTCGAGCGAGATGTTGGACGCTCATGCAGATTTCCTTTAACACCCGCACATTGAGTAGATTAACAGACGATCCGTTATCGACCAGGATTTTGCCTATCTTTATATCATGGCAGTATCCTGAGACATAGAGTGGCGATTGTGTTCGCACGTCCCAAGGAGAAGGTCTTCATCGCCAAAAGTGACATCTGCCGTATGCACTTCTTCCAATTCATCCTTCATCTTTTCTTCGGCCAGGAAAGCTTGGAACTGCTCCGGGTCCTGTAGTGCCTTAATTAACGAATCTCTTGCCTCCTTTGATAGTAAAAGGGCGTCAAGAATGCTGAGCTGCGAGGGTAGCTTCCTCAGATGCGCTAAGACGTTGTAATCCACCTTATTTTTCTTTGGCAGGTCCTTGGCAGTCAGCTCTTCCGTGACTTGGTCATCTAGGGCGATGTCCTCAGAGACCTTTTCCTTCCCTTTATCTTTTTTGTTTGAGGGTCCGAGATTCTTTTCGGGCAGCGTGCGATTACGCAGCCGGATATTTTCACAAATCTTCGGCTCTTCTTCTTTTCCTGAATTGGACTCTTTAAAGAGGGGGCTAAGAGCCAGCTCCTCATCGGAATCGCTCCCGAATGTGAGCACTTGTGATCCCCCGGCGTTAACCATGCGACAATTGCCGGTAGTTCTGTTAAGCCCTTCGGTCGTATCGCTCTGCTCTCGGTGAGTCTTGCGCTTTTCCCGCTTAAGATGCTGCCAGTGAGCAACATATCCTTGCCACCATCTATCGAAAGCTTTGCACTCTTCAGTGGGATGCGAAATCTTCCGATGATATAAGCAATAGGAGGGGTGCATTTCCGCTTTACCAGTAACACTTCCCTCAGAGGATGGTAGCTTCATACCTATTGACATGGCTTTAGCAAACCTTTTCCTCGTCTTGAATTTGCTTTTATCCGCAGTGGGTGTATTTTGCTTTAGCGGAAGTGTCTCGGCTCTTTCGTCAAGTCGCCGGCGCTTAGCCCTTTCAAATATAACCGTCTCGCGTTCCCGATCGGCTTTACTTTTCAACAGAGCTTCGTTGAGGAAAGCGTCAATTAATTCATCCGATGGCCCAAGAATTTTTGGTTCAGGATCTGCCCTCAGCTTCTCAGTGCAAGGAGTTTCCTCATCGTCTGTGAACGAATGGGAAATCACATGACAGCTCGCCACGTATTCCTCAGACTCGTCCGACGAACTTTCTCCCTCATCTTCCTCTTGAAAGACGTGGTTGAGAAACTCTTGGAGTGTAATGGGAGTCCGTGGTTTCTGGTTGTATTCCTCCAGTGCGTCAATTTGTTTTTGTAAGTCCGTGCGCTTGTCGCCAGGCTTCACGGGCTTCTTTGATTTCTTTTTCTTCTTCATTGAAGATTTTGACGGCTGGTTATGAGCGCCTAGGCTACCATGATCGATCATTCGAGTTGGACGCGGCTTCAACATTCCTTCAATGATCTGAGGTTCCAACGGGTTCTTCCACCTAATCGCTGGGCATGTTTGAAGATCGTTTAGTATCCTCTTTGTCTTGGCTGATAGTACAACCTCCCAAGGAGCTTCTTCAACGAGAGAGCATGTTGCCCCCAGCGTATTCATCCTCTTAGAGGTGTGGGGCTGCGGCGGATTCACCTTCCATCTGTCGGACAATGCGAACTTGCCCTGTTGGTACTGGTCTTCAATCCAATTTTTGAAGACGTAGCAATCCTCAATCGGATGACCCAGTACTCGATGATAGGGACAGTAGTTAGGATCGTTAACATCATTTGGCTGCGACGGACGTCTTAGATCCGGCAGATTTATGAGTCGGTTACGCAATGCCAGCTCGAATAATCTTCTCGTTTTATCTCGGGGAAACGAGTAAGGACGTCCTAGCCTCTCTTCAAGGGGTACGCGTGGACGCATATTATTTTGACGAACGACCGGCTTCGAGTTGCTCGGCTGCTGTTGAGCATTAGCGACAATGATCGCTTTCCTCTTCCCTTTTTCATTTCGGGAGTTCGGTTTTGGAAGAGGAGGTCTGTGGCCCATCTGATCCATTTGCGCCAGCTTGTCGATTAGTGCTTGGAAGGTGGTCGGCTTGAAGATCATAAATTGCGAGATGGTTGCTTGCGGATCGAGGGTTCCCACAAACATACCCACTGCAGGAGCTTCTTCAATGCGTTGCTCGCATTTTGACCATAAGTTCCGCCACCTTATAGCGTATTGGACCCATGTCTCACCTGGCTTTATCCTGGCATTAATCAGTGCCGTCATCGGGATGCGTTCGCTGGCACTTGCAAAACGCTGAGTAAACAACAACTCCATCTCCGTGAAGGTCTTGATAGAGTCGTTCGGGAGCTCAGAGTACCACTCGAACGCCGTATCTGATAAACTTCCAACAAACTGGCGAAGCAACAGCTTGTCATCACCGCCGGTGTTGCCACAAAGTGCCCTGAATTGGGCAACATGCTGGTGGGGATTGCCCGTCCCCTTATAGACATGGAACTTGGGAATTGTGTAGCCCGGCGGGTACTTGATATGGTCGTACCAGCTCGGATATGGTCGTCCTGTTTTTACGACCTGACCGGCTGCTTCGGTCGCATGATGAACCCGTATTTGTTGGGCTATATACTCGTCCAAGTCAGCTTTGGAGATTGTCTCCTCCTTGGCTGTTGACAGTGCCGGTGGAGGATTTGACGTTTCTCCCCTATCGTCTTCAAGGACGATCGGGGGATCTTCGGCCGGAGGATCCTGCTGGATCATCATCCCTACCATGTCTTGGAACAGGAGGCCCATACGCTTTATGTTGGCTGCTTGTTCAGCAGCCTCTTTGTCCTTCTTCTCCAATATTCGTCGAAGGAATTCGGCGTCGGTTTCTTGTTCTTGGCGTTCATCTGAAGACGTTTCAGGGCTTTCTTTTGGCCCAGTAAGTGCGCCCATCGCGTTCATCATCTCTTGGAGCTTTTGCTATTGCTCCTGAGCTTTGGTCACTGACTGTGTAAGCGGTCTATGACCTGTGGATGCACGGCTGTCCTCCTTTCCCGACGCCATGTATACTGTATGAACTATTATGCCCCCGGACTTAGGGCGTTTAGGTTCACCACCTTTGATATTCGCCATGGGTGTAGGGACTTTTTCTGGCCTTCTTCTCTTATAGGCTGTAGAAGTTGAGGGGGGCGCTGCTTTGGGCACCCAAGCGGTCGTCTCCTTTTGTTGCTTGATCGGGGGATTTTCTTCTCGCCGACCTTTCGACTTCTTGTGTTAGCGAGAGAAATTAGGATCAATCACAGATTCTCGGACTCGTCGCCATGTCTTGTAAATCCTGAAGGATAGCGATTGAGGAGACTGTTCAGGCTTTTCTGCTTCCACGGTGGTCTCTACCGGTGGAGGAGATCTTTTGAGCACCGCAGTTGGCGAGTTTCTGCGTACTCTATTCAGTAGCTCGAAGCTGTTCCCAGTTGGAACAGCAGCGTTAACTTCCACCGTTGGAGCTGGCGGAGTCATCCCAGAAGGGAGTTGCCCCCGGTCTTCCTTACCCGGCGCCAGTGGCGTCGTCGGGTGCGACGAGTCGTCGGTATTGGTTCAGAGACAGAAACAGCTTCTTCTTGCCCCCTGTTCAGGTGTGGGGCTGTTGCCGGCGTCAGCCTATTGAAGACTGATGTCTTTTGAGCAGTAAGAGCAGGAGTGGGAGTTGGGACGATCAATCTAGTAAAGACCGATCTCTTAGCAGGAGAAGCCGCCTTGACGACTTCAAGAGCATGTTTGGCTACTCTTTTTGGAATAACCTTCTCTGGGACTGCAAGCTTCGTTGTGGGCCCGCAGGAGTTTTGGCCCAGTCTGGAGAAGACCGAGGCACTGGTGTTGGGCGACCCGTTGAGAAGGGCCGCAGTAACTGAAAGTCGATCGAAGACCGACTTCTTAGGGGCTTCTTGTACGGGCACGGGGGTGCTGAAGCTTGTTGACGGAAGCATAGTTCCGAAAAACAACCCTCTGGTGGCTTGAGTAATCTGCTCCACGGGCATGGTGAACAAAGAGGCCGCTTGGGGCCCGTAGGTTATGCCCCCAGTTGAGGCCGGACGCGAGCTGCAGCTGCAGTTGGAGCACTTCGAATAGGAAGAGGCCATCGATGCTTGATTTCTGCGCCAGGCAAAATACCAAATCTTAGTAACTTAAAATCCGAAGGCAACCATTAACAAACCGCGATTCGTTCGCGAATACGACACACGAAGTGTGGAGTGGAAAGAGGAAAAGGTCCCACCGGGCGTGCCGGAATCTGTTTCCCTCCGAAAGACGGCGCACAGAACTGCGAAGTCCTGACACTGAGATTCGGGGCAGATACTATTTGGTTTTATCCGTCTACCTCTCCGAAGATGCCAAGTTGATTTATGGCACCGTGTATCGGAGGATTAGACGGATGCGGCCGATGTAGCAGACTTCGTCAGATTCCCCCTCGCTTGAGGAGTTTTTGATTGTGGGGACGCTCTTCCCTGCAGGCGCAAGCCCCTGCAGTTAATTACGCTACCGCATCGCGGTAACAACTTTCTCCTTCTCCAGAAATTTCACTTCGTGTCGTGTGTGTTTGTTTTTTTTATGAATGCCCGTGGATTGTATACGGAGACTAAGTGATGCCGTCGCCCGTAGGACATGGATTAGTCCAAATCCGTATTTACTTAGATTTGGGTTTAGTGTTTTAGTCTAAGGATACGTTAGCCGTATTGAGGCTAAGATCAACTTAAACATTCGTTAAGGATACGTTAGTCCTGTTTGAGACTAAGATCAACTTAACGTGGTGATCCATTTAATATATAGCCATCGGGACTCGTCACCTTTCTAACGTCATTGAGGGATTACAACGACAGGTGTCAGAGGGGTTCGGAGATGTACCCTTGAACCAAAGTTGATTTGGAGTTTTATAGTCCATTTGAATGTTTAAGGATACGTTAGCCGTGTTTGAGGCTAAGATCTACTTAAACGGGATCGTTTAGATCCAACAAAAGAGCGTTTAGGGGCTCTATTGTTCCAGTTTAGGGACGTAGTGGTCCATAGGTAGTTTAGGGACATTGCGGTCCATTGGTAGTTTAAGGACATTGCGGTCCATATTCCAATTTAGAGACGTGGTGGTCCATATTCAGTTTAAGGACGCTTAAGTCCGTGAGTTTACGGACCCCACAGTCCGCGTTTTAATTTAAGGACGCATAAGTCCACGGGTTTAAGGACCCCACGGTCCGTGTTTTGGTTTAAGGACGCATAAGTCCATGAGTTTAAGGACCCCACAGTCCGTATTTTGGTTTAAGGACGCATAAGTCCATGAGTTTACGGACCCCACAGCCCGCGTTTTAGTTTAAGGACGCATAAGTCCGCAGGTTTAAGGACCCCACGGTCCGTGTTTTGGTTTAAGGACGCATAAGTCCATGAGTTTAAGGACCCCACAGTCCGTATTTTGGTTTAAGGACGCATAAGTCCATGAGTTTAAGGACCCCACAGTCCGTATGGATGTGTGGTTGTCGGGACCCGTTACCTCTCTGACGTCGTTGAAGGATTACAACGATAGGTGTCAAAGGAGTTCAGAGATGTACCCTTGAACCGGATGTAAATTGATTTAGGGGAGCAGCTATGCTCGGTCAATTTAATTTGAGAACTTACGGCCATGATTGGGCTAAGTCCAGTTGAGAATATTCAACGTTATTTCTTATTTTTGGCCTATTAGACCTGTGCTAGGGCTTTGCCCCTATTTGATAATGCACAGCATTAATCATGGTTTCTGTTGGACCTTTGTTTGGGCTCTGCCCCTTTTTAAAATAATGCATTGCATTATTTATTATTTTGTTTGGGCTCTGCCCATTCATAAATGATGCAGAGCATCAATTTTGTTTGGGCTCTGCCCTTTTTATTGCATTGCAATTTAATTTGGCCTGCTAGGCCTTTCTGATTTGGGCCTGGCCTTTTAGTAAAAGAAATGCATTGCATTTGTCAGGCGCTTTGCGCTAATCACTGAGCGCAAGCGCTTATGGTGATGACATGTGTTACGCTCTGGTGAGCGTAAGCGCAGTTAGCGCAGTGCGCTGCACCAGTGCGCTGCGCTGCTGCGCTGCTGACACGTGGCGCTCTCTGGTGGCTTGCGCCAACCCAAGAGCGCAACAGTGCATTTTTGCAAGTGCAAAGCACTATTTCAATAATCTTGAGAATCTTTAGGATTACAGAACCAATGGTTCACAAGTGCAAAGCACCATTTGTTTTCTTGATCTAATTTAGATCAAAGAAAACAAGTTCTCTTGTTTTTTAAAGAACCAATGGTTCATAAGAAAGTGCAAAGCAATTATTATTATTTATTTTTCTTTTTATTGAAGATCATTGATCTTGTTCTCAGATCAATGATCTGTTCATGAGAGAATTTTCTCTTTTTTCTAAAGGTTTTTACCTTTTTCTTCTTGAAATTTCTTCAGAGTTTCTCTCTGTTGAAGTTCTTGATCTCTCACAATTGTTGATGCCTTTGATCCAAGGGCTCCTGTTTTACAGAAGAAAATCTTCTTGTTTTAACAAGAACAGAAAGATTTCTTTAAAATTTTAATTCTGTTTGGCGCAAATACCCCAGCGCTTGACACGTGTCGCGCAGCGCACAGCGCAACTGCGCTGACACGTGTCGCGCAGCACACAGCGCAGCGCAACTGCGCTTGCACAACTGCGCAGACAAATGTCGCACAGCGCTTGCGCAACTGCGCTTGCGCAACTGCTCTGACACGTGTCGCGCAGCGCAGCGCTTGCGCAGATGCAACTGCGTTGACACGTGTCGCGCAGCGCTTGCGCAACTGAAGCGTTGCTTCCTTTAACTTTGTTTTTAATAGAGCGTTGCTTCCTTTAAATTTAGATCAAAGAAAACAAGTTCTCTTGTTTTTTAAAGAACCAATGGTTCATAAGAAAGTGCAAAGCAATTATTATTATTTATTTTTCTTTTTATTGAAGATCATTGATCTTGTTCTCAGATCAATGATCTGTTCATGAGAGAATTTTCTCTTTTTTCTAAAGGTTTTTACCTTTTTCTTCTTGAAATTTCTTCAGAGTTTCTCTCTGTTGAAGTTCTTGATCTCTCACAATTGTTGATGCCTTTGATCCAAGGGCTCCTGTTTTACAGAAGAAAATCTTCTTGTTTTAACAAGAACAGAAAGATTTCTTTAAAATTTTAATTCTGTTTGGCGCAAATACCCCAGCGCTTGACACGTGTCGCGCAGCGCACAGCGCAACTGCGCTGACACGTGTCGCGCAGCACACAGCGCAGCGCAACTGCGCTTGCACAACTGCGCAGACAAATGTCGCACAGCGCAGCGCAACTGCGCTTGCGCAACTGCGCTGACACGTGTCGCGCAGCGCAGCGCTTGCGCAGATGCAACTGCGTTGACACGTGTCGCGCAGCGCTTGCGCAACTGAAGCGTTGCTTCCTTTAACTTTGTTTTTAATAGAGCCTTGCTCTGATTGGGCGCACTGCCTTGGGCGTTGCGCTGATGTATCAGATTTTGACACGTGGCGCGTTGCGCGCAGCGCAAAGAATCTGAAGCGTTGCTTCGAATTTTGAATTTTGAAATTCAAACAGAGCTTTGCTCTGATTGGGGGAAACAGTCCTCTCGACTTATAAAGGGAAAACACTCTTGTAAGATCCTTACGACTTATAAGGGAACATGCACTTAGGAATCTTCACGATTTCTAAGGAGAAAACGCACCTACGAAATCCTCACGACTCGCAGGGAGAAATACCTTTATGAGACCCTTACGGCCCATGAAGTCAAAAGTCTTAGTCGACAGAATCCTAACCCTGTCTACTAAGCCACCTTTGTTCGACATCGACTAAGGCAAATGATAATTCGCTCCTGGCAATATCCCAGTTGTAGCGGTGCTGATACCGAAATCGGTGTCTAATCCCAAACTTGCAGCGAAAAGCCAGCAAGTCACACATGCATACGAAATAGCCGAAATGATGGGGCAACTTGCAAATAAAAAGTCAGCAAGTAAAAATGTATGCATACAAAATAGCCGAAATGATTGAGCATCTCGCAATAAAAAACAGCGAGTAAAAATAAAACAAATAGCCTAAATGATTGGGCACCGCGAAAAAAATAGACGAAATGATTGGGCAATCGTGACCTTCGCGATATAAAAGCTGAAATGATAGAGCATCGCGGAAAGAAACAAAAAAAAATAAAATTTATGCCCTACAGGTGATATCACAGCAATCCCTGTATACAATCTAGGGGCGCAAACAAAGAAGGAATCATGCATTTCCTTCCCAGGTTTCATCAGAAGAAGAAGCCAAATCTCAACGGTTCATAGATGGCCTGGAGATCATCTCAACATCCGTTTCATTACGACAAACACAACATCAAGCAAAGTCGAACAGCAGCGACTCCCAGTTCCATGACTCGGCAGTGCACAAACGACCGAAAGTCAAACCCCAACTCCGTGAAATGCGGATATAATCAAAAAATTCCTGATTACGTGGAACGCGGATAACGTCAATCCTGACCCCATGGGAAACGTCCATAGCGGATCCTGGTCCTCGCAGAATACGGCAATGACCCCGTGTGAAGCATCCAGAGCGGAGCCTGGTCGTCGCTGAACACGGCAGTGAACCCGTGGGAAGCATCCAGAGCAAATTCCTGGTTACGTGGAACGCGGCTTATGTCAATCCTGACCCCGTGGGAAACGTCCAGAGCGAATCCTGGCCTCGCAGAGCACGGCAATGATCCCGTGTGAAGCATCCAGAGTGGAGCCTGGTCCTCGCCGAACACGGCAGTGAACCCGTGGGAAGCATCCAGAGCAAATTCCTGGTTACGTGGAACGCAGATAACGTCAATCCTAACCCCGTGGGAAACGTCCAGAGCGGATCCTGGTCCTCGCAGAGCACGGCAATGACCCCGTGTGAAGCATCCAGAGCGGAGCCTGGTCCTCGCCGAACACGGCAGTGAACCCATGGGAAGCATCCAGAGCAAAATTCCTGGTCATGTGGAACGCGGATAACGTCAATCCTGACCCGTGGGAAACGTCCAGAGCGGATCCTGGTCCTCACAGAGTATGGCAATGACCCCGTGTGAAGCATCCAGAGCGAAGCCTGGTCCTCGCCGAACACGGTAGTGAACCCGTGGGAAGCATCCAGAGCAAAATTCCTGGTTACGTGGAACGCGGATAACGTCAATCCTGACCCCGTGGGAAACGTCCAGAGCAGATCCTGGTCCTCGCAGAGCACGGCAATGACCCCGTGTGAAGCATCCAGAGTGAAGCCTGGTCCTCGCCGAACACGGCATTAAACCCATGGGAAGCATCCAGAGCAAAATTCTTGGTTATGTGGAACGCATATAACGTCAATCCTGACCCCCGTGGGAAACGTCCAGAGCGGATCCTGGTCCTCGCAGAGCCCGGCAATGACCCCGTGTGAAGCATCCAGAGCGGAGCCTAGTCCTCGCCGAACACGGCAGTAAACCCGTGGGAAGCATCCAGAGAAAATTCCTACGTGGAACGCGGATAACGTCAATCCTGACCCTGTGGGAAACATCCAGAGCGGATCCTGGTCCTCGCAGAGCACAGCAATGACCCCGTGTGAAGCATCCAGAGCGGAGCCTGGTCCTCGCCGAACACGGCAGTGAACCCGTGGGAAGCATCCAGAGCAAATTCCTGGTTACGTGGAACGCGGCTTATGTCAATCCTGAACCCATGGGAAACGTCCAGAGCGGATCCTGGTCCTCGCAGAGCACGGCAATGACCCCGTGTGAAGCATCCAGAGCAGAGCCTGGTCCTTGCCGAACACGGCAGTGAACCCGTAGGAAGCATCCAGAGCAAATTCCTGGTTACGTGGAACGTGGATAACGTCAATCCTGACCCCGTGGGAAACGTCCAAAGCGGATCCTGGTCCTCGCAGAGCACGGCAATGACCCCGTGTGAAGCATCCAGAGCGGAGCCTGGTCTTCGCCGAACACGGCAGTGAACCCGTGGGAAGCATCCAGAGCAAAATTCCTGGTTACGTGGAACGCGGCTTATGTCAATCCTGATCGCGTGTGAAGCATCCAGAGCAGAGTCTGGTCCTCGCCGAACACGGCAGTGAACCCGTGGGAAGCATCCAGAGCAAAATTCCTGGTCACATGGAATGCGGATAATGTCAATTCTGACCCCATGGGAAACGTCCAGAGCGGAGCCCGGTCCTCGCCGAACACTGGGAAGTATCCAGAGCAAAATTCCTGGTCACGTGGAACGCGGATAATGTCAATTCTGACCCCGTGGGAAACGTCCAGAGCGGAGCCTGGTCCTCGCAGAACACGGCAGTGAACCCGTGGGAAGCATCCAGAGCAACCCCTGACTCCGTGAAAGGCGGATAAGGGCAACTTCACCCATCACTTGCGGGTCCTCACGACTCGTAAGAGAGCAAATTCTCTTGTGAGATCCTTACGACTTTCAAGATAAAACACACTTAGGAATTCTCACGATTCTTAAGGAGAAATTACACCTACGGGATCCTCTCGACCGGTAGGGAGAAAATTCTTTATAAGACCCTCACGGCTCATAAAGTTGAAAAGTCTTAGGAGGCAGATCTTAACCCTGAATCCTAAGCCATCGTTGTCCTGCAAAGAGATCGAGATAGACTATCCACAGAATACATTTAGTAAAAAGGGATAAACCATTGTGAAGAAAAATACGTTTTTTATTCATGAATCAAAATGAATACAAAGTACAATTCGCGAAAGAAACAAAAATATACTCTTATTCAGGAGTATGTACAAAGGAAGAAAAAAATTATATATCTACAATTCTTCAAGTAGGCGGGCGATTCAACAGATTAGCCAGTTCGTCCCTCTTTCGCTGGGCCTCGCCTTCGTGATTCAGTATTGTCAGAAGACGGGCCTCTGCCTGAGCTTGCTGAGCCTGGTATGAGGCGAGCCGGCCTTCGAGCTCTTTCTCAGTAGCCTTATGGGCTTCGACCATTTCACGAGTGAACACGGCGGCTTTGTCGATGGCTACCACCTCCTTGATGGCCTCTTGAAGCACTCGCCATAGTTCATACGCTTTATTGGCCTTGACCGTAAGGTTGGCTTGAAGCTCCCTCGGCACTTTCGAAGCCAGCTCTCTCTCCGAAAACTTGCGGCCGAGCCTCTTCTCACAAGATATCATGTTCGCCGCACACCGCTCAATTAGACCCCGCAAGCCTGCCTTCGCAGCCACAGCCTCCGAAGAAAGTCGGGTACACTCAAGAACATGCAAGCAAGCTTCCACATGCCGACAAAACTCAACCCAGACTTGCACCACTGCTTCGCTATGATAGGTGGCAAGAAAGGGAAGAGAGCCGTTAGCTTCAGCAGCGAACGCTTCGGCTGTGATTAGACTGCCAGCGCGAAGTTCCTCAATTAAATATGACAGAAAGGCGAGGCTTAGCTTGGCCATCCGTTCTGAGGCTCGCAGAGCATAAGGGCCGGGTGGCATGGCGATACGTGACTCCAGCACGCTGAAAACTGGCAGGGCTGTTCAGATTTATAAACAGTCAGCGAAACTCGTAAGCAAAGAACAAATGGAACGATGTTGAGATTCTACTTACCCACAGTCATGCAAGAGGGATTTGAAGGCTCCCCAAGCCCTTCAAGAATCTCGACCTCGTCGTCGGCCTCCATAACTGTAAAAGACGTCAATGTCATTTTATGAAAAAGTGACAATGCTGTGAAAAGGATGGTAAACAACACTAACCTTGTCCAGACGAGAGGACGATGCGCTGAGGAGATATCGCATGCGGAGCGGCCATTTCCAGCAGACGCTGAAAGGACTGCCGGGGAGACAGATCGGCAATAGAGGCCGCCAGCCCGCGCAACTCTGAAAAGACAAAAGGGTTCAGATAATGGAAAGATTACTAATTTAAAATATGGAAGGTTACCTTCGACGCTCCTCCCATTCTGAGATGGAGGGATAGCAGCTTCAACGGCCTCCGCCGCGACCTCGGGCATAATATCAGGGACGCGGGCTGGCGCAACAGCCTCTGAGGAAGGAGCAGCGGCTGCCGATGCGGGCTCCAACGAAAGGATGGTAGCCCCGGCTACCTGCACCCTAGTCTTCGAGCCGCCCTCAGAAAGATCCATCGGAACGGCGACCAACGAAGATGCCTCCTTCGAGAGAGCAAGCGCTTGGGAAGCGGAAACCACCGAGGGAGACTCTATCGCAAGAGCAACAATTGCATCAACCCCCTCCACACTGATTGGTGCTTCACTAGGGATATCAGCAGACTCTACGGTCAAAGCACGACTTAGAGCCTCCGCCGCCGCCGAAGTCCCTGCAAAGTTTGTACAAAGATAAGGATACACATATATGTGTGCAAACAATATGAAATATTACAAAGAAATATAGGAACATACCAATGCGCAAGGAAGCTTTCAGTATAGCTTGCTCAAGCCGACGCTCCTTCTCAAGGAGGTGTGCTCGTCGAGGTCCGAGGGTGGACTCGTGGCCGCCGGTCCACAGTGAAAGCGCATCCGCGGCGTCTTCCGAAGCAGCCTGTTTAAGGGCCCTTTCGCCCCATTCCTCCAAAGGGCCGATGAATCGTCGTCGGATCCACGGAGGGTCTTCATAAAAAATGACGGCTGGGTAGGGCTTCTTCGGAATTCTTACGTTCTTCGACTCGTCTTGAGAACGTATTATAGCATCAGCCAATTGTGCGGCTTTCTTGGCAGTTGAACTCGGAAAAAGTAAGCCAGCGTCCGATTCTTGCAGAGCCAATGGTTTCATCCTGAAGAATGGGCTTAGACTCTACTACAGAGTCAAGCAGATTAGTAGCCGTCCTCCTCCGTTGCTTGGATCCAGAACCGACCTCCGAGGATTACTGTTTCGTCCCCCGTGGAGCCTTGGCACGACGCTGACCTATTTCGCCTTCAACGCCCTCACTCCCAACCCCCTCGCTTGGCGCTGCGACCGAGGACGACACGGCCATCGTCGATGCCGCGGGCGATGGTACTGCTACTGGCGCCCTTTTACCCCTCAACTGAGCCCGGGTATCCAATGGCATACCAATTGTGGGAGTGAGGTCCACCTCCGACTCCCCCGGAATGAGCGCAACACTGGTGTCCCTCAGGGGAAAGCGGACCGGTGCGCGCTGGTCGCAGCGGAACTCCCGTGGCCTGAACCGGAATAGGAGCATCGTATCCAAGAAGCACCCTCTTCTCCTCAGCAATAATCGAACTGACTCGATGAAGGTACCAGCCCTGAAGGATCCCACACATCGGGGAATGTGGTCAGCTTCAGGAATCATGAAGTAAGAACCAGTGTTTAGCCTCACAAAGTGATGAGAAGCATCACGAAAAGCTTCAGGTGAAGGGACCGTCACAACTGTAAAAGCCTCGAAGGGGACGCCCTGATCATATCCAAGCTGCCGGGCGAAGCGGTGCGGATTATACCGCATGAAGAGGGACGCACTATTCTGACGAAATACCAGATAACCTGGTTTGATCGCGTACAGATGCATGGCCTCCCTGGGCTTCAGAGAAGGTGCCCCCCTCTTTTGACAAGTCGTGGAGTTGTTGAATTGGACCTGAAGGAGAGGATAGGGCCCGATAAACGAATACCAATTCGCCCGTGCTGGCATAGGGAGCAATCAACACACGAATGGCCCCAGACTGAGTCGGGTCAGGAGCGGAAGCACCCACTAGCCGCATGAACCGCGGAAAAGTATAGGCGTCATAAAATGCGGGTCGCTGGTGCGCAGCAAAGTCCCCCAACACATGCATTTCAATCCAAGACGTGAAGTAATGGAGAGAAAAGTTTACTACGTCCACACCGGGAGTTGAGGTATTAGCCGCGGCGCCTAACCCATGATAAAGATGCACTAGCGCTGGGATGCCTATGGCTAGTCGTGTCCCCTTAGCGATGCAATGAGCAGGATAGATAACCGAGACTCTCATGAAGCGGCGATGCATGGGGATGACGAACCAGCTAAGCCAGACACTGATAAAACCCACAAAGAATGTCTCCTCGTCCATGCCGGGAGCTGCAATCGATTCAAAAGATACCGCCAACATGATAGGAATACAGTACTACGGCAAGTCCCCTTCCTTAGTTGGCCGCCTGTTCAAACCAAACCCAAAGAGGTCATTAATGTTCGCAAACTTCGGAGCCGTCTTCGATAGGACACTCTCGCGAAGGAAGCAAGCGATAAAGCTCTTAAAAGTGACGCCCTACTCTTCTGATTCTGTGACCAGTTTGTCAAAGATCCCTAGGGCCTTGATCAAACTCGGGCGCTTGTGGCGGACGGCGTTCTCGGTAGACAAGCCGTCGAGCATTACGGGCTCAGTCTTAAAGAGGTACTCATTGGGAGGCAGCAGCTCTTCATAAAGTGTCCCCCTGATCGGCAGCCCTGAGATCTCACGGAATTCTTCCAAGGAAATCGAAACTTCGCGATCCCCTATGAGGAAAGTGTTGGTGGGGAGATTCCACTGGTTCAGGAAAGCCTTAACCCACCAGACGTGAGGAGATTGGTAGTGGAAGAGGGACGCATATATCTCCTGATAAAGCCCAACCTTCTGCAATCGCGCGCGATGGGCAGACAAGATGTAACGAGCCCAAAGAAGGTAGCCCGTGGGGTGTCGAGGGGTAAGCCCTATTTTGTAAATCTGCCCCCATGGCTGGGCTTCACCCTGGAAAATGCGGCGCCCCAAGATATCTATAGCCGGCACCGGATGGTTTGGAATACCAGTCGTTGAAGGCTCAAGCCGTCCCATAGGGGTCCAATTCGGCATCTCCACAGCGAAGACAGTCTTAGGAGGATCCATCGGCAGGAATGAATAGGTGGGCTCCGTCGGTATCTTGCAAAGAAAACTTCGGCGACCGCGGATGATGTGACCATACCAAGTCCCCCACAAAAGCAAGTTGGTGCGATTCGGGTCATGAGCCGTGATCATCGTCATCACTTCCTCGTCAGATGGCGACTGAGGAAAAGCGGCCTCCGAGCGAGTGAAAGAGAAGTACGGAACGGAAGTCATTGTACCTGAAATAAAATAGGGGAAAACTGTTAAAGCGAAGCCAACAATGTATATATATGATTCTAAATATATATATATAAAGACAGTGGAAGACAGCGACAGGGGACTCATTTTATGGGACCATTGGTTACAAAACACATGGGTCCCACAAAATCAAGATGGCAGCTGGCTAATGATGAGGCAAAGCAATTATAATGAGACAAAAGGAAGATTCTCATTAAATAAACAGTGGATTTCAAATGACCCTACACATCCCCCTAAGAGAAATCCATCTGGGACTCTGTGACAAATCAAACAGAATCAAGGGAATTAAATTCCCAGAAAAGCACCACTGCAAGCCTCTTCTTCTTGGTTACAGAGAGACAACTCAGGGCAAGAAGATCCCAAGAAGTCCCCTGGGAAGAACTAAGTTCTTCATAGGAATTAAATTCCTTTTGAAAAGGGAATTAAATTCCCAGAAACTCTTTTTTTCCAGAGCCAGAGCTCTTTAATGATGGAATTGAATTCCATGGAAAAGACAAACACCACCACCGATCCCTAAAGATCAGAGAAACCCTAAAGGGCCTGTTGATTAAAGAATGAATGGGTTTCTTATTAAAGAACTTTTAAAAAATGGGTTCTTGTTAAAAGGGAAAACCCTTGGTGTGGATTTAAAATCCAGTGAAGGTTTCTGTGAAAATTCTTCGACCGTTCAAAGATCATTACGTGAAGAAAGAATCTTTCAACAGAGTTAAACTCTGAAAATATTCGAGGCAGAGAACTAAGCTCTGGAAAGGAGAATTAAATTCTCAAAAGAAAAAATTTGCAAGGAAGAAGATGAAAGAGTGGAGGCACTTCTGAATAGACCCCTGCATTTATAGGATGTGATGGAAACGTTTCATCTTCCCTATTCCCTAGATGGATCCAACGGTCACAAAAGTGATAGCGTTGCACTCACGTGAGAGCAACGCTGTGGGGGCATTTGTTCCCTGATTAAAAATCAGGAACTACCTCAATGAGATATCACGTGCTCACACGTGACCAATGGTCACGTGTTGACACGTGATGGTTAAAACAGAAATGAAAACAAGCGGCTGAGAAAATGACTTAATTGGGGGGTCACGTGCCGGCACGTGACCGGGGGTCACGTGCCGGCACGTGAAAGGCTTTGAAAGCCTTACAGTTTAATAGAATTAAATTCTAAATTCCTCTAAATCTTTCCAAATGGAAAAGGATTATAGGGAACCGTTGGATTAAAAATCCAGGGGTGATTAAAAATCACCAATTTATGGAAAAATCTTAGACAAGGAAAGATTTCCCTAAATCTCACCGAAAATAACAAACAGAATATGTTTAGATTGAAAATCCAACGGTGAATAAAATTCACTGAATGATCTAAAGGATCATATTAATTATAAAAAAACAAAATCTTTCAATGAAAGATTTATAAAACAAATTGATTATTTTCCTTCTCCTATAAATAGGAGCCAAGAGGAGAAAAAATAGATAGAATTTTGGAATCTTGAAATTTCAGAGAGAAAAGAAAAGAGAATTTAATTCTCAACAAAGAAAACCCTAGGTGAGAAAAGAAAGGGGATCAAAACTTCAAACAGAGAATTTAATTCTCAAAATCTAAGAGTTTAACTCTTCTGCAAAAAAGAACTTAGTTCTTTCTCTAGTTGAAGATCTGCAGAAGCAAATCTCCCCATAGGTTGAGAATTTAATTCTCATCGGGTTGAGATTGTGCCATGCAGATCCAAGACTTAGAGGGAGAATTGAGTTCAAAGAATTTAATTCTCCCAAATTTATAGGAATTTAATTCCTCCAAGATAAATTAGGGTTTAAACCCTATCTGAGAATTTAATTCTCCCAATTTACAGGAATTTAATTCCTTCAAGATGAAATTAGGGTTTAAACCCTATTTGAGAATTTAATTCTCCTAAAACTATAGGAATTTAATTCCTTCAAGATGGACAAAACTAGGGTTTAACCATAATTGAGAATTTAATTCTCTCAGATTTACAGGAATTTAATTCCTCCTAAAATGAAATTAGGGTTTCACCCTTACACAAGAATTTAATTCTTTTACATATATGGAAATTTAATTCCTCTAAAGAAAATTAGAGTTTAACCCTATATAAGAATTTAATTCTTTCAAATAAGAATTTAATTCCTCTAAAACATAACTAGGGTTTAACCCTACAGAGAATTTAATTCTTAAAAACAAAGAGCCTTGAAAGATCTCCATGCATGCAAAAGACTAAGGTCGCGTGTCCCCACGTGACCCCTGAAAAGATCCCCAAAAATGAGAAGGAATAAGCTTTGAGGTAATGCCTCACGTGCTCCCACGTGACCTACAAAACATAGAAAGAAAAAAGCAAAGGAAATATGAGCTTTGGGCGCTCTCACGTGTCCCCACGTGGCCCTTTAGCAAGTGCTTTAATGATCAGTGCATAAATCTCCATCACGTGTCAACAAGTGATGCTCAAAAGATGAAAAAGTGTTTAACACTTATTTGCAAAGCAAAGTAAAAGGAATCTGGTCCCACCTCTGGGTGTCCTCACGTGGCCCCACGTGACCCATTCCTATTTAGTGTTTAACACTAATTTAAAGGATTTATTCCCTGTGTTTAACACTGGTGTTTTCTAGTGTGTAACACTAATTTGACAACTTCATTTCCAGTGTTTAACACTGTCATGTTCTAGTGTTTAACACTAAATTGGGGATTATAATTCGCGTGTTTAACACTGATTGTCTTTTAGTGTTTAACACTAATTTGAGAGTTCTATCTCTAGTATTTAACGTTGTTGTTCTCTAGTATTTAACACTACTTTTAGCCAAATCGGCTAATTCTCCAGAGGCAAAAGTCTCCCCTTCAACTGAATCTCAAAATTGAGTAAAATTCAGAGCTATAATGTCCACTGCTCAATCAAAGATAAAAAAAATGCTACCAAAGCCCTCAAACTCTTGTTTAGCATTGCTAAATAATGTGGGCTGAAATCAGACAAATATCTAATGGTCCAACAAAGGGCCAACATTTTAAATCTAATTGGACTTAGCCCAAATTGGCCATAAGTTCTCAATTCAGACTTAACTGAGCCATTGTGCTCATAATATAATTAGTTGATCTTAGTTCCAAATTGGGCTACAGATCACTTGATCCACTTTGGTTCGAGGGTACATCTCTTCACTCCTTTGATATTTGTCGTTGTAATTCCTCAACGTCTTCAAAGAGGTGACGGGTCCCGACAACCACACATTTCACGGACTGTGGGGTCCTTAAACCCATGGACTATGATGTCCTTAACCTCGACCGTGATGTCTTAAAACTAACAACGGACTGTGGGGTCCTTAAACCCATGGACTATGATGTCCTTAACCTCGATCGTGATGTCTTACTGTGGGGTCCTTAAACCCATGGACTATGATTTCTTTAACCTCGACCGTGATGTCTTAAAACTAACAACGGACTGTGGGGTCTTTAAACCCATGGACTATGATGTCCTTAACCTCGACCGAGATGTCTTAAAACTAACATTAGACTGTGGGGTCCATAAACCCATGGACTATGATGTCCTTAACCTCGACCGAGATGTCTTTAAACTAACAATGGACCAAGATGTCCTTAAACTAACATTGGACCGTAATGTCCTTAAACTAATCGACCGCAATGTCACCAAACTAAACAATAGAGCCCAAATGCTCTCTTGTCGGATCTAAACGATCCCGTTAAGTTGATCTTATTCTAAAATGAGACTAATGTATCCTTAATAAAAGTTTAAGTTGATCTTAGTCTCAAATAAGGCTAACGTATCCTTAAACCCAAACCCCCAAACTCAAATCTAAGAAAGATACAGATTTGGACTAGTCCACGCCCTACGGGCGACAACATAAATTAGTCTCTGTATACAATCCACGGGCAACCAAACACAAAACAAACACCCACGACACGAAGTGACCATCTGGAAAAGGAGAAAGTTGTTATCGCGATGCGGTAGCGTAATTAACTGCAGGGGCTTGCGCCTGCAGGGAAGAGCGTCCCCACAATCAAAAACCCCTCAAACGAGGGGGAATCTGACGAAGTCTGCTACATCGGTCGCATCCGTTTAAACCTTCGATACATGGTGCCATAAATCAACTTGGTATCTTCGGAGAGGTGGACGGATTGCACCAATTAGTATCTACCCCGAAATTCAGGCTAGATGTTTATCGCGTCTTTGTCGCGTCTTTCGGCGGTGAACAGTGGGTTTAACCACAAGCACGTCAGTGACACTAGCTGCACGTAACGGCTACCCAGGTATTGAGCGAAAGGGAGGTCGACGAGCGAACTCATCCTGAAACCCTACTGAGCCTGACAGTGACAAAATCCGTACAGTCTGGTCCGTTCGTCTATGAGTATCGCATATCGGGCCTAGGGGAATGGTAAACGTCAGACCCCCAATAGCGGCATAAGTCGTGTCGGAGTGTAGCCCAGAACACCCTGAGAAACTACTAGTCATGACCCGAAGGTACGGAACGTGACCGACACTTAAATTACAAAACGTCTAGAGGCGCAACGTAATCTAAGTAAGCCGAAGCCCAGAAATCTAAACCATTTAAAAGAAGAAGTAAAGGAAAACATATTTAAAAGCAACATCAAATTTCTCAAAAATTTCGGCAGAGTCTCCTTTATAAAAACTGACCCTAAACGGGGACAAATAAAAATATATACATAAACAATAAATAAAAGGCATTCCAAAATGGGAGCTAGCTCTTCGCCAATTGGTGGCCACAACCACGCAAGCAATATATATACAACGCCGAAGGGCGAGGAACAAAACTCAAAGAAAACCATCAAAACCACCAGAAAACCCATAATAATACAAGCGTGACTCTAAGGTCAAAAGAATAAACAACTGATCTTCTAAATTTATCAAGTAATACAAGTCTGGTTGATGGAGCTTACTAGATACAAATGAAATAATAAAAGTACAACGGCAGTTCTGATGCAAGTGAACCAACCTACCAAGCAAATCACCCTGAATGAAATGATGTGCCAGCAAGCTGCCAAGAAAACCTGTTCATTGAAACCTGTAAAAAATTTGGCACAACGGGGGTGAGTTACCAACTCGTGAGTAGAAGACATCTGCGAGTAGAAATCGCATGCACGACGATCTCCTAGGTCATAATAATATACTTAATATAACACTAGTCATCTAGTGGTGGCAGGGTAATAGTCTATGCGTAAATGTAATGCTCAGTGCTCGTGTTAGTACCTCAAGTAGTAACATGTCATGTGTATGAGTATGCATGCACCATGAATGTAAAACAATCAACCATGAAATCTGGATATATCTGTATAAGAAATCTTTAACTTGTATCATAGTAAAATTTGTACGGTAATCTGAAACGTCATCAATGAAATCCATGGAAATCCGTGTCAAGTATCGACACAAAACATGTAAATCTCAAGTCTTAATACCTCATAGTCTCAATATCTCATAGTCTCAAATCTCGGGCTCCGTCAGTCCGGATCGGCCCATATCATCACATCTCACGACAACGGTCGGTATCCTCCGGATATCCGCCGCGCCAGACATCACCGGTAGGTAGTCTTCCCCTGCCAGGCTCATCGTCTGCAACTCGAGCTTTTTGCCCCGGGGTACCTACCGGGCCCACTATATACCCGAGACGGTTCATCCACTCCTCGAATCGGGTCTCGAAATCTAACACAAAACATGAAATCTCATTGTGGACGACACATACATCACGAGAAAACCACAACTTGTATTTTAAAATGAGAGAGAGAGAGAGAGAGAGAGAGAAGTTTTTATATATATTCTTGTGGTTTTCCCCAAAATCCAGAAATCTCATAGAAATCCAAAATCCGAAAATCATGAGTAAGTAATAATGAGTATCGGCATAAGCCCCCACAATACTGCATGATAATATGAATATGTGAATGCATGAAGTGTCTAAGTAATAAATGTAATGTCTAAACTAGCATATGAGGGTAATCACACAATATTATATTGGACTAGCATTTAGCTGATATATCAATAAAAAGATAATATGTTCTAAAGTGTACGTGGCATGGCAATTACCGATGATGATGTGTGTGAGCCGGCAAATAAGTGTACGTGGAACATGCGCATCATCGGTAATGGTGCTGGTATCCTAACAGGCAGAGTTTCATATTAACTAAAGAAACATATGTATGAACATGCAATATGATGATTACAATCTGAATATAAGGGTGAAAGTGTATTAACCGCACATTTAGAATATACATATCTAACTACAAACTATATGACTTGAGCCTAAACTAGTATCTATCTAACCCACTAAAGAACTAAACTAAAGAAACTAGTCGATAGGAAATAAGAATCCACCTAAAGTCTGAGTCGATATCTCTAGTAGTCGGCGATCCAGCCTCAATAGCGTCACATACGTAGTACGACTTTCTCGAGTCACGAGTGCGGATCAATCATCACATCTATGCCTCGTACGGTAAAATCTATCGTACGGCTTCCCAAAATCGGGGTACGGGTCAGCTATCACAGATATATATCATCGTTCGTATAGTATCATCCTCAAACAATATCATGATCAAGGGTACTGTACTATAATCGCATACATCCCAATATCATCAAACATAATCATTGTCATTGTAAATATACACCGTCAAATGATCCACTAAAATATCATGTCATATATCATATCGTGATTAAGTCACATATTACAATCCGGGTGCTATTCTAGAGTCTCGTACATTTCAATGTCATCATCACCTATTATCATTTATATAAGTATATTTTATATAATCTCATTACCCAACGATCCTCTACTATCATAACACATCTCATATCATAACTCGATCGTATCTCCAATAGATCACGGCATCAAGCCCAGTCATATCGACTCATCCCCATGTATCATATAACCTCCTCATATCACATGTATATATTGTATATATATATATATATACCTACACGCATTCCTATATGTATATATATATACACACACACATATACACCAAGTCAAGTTTATGTGTATGCGTGTGTGTATGTGTCTACATGAAACCTACGAATTCCCTCCAAGGCAGTCATCCTCATGGTTAAGTCATTCTAAATCAGTCTAGTCCAACCTAAAGTCTTCAATAGGAACCTACTCGCCAAGAATCTAAGGTCACGTCCGACTTCCTAATAACAGTAAGTACTATCCCTATTCTACGTTGCGGGGGTGCTATACGCCATCTATCCGACTTCCCCCGTAGATATACATCTACTCACCTGGTCCCTGTCTGCCGAAGTCGATGCCGCCATCCTCTTATTCATCGTCTGAAGTCCTCGTGAGGGGTACCTATACGCAACATATATAATATTGTAAACCGAATCGCGGACAAAACCAAAACGACGCACGAAACGCGCATAGGTTAAAACCTATGACCCGCTCATGCAAAATAACCAAATAACCCTCGACATCGGCGTACAAACGCCGATTGATCAAGAAAAACCCAAGCACACCAATCGTGGTTTTACCAATCACTAATTATAATATAAAATAAATTGCTACTCATCAAAACTCAAAATAAATCAAATCGATTTATTTCCGAAAACCTAGAAAGCGTCAATTAACCGTTTCATTTTAAAACTTGATGTTTAAACGAAACTAATGGTCATAATATTCACTAAATATCATAATTAGGTTATATAAACCATTTCTATAATTTATTCTTATCAATTTGTATTAAATTGAAAATTCTAGTTTGCCAAAATATCAAATTTTAATACTTTTTAAAGCAAAATTCACAATTCAACAACTAAGTTAGATTTTGCATATTTTAAAATGCTATACCACTCATGAAAACCATAATGATGTTCTAAAAACCCTAACAAGATTTTAATCCCCCATTTTAAATTAATTTCTAAAACCTAGTTAGCAAAATTAGCATAATTAGCACAATTTTTAAACTAAAAATAAGCAACTAGTAACTAGATTATGTTTAGCATTCCTTTAACATGTTAAACTACTCATTAAAACCATAACCTAATGATAAAAACCCTAATTAGAATTTTATCTCACCAATATATATATATTATAAAAACCTAGTTTGGAAAAATCCTAATTAGGACAATTTAAATGTAACAGTTAACAAATTTGTTACTAGATTAGGTTTAACATTACCTAACATGTTAAACTACACATTAAGATCAATATCCAAAGATGAAAACCCAAATTTGATTTAATAACCATATTCTTGAAATTTAAATCTTGAAATTAAAATCATAATTAAACTCCTAATTTGATTAGATTGAAGTAATTAGCAACAAATTAAACATGGGGTTAGAATTTATACCTCCATAAACATGAGATCAAACATGCAAACTTGTCTCCAAAATGCTAACTTTGCTCCAAAATCCTTGCTTGTTTGGAAAAAGAATGAAGGGCAGAGATTTAATTAGGAATTAGTGGTATTTTTGTGGATTTTTGAAGCAAATTTTGAAGAATTTTTTTGAAGGGAAAATGAGATGAACACTTAGGGAAATGGGGGCTGCCTTGGTCGGCCATGGGCTGAAATAGAGAGAGTGTGAGGTGTGAATGGGTGGAATTGTGTAAAAACATCATTAATAATTGCATCTTTTCACTTAAACCCTTAACTATTAATTTTTTTTCAATTTAACCTTTTCCTAGAAATCTCTAGAATTTTGAAGACAATTCAAGAAGAGAAGAGTATGCTACTAACTAGATTCCAATATGTCTTGCCTCACTTTGTAAAATTAATCCCTTTCTAATTTGTAATTTGCACTAATTTAATGTATAATTAAAGCTTATGTTAATATTTGAATTTAATTAAGGAAAAATATTTAAGTAAACTAATAATTTATAAATGACCTAATAAATACCAAATACTAATAATTACATAGTTAAAATAGGCGTATTTAAATTTATATTGAAAAATAATTGTAGTTGAGTTTTACGGAAAATACGGTTTATTTTACCGATTATTAAAAAATTCACCTAAAGGATTTTATTTATTTATTTATTTATTTTTAAAACGTTACAATCTTCCCCCCTTAAAGAAATTCAGTCCCCGAATTTAAATTAAAACTCCGTCAAATATAACGCAATCATCGGAGTTATGGTGAGAATAAAATATCAAAGCCCAATACGAAAACCAACATGATAGACATCAAAAATATAACTTATATATAGTGCGCATCATAGTAAAATCGTCTAAATATCTTAATAAAGAAGCATGCAAAACCCCCTTTTTAAAATCGTTGTGCGATGCGCGTGTCACGGCATAAGTAGCGGACGTTTATTTTTGAAAAAAATAGCTATACATATGTATCTTTTATTTAACATACACGTCCCGCCTGGTTACTAAATCAAATAGCTATACCACGTGCGTCCGGTGCGCACGAAAATCGAAGTCAAATACAGATGCCATGAATACGCACAGAAACACAACTGAGTGCAACGGGTGTGCACCAAAAACATTTGTCAAGTGCAACGGGCGTGCATGAAAATAATATCAGGTGCATCTAATCTGCACAAAACCTCGATTTAGTGCATCTGGTGTGCACAAAATCGCATCAAGTGCGCCAAGTGTGCGCAAGAATCTTAATCAAGTGCACATGGTGCACGAAAACATATACCGAATATCAAAATCGAAATCACGGTACGAAAAGTGCATGAAAACTATGCCGAAGCATACGTCAAAATCATGTGCAACCCATATGCACGAAATCAAATCAATATCTCAAAATGTATAAAACCAAATCGAGTGCACTAGGTATGCACAAAACAACATCAATACCACTGATATATGAAACACGAATAGAGTGTAATGAATGTACACATACGAAATACCAATCATAGAACAAAATCCTCAAAATACCAAAATCCAAACAACGGAAATATGGAATTCAAATCACCAAATCGCAATCGTAAACACTATCGTCAATATGCGCCTCTTTCCTCTAGTGTCGACTGATTCGAACTCGTCTCTTCGTGGTTGTGCTGACTGCGCTACAAACGGCTATACTCATATCGAGAGTCTCCCACGTAATCTATCCCTTCACCTGATATCCGTACTACGTTAAACTTTTCGTTCGATTCATCAAAATCCCAGAATTCCTCGAGAGCTCAACACTCAAGTACAGTTTAAAAATATCCAGTACATGCCCCAGCATCTGCGGACCAGCCGTAGAAGGGGAAACCCAAGCCTCACTAATGGCACCGCGGAACTGCCATAAACCCTAAGGTTCAAAGGCGTTCTCATGGTCATTTTGTCGAGTTAGGGTTTCATTCTTCTAGAGGGTCCATAGAAATACCTGCAATGTTCTTCCGAATACCTTAAACTTGGGAAAATGGGTTTCTGACATTCGTTCGAACCTTTAAACTTCGTCTGGACGACATGTGAATACTCTTCGTCCACACGCTAAACAATACTTCAATCCTCAAGAATAGACGATACCCTAACGGTCATTGCATTCGAACCGCAGCTCGCTCTGCCGTGCGACCGTGGTAACAGAAACCACCATCCAATATTGACGAAGATAGATCAAAGGAACGAATAGAATACGGTGTAAAGAAATGTACATCCTAAGGCTTCTTAAGCAGAGTAGCGTATCGTAAGTATGCCGCGGATTATACCCACGGTACGTCACTCTACCTAAGTCACCTACTCCATCAACCAAGGTCAATCTAGACATAGACAAAGGTTCAACCTAGCGCTCTGATACCAACTTTGTCACGACCCGAAGGTACGGAACGTGACCGGCACTTAAATTATGAAACGTCTAGAGGCGCAACGTAATCTAAGTAAGCCGAAGCCTAGAAATCTAAACCATTTAAAAGAAGAAGTAAAGAAAAAACATGTTTAAAAGCAACATCAAATTTCTCAAAAATTTCGGCAGAGTCTTCTTTGTAAAAACTGACCCCAAACGGGTACAAATAAGAATATATACGTAAACAATAAATAAAAGGCATCCCCAAACGGGAGCTAGCTCTTCGCCAATTGACGGTCACAACCACGCAAGCAATATATATACAACGCCGAAGGGCGGGGAACAAAACTAAAAGAAAACCATCAAAATCATCAGAAAAACCATAATAATACAAGCGCGACTCTAAGGTCAAAAGAATAAACAACTGGTCTTCTAAATTTATCAAGTAATACAAGTCTGGTTGATGGAGCTTACCAGATACAAATGAAATAATAAAAGTACAACGGCGGTTCTGATGCAAGTGAACCAACCTACCAAGCAAATCACCCTGAATGAAATGATGTGCCAGCAAGCTGCCAAGGAAACCTGTACATCGAAACCTGTAAAAAATTTGGCGCAACGGGGGTGAGTTGCCAACTCGTGAGTAGAAGACATCTGTGTGTAGAAATCTCATGCACGACGATCTCCTAGGTCATAATAATATACTTAATATAACACTAATCATCTAGTGGTGGCAGGGTAATAGTCTATGCGTAAATGTAATGCTCAGTGCTCGTGTCAGTGCCTCAAATAGTAACATGTCATGTGTATGAGTATGCATGCACCATGAATGTAAAACAATCAACCATGAAATCTGGATATATCTGTATAAGAAATCTTTAACTTGTATCATAGTAAAATTTGTACGGTAATCTGAAACATCATCAATGAAATCCATGGAAATCCGTGTCAAGCATCGATACAAAACATGTAAATCTCAAGTCTCAATATCTCATAGTCTCAATATCTCATAGTCTCAAATCTCGGGCTCCGTCGGTCCGGATCGGCCCATATCATCACATCTCACGACGACGGTCGGTATCCTTCGGATATCCGCCGCGCCAGACATCACGGGTAGGTAGTCTTCCCCTGCCAGGCTCATCGTCTACAACTCGAGCTTCTTGTCCCGGGGTACCATACCGGGCCCACCATGTATCCGAGACGGTTCATCCACTCCTCGAATCGGGTCTCGAAATCCAACACAAAACATGAAATCTCATGGTGGACGACACATACATCACGACAAAACCGCAACTTGTATTTTAAAATGAGAGGGAGAGAGAGAGAGAAGTTTTTATATATATTCTTGCGGTTTTCCCCAAAATCCAGAAATCTCATAGAAATCCAAAATCCGAAAATCATGAGTAAGTAATAATGAGTATCGGCATAAGCCCCACAATACTGCATGATAATATGAATATGTGAATGCATGAAGTGTCTAAGTAATAAATGTAATGTCTAAACTAACACATGAGGGTAATCACACAATATTATATTGGACTAGCATTTAGCTGATATATCAATAAAAGGATAATATGTTCTAAAGTGTACGTGGCATGGCAATTACCGATGATGATGTGTGTGAGCCGGCAAATAAGTGTACGTGGAACATACGCATCATCGGTAATGGTGCTGGTGTCCTAACAGGCAGAGTTTCATATTAACTAAAGAAACATATGTATGAACATGCAATATGATGATTACAATCTGAATATAAGGGTGAAAGTGTATTAACCGCACATTTAGAATATACATATCTAACTACAAACTATATGACTCGAGCCTAAACTAGTATCTATCTAACCCACTAAAGAAATAAACTAAAGAAACTAGTCGATAGGAAATAAGAATCCACCTAAAGTCTGAGTCGATATCTCTAGTAGTCGGCGATCCAGCCTCAATAGCGTCACATACGTAGTACGACTTCCTCGAGTCACGAGTGCGGATCAATCATCACATCTATGCCTCGTACGGTAAAATCTATCGTACGGCTTCCCAAAATTGGGGTACGGGTCAACTATCACAGATATACATCATCGTTCGTATAGTATCATCCTCAAACAATATCATGATCAAGAGTATTGTACTATAATCGCATACATCCCAATATTATCAAACATAATCATTGTCTGTGTAAATATACACCGTCAAATGATCCACTAAAATATCATGTCATATATCATATCGTGATTAAGTCACATATTACAATCCGGGTGCTATTCTAGAGTCTCGTACATTTCAATGTCATCATCACCTATTATCGTTTATATAAGTATATTTTATATAATCTCATTACCCAACGATCCGCTACTATCATAACACATCTCATATCATAACTCGATCGTATCTCCAATAGATCACGGCATCAAGCCCAGTCATATCGACCCATCCCCATGTATCATATAACCTCCTCATATCACATGTATATGTTGTGTGTATATATATATACACCTACACACATTCCTATATGTATATATACACACACACACACACACATATACACCAAGTCAAGTTTATGTGTATGCGTGTGTGTATGTGTCTACATGAAACCTACGAATTCTCTCCAAGGCAGTCATCCTCATGGTTAAGTCTTTCTAAATCAGTTTAGTCCAACCTAAAGTCTTCAATAGGAACCTACTCGCCAAGAATCTAAGGTTACGTCCGACTTGCTAATAACAGTAAGTACTATCCCTATTCTACGTTGCGGGGGTGCTATACGTCATCCACCCGACTTCCCCCGTAGATATACATCTACTCACCTGGTCCCTGTCTGCCGAAGTCGATGCCGCCATCCTCTTCTTCATCGTCCGATGTCCACGTGAGGGGTACCTATACGCAACATATATAATATTGTAAAACGAATCGCGGAAAAAACCAAAACGACGCACGAAACGCGCATAGGTTAAAACCTATGACCCGCTCATTCAAAATAACCAAATAACCCTCGACATCGGCGTACAAACACCGATTGATCGAGAAAAACCCAAGCACACCAATCGTAGTCTCACCAACTCATCAAAACTCAAAATAAATCAAATCGATTTATTTCCGAAAACCTAGAAAGCGTCAATTAACCATTTCATTTTAAAACTTGATGTTTAAACAAAACTAATGGTCAAAATATTCACTAAATATCATAACTAGGTTATATAAACCATTTCTATAATTTATTCTCATCAATTTGTATTGAATTGAAAATTCTAGTTTGCAAAAATATCAAATTTTAATACTTTTTAAAGCAAAATTCACAATGCAACAACTTAGTTAGATTTTGCATATTTTAAAATGCTAGACCACTCATGAAAACCTTAATGATGTTCTAAAAACCCTAACAAGATTTTAATCCTCCATTTTAAATTAATTTCTAAAACCTAGTTAGCAAAATTAGCATAATTATCACAATTTTTAAACTAAAAATTAGCAACTAGTAACTAGATTATGTTTAGCATTCCTTTAACATATTAAACTACTCATTAAAACCATAACCTAAGGATAAAAACCCTAATTAGAATTTTATCTCACCAATATATATATATATATATATATATATATATATATATATATATATATATATATATATATATTATAAAAACCTAGTTTGCACAAATCCTAATTAGGACAATTTAAATGTAACAATTAACAAATTTGTTACTAGATTAGGTTTAACATTACCTAACATGTTAAACTACATATTAAGATCAATATCCAAAGATGAAAACCCTAATTTGATTTAATAACTATATTCTTGAAATTTAAATCTTGAAATTAAAACCATAATTAAACTCCTAATTTGATTAGATTGAAGTAATTAGAAACAAATTAAATATGGGGTTAGGATTTATACCTCCATAAACATGACATCAAACATGCAAACTTGTCTCCAAAATGCTAACTTTGCTCCATGATCCTTGCTTGTTTGGAAAAAGAATGAAGGGTAGAGATTTAATTAGGAATTAGTGGTATTTTTATGGATTTTTGAAGCAGTTTTTGAAGAATTTTTTTGAAAGGAAAATGAGATGAACACTTGGGGAAATGGGGGCTGCCTTGGTCGGCCATGGGCTGAAATGTAGAGAGAGTGAGGTGTGAATGGGTGGAATTGTGTAGAAACATCATTAATAATTGCATCTTTTCACTTAAACCATTAACTATTAATTTTTTTTTCAATTTAACCTTTTCCTAGAAATCTCTAGAATTTTGAAGACAATTCAAGAAGAGAAGAGCATGCTACTAACTAGATTCCAATATGTCATTGCTCACTTTGTAAAATTAACCCCTTTCTAATTTGTAATTTGCACTAATTTAATGTATAATTAAAGCTTATGTTAATATTTAAATTTAATTAATTAAGGAAAAATATTTAAGTAAACTAATAATTTATAAATGACCTAATAAATACCAAATACTAATAATTACATAGTTAAAATAGGCGTATTTAAATCTATATTAAAAATAATTATAGTTGAGTTTTACGGAAATTACGGTTTATTTTACCGATTATCAGAAAATTCACCTAAAGGATTTTATTTATTTAATTATTTATTTATTTATTTTTAAAACGTTACACTACTGGAATAACTACCGGTAAATCTCACTTGCCTTGGCCAAGGACTTTGTGTAATGGCTCTCCAGACACAGCGCGATATCACCCCGAATACCGGGAGAGATGAATCCCCTTTCGATCCGCTTACTGCCTCCATGTGGCTCGGGACTGTACCCAACTAAAACCTGTTTGCACGACTCCTTTGAGCCGTGGTAGGTTAGTAGTCAAACCACAGTGGGAACTCACATGAGACAAATGACAATCTCAGGTCGATAGACTAACCTGTACACATGTCACCAGGGAACTGCTATCTGACGACAGGTATAATACCAACTAGTATGTTCCCGGCGAGTCCGTCCGGTGTACTCATAACCTAATAAGCACATGTATACATCTTAGGTGAACCAACTGACACCAATGGCTTGTGAGACCGGCCATCGCCCCTCGTCGGGGTCTCGATCTGTATACACTAGTCTACTCTGGAGTATCGATGCCCTGTCTCAAAACTCCCTCGACTAGGGACCTTTTAAGTATGTGCTTATAGACCCCAGCTCCCACGTATATGATCGCCATCATACTGCTGGCAGTCAAGAAAGAATCCTATGGGCTCTATCAACATGTAATAGTGATCTGTAATGTCACCTGAAGAATGTACACGATGATAAAAACAAACCAGATAGCATACTATCATCTCGAGTAAGACTGTTCTACCGGTATATGTCCTCCCTCAATCATTGCAATCACGTGCCTGCGATCCAATAATTGATTTTGAAGGCATTATAGCCAACAATCTCCCACTTGCACTTAAGCTTAATTATTGCGATGTCGCATACTCACGCCCGTGTAATACAGAACACCCAACTCCTCTACTAATCAGTTTCACAAAGCTCGTTTGTAAAACTATTGCGTTCGAGAAATAGCCTTAGTGAGTGGATCCGCCCTGATGTTTCTTTCTATATCTCTCTTTATCTCAAGTTCTCGGAGAAAGCCATCTCCCGAAATGAGCAATACCTGTCTTAGAATATATCTGGATATCTGATGGGACCTAGTTCACAAATGAACTCCAAATTCAGCAAACTTCTTAGACTGTATCGTCAATTGAATTTAATCAGCATCCCGCGCCACGCCTCCCTCAGTATCCGTTTGGACCACCTGTCCAAACTACTGCCCCTCTTCAGAGGGAAAATTATAACTCTGACAATCATTCTGTCATCCATGTCATCTTGGAAACCTGGAATGATAACCTTCTCCCGAAAGAGGCTGCCGTTATCAAATCCCTAGAACATCCACTTATGTTCTAAAACTGCTTCCGAACGTTTCTCCAAGATTGGATTAATATCAACTTATTGCAGCTAGTGCAAAAACAATATCTGGTGTGGTACTTGACATCTCATGATTATCTCAATTGCCTAAGCATGTGATATGTCAATCATGCACATCCCTCTCCCCTTTAGTCTGTAAGACACTTTCAGAGAGGGTGACTCCATCACCTACAGGTATACTACCGTGCCAGGAGTCGTCCATTCTAAAATACCTTTAGAATACTGTCTAAGTACCCAGATTGGGACACTACCCAAATCTAGATCTAAAACCATAGATCTAGTAACCAGAATGTCTGATATAATATCCATGTCCTATGTGGAGAAACCATTGTATGACAACCACAGTATAACCGATAGTAGTATAGGAATTTCACTTCCTACAACATGCATGTCATCCAAATACCAGGATATCACACCCTACTACCTTCTTAACAGATCCATCCCTTATTCTGATGAAGTCAAAACCTATGACTGTCACATCAAAAATAGATAATCTATCTCCGCTATATCTGTTTTAGTCTATAAATAGACATAAGCTACTTGTCCACTATGATTCCGCTGCTCCCACTGACTACGACAACCCTCTGGCAGAGTCATATACACATGCACTTCTAAAACTAGTTTAGAACAACGCTATACTCATCCTCCTGCCGGGTCTCATGGTCTGGAACAACAGTAGTGTCAGTCTGGGTAAACAAGAACCTCCCTGTCACCGTCTTTAAGAATACCGAAGTATCTCTCGGGTGCCTGAGGTTACCCACCATATCTGCGGAGTGGCCAATGGAATGTCAAACCTGATTGAATCTTTAAGTTCTTATTAAATTTTCAGTAATTGTCTGTGGTTCTGGAATCACTTCAAGTTCTACCATACTCTCACTACTGTTTTCTGAAAAAGTCCATTTTACTAAAACTGTGGCGAGTCAAGAACAATATCACTATTGATCTTCCAGATGGTAGAAAGTTAACCCTCGTCATAGCCTGGGAAAACCCACAGACTGCCATTACAGAAACATGCCTTGAGTTATCCAGAGTCTGGTTTTAAGCATAAGCCGGACAACTCCATATATCTTAACATCGTTAAGATATGAACCATTCTATATACAATATAGAAACAGAGGCACTGATTTAATTGGAACCAAATTCAAATCATGCAGCTGTCTCTAGTGCATGTTAACTAAATAGGCAGAGGCCGATCAGCATTACTCAACTTAGGAGTGCATCCAGATATGAGTAACCTGAAAGAGAAGCAAGTTCTCAAAACCATTACTGTCAACTGAATACCAAACACAAGTATCTATATCTTCGATCACCTTGAAGAATCTTGATACTTGCAACACGTGGTTCTCTACTTTATTCTTGTACCTATAACTTCTCAAAACTTGGACCTTGTATTTCTACGAAACACATGTCTAAAACTGGAGAAGTCACAAGTAAACAGAATATAGTACCCCGCTGTCCTAATGGACACTGGACAACATACAATACTTTGTATAAGTCCCCTGAGTTGAATAACTCAAACCCTGTGCGTCGTAGGTTGAAAACTGTACTATGGTTATGAAGAATTACACCGCTATTGAATGCTCCTTACCTAACTATCAACTGATATAAGTAAATGTCATGGACATAATTTCAAAAATTTATATCTCACTTTATAAAATAAACGTACAGATATATCAGTTTGAAATTGGTGCATAACAACGAATATTCAACACTAAATATTTGCCGTCCGGCAAAAACCCAGGAGATTTCCTCAAATATCACCAATTACAACGAATCCCGATATAATGAAGATGATCACCTAATTCCCAATAACTTACTCCCACTCATCATCTGTAAAACCATACAGATGTGAGAATCAGACCTGGTAAATACATACCCTGGAGTAAGGATCTAATTGGGAAATCAGTTTTCAATTAACAACGCATAGTAAAACTGAAACATGAAAATGTTTCGAAGGGGTATCCGAGTATTTCTAGTAATGCCTCTTCCATTATCCAGATTCATGACTGTAACCTTATATTTCCTTGCCATCTCTCCAAATCCCTTTATTTGTCTTTACTCATTACCTTCTGTACACCACCATTAGGCTAAATGGTTTTCTTCCTTCCCTACCGTTCGGCACCAGCCTATGGTTTGGGAGAAGACTATCCAATAAGCGCAATAGGTGTACTCTCCTAATCCTAGGAGTACTCGCAACCTGAGAGAAGGTAAAGATAAAAGACAACTGAATAAACTTTATTCCTATTTCTCCTGAACCAGAATCCATCCTCGAACTGGAACAAGTTCCTTCGAGTTCGTATATAACCATACGATGGATTATCCAATAACTGTGGATTTTCGTAGTGATACGGGGTGTTCTGGAGAAATACAAAAGTGAAATAGGAGTGGCGATGAAATACGTGGTTTGGTCATGAATGATAGCAGTTGCAATTTACTTTGCCTTCTTTCCAATCCATTTATTTGTCTTTGCTTATTATCTTCTGTACACCACACTTGGGCTAATTGGTTTTCTTCATTCCCCACCTTTCGGCACCTGCCTATGGTTTGGAAGAAAACTATCCAATAAGCGCAATAGGTGTACCCTCTCCTAATCTTAGGAGCCCTCACATCCTGAGAGAAGGTAAAAGGAAAAGACAACTGAATAGTCCTATTCATTTTCTCCAGAACTGGAAACCATTCTCGAATCTGAAACAAGTTTCTTCGAGTTCGTATGTAACTATACGATGGTCATATCCAATAAAAATGGGATCTGCGTAGTGATACGGAATGTTCCGGAGAAAAGCAAAGGGTAAAAGTAGGAGTGGCAATATTGTATGCAACTCAGACAATCCAAAAGCCGGTGTTTTAAGAAAGTTCGGTTAACTTAGTCACTGAGTCATAGTCTAGGGTCGGGACATGGTCGCTGCCAAAGAGAGAGAGAAAAGAAATACTCTACGTGCACTCTAACCTAGATCAGAATGGTTAATCACTTTATCTAATCAGGATGTCTCCCACGGTATCCTTAAATTCTCCTCCAAACCTGAAAGAAGAATTAGTCGGGATCACCCGACTTGTAAACCAACTCATCAGTGGGATCGGGATCCAACTATCATCGCATGATAATGTGATGAAATCCACTCACGTCATCACACTCCAGAAAGTATGCGCATGCCTGGCAAGTTTCAGTTTCTTTAGAAACTCCCGATGTGATTTTCACTCCATGCTCTTATGACCTTGACAAAGGTCAACAAATCATAAGTCACATGTCAAGTTCTACCCGTCATTGTCCAGATTAATTTGAACCCACTCATACATATCCTTGACGAAGGTCAACAAAGTAGTACGACTGTCCCAAACCAACACATATATCTATACAACAGAAAGGTAACAAGCAGCTACCATACACCATGCCTTGACAAAGGCCAACAAACATAGCATGAATGCTAAGTGCTACCCGTCTGAAATGACGGAGGGCTACGAATGGTTTTTGGCGAAAAACCTTTAACGCAATGAACTTGATATCGTTGAAGGAACCGGATAGCTTTTTACAAAAATATAGCGGCGAAAACCTTTGCTAAAGAGGTCACTCCCGGTGAAGGGATCTCGGCTCTTTTCTCGTAGAATGAGGTGCTGGATATTCATAACCGAATACCGCTGTGCAAAGCAAAAAGTAATTGACTATAGTGAACTTATTACCCTAACGCAAGCCTCTGCCTAAGGGGTCACTTCCGATGAAGGGATCTCGGCCCTTGCCTCGTCGAGTGAGGTGCTGGATATTCATAACCGAATACCTCTGTGCAAAACAAAAGAGAACGTCCTTGTAATAACAGGTTTTTGAAAAATGTTCCAACAACATCGAACAGGTCTGTTTTCCTTGCATTGATCTGAATCAACGCAGTCCCATCAATTAATCACACCACAAAGAACGAAAATATGATGTACGTATATGCCATCCGCATTCGCCACTGGGTCCCGTCATCACTCGTTAGGTCACTTAACTAACGACAGAGCGGGGACTAGACTAGCGCAGGTGTAAAACATATACAATATCTACTAGTATATATATAACAATATATAATGATCGCTCGAGACGTGATAAATGCAACATCACAGATAAGTAATAAGCATCACAGAACATTACAGATAATCTGGGAGCCCCGGGTTTCCTTTGAGCCGCAAGTGAAACCCGACGTTCCCCTGATCATGTGGATAGCCTGTGCAATGAAAATCTAGACCCTTACGAGTGCGGCAAGTTATCCGCCAAAACCTAAAGCGAGGCAGCCCCTTCATCAAAGTGAATGGAACACCCAGCACTTCACGGAATCCGGTAACTTGAGCACCCCTCCTTGGGTCAACCTGTACCCCCTACGAGTACGGCGAATAGCCCATCAATTCTAGAATGAGGCCCCCTCCTTCTCAAAGTCATGAGATGCGGACCCGTTGCCCTCTAGAACCCGGCTATCCGTGCACTCCACCGCGGGGTAATCCTAGTACAAAAAAGAAAATATATACAATGGCGACATCGACCTCAACCCGGTCGTGCCCCAAAAGAATAATATACAAACAGGTAGTGACGGCGGTCCACATGTCGAACGTTCGCCCCACGATATCAAATGTACAAATAAATCCAAACTATACTAACATTGCACGCAAGCTATCCACCACGACGAATCCGCAACAATACAGCACAACACAGAACATCAACGTCAATGTCACGTTCGCAAACCCGTCTAAAAGAGCTATAGCAATTAGACAAGTTATACCGCTCGAATAACATTCACGGTCGTAGATAGTAATGTAAGTACTGCAAACTTTAAACAATGTTAGAAATTATCGAGTTCGAAATAACCCCGAATAGCCCCCAAACAAGAAGATAAGACCATATCCAAACTGGGCTAAACAAACAATACCACTGAACCAACATTCCAGAGACAAGACAACACCCAAAAAACGATGCCCAGATGCCTTCAAAAAACCGGCCTGCTCGGTTTTTGCCTGCATGTGCTCGGCCAAAATCCGGCGAAATGGGTTCGCGTTTGGGGTGAAGTCTAGTGGTCACTTAAGTAGTCTTCTGCAGTTGTTTAAATAATTTTTGAAGACACTTTTTAATTTGACAGAAACTGCAATGTATCGGGGCAGTGTTTAGGGTTATTTCGGTTTCAATACTTTAACATTGTCTAAACCAACAAGTATGCGGTTAATGGTTTGGCTCTGATACCATGTAAGGCTACGGCAGCGTCCCGGCCGTCAATCCGAGGCCAAATGCGGAACAAAAACTTTTCAAAACGGCGCTAACGTAACCCTAAAACCCGGATCGTGCCATTAACCCTATACTAGTAAACAGAAAAGAGTTTGGAGAGATTATACCGATCGATCCGTGTCCTTCGGTCTTCAATCTCTGTGCCAAGCTCCTTACGGCTGCCCCCGAATAAGTTCGCTCTCCGGTCTCTCTCGTCGAAGACGATCCACATCGAAGAAAAGTAATACGGGCTCCCGCTTCAAACCGAAGCAACTCGAACAACTGGTTTGCTAACTTAGGTGCTCAAGATGAAGTAGAGATAGTGTGTGATTATTTTATCTCAATACACTCTAGGATTCTCAACACATGAGAGGGATAGAGTGGAGGTTGAAGAAGATGCCCATGGTGGAAGTTGTGAGCTCAAGGAAATATCAAATGAGCAATCTTAGCAAATGAAAATGAGATGGCTTAAGAAAAATATGATTGCCCTCTAATGTGTGAGTGAGTGTTTTTGATATATTGTTGTGTGTTAATGAGCCTCACACACTCACAAAATATCTTTACACTCACACACTCACATAAATATCTAAGCTCACCCAAAAAATATCCTATCCATGACAAAAACCAAGCCATGCTAAGAATGAGTCACATATTCCACCATTAAACATTTAAACTAAAATGTTTAATCAAGAAAAAGAAAATGGCATCATCTAAAGTTATCTTGTAACGAATTACAAGAATACCCCTCATCCGTATATACATACCCGCATCCGTATTCCGACTGAATACGAATACTACGAGACGAAAGTAATCCAACCAATCTAATACTAGGATCCGGCTTAAACCAAAGCCCACTAGTATGATCCGTCCGATCATGATCCGTGCACGAGTGCACGTATATGATCGAACCCTGCCATAAAACCATACGGCCTCTACAACGTTTCGCCCGAACTAGGGAAACCCCCTATGTGGGACTCTAAAGACTCGTCAATACGCTGGCAGTGGGTTTAACCACAAGCACGTCAGTGGCACTAGCTGTACGTAACGGCTACCCAGGTATTGAGTGAAAAGGAGGCCGACGAGCGAACTCATCCTGAAACCCTACTGAGCCTGACAGTGACAATATCCGTACAGTCCGGTCCGTTCGTCTATGAGTATGGCATATCGGGCCTAGGGGGATGGTAAACGTCAGACCCCCAATAGCGGTATAAGTCGTGTCGGAGTGTAGCCCAGAACACCCTGAGAAACTACCGGAATACCTACCAGTAAATCTCACTTGCCTTGGCCAAGGATTTTGTGTAATGGCTCTCCAGACACAGCGCGATATCACCCCCAATACCGGGAGAGACGAATCCCCTGCCGATCTGCTCACTGCCTCCATGTGGCTCGGGACTGTACCCAACTAAAAGCTATTTGCACGACTCCTTTGAGCCGTGGTAGGGTAGTAGTCAAAGCACAGTGGGAACTCACACGAGACAAATGACAATCTCAGGTCGATAGACTAACCTGTACACATGTTATCAGGGAACTGCTATCTGATGACACGTATAATACCAACTAGCATGTTCCCGGCGAGTCCGTCCGGTGTACTCATAACCCAATGAGCACCTGTATACATCTTAGGTGAACCAACTGACACCAATGTCTTATGAGACTGGCCACCGCCCCTCGTCGGGGTCTCGATCTGTATACACTAGTCTACTTTGGAGTATCGATGCCCTGTCTCAAAACTCCCTCGACTAGGGACCTTTTAAGGATGTGCTTATAGACCCCAGCTCCCACGTATATGATCGCCATCATACTGCTGGCAGTCAAGCAAGAATCCTATGGGCTCTATCAACATGTAATAGTGATCTGTAATGTCACCTGAAGCATGTACACGATGATAAAGACAAACCAGATAGCATACTATCATCTTGAGTAAGACTGTTCTACCAGTATAGGTCCTCCCTCAATCATTTCAATCACATGCCTGCGATCCAATAATTGACTTTGAGGGCATTATAGCCAACACTCCATGAGATCCACGAAGGGGTCGGCGGCGTGCACCAAGAGGCCCGCACCATAATCCAGAAGGCATTGCTCCAGGGGTACTACTGGCCGACAATTCATCAGGACGCACAGAAGCTGGTCAGGAGATGCAAGAGCTGCCAACTCCATGGAAGCATACCTCGTCTTCTTGCTACCGAGCTAACCTCCCCAACCTCCCCATGGTCATTTTCCCAGTGGGGAATGGACATGATAGGCCAGTTCCCTACCGATACGGATGGACACAAGTACGTCCTCGTCACGGTGGACTACTTCACGAAGTGGATCGAGGCCATTCCTATCCGGAAACCGGACGCCGCCACAACTATCAAGTTCCTGCAGAACAACGTGATACTCCGATTCGGCATCCCGAGGTGTATCATCACCGACCACGGGATGAATTTCAAAAACGAAAAAATTAAGGAATTCTGCAGTGAATATCATATACTCATGAAGTTTGCCACGGTGGAAAGCCAAGCTGCTAATCGGGACGTCCTCCGAGGTCTTCGGACACGCCTAGAAGGACGCCAAGGCAGTTGGGTCGAAGAGTTACCCCGGGTCTTATGGACCCTACGCACATCGAAGAAAACCCCCACCGGGGAGACCCCTTTTAGCCTATGCTACGGTACCGAGGCAATGGTCCTAGCAGAGATCGGGCTCCCCAGTCACCGGGTTGAGCACTTCGACGACGAAGCGAACGCCTCAACCCTTCGAACTAATCTGGACATCTTGTTAGAGAAACGAGACCGAGCTCAGATCAGGGCCACCGCCTATCAATAACAAACCGCCCGCTACTACAATACGCGAGTCAAGCGTCGCTTCTTCAAGACCGAAGACTTAGTCCTAAGGCGGAACGAGTTCGTCGATCAAGGAAAGCTGCATAAGTTTTCCCCAAAGTGGTACGGTCCTTTCCTCATCTCCGAGGTCCTACCCAGCGGAGCCTACCGCTTGCAAGACGCGGATGGACGCAAGTTTCCACGGCCTTACAACGCTGAGAAGCTTAAGCTGTACCAATGAAAAGAATATCTACGAGCGTGTATTTCTTCTTTCACAAGGGCAATGTAAAACTTTTCTAAAAGTTCTTTCTGTTTATATAATAAGAAGGGAAACACTAGAACATTGCAAAAAGAAGAATTTTATTCATTCAAAAGGTACTACGGGCTCCTCAGCCTTACAGGAAAGAGAAAAAGTTACAACAGAGGTGGAACGGGATCGAGAAAGTACTCCTAGTGGTACTCGGAGTAGAACTCCGCCAGCCGGGCCCCAGCCTCTGCAGCCCGCTCCCGTCGATGCTGCATGCGAACCCGTGACGCCATGGAAGCACCCGACACTTCATCCCCTGCTCCTTGGTTCATGATGTACCTCTGTTTGAAGCACTCCAAAATGAGTGCCAAGGATCGGTCGTGCCTGGCCTTTGAGATAAGGCCGAGCAGGAAGATCGAGCGCACCTTGTCGAGTGCCTCGTCCAGCAACTCCTCGGAGAGAGTGTTGTCCAACCCCGGGGACCTCCTCCAAATTGCGTACATCAGCAACTGTAGGAGGGACGACCGCCGAGGGAGGAGCCAGCCGAAGTGACCCTCGAGACGCTGAACCACTCTCCGGTACCCATCCTCGGCCAGGGATTGGTCATACACGGAGACGTCGTCGAAGGAAATGATCTCTTCAATCAAGTACATGTGCCCAGTCATCTCATAAAGCGATGCCGAAGAAGCTGCCATCTCCTTCTCTATTTATAACCCTAAACGGAATCCTTGAAGGCCCAGATTCATGCGCGAATCCTGGGATCCGCTAAGATTAATCCAATACCTTGCCGCCACGTAGCAAGAACTGACGCAACTTCCCGAAACGTCACGCCTCCTCCAAGAATTCCTGGCACGTGCAGCCTACGACGGTCGCCCCTCCCAATGTTCGCGAACCAGGGAAGGTCGGGCATAGCCTCCGAATCCACCGAGCAGCTACCCTGCTCGGTCCATCCTTCATAGACTGCTAATTGGATTCTTCAACAAAGCAGTGTAAATTCTTCTAAGTTCTTTTTATTTAAACAAACAAGAAAGACACGAAAGAGCATTGCAAGAAAGAAGAATTTTATTCATTCAAAAAGGTATTATAGGCTCCTCAGCCGTACATTGAAAAAGAAAAAAAAGAGAAAAATTACAGTAGCGGGGGAAGGGGTGCAAGAAACATTGCTCGTAGTACTCCGAGGATATTTCCGCCAGCCGGGCCATCGCCGCCTCGGACGCCTGCCTCTGATGCCGTCCGCGAACGTGGGCGTGATGCCTCAATTGGTAGCACTCAAGGACAAGCGCCACCGAGCGATCCCGCCGAGCCGCCGAGATCAGACCGAAGCGATACATAGACCGCAGCTTACCAACCGCCTTGTCCTTCAGCTGCTCGGACAACGGGTTGTACAGCCAGGGTGACGCCCTACAGATGGAGTACATCAACAATTGGAACATGGGCGAGTGCCGGGGAAGCAGTCAGCCGAAATGGTCCTCAATGCGGCCTATCACTAATTGCACCGTATCCTCGGTGCAATACTGGTCGTACAGGTACACGTCCTCAAAGTTTATGATGTCGGGGATGGTAAAAGGGAAGTCCTCCATTCTTACGTTTTGGATGGAGAAAGGAGTGCTCGACAAGCCCTCCATTTTATAGCCCCACAACACCCTCAAGAGTCCAACAGTCGCTTGTTCCTTCCAACACTGTACCGCCACGCGGCGGATATCCCGCCTTTTTCGGCAAACCGAAATCGAAACGACGCTGCTCTTAAGCTTCGCCTCCCTCCACGCGTTCATGACACGTGTCACCCGCGATGGTCGCTCTTCCCAACGCTCATGCCACAAACCAGGGAGGGTTGAATGGAACCTCACAAGGCCGAGCAGCTACCCTGCTCGGTCCATCCTTAGCAGGCCTCCCAATGCCCTCCCGTGCTAAGGATCGAAGCCCTCACCAAGAGGCAACCAGGCAGCAACCCTGCTCGGTTATCCCTGGCTGGTAGTTCCCTACCCACTGACGCCAGGGATCAAAGCCCTCGCCAAGAGGCAACCGGGAAGCAACCCTGCTCGGTCCATCCTTAGCAGGCCTCCTAATGCCCTCCCGCGCTAAGGATCGAAGCCCTCACCAAGAGGCAACCGGGCAGCAACCCTGCTCGGTTATCCCTGGCTGGTTGTTCCCTACCCACTGATGCTAGGGATTAGAGCCCTCGCCAAGAGGCAACCGGGCAGCAACCCTGCTCGGTCCATCCTTAGCAGGCCTCCGAATGACCTCCCGCGCTAAGGATCGAAGCCCTCACCAAGAGGCAACCGGGCAGCAACCCTGCTCGGTTATCCCTGGCTGGTATTTCCCTACCCACTGATGCCAGGGATCAAAGCCCTCGCCAAGAGGCAACCAGGCAGCAACCTTGCTCGTTCCATCCTTAGCAGGCCTCCCAATGCCCTTCCGCGCTAAGGATCGAAGCCCTCGCTAAGAGGCAACCGGGAAGCAACCCTGCTCGGTTATCCCTGGCTGGTAGTTCTCTACCCACTGACGCCAGGGATCAAAGCCCTCGCCAAGAGGCAACCGAGCAGCAACCCTGCTCGGTCTATCCTTAGCAGGCCTTCCTATGCCTTCCTGCGCTAAGGATCGAAGCCCTCACCAAGAGGCAACCGGGCAGCAACCCTACTCGGTTATCCCTGGCTGGTAGTTCACTACCCACGACGCCAAGGGTCAAAGCCCTCATCAAGAGGCCACCGCGCAGCTACCTTGCTCGGTCCATCCACGTATAAGCGATCTCCACCTCGACTTCGGGGCCATGGAGATACCGACCTTTCACCGGTCTTTGCACACTTGGTAAATGGTCGACTTCAACTCTCAACTCGACGTGCAATCACTAGACGAAAAACCGACCTAACATGAAAGCAGTACCATACAAATGCAAATGTTTACCACGAACAAAAGAAAAATGCGCACGCAAAGAAACTGCAAAAAGATTTTCTATTCATAAAAATCAGAAGTCTTTACAAAGGTATTAGGGGCTCCCCAGCCTTACATAAATGCCCGGAGGCTTGCAAAATTTTAACACAAAAAGAAAAGGAGATGGGAAGCTCAGGCCTCAGGGCCGGGGAGAACCTCGATGAGCTGCGAGTCCACTGTGACCATCGGGGCGGCGTCTTCAGGGTCGGCACCCACGGCGCAAACCTCGGTGCCGGTAGCCGGGGCGACCGACTTATCCCCCACGCTACCACCGGGGGCTTCTTCCCCCGCATCGTCTCCAGGGACGTTCCCCTGCGTGTCATCCTCGCGAGGGTACTCCTTCCAGAGCTTGCCATCAGGGAACTCCGGCATCTGGGCCTTGACAGCGTCGAGGGCGTCGTGCCAAATAACGCCGGCAGCTCCTGCAAGGTCGGATTAGAACTGGTCCGACTTCTTGTAGCTCTCCATCGTCTTCGACGCCAGAAGCTCAGCCTTCGACGCCCGAAGCTCGGCACGCCTCGTCCCCTCCTTCGCCGCATCAGTCTCCTTTTGGAGGGTGTTCGCCGTCTTCTTCAAGGTGGCGACGAGCACCTGGGAGTCTTCCAACTGGGCCTCAGCGGCTCGGGCGGCCTCTCGGGACTTGGCGACCTCCCGATTCGCAGCCAGCAACTTCTTTTATATCTTTATGGGTCCGCCGGCTGCCACCCGGTCCTCAAGAGCGGCGACCCTCTCCATCGCCGCCTCTAGCTCCTGCCTTGAGCTCTCCTCCCGTGAGAAGAACTCGCCCACGGCCAGCATCGCCGGGGCTATCTCCTCGTCCTCCATGTTGACGACGAGGGCGATGTGCTGGAGGACCTGAAGAAAAGAAAGAGGGTTAAAAAGGAAAGGGAGGCACCCAATCACGCAAACAAAAATGCTGAATGAAAAACCAAGTGGGGTGCGAACACTAACCTGCACAGCCTCTTGGGCTATAGCCGCCATCTGGGCCCGGAGGGTTCCACGAGGGATTCTGCCCCCGGCCGACCTTTCCATCTCCGAGAGCAGGCTGTCGGTGACGGAAAGTCTCGAGGGCACCTCGAAGCGAAGCTCCCCATCATCCACGAGGATCAGGGAAGCCGGAGAGCGGGGCGCCGCCCTGTGAAACCTCTTGAGGAGCGACGCGGGAGAACAGGTCTCGCCTCCCACCTCGGTGGCCCTAGGCTCTTGCTCCCGAGCACGCTTTCGGACCGGCGCACGGCTAGACTCGGAAGCCTGGGGCTCACTTGGGCGCCTAGATGGAGCGACCAGCGGCGGAGCCGGAACCGACGACGGACAAGAAGGGCCGGCGCCTCCGGCCTTCTTCCCCTTCTTCACGTCAACCACTGCCGCCCGAAACTTGCTTAGGTCCATGGGTCCTGCATAAGGCAAAATATAAGGAGTTAGCAATGCCAAGAAAAATGAAAGAATGCACAAGTCTAAAACAGATCGCTTGAAAGCTCCTAACTTACCTGCGTAATAGGCGGGGCTGAGCCCGGCCCAACTGAGGGCCCGCTAAGACAGCAGCACATTAACCCGGGGGAGGGACTCCCACTTCGACACCGCCACCGCGTCGGGATCATTCGACCGATTCACCCGCGGACAGCTGGCCCCTTGCCACTGGGTAGGCACAGGCTAATCCTCGCCCTCGGGCGGTGCAATAAAGAAAAGCTTCTTCTTCCATTTGTGAATGGAAGAAGAAGTTACTACGACGATCCCCAACCCGGCAGCGTCTCCCCGTTGTTTTCTAAAAGAGAGGTACACCCAGCTCGGCTCACCCCTCCGAGCGCCAGGGTGGTTTTTGTAGCAAAGAGAATAAACGAGAAGGCTCAGGCTGAAAGAGATCGCACTCAATCTCAACCGAACAAGGAACCCGAGGAGGATCCTCCAAGAGTTCGGCACTAGCTGGCCCGGGGCTAACCCAAAACAATTCAACGCCTCACTTACCTCAAGAGAGAAGGGCAAACGCATCCCGGCCCAAAAGGCTTCCAGGTACAAAGCAATCTCCTTGCCCCGTACCTGGTCTGCCCTCTCCCCCTCCTCGACCAGATGAAGTGAATAGCCGGGGGGAATGAGGAAACGAGTCCGAATGTTATTGAGCTCATCCGCACGCCTCAGCGAGGATCGCACGCCAAGAACACCCGCGACCTGTGCTCTGGGGACCGCCCCCGTCGCACGACCCCGGGGAGCATTACTAACCCTAACTCCCCGGGGGGACTCCGACTCAGAGGAGGAAGAGGAAGAAGTAGAAGAGGAAGCTCCAGAAGACTCCCTAGGCTCTACCCGAACTACATCTACAGACTCCTCAGAAGAAGACATCTAACCTGATCAAAGGGAGGTGTCCTCAGGAGATCAAACGCAAGGAATCCGACCTGAGGAAAAGAGCGCCGAGCTAACACAATTGGGGACGAGGAAATTATGAAGAGGTATGAGCCCTGATGGGGATCCCACCTCTATTTATAACTGCCGGCGTATACATCCTACGGCTCCGATCGCATCCCGCCAAAACAACGTTTCGCAACCAACGGACGACAACGTTCTACCTGTCGAACTTGCATTGGGCGTGTCCCTTTGAGTGCGGGAACGCCTGCGGCACGTCTCGCCAGCCGACCAGTGCCAGATACGTGGGTTGTTGCTTCGACGAACGTATACACGATCCGGCGCTTCCCCTTTAATGCGAGATCTCTCCTCTGATCCGCTGACGTCATTAAGAGAATACTACTCTTTGCTCGGGAATGCGCGCCGACGATATTTTCGAGTGAGAGCTCACCCCGGGTGATCGGTCAGACCACTCTCGACCCGACCCAGGAACAGGTCGAGATGAGAGTGGGGGGCTAATGATGAGGCTCGATATCGGTGCCTCTCCAGATGCTGACACGTTACAGATAACGTGTCCCAGAACCTACAAGAAAGGATCAAGAACTTCAGTTGGGATCCCACCCCCCGGCTCGCCTCCGAGCTATCACAGAACCAAGATGCCTCGGCCTCTCGCTCGTGCCCGAGCCTCCCGCCAAGCCCATCTTCCTCGGTCTCACCAACCGACCCACAGCACTGATCACAGGCACATCCGCCACGGCTCCGTGAATCTCGCCATGCGCGAGATATCAGCCGTCCACGATCCCGCGTCCCACGCCATCATAATCCCCCATCAACGAGCCTGTCTCATCATTAATCAGGGGCGTAACGGCCGGCGCGAATCTCGCGCCCGCCTGCCCATTACTGCCGCTATATAAACCCCTCTCTCAGACGGTTAAGATAAGCCAATTTCACTTCAATAGGCCGTTACTCTGCCAAAATACCTCGACTAACTTAATCGTCGGAGGGTCCTCGGTGGCACAACCACCCCGGGACTTCTTTGCAGGTAGCTCGGCCCAAACCTCACAAAACCCATTGAGATCCACACGCTCCAGAAGTCAATCCTCCAAATCCCATCTCAGCCGTCCATCAGCGCTCGCAGCAGATCAACGGAAGAGAACATCTGAAGGAGATCCAGAGATCCATCACAAACGAACTCCACATCCATATCCAATTATGAGATACGGATAGAAATTAGTATTTCCGTCAATTTGATAGTAATTTTAATTCCGATGATCATCCATATCCATACATGTCCACCATCTGTCCTGCAAATTTTTTATGGGGGCTTCTATGCAAGAGATTGTACGGTGCAAACCACTTGCAAATTCTTAGATGACTTCTTTTTCACAAAATTCAAAGTCAAACAAAAAATAGCAAGTGACTTGTGCAAGCCCTTGCATTCTTGTTTATAGAGGGCTGGACGCAGAGGTTTTTTATTATTTATTATTTTATTTTATGTAGAAGCCTAGTCTTGGGCAACTCCCTCCTTTTCCTCTTTTCCCCAATCTCAGTCACCTCACCAAACAAAAAGAGAGAGAAATGCACTATCTCCTAAGCCCTAACCTCTTCAAGTCACCACCATGCTCTCCTCTCCCTCCTCTCTTTCTTCGTCCTCTCTCTCCTCTTTCAACAACCTCCATCTCTACGAGGATCCCCAGGAGGGTTCGATGCATGGCGAATCAGAGGAGGGTCAAGATGGTGGCCAAGCAGATCAGGAGAGAGCTCTCCGACATGCTTCTCACCGACAAGGTCCTTCAGTATGCCGTGCTCCCTGAGGCCTCCCTCGGCGCCGATCGCTACCTCTCGTCTCTCACCACTATCAGCGACGTCGAGGTCTCCGGCGATCTTCAGGTTCGTTGCCCTAATGGTTGCAGTTTGTGCTGGCCCATTTTGTGAATTGTTGCAGATTGCTAGGTTTTGGATGTTAATGCTCTGAATTGGCCCTAAAGATTGCATTTTGGGTAGGCCCATTTTGTGCATTGTTGCAATTGCTAGGTTTTGGAAGTCAATGCTCTGGATTTTCCCTAAAGATTGCAATTTGGATAGATTTGTTTTGCTAATTCCTGGCTTTTTCCATGAATTGAACATCAGATTATTTGATTGGTGATGAGCACAACATAGATATCGGAATTGTGCATGCAACTTTGTATGGATAAAAGTAGGTTGCACAACAAGTTATTCTTGTTGGGTTCAACCTTAATGCAAACCTATGTCATAAATCCTGCTCTGGGTCAGAATGAGCACGAATTACGTCGGGTTGTTCAATTGGGTGAGCTATCAATGAGATAATCTGATGAGCCTATAACTACATGATTTACCAACTGGGCTAGCTTAGTCGGTATAACTTTTCTTTTTAAAGTGAGAGGTCGCCGATTCAATTCCTGTAGGGGGTCGCAAAAAAAAAACTACAATAATATAGGGCGTAGTTGCAATTCTTAATCGAATAAGAATTATGATGGTATACAATTTACCGGGTGTCCTCATATCCTGTAAGATTACATTTCAAACTACATAAATCCACATTCTAATTTTTCCCAAAATTTGAATATCTGATTATTTGGTTAATGATGAGCACAACCTAAATATCAAAGCCATGCAACTTTGTTTACATCAAACAATTTACAGTAGAGCAATTACTAATTATATTGTCTAGGAAATGTAGTTTATATAGGTATTTTATAAACTTTGATGAATTTACTTTCAAGGAAAATTGTATGAGACGGGTCATTTTAGCCCAATTCTTTCTTCAAATTAAAAAAAAATAATTATATTGTAAAGTTACACTTCATTTTGAGCTGGTTATATTGTTGAGATGTATTTAAACCCCAACCAACATCTTAACCCTACATACAAATTCAAACCAACCTTGGGTACATGGGCTGATCCTTTAAGGGGCAAGGTTAGGCATCCGCCTCACTTGGATCCGACAGTATTGTATATACATATAGAAGGAGGACTTTAGGAAGCTAACAAATATTATGTAATTTGCAATGAAGCTGGATTGGGATTGTGCCATGTTGGTTTTCCAATGTTGGAGGATTCTCCTGGGTACCCAAGTTCAAAACTTGGTGTCAACATTTCTTCTTCTTTTGATTTCTATAAAATAATAAAAGAAACTCATTTTTATACAATTGAGAATAAATCTACCTTCATAATGAGAATGATACAAATTCATTTAAGGTTTTGCATTATGTGATCAATGGATGGTTATTGACTTATTTACATATAGTTTAAAGAATATATTCAAGTAGTTGATAATAAGGTGATCTTGCAACATTATTTTCAACAAAATGATGATTAATTATTCTCAATTCAACTGATTCTAAAAATCATTGGTAGTATTTACAGTATGATATCATACTTTATTGATGAAGTTTTTTTATACATTAAATGACATCTCGTTCCTATTTGGTGTAGTTTTATTTAATTAAATTCAGAATAATTAACTTAAAATTTTGCCCCACCTGACAAATGGGTCAGGCTCCGCCACTGTTGAGTAAGATTGAGAATGAGTTGGATTGAGTTAGTCAATTGGGGGAGCTAGCAAGGCTACGATTTTAATACCGCTTGCAATTACATTAAGCATTTTATTTAATCTGAACGTAATATATGAATAATTAACTAGAATGATTGGGAAATCGTGTTATGAGTTGACAAAGATTTTGGCTTGATTACAGAAAATCTAAATAACCAACCAACACAGGAATTAGGAAATGGTAATATCTCTACATGAATACCTTTATAACATATTTCTTTTTTAGATTATTGTAGGTAATTGTTAAGCATATATTATTCCATTTATTGTTTAGTTTAGAAATTGCCAAGTGCTTACTTAGAAAGTTGCCTTGTCAACTGTGTGTATAACGACAGAGTATGCATTGCACTTGAACTGTCCTTCATTTTCATTGTTGTAGGTCGTTAAAGTTTATGTATCTGTATTTGGCGATGAGAGAGGAAAGGAAGTGGCCATTGCTGGACTGAAATCAAAAGCTAAGTATGTCAGGAGCGAACTGGGGAGGCGTATGAAGTTGCGTATGACGCCTGAAATTCGTTTCATTGAAGATGAATCTCTAGAGAGAGGGAGCAGGGTAATTTTCTCCCCCACTTTTATTCCATGGCTTCCTGGTTTTCTGAAGATTTCTTTTATTCGAATAAGTTCATTTTGAATGGTAACTTTCACAGCAGGATATTGCACTTTATTGTAGTTTAATAACTCTAGTTGTAAACTGAAGCATGTTAAGGTTGCACTTTGTTGTTTTTGTCTGTCATGAATTAGGTTGTGTATGAGTGAGTGGAGGCGGAGGATTCATGTGCTGGACCCGGCGTAATTCTCATGTTGGTTCATGTAGCCTACCCCATATGCTTGGGATAAAAGGCTCAGTTGTTGTTTATGAATTAGGTTGTGTATCACGCTCTCACACACATGCACATGCACACATCATGCATACACACATTGACACCCACCCACCCAGTCACAGAGAGCTGAGAGACTTTCAAAAATGAAATTCCACTGCCTTCCAAGTTAATTCACATCATTTTGATTGTTCTGAAAATGTTGCAATTGTTTATTCCATGTGCTGGTCATTTTGGTTGACCTATATGCAGCCTTCCAATGCATTTGAACTAACCATTCTTGATAAAGGAGCGCCTCCGATCTTTGTGTCAATCTCTTAATCCTTATGTGTCTGTAATCTGGTCCCATAATTGATTTGGGATTCTGTAACACACAATTTGTGTATTGAATGGACACACCTAAGTGGCCGTGCAAGAGTTTTTCCATATTCGATGGAGACAACTTATAGGGTGAGTCCATCTAGACTAAAAATTATGGGACATTTTCAAATGCATGTCATGCTCTTATCCATCACTTAGCAACATCCACCTGAATCAAATTTAGATATGGCGCCTTCAAACTTTTTGCGATTTAAACTGTTTGTAAATAAATTGTCTTTTTTTCCTTTCTTCTTTGTGCCGATTTTTACTTAGCGAGCAGTGTACTTTGCATCTAAAGGGGCTAGTTATGTAGATCTGGTGATTTACTACAAGTAACAAGACTTCTACCACTGTTACGGCTAACTCGTTTGAAACCAACTTTGCCATTTGATCTCTTAAACTTCACTCTTTCTATCCGCTAAGCTTACTCAAATACCTCATTTGGATATTGCTAATCTTATAAGTAGATTTCAAGCCCCTGTACGTACTACATTACACAAATCCTGACATTGGCTAAAGATAAAAGAAAGGCAAGAGTAACCGATGTAACAAAATATTTTCTGTACACTGGAATATATAATATACTACGACGATGAATTGGTATTTACGCAAGCAATCTCAAGACGGGCCTGAAGTTTTACTATATAAAACGCTTAAAATTTTGTGTTGTTGCAAACCATCTGCATTGAGCGTCTTCATGAGATGTCAGTTAATGACTACCTTCTCCTGCAGGTGATTGCAATTTTGGATAGGCTAAAGGAAGAGAAGAACACAGAAGATCAAGATAAAGAGCAATCTGAATCATCCAATTTATCCGAAGGAGGAGAATGGGACGAGGATGATACTGATGAAGGCATTATTTACATCGAATAATCAGCTCGGCTACTCAGCAACGATCATTTCATAGCTGGCTTCGCATTCACAAGCGTTTCAGGTCAGCGATTTAAAGCTCACACATGATTGCTAAAACAATATAGATTTGAGACTTGCACTATTACATTCATTACACCGTAATTTTTCACGTCAACTCCCTGTTGTGGATTTTCATATTTTACTGAAAGCCCTTAACAAATGCTAAATGCAGTGAATATACATCTTCTGGTGCATGAGATCTGAACTTAGTAAAGCTTAAAATACATCATTCGTTTTTAATGTCATCTTAATACATGTCATTTTTTCCGGTGCAGTTCACTGCCTTTTGCAGAGAAGATCATGTATTACTAAGGTTGAAGTAAACAATTTGTTAGTGTAAATTATCTTTTACAGTTGCAATTCTCTTTGTCATTTTTTTGTGAGCACCGAGGTGTATCAAGCGATATCGCTCATATGTAAAAACGGGGATCTGATGGACGTTTCTATGTTGAAATTATATCTCAGTTGCTGTTCCCTTGCTCTCTCGCACACTGAATATTTTTGCAATGCTCTGCAACTCAAGTGTTGTTATATTTCTTGTTTGGAAGTCTGTTATGTTTGTTCTAACTCATTTTTCTTTTTCTTTTTCTTTACAAATCAATGTTTTTAGGGTCATTTTTATTTAGAGTTCGTTATGCTATATTTCTCTCTTTAATGGAAGTCATATCATTTCAAAAGGCTTTTTCTTTACAAATCAATGTTTCCCATGTAGAAAGAGCATTAATTTCATCCTGTGTAGCCCTCTTCTTCCAACCTCCATGTTTTAGAGCCTTCTTCCAACCATCATGTTTTAGAGCAGACTTCAGAGACTTTGGTTCAGTAGGAATGGAGCCAGCAAGATTGGCATACTTAGGATTAGGTTGATGAAACCCATCCTTTGCCCCTGTCATCATGGAGTGAGTAGGAACAAGAGAGACTGCTCCAACTGATTTGATTGGTGTTGGTGTTGAAGGAGCTTGAGTGGTAGCCGAAATCAGGACCATAGGAACATCAACGTGAATTGGAGTCATGGAACTTTCAACAACAGGGGTAGATTCAGATCCATCTTGTGACAACGCATTTGGTGTTTGAATGGACTCATCAACGTCTTGTGTAGCAGAAACAGGAGGGGCAATTGTGTTGTGGTGAACATCATCTTCAGGAGCCACATCAAGAGGAATCATCAATGAATGATTGTTAGGCTTAAAAGAAGTTGCAATTGGAGGTTTATCTTCAAACCACTGGGAGATAACAGTTAATTACTTCATTGTTTTCATCTTTAACTTGATATAGTTGACCTGGATTTTTAAATGAAAAACAATTTTCGTCGAAGGCAACATGTCGAGATAGAAACAATCGGTTATTTGGTGGATAGAAACAACGCTGGCCTTTGTAATACTCACTATAGCCAAGAAAAATGCAAGGAAGTGATCGAGGCGAAAGTATATCTAAAGCATAGTCTCGTAAGTTTGAAAAATAAAAATAAAATGGCGATTGCATATGTAAAGTTTGGGTAGGTAATCTATTTATCAACCATGTTGAAGAAAGCATCAATCCAAAACGTTTATGAATTAGAAGAGTGAGAACTAGTTCGATGTTTTCTTTCAGCCATTCCATTTGTCATTACAAAATTCTTTATCACCATCAGATTGGAATATTTTAATACTCTTGTCAAATTGATTTTTAACAAAAGTATAAAATCGTATAAGGCAATCAACAATATTAGATTTGTTTTTAAGTGAAAAGAACCAAGAATTGCGAGCCTTTTGGTCAACAAAAATCAAATAATATTTGAAATTTTGAAAGGAAAGAGCTGGTGCTGGTCCCCAAAGATCATAATGGACTTTATTGAAAGAACCGTCAACAATATACTCAGAATGAAAAAAATGGAGGACGACATGCTGTACCCATTTGACAACTTTCACAGATAGAATTTCTTGATTGATTTGAAGTACATGATAGAAGTTTATTCTTACTCAAGAAAGAAAGAATTTGATGGTGAGGGAGGCCTAAATGTTGAGGCCACACATCACGAACAATTCTCGAACGAGAAGAGTAATAAGCCTCGTTAATTTACGAATCCAGCTTGTAGAGGCCACCGTATTTTGAACCCTTTATCGCTACTGTCCCTGTTTTCCTGTTTCTGATAACAAAAAGATCTGAGTCAAACTCAAAACAAACATGTTGATCAGTAGTTATAAAAGATTCTTTTGTATGGATGGAACAACTAGAACATTATTTAATTTACTATTTTTATGGACACAAGCAGCACCAACATGAGATATAGGACATAAATTTCCATTACCGACTATGACTTTATCAGATCCATGGTAAGGTACACTGAAATAAAGCTTACCGACATCATTTATCATGTGAGTTGAGACTCCCATATCTGGAAACTAAGCAGAGTCTTGAGCGTCATCAAGAGTCGAGTGCTTGTGGTATGTCCTCCGATCGGTAGCTATGATTAAAACGTTGCCAACATTTCAAGGTAGAATAGTTCGGCTTACCACATATTGGACAGTTGACGTCTTTATCAGACGATTTGCTTGAAGGGGCATGCGTGGACGGTTGAGTAGGACGAGAATGATTCATAACCAGATCCCAATCCGTTCAACACCCTAAAGACCTTATTGCGATTCACAACAGGTTTACCAATAGAATCCAAATCATCACAATAACTTTTAAACTTACGTAAGTAATCGGACAAGGAAGAGGTACCTTTGCGATGCAATTGAATCTGTTGAAACAAAAGGAATTCACGCTCTTGTGATTCTTGAGCAAAAGCTTCTTCAAGAACTTTCCACATCTCAGCGGAAGTTTCCAATCCAGCAACTAACCCGAGTACATCCAGGGATAATGTCCCTGTGAGCCGCCCCGCATTAGACGATCAGATCTTTTCCGACACGCATAATCGGAGCTATCAAGCGGTGTAGATGGAGTAGCACCAGTGAGAAAGCCAAGCATCTCTTGACTTCCAGCAAGTCCAAGGAATTGTGTCTTCCATGGAGAATAGTTCGTTAGAGTAATTTCAACTTTGACAAAATTTGCCACATTGAGAGAATTGGGGTTTGGGTATTTGTTGGATGATGAGGCCATTGAAAGGAAGGGAAAAAATTATTTGAAGAGTAGGACTCTCTATTCGTCTTGGTATAGCTCTCATACCATAAAGAAATGACAAAATTTCTTACTCAAGGTGAGCAGAGAGAGCTATATATGTATAGGAGATTATAACATAATCATTGGGATTACCGTTTGTACAAAATATATATCAAACTGTTCTCACATGCAACATGTATGGGAATAATTTAAACAATGCCTCAAAGAGCCTTGATTATATGCCATGGATAATACTTTGAATATTCTCCTGTATACCTTCTAATTGCTAAATCTGATTGCATTCGATTGCCCTGATTATCTGCCATTGATAGCTCTTTGAATATTCTTTTGCATATCATCCCATTGCTACATTTGATTGCATGTGATTGTCTTGATTATATATGCTAAAAGTAGCCTTCTTAGAATCCATTGATTAGTGATGACGCTCAGTACTGAGAACTCTCCAGATCTTGGCAGATGACGTGTCCCAAAACTTACGAAAAAGGAGTAAGAACGGTACATTGGAAGCATACCCCGGGCCTTCGACCCAAGGATATTCTCGACCTTCGATGACCTCCCAAAACACTCCTATGCTCGTCCTACAAACAACCATTGGCTCACCTCCGAGCCCTCCTACATGATGGGCCTCCTCGGCCGTCCTAGCTCGCCTCCGAGCTATCGTAGAACCAAACTTGCTCGGCCTTCCGCTCGTCTCCGGGCTTCCCGCCGAGCTCATCTTCCTCGGTCTCATCGACCGACCCAGATCGCATATCATACGCGTCCTGGACATGGCCCCGCAAATCTTGCCATGCGCGAGATATCTGCCGCCCCACGATCCCGCGTTCCACTCTATCGCGTTTCCCCATTAACGAGCGTATCTCGTCATTAATGGGGGATCCCACCTTTCAAGCAGGCGTAATGCCAGGGGCGTAATGGCCGGTGTAAATCTCGCGCCCGTCAGCCCATGGCAGCCACTATATAAACCCCTTCTCAAACAACTCAGGTAAGGCAATTTTACCCCAACAGGCCGTTACTCTGCTCAAATACCTCGACTAACTTGATCGTCGGAGGGTCCACGGTGGTACAACCACCCTGGGACTTCCTTGCAGGTAGCTCTGCTCTATTCCAAACAAGCCCACGGAGATCCACACGCATCAAGAGGCAACTCTCAGATCCAATCTCAGCCATTCATCATCACTCGCTGCAGATCAACGGAAAACAACATCTGAAGGAGATCCTGAGCTCCATCAGCTGGCGTCGTCTGTGGGAAACTTCGAAAATTCCATTCGTTAATCTTTCGATCTCGAAGTTATGGAGAGTGCTTACCGTGACGATCCAAGCACTAGCCGCCGCCCTCCTCACAATGACAGGGGGACGGATCTCCTCCTCCCTCGAATACTGTTCATGCCTTGTCTGCACGGATCGACAGGCTCGCGTCCATCATGGATGCCCTCGTCCGTGTCCAGACCGCTGGGCAAGCCACACAGGTCGCCGTTCCCCCACCTCGGGACCGGGACCTCCACAGAGGGGGAGAAGACACTGCCCGCGCTGACGCGACTGAGCAGCACCCTGCTACCTCTGGCGGCCATAGATCCCCCAGGGTGTTGTTCCCCTCCGAACGGCGGCCTGGACTTTGCGTCTGTGCCTGAGATTCGGGGCAGATGCTGTATGGTTTTATCCGTCTACCTCTCCGAAAATGCCAAGTTGATTTATGACACCGTGTATCGGAGGTCTAGACGGATGCGGCCGATGTAGCAGACTTCGTCAGATTCCCCCTCCGGGTGAGGGGTTTTTGATTGTGGGGACGCTCTTCCCTGCAGGCGCAAGCCCCTGCAGTTAATTACGCTACCGCATCGCGGTAACAACTTTCTCCTTCTCCAGAATTTCACTTCGTGTCGTATGTGTTTGTTTTGTTTGTGGTTGCCCGTGGATTGTATACGGAGACTGAATAATGCCGTCGTCCGTAGGACGTGGATTAGTCCAAATCCGTATTTACTTAGATTTGGGTTTGGTGTTTTTAGTTTAAGGATGCATTAGTCGCGTTGCGGCTAAGATCAATTTAAACGTTCGTTAAAAATACGATAGTCCTGCTTGAGACTAAGATCAACTTAACGTGATAATCCATTTAATATCTGGCCATCGGGACTCGTCGCCTCTCTAACGTCGTTGAAGGATTACAACGGCAGATGTTAGAGGAGTTCAGAGATGTACCCTTGAACCAAGCTTGATTTGGAGTTTTATAGTCCGTTTGGATATTTAAGGATACGTTAGCCGTGTTTGGAGGCTAAGATCAACTTAAACGAGATCATTTAGATCCGGCAAAAGAGCATTTGGAGCCTCTATTGTTCCAGTTTAGGGACATAGTGGTCCATAGGTAGTTTAGGGACGTTGCGGTCCATGCTCCAGTTTAGAGACGTGGTGGTCCATATTCCAGTTTACGGACGTGGTGGTCCATATTCCAGTTTAAAGACGTGGTGATCCGTTATTAGTTTAGGGACGTTTCGGTCCGGTATTAGTTTAGGGACGTTTCGGTCCACGAGTTTAAGGACCCCGCAGTCCATATCCATGTGTGGTCGTTGGGACCCGTCACCTCTCTGACGTCGTTGAAGGATTACAACGATGGGTGTCATAGAAGTTCAGAAATGTACCCTTGAACCGATAGTAAATCAATTTAAGAGAGCAAGCTTGCTCAGTCAATTTAATTTAAGGACTTATGGCTAAAATTTGGCTAAGTCCAGTTGAAATGTTCAACATTTTATTTGCTTCTGCATTGCATTTCTTTTTTATTTTTATTTGGGCTTTGCCCAGAAGGATGCAGAGCATCAATTTTATTTGGGCTCTGCCCTTTTATTGCTTTGCAATTTATTTTGGCATGCTTGGTCTTTTTGATTTGGGCCTGACCCTTTTAGGAAATGCATTGCATTTATCAGGCGTTTTGCGCCAATCAGAGAGCGCAAGCGCCCAAGAGCGCAACAGTGCAGATTTATAAGTGCAAAGCACTATTAATTTGAGAATCTTTTTAGATTCAAGAACAGAAGTGCAAAGCACTGTTAGATTTCTTGATCTAATTTAGATCAAAGGAAAAGATAAGTTTTTTTCTTATCTTAAACAACCAAAGGTTCATGAAAAAGTGCAAAGCACTATTTTTATTTATATTTATTCGTTTTATTTAGTTATGTTTAAAGATCAATGATCTTGTTTTTAGATCACTGATCTGTTCATAAGAGAATTTTCTCTTCTTTCAAAGTTTTTACCTTTTTTGTTCTTGAGGAGTTTTTCAGAGTCCTCTTTCTCTTTTTTTTTTTAAAAAAAATGTTAATACCTTTGAATTGAGGTCTGGGGTCCTTTTTATAGTGCCCATAAATTAGTTAAATTTGTTAAAGAGATTTTTCTCTGAGTGATTTGGGGAATTTTCCCCACCGTTGGATCTTTGATCCAAGAGCTTCTGTTTTGCAGAAGAAAATTTTCTTGTTTTAACAAGAACAGAAAAGATTTCTTGAAATTTTAATTCTGTTTGGCGCAGATACTCCAGAGCGTGACACGTGTCGCGCAGTGCAGCTGCGCTTGCGCATCTGCGCCGACACGTGTCGTGCAGCTGATTTTTTTTTTGTTTTTGTGCGCATCTGCGCTGACACGTGTCGCGCAGCACACAGCGCAACTGCGCTGACACGTGTCGCGCAGCGCAAGTGCGGTTGCGCAACTGTAGTTTTTTTTTTTGGGCGCATCTGCGCTGACACGTGTCGCACAGCGAGCGCCAGTGCGCTTGCGCAACTTTTTTTTTTTGCGTGCATCTGCGCTGACACGTGTTGCGCAGCGCACTGCGCAGCTGCGCTGACAAGTGTCGCGCAGCGCACAGCGCAGCGCAAGTGCGCTTGCGCAATTCTTTTTTTCTTTTTTTTGTACGCATCTGCGCTGACACGTGTCGCGCAACGCACAGCACAGCGCAACTTTCTTTCTTTCTTTTTTTTGCGCGCATCTGCGCTGACACGTGTCGCGCAGCGCACAGCGCAGCTGCGCTGACATGTGTCGCGCAGCGCAAGTGCGCTTGCGCAACTTTTTTTTTGAGCTTTGCTCTGATGGAGTACGCTACCTTGGGCGCAGCGCTCCCTACGCTGGTGTGTCTGATTTTGACACGTGGCACTCTGTGCGCAGCGCAGAAAATCTGAAGCGTTATTTCATTTATTTTAATTTTAATTTTCAATATAGAGCTTTACTCTGATTGGAGAAAAACAGAAGTATTGCTTCTTTTCCCACCTTGGAATTTGAACAGAGGTTTGCTCTGATTGGGGTAAACAAATGCCCCCCCCACCGTTGCGCTTACGTGGCCTCCTAACGTGAGCGCAGCGGTGGCAGACTCCGAACCATCGCGCCATCCCTTGGAAGCTGAAAGGGCACTTGATGCTTATAAATAGGACCTTTGGTCTCTCAGATGATTCTCATCTCTAAAATTTTACTTTCAGAACTCAGAGCCCTGCTCTTTATTTTCAAGAACTTTAAGAGTTAAACTCTTAAAACTTTTAGGTGAAAATTTTAATTTGGATTAAATTAAATTTAAATTAATTTTCATTGATAGAGCCTCGCTCTCAATAGATCCCTGATCTAAAGGAAACCTATTTAGGGTTTCACTTAGGAGAGCTTTGCTCTACAGGTCTTAAAGGGATCTAAAGAGAACTAAAGGGGACCCTACTAGGGTTCCACAGAGCTCTGCTCTCTGAAAGATTTTCCTTGGATTTTCTTAATTCATTAATGGAGCTTTACTCCTCCCAAATCATATAGAAGAACTCTTAAGAATTCTTCATGGATCTTGGAACTTAAAGATGGCATTTTATTCCTCGGTGCATTATATCATTTTGCTTAATCAGTCTTTCTGATAATTCTGTTGATCCTCTTTCACAGGAACAATGAACGCCCACATGTATGCTCTTAACGAGATCATCTCTCATGAGGACATCCGCCGACTTGGCCGCTCTCAAAATCGGGAGTTCACAAACGAGGAGTGTGCTGAAATAATGAGTCGCTTCGACGCATACAATGGTCCAATGCTTCCCCGACGTTCCTCTCTTCTTAAACTTATCGTGGGAGCTATCTGGGAAGCGCTTCCCCTATTCTTTTCCGGCGTGCCGCTTAGGGCGTTGGATGCCGCTGAGGACAAGGTGCACTCTGTGTACCTATTGAACTTTATCTCGAAGAGACGGCGAGACAATCTTATCAACCTCTTGCACGAGGTCTTTCAACAGTCTGCCATACTCGCTGCTTATCGGAGGGTGGTAGACATCGGGGGGGACCCTGACGATTGTGCTCGCGAAAGGAAGCACACTAGGATGGTCCGCGGGGCTTGGAAAGTCATAGATAGGGTCGCTTTTGAATTCCTCAATCCATGCCCTGGATTTGAGGTTATTCCATTGTAACTTTCGTTTATTGTTTGTATAACTGTAAGAACTTCGGGCAATATTAATGGAATTTTTTTTTTATCCCAGCTTGTCTTTATTATATATCTTTTGTCCTGAGTCTTTTTGCCCATGCACGAATGAATGTGTCTTGAACGCTTGATCAAATGTAAATCGGATGCTCTTTCTGTTGCTTTTCCTCTTTCTCAGCATGTCGTCACAATTAGCAGGTAATAGAGTAAGCTTCTTGATTTCTTCACGAGATAGCGAGGGCTTAGGCCGCAGGTTCAGATCTGCTGCCTGAGACTTTTCAACTCTATGAGCCGTGAGGGTCTCATAGAGACTTTTCTCCCTACGGATCGAGAGGATCTTGTAGGTGGGTTTTTCTCCTTAGGAATCGTGAGGATTCCTAAGTGTGGTTTTCTCTTATAAGTCGTAAGGATCCTACAAGAGAATTTTTCCCTCTTACGAGTCGAGAGGACTTGTAAGCGGTTGTTTCCCTCCTTGTCGAAGTTCGATGTTGGAGAGTGAGACCCGTGGATGGTATGCAAGAGACCGTTTTGGGCCAACTTGCAGGGTCTCAGTGCTTAGGAAACAGGCTTCTTTTATGCCCACTGCCTAAGGCTTTATCTCACGAGTCGAGCCGCCTCAACAATTTTTTTTGCAAGTCGAGACGAATCGAGCGTTTCTCGCAAGAACATCTTAACGTCGCATTTAACCTCTGCTCTTTACGAAAGAAGCCCGTTAAGGTTGGTGGTACTTAGGGTTTTGGCCATCGTACCGTCGCATAAGCTGATATAGTCCTCGATAGGCAATCGTGCTGTTCGAGTAGCCCTGCGACTGCCGTGTCTCTGATCCCTTCGGGGGCTGGACAAGACGCCTTCAAGCAATCCTCCTTGGCAGTTTGACCGTCGGAAGAGCAAGCGTTAGGAATTTGCCATGTCGCTTTTTACTTGAGGTTAGGCTTATTTTGGTGAGCCCCGATGAGTCATAACCACTCCGTGCTGGTGTGGGGATGATCTCCGATAGTCTTTCGGGCTTTATGTGAGTTGCCGTCAAGACCCTGAAGCTAGAAATTTGGCCTTTACTTCGTTTGCTGGCATTGCGTCTGCTGTATCGAGACGAATGTTGCGGTGGGAACTAGGGATTTTGCCGTGGCTCCGTTTGTTTGATGACGTTGCGTCTGCTGTGTCGAGACGAACGTTGGGGTGACATCTCGTCTGCTGTATCGAGACGGACGTCGAGGTTGTCTCTAGGTTGCTGGTGAACCGCCGAGGTTTGGAACTAGGGATTTTGCCGTGGCTCCATTCGTTTAATGACGTTGCGTCTGCTGTGTCGAGACGAACATTGGGGTGACATCTCGTCTACTGTATCGAGACGGACGTCGAGGTTGTCTCTAGGTTGCTGGTGAACCGTCGAGCTTTGGAACTAGGGATTTTGCCGTGGCTCCATTCGTTTAATGACGTTGCGTATGCTGTGTCGAGACGAACATTGGGGTGACATCTCGTCTGCTGTATTGAGACGGAAGTTGAGGTGGTGACCATTCTGTGCTGGTGCGAGATGATCTCCGATTGTCTTTCCGGTTTTATATGAGTTACCGTCAAGACGTCGAAGCTAGGAATGTGGCCTTCGCTTCGTTTGCTTTGGTGTGTCCAAATCCTATTGGAGGAAGAACGCTAGGGTTGACATTTCGTCTGCTGTATTGAGACGAACGTCAAGGTGGTGACCACTCTGTGCTGGTGCGAGATGATCTCCGATTGTCTTTCCGGTTTTATGTGAGTTACCGTAAAGACGTTGAAGCTAGGAATGTGGCCTTCGCTTCGTTTGCTTTGTCACGTCCGAATCCCTGCTGGAGGAAGAACGCTGGGGTGACAACTCGTCTGCTGTATCGAAACGAACGTCGAGGAGGTGACCACTCCATGTAAGATGATCTCCGGTGGTCTTTCAGGCTTTATATGACTTGCCGTTAAGACCTTGAAGCTAGGAATTTGGCCTTCTCTTCATTTGCTCACACTGCGTCTGGTGTATTGAAACGAATGCTGGGGTGGAGCTGGGATTTTGCCGTCACTCCGCTTGGTTTCGACCATGGGGTCTTTTGCATGTACAACCTGCTGGACTGCGAAAGAACGCCATTGTTGGCATTGCGTCTGCTGTAACGAGACGAATGCTAAGGTGGAGTTGGGATTTTGCCGTTACTCCGCTTTGTTTCGACCGTGAGGTCTTTTGTTGACGTTGCATCTGCCTCCAGCTGGACTGCGGAGGAACGCTGCTGTTGACATTGCGTCTACTGTATCGAGACGAATGCTGAAGTGAAGCTGGAATTTTGCTATCGCTCCGCTTGATGGTGTAATATCTGTGTCCTGCTGGAATGAGGAGGCACACCGTTGTTGGTCTCCAGGCTGCAGATGTGGCCATTGAGATTTGGAACTAGAGACTTTGCCATGGTTCCGTTTCGTTGCGATTCTGAGGTCGGTTGTTGACGTCATGTCTGCATCTAGTTGGAGTGAGGAGAAACGCCGTTGGTGATCTCTAAGTTGTCGATGTTGACGTCGAGACCCTGAAGCTCGGGATCTTCGTTTGCTTCATTTGTTGATATCGTGTCTGTAATATTGCGACAAATGTCGAGATTGTCTCTAGGTTGTCTATGAACCGTCGAGATTTGGCTTCGCTTTCTGATGGAGCCTGTTGGGAAGGTATGGTTCCCTCTTTATCTGTGCCCCTGGATTGTATACAGGGATCGATGTGATTTCACTTGTAGGGCAAAAAGTTTCATTCTTTCATTTTTTTATTCTTTCCGCGATGCTTTATCATTTCAGCTTTTTATATCGCGAAAATCGCGATTGCCCAATCTTTTCGGCTATTTTTCGCGGTGCCCAATCATTTCGGCTATTATTTCTTTTTACCCGCTACTTTTTATTGCGAGTTGCCTAATCATTTTGCCTATTTATTTTATTTTTACTCGCTGCTTTTTATTGCGAGTTGCCCAATCATTTCGGCTGTTTATTTTATTTTTACTCGCTGTTTTTTATTGCGAGTTGCCCAATCATTTCGGCTATATATATTTTTTTTTACTCGCTGTTTTTTTATTGTGAGTTGCCCCATCATTTCGGCTATTTAATATGCATTTTCAGCTCGCTGATTTTTATCGCGGGCGTAGAACTTGGAATCTGGTGCCAATCTCAGCATCAGCATCGCTACAACCGGAATATTGCCAGGAGCGAATTATCATCTGCCATGAAAGGACTTGGAATTTGATACAGATTTAGGCATCAGTATCGCTACAACTGGGATATTGCCAGGAGCGAATCATCATCTGCCATGAAAGGACTTGGAATTTGATACCGATTTAGGCATCAGTATCGCTACAACTGGGATATTACCAGGAGCGAATCATCATTTGCCTCCGTCGATGTCGAACAAAGGTGGCTTAGCGAACAGGGTTAAGGTCCTGTTGACTAAGGCTTTTGACTTCATGAGCCGTAAGGGTTTCACAAAGGTATTTCTCCCTACAACTCGTGAGGATCTTGTAGGTGTATTTTCTCCTTGGGAGTCGTAAGGATTCCTAAGTGTATGTTCCTCGGTAAGTCGTAAGGGTCCTACAAGAGCGTTTTCTCCTTGTAAATCGAGAGGACTTACAAGTGTTGTTTGCTGTACGAGCATATCCCTAGTCACGGATGAGACTTTGTTAGGGAAATGTTTATTCACGCCCGTGGATTGTATACAAGAGCCAGTATTGGACCACTTGTAGGACCATAACGAAAGTTGTGGGGGTTGCTTAAGCACAGGTTTAGGTTTCTGTAACTTAAGACTTTCAAATCTTATGAGCCGTGAGGGTCCCATAAGAGAGTTCTCCTTACGAGTCGTGAGGATCTCGCAAGTGTATTTTCTTCTTAGGAATCATGGGGATCCCTAAGTGTGCTGCTCCCTTTGTGAGTCGTAAGGATCTCACGCGGGCGGTTTCTCCTTACAAGGTCGAGGGGACCTTATAAGTGTCTTTTAACGAGGTTGTGCCCTTTCGGGTTTTCACGAACACTCGCCGGTAGCCCCGCTGTTTTTACTCACGGAGCCCTTTCGGGTTTTCATCCGTGCCCGTTTAGCTTATGGACATACCGTCTCTTTCTCTTCTTTTTTTTTTATTTACGAGTTCGCGCCCTTTCGAGTTTTCACGAACACTCGCCGGTAGTCCTGCTGTTTTTACTCACGGAGCCCTTTCGGGTTTTCATCCGTGCCCGTTTTGCTTATGGACATACCATTTTTTACTTTTTTTTTAATTTCTTTTTTTTATTCTTTATATATATATTTTTTTTATATTTTTTTTATCTCGTCAGTCTAAGGATGCTGCGGTAGTAGTTTAAAGACATTTCGGTCATTTGCAAGTTTTAGGACATTGCGGTTCATCATTAGTTTAAGGACATCTCGGTCCGCCGTCGCCGTATTTGAGGCGAATATCTAGTTTATTGACTTTTCGGTCTATGGGTCTTTCTCTATGACTGACCATGATGACCCCGGCGTATCTATCTTTCTCGGAGCATGCGGTTGTGACGGGTTCACCTTCCAATTTTCGGACAGCGCGAACTTGCCTTGTTGGTATTGGTTTTCAACCCAGTTCTTGAAGACGTAGCAATTCTCGATCAGATGACCTACCGTTTGATGGTAAGGGCAATAATTAGGATTATTAGCATCGCCTAGCCGCAATGGACGTTTTGGACTCGGCAGATTGATGAGTCTGTCGCACACTGCCAGCTCGAACAGTCCCCTTATTTTATCTTGCGGAAACGAGTAAGGACGTTTCAACTTTTCCTGGAGGGGTTGCCGCTTGTTGCTTTGGCGAGCAACCGGTCTAGGGTCACTTAATTGTTGTAGAGCGCTGGCGACGAAGGCCGTTTTTCCTTTTCCTTTATCCTTTTTGTTCGCTCCGTTGTTTGCGGGGCCGGGATTTTTTCTGAGTAGCGTGCGATTGCATGGCTGAACGTTCTCGCGGCTCCTCAATTCCTTCATTTTTGAAATAGATTCCCTGAGGGAAGGGTTGGGGGTAGCTTCTTCGTCAGAATCGCTTCCAAAGGTGATAATTTGCGATACCTTAGAGTCGGCCGTATGACAATCGTCGGCGGCTCTTTTGCGATCATCTATCGCATTTTTTCGACGTCTACAAGCTTCACATTTTGTCCTGTCGAAGTGTTGCTTTTGAGCGACATACCCTTGCCACCAACAGTTAAAAGATTTGCAGTCTTCGGTAGGATGTATGATCTTCTGATGATATAAGCAGAAGTTAGGATGCATCTCTACCTCAGCGAGAGTATTTTCTTCAGGGGGCGGTAGCTTCATTCCTACTGATAGAGCTTTGGCAAACCTTTTCCTCATCTTGAATTTGTTTTTATCCGCGGTGGATGGCTTTTGATTTGACGGGAATGCCTTGGCTCTTTCCAGTATGGCCATCTCACGCTCTTGATCGGCTTTTGCTTTCAGACGAATTTCATTTAGGAAGACATCGATCAGCTCGTCTGATGGCTGTAGAATTTCCGGTTCGGGGTTTGCCATTGGTTTCTCGGCGCAAGAAGCTTCTTTATTATCTGTCAGTGAGTGAGAAATCACATGACAAGTCGCTACGTAGTCTTCGGATTCATCTGATAAGTTTTCTCCATCGTTTTCATCCTTGACTAAAGAACAAACTGCCCCCGGCATGTCCGTCTTCTTTGGAGAGTGCGGCTGTGGTGGGTTTACCTTCCAGTTTTCCGACAGCGCGAACTTGCCTTGTAGGTACTGATCCTCAATCCATCCCTTAAAAACGAAACAATCCTCAATCGGGTGACTTACCATTTGGTGGTAAGAGCAATAATTGAGATTATTGACATCGCCTGGTTGCGACGGATGTTTTGGACTCGGCAGATTGATGAGTCTGTTGCGCACTGCCAGCTCAAACAGTTTTCTCGTTTTATCCTGAGGAAACGAGTAAGGACGTCCCAGTCTCTCCTCGAGGGATGGGCGTGGACACATATTGTTTTGACGGACAACCGGCTTTAAGTTGCTCGACCGTTGTTGAGTATTGGCAACAAAGGTTGCTTTCCCTTTGCCCTTTTCATTCCAAGGCTCTGTCTTTGAAGGAGATGGTTCATGGCCCACCTGGTCCATTTGGGCCAGCTTGTCAATCAAGGCCTGGAAGGTGGTCGGCTTAAAAAACATCATGAATTGGGAGATGGTCGCTTGAGGGTCGAGAGTACCCACGAACATGCCCACGGCAGGAGCTTCTTCGATGCGCTACTCGCACTTTGACCATAGATTACGTCACCATATCGCATACTGGACCCAAGTTTCTGCAGGCTTCACCCTGGCATTGATCAATGCCGTGATTGGGGTGCGTTCGCTAGCGCTTGCAAAACGCTGGGTGAATAGCAACTCCATCTCTGCGAATGTCTTGACAGAGTCATTTGGGAGTTCAGAGTACCACTCGAACACCGTCTCCGATAAGCTGCCGACGAATTGGCGGAGCAAGAGTTTATCATCGCCGCCAGTGTTGCCACATAAGGCTCTGAATTGAGCGACGTGCTGATGAGGATTTCCCGTCCCCTTGTATACATGGAACTTAGGGATCGTATATCCCGGCGGGTAACTGATTTGGTCATACCAGTTCGGGTATGGTCGTCCAGTTTTGACGACTTGGCTGGCCGCTTCACTCGCCTGATGAGCTCGTATTTGTTGAGCTATATAGTCATCTAGTGCAGCTTTGGAAATTGTTTCCTCCTTGGCTGTTGAATGAGCCGGAGGAGGATTAGATGTCTCCTCTTTATCATCTTCAATAATGACCGGAGGGTCTTCAGCTGGAGGGTCCGGCTGTAACATCATTCCCACCATGTCTTGGAAGAGAAGCGTCATCTGTTTTATGTTAGCCGCTTGCTCTGCAGCTTCTTTGTCCCTCTTTTCGAGGACTCTGCGTAAAAAGTCAGCGTCGGTTTCTTGTTCTTGACGCTCATCCGAAGACGTTTCAGAGCTTTTTTTGGCTCAGTGAGTGCAGCCATTGTAGTCATCATTTCCTGAAGCTTTTGTTGTTGCTCCTGGGCTTTCATCACGGATCGGATGAGTGGTCGGTGGCCCGTAGAAGTGCGGCTTTCCTCCTTTCCAGAAGCCATATAAACAGTGTGCACCACCATGCCCCCAGATTTGGGGCGTTTGTGTTCAGCGCTTTTATGTTTCGCCATGTTCACAGGGGCTTTTTGCGACCTCCTTTTCTTCTGAGTGATTGGAGTTAAGGGGGCCGTTGTAATGGGTACCCGGGTAACTATTGGTTTTTGGGGCTTGACGGAGTAATCCTTCTCTTGCCGAACCTTCATTTTTTTCCGTTAGCGGAGATAGTTTTCATCAATCACTGACTCCTGGACCTGTCGCCAGACTCTGTAAATTTTAGAGGACAGCCGTTGAGGGGGCTGTTCTAGCTTCTTCTCTGGAGTATTCTCCATAGGTGAAGGAGTTCGCTTCAGCACTGCAGTAGGAGAGTTTCAGCGCACCGTGTTTAGCAATTCAAAACTGTTCTCGGTTGGAACAGCGGCATCGGTCCCCACCATTGGAGTTGGCGGAGTTATCCCAGAGGGGGAGTTGCCCCTAGCCTTCTTTACTCGGCGCCAGTGGCGACGTCGAGCATGTCGTGCTAATGGAGTTGTTTCAGCTATAGGGGTGACCTCCTCATGCCCCCCGTGTTGGTCAAAATATGCTGGTACCAGCCTTTTAAAGATCGACGTCCGTTGAACGGGGATGGCCAACCTGTCAGAAGCGGACTTCCGAGCATGGGAAGCAACCTTGGTGACTTCGCCAAGAACGGGAGCTGGGATAGCTATCCGCTTCGGGATAACGTCTTCTGGTATGGCAGGCTTCTTCATGAGCCTGTTAGAGCTCTGGCCTAGTCCGTTAAAAACTGAAGTAGTGGAGTTGGACGACCCGTTAAGAGGGGTCGCGGCAGTGGTAAGTCGATCGAAGACCGACTTCTTTGGAGCTTCTTGCAATGTCATTGGGGCGTTGAAGCTCATTGGTGGGAGCATGGTCCCAAAAAATAGTCCAGTGGTGGTTTGAGCCACCTGCTCCACCGGCATTTTGAAAAGGGAGGCCGCTTGGGGCCCATAAGTCATTCCTCCAGCAATGACGGAGCAAGAGTTATCGCTGCGGGCGGTGCAGTTCGAAGCCATCGATTTTTTGTTTTCTGCATAAAGCAAGACACCAAATCATAGTACCTTGAATCCACAGGCAATCACAGCAAACCGCGATTTGTTCGCGAACACGACACACGAAGTGTGGAGTGGAAAGAGGAAGAGGTCCCACCGGGCGTGCCAGAATCTGTTCCCCTCCGAACGGCGGCCTGGACTTTGCGTCTGTGCCTGAGATTCGGGGCAGATGCTATATGGTTTTATCCGTCTACCTCTCCGAAGATGCCAAGTTGATTTATGACACCGTGTATCGGAGGTCTAGACGGATGCGGCCGATGTAGCAGACTTCGTCAGATTCCCCCTCCGGGTGAGGGGTTTTTGATTGTGGGGACGCTCTTCCCTGTAGGCGCAAGCCCCTGCAGTTAATTACGCTACCGCATCGCGGTAACAACTTTCTCCTTCTACAGAATTTCACTTCGTGTCGTATGTGTTTGTTTTGTTTGTGGTTGCCCGTGGATTGTATACGGAGACTGAGTAATGCCGTCGTCCGTAGGACGTGGATTAGTCCAAATCCGTATTTACTTAGATTTGGGTTTGGTGTTTTTAGTTTAAGAATGCATTAGTCGCGTTGCGGCTAAGATCAACTTAAACGTTCGTTAAGGATACGATAGTCCTGCTTGAGACTAAGATCAACTTAACGTGATAATCCATTTAATATCTGGCCATCGGGACTCGTCGCCTCTCTAACGTCGTTGAAGGATTACAACGGCAAATATTAGAGGAGTTCAGAGATGTACCCTTGAACCAAGCTTGATTTGGAGTTTTACAGTCCGTTTGGATATTTAAGGATACGTTAGCCGTGTTTGGGGGCTAAGATCAACTTAAACGGGATCGTTTAGATCCGGCAAAAGAGCATTTGGAGCCTCTATTGTTCCAGTTTAGGGACATAGAGGTCCATATGTAGTTTAGGGACGTTGCGGTCCATGCTCCAGTTTAGAGACGTGGTGGTTCATATTCCAGTTTACGGACGTGGTGGTCCATATTCCAGCTTAAAGACGTGGTGGTCCGTTATTAGTTTAGGGACGTTTCGGTCTGGTATTAGTTTAGGGACGTTTCGGTCCACGAATTTAAAGACCCCGCAGTCCATATCCATGTGTGGTCGTTGGGACCCGTCACCTCTCTGACATCGTTGAAGGATTACAACGATGGGTGTCAGAGGAGTTCAGAGATGTACCCTTGAACCGATAGTAAATTGATTTAAGAGAGTAAACTTGCTCAGTCAATTTAATTTAAGGACTTATGGCCAAAATTGGGCTAAGTCCAGTTGAAATGTTCAACATTTTATTTGCTTCTGCATTGCATTTCTTTTTTATTTTTATTTGGGATTTGCCCAGAAGGATGCAGAGCATCAATTTGTTTTGGGCTCTCCCCTTTATAAATGATGCAGAGCATCAATTTTATTTGGGCTCTGCCCTTTTATTGCTTTGCAATTTATTTTGGCCTGCTTGGTTTTTTTGATTTGGGCCTGATCCTTTTAGGAAATGCATTGCATTTATCAGGCGCTTTGCGCCAATTAGAGAGCGCAAGCACCCAAGAGCGCAACAGTGCAGATTTATAAGTGCAAAACACTATTAATTTGAGAATCTTTTTAGATTCAAGAACAGAAGTGCAAAGCACTGTAAGATTTCTTGATCTAATTTAGATCAAAGGAAAATATAAGTTTTTTTTTTATCTTAAACAACCAAAGGTTCATGAAAAAGTGCAAAGCACTATTTTTATTTTTATTTATTCGTTTTATTTAGTTATGTTTAAAGATCAATGATCTTGTTTTTAGATCACTGATCTGTTCATAAGAGAATTTTCTCTTCTTTCAAAGGTTTTACCTTTTTTGTTCTTGAGGAGTTCTTCAGAGTTCTCTTTCTCTTTTTTTTTAAAAAAAAATGTTAATACCTTTGAATTGAGATCTGGGGTCCTTTTTATAGTGCCCATAAATTAGTTAAATTTGTTAAAGAGATTTTTCTCTGAGTGATTTGGGGATTTTCCCCACCGTTGGATCTTTGATCCAAGAGCTTCTGGTTTGCAGAAGAAAATCTTCTTGTTTTAACAAGAACAGAAAAGATTTCTTGAAATTTTAATTCTGTTTGGCGCAGATACTCCAGAGCGTGACACGTGTCGTGCAGTGCAGCTGCGCTTGCGCATCTGCGTCGATACGTGTCGCGCAGCTGATTTTTTTTTTGTGCGAATCTGCGCTGACACGTGTCGCGCAGCGCACAGCGCAGCTGCGCTGACACGTGTCGCGCAGCGCACAGCGCAGCACAAGTGCGCTTGCGCAACTGTTGTTTTTTTTTTGGGCACATCTGCGCTGACACGTGTCGCGCAGCGCACAGCGCAGCGCAAGTGCGCTTGCACAAATTTTTTTTTTTGCGCGTATCTGCGCTGACACTTGTTGCGCAGCTGCGCTGACACGTGTCGCGCAGCGCACAGCGCAGCGCAAGTGCGCTTGCACAAATTTTTTTTTTGCGCGTATCTGCGCTGACACGTGTTGCGCAGCGCACAGCGCAGCTGCGCTGACACGTGTCGCGCAGCGCACAGCGCAGCGTAAGTGCGCTTGCGCAACTCTTTCTTTTTTTTTGTGCGCATCTGCGCTGACACGTGTCGCGCAGCGCAAGTACGCTTGCACAACTTCTTCTTCTTTTTTTTTGCGCGCATCTGCGCTGACACGTGTCGCGCAGCGCACAGCGCAGCTGCGCTGACACGTGTCGTGCAGCGCAAGTGCGCTTGCGCAACTCTAGTTTTTTTTTTTTTCCGCATCTGCGCTGACACGTGTCGCGCAGCCCACAGCGCAGAGCAAGTGCGCTTGCGCAACTTTTTTTTTTTTGAGCTTTGCTCTGATAGAGTACGCTACCTTGGACGCAGCGCTCCCTACGCTGGTGTGTCTGATTTTGACACGTGGCGCTCTGTGCGCAGCGCAGGGGATCTGAAGCGTTGCTTCATTTATTTTAATTTTAATTTTCAATATAGAGCTTTGCTCTGATTGGAGAAAAACAGAAGCATTGCTTCTTTTTCCACCTTGGAATTTGAACAGAGCTTTGCTCTGATTGGGGTAAACAGGTGTCACGCCCCGCTTCCCAAAATACGGAATACGAGAGGTTGACAAGGCCAGCCATGCTCCTACGGTCGAGGAAACATCCTGCCGTAGTCACGCTTCGGCTTCTAGCTTTACGTGGTAATCAGTAATCAATGCACAGGTAATGAGAAATGCAGTCACTAAATCAAAACAAATATAAAGAACTAACCAGATAGAGATCAAGGAAGTATAGTTCTGGGTCGCTGATCAAGATGTCCGCAATATCCTCGAGGTACGTCAGGTCCTGGTCCGAGCTAAATCCACTTCTCACTCTGAGCATGCATACTCAGGTTGTCAGAGCGACACAATAGCAATAAATATAAATACATGTGTAACAAGCGTAATAATGATGAATATGAAACAATAAGCATGAAGTGTTGATATGATTATGAAGGAGCCAGTACAGGTAAACAGTAAAGCGGGTAAACAGTAAGGCAGGTGTATCAGTCAGTAATCAATGCATGTTACTAAACCTATCAGTCTCTAAGTCTCACTGTCGAGATCGCTAAACCTATCGTCAGTCCAAGTGTGAGAGTCAAGCACTCGTGAGTATCCCCCACCCAAGGGTAGTGCCCCAGGGGCAAGGGAACACGAGCCCGAGTCGCTCGCTAATAATCAGTAATATCACCCATATAACTCCAGAATCGCTGTGTATGCCGGCAATGGGACTCCCGAGATTCCGTTGAACTCATACTCAAACTACCCCATACCCCACGGTCTACATCAAACACCAACCATAAACTCAAATACTAGTCGGTCCATGACAAGTCTGCGCGAGAACTGGAGACAGAATCTCCATCAAGCATGTCTCGACTGATACCCAAGATAAATGGACAGTGTTTGGTGTCTTACCTATGACACTAATATAAGTGCTTCCATAATCGTCTCATACCAATTATAGTCACACTTATACATGTCCCATAGACGTCGACAATGCAATAAATCAATAGGGTCCACTGATTGTGTACAAGTATGTGCCACTTCGCTTATTCATTCACTCTTTAACACTAACGTACTTGCCACAATCAAAACACTAAATATCTAACACTGGGTAATGTACACGATCACTAGGTTACCAATGCAATGACATCTACATGATATGATTAGAATACAATAATTGCGATATGAATAAAATGCAAGCAACCAGTGTCCTACCACTTGCATAATTTACTATAAATCATACGTGCAGAATTAAGCGAAACAATGTAAAAAGGGTAAGCGGTATGTTTAATTATCTATACATAAAAATTGGTTTCGCGTCAATCGTATTTCAGGTTTGCTAGTTATGATCATTTCAATTTAGGTGTTCACTGCTGGAAATCCGATTTCAGAATTGGAAATCTGTTTTGTAACACATTTTACTCCCAGTTGGGATCATTATTAGGCGACGCTATAGTTGAACAATATTTAGGGTTATCAGTTATATTTCCAACGCACCAGACAGATCGATAATCCATAGTGTACTGGAAGTAAAGCACTGTACAATAAAGGGGTATACGTTCTGTCCCTGTTTGGGACTGCTATATGTTCTGTTGATTTAAAATGTAATTTAAATAGTAAACGGCAGTAAAAATGAGCGAAACCACTTTCAACAGTTAGCTAATAGATTTATCTTTGCTATGGTATAGGGTTCCGCATCATAAGGTTTTCATACAGCAGGGTGAAAACATTACAAAATAAGAATCGACAGCCATAGCTGCTCTGGACTGCAGTCCAGAGACGCACTCCGAACCAGTTTCCGTCACCTTCCTAGCATAGAAACAGATTAAAACTCTTATGGGGTTCTAGGTCATCGAGTCGGCTTCGATATGAGCCCTCGAACGCAACATTCCGATTTGTAATCAATTAACTGTGATTTTTACAAGGTTCAGGTACGGGAAAATTCAAGTTTTAACGGGTCTAAATTGGAAAGACCTATCACGTCCTTAGAGACCGTATTTTTCCAGCCAAATCATAACACTACGTTCGTTATCACTCGGGCCATCATATGTGATTTGTTTCCGTCAATTTAACGGGGGTTTTCCATTCGGGTTTTGCATCGAACACTTGCATTCCATTAGTTCGCACGAAAAGTATATATATATTATTCACTGGAAATTTAATTGATGTAGGTAATATTTAGCATGAAGCAAGCTTTACACTTGCCTGACGACGTGTTGACGACGGTACGGCAGTGGCGCGATCACGACACACGCGCGGCACGACAACTCGACTTGGCTCGAGTTCGAGTCTCGGCAGCGGCGGCTTGGGTACTGGTTCTTGACGGTGAGGATGGTGGTGGTCGCCGGCGACAGGGGAGGAACTCGGTGGGTTCATCGGCGGCAGCAGGGAGGAACTCAGGTGCAGGCTAGAGATTGATGGAAGGGTTTGCTTTGGAGATGGGAGGCTGGCCTGGAGCTGCAGCCAGGGGCGGGCGGAGCTGAGTTGGAGGGGAGCTCGCGGTGGAGGAGGGAAATCGGCAGTGTCGTTGACCAACGATGGTGAGGGTGGTGGTCGTTGGTGTCGGCGCTTGATGGCGAGGCAAGGTGATCAGCCTGGGAGCGTTGGGCCCGGCTCGGAGCTTTGTGGAGCTAGAGATCGGCTAGGCTGCAAATGGGGAGTACGGAGGAGTGGGTGGTGGCCGCGGTGATGGCTGGGGTATGACTGGTAGTGGGACTTGTCTGCGAAGGAGTTGCGTCGATGCATGGTGGCTCCGGCGGCGGTGAGCAGTGGCCTCGTAGGATTGTTGTGGGTCTCGTCAAGGGTTAAGGGATTCTCATCGGAGATGAAGGGGGTTGCAGAGGAGGAGGTGGAGGTTGAGGAGGAAGGTAAGAGAAGCAGGTCGCCGGAGAAGGTGGCCGGTGACGGTCGGTGATGCAGGTTCTTGCGTGGGGAATTAGGAGGAGAACGAGAGTGAGAGAGGGAGGAGCGAAAGACGTGAAGAGAAGAAGGGAGCAGCGCGCGCGCGTGAGGTCGTGGGTCGGAGTTGGAGATGTGGTCGCGACGAGGGGCGGGGGCTCAGGAACGAGCGGCGACGTGGGGGAAAGAAAAGAGCGAGAAAAGGAAAGAACAGGGGAGAGGAGGAAGGGAAACGGGTCGGGTCGGGTGAGGGGAAGGGTTTTGGGCCGGGGTTCTTGGGCTGGGCTCGGGGCAGAGGTAAAAGAATTTAAAAGAAATGGGAAAGGAATGGGCTGGGTTTGGGTTAATTGGTTAGGAAGAATTTGGGAAAATAAATATAAGGGGTTAGGGTTTAATAGTTAGGGTTAGGAAAATTAGATGAAAATTAATTGGAAAAATAGAAATATTCAAGTAAATAAAAATTTGTAATCTTGTTTAAAATACGAAAATAATTAAAAAGGGACTGGGTATTATATCATACCCCACTTACATAAAATTTCGTCCTCGAGATTTAAAATAAACGATAAGCTATAAATAATATGCGAGAAGCCATAAAATCAAATACTACTATATTGTGATCTACGTAGAAGCAGCTAGATAAAATTATAATATATACACAATACCAGGGAAAATAAAATAACAATAATAAACAATAGTGAAGGATTTGCCAATAAGCTAAAATATTTTAGAAATAATATCGATTAAGCAATTTAAAATAACTTGAGGAAACTCACACGGTGAAATAAGAGAAAAACAAAATAATATGTGTGATATACGTTTGCACTATTAAATGCGAAGAATAGTAAATCGTTTTAGAATAAGTAAAACGGAAGTAGTCAATAACGCGATTTTTTTTTTGGATAACAAGATAAAGGAAACTAAATTTCGAATAGCAAACGTCAATAAATATAGTTATAGTGATAAGAAATAGCATTAATAATGTATAGAGGCCAGTCAGGGTAGGGATTGTAATGGAGTATGGCCCATTCGAAAGATCGGAGTGCGATACTCTTAATCTGAATGTTGAAGAGGCTAGGGTCAGGTCAGCACAAAGTGCAAGGGTGAATAGTAATGAATCTCCGGAGGGAAAGAAATTTATTGGTGAGGGAAAACAGTCAATGCATCATGCGAATCAATACTTCAAAAGATTAGCGAACTCAGAAACTTTATTATTATTATTCCAGAAAATTTTAAACAAGGCATTCTCGAAAGATAAAAGGTGGCCCTAAGCTATATATAGATTTATTTGGCCAGAAGAAACAGAAGATAGATCACGTCAGTCGCGGTTATGGAAGTTCAACAGGTTACGGTAAGCTCGCGCGCTAAGATAGGGACGTCCATTTCCATAGCGCCTCGCAGGGATTGCCATGGGGGGTTCTTCTGCCACGGGATCTTCTTCTCCTGATCCTTCTTCCTCGGCTGGAGCTTCTTCATCGTGGTACGCTTCCACGTGATTCACCTCTTCTGGATCTTCTTCCACGGGATTTCCTTTCACTGGATTCTCCTCAAGGTCTTCCTCTCCTGGATTTTCTTCTACCGGGTCTTCCTCGGGGTCTTCCTCTATCGGGTCGTTTTCGGGGTCTTCTTCTTCGTTGTCAGAGTCGCTGATCATGTCAACTTCTGGGGCTGTGACTCCCTCGTCCTCGGAATCGCTGTTGCCGAACCTGTGGGCCGTTGATCTCGTCATCGGAGCTCACCAGCATGCAGTCCAAGGAAACGCAGGATCGAGTGTCCTCATCGAGAGGCGGCGCTGCTCCAGGGTTGGCCATGGCCTGAAAAGAAAGAGTCATGATCAGATAGTGGAATACACCAAAAAAAATAACCAAGGATATTGAGCACAAGGAAAATATACGGTAGGTAAGGACTGGAAGTCAAAATTTAGAATAATGATGTAGTAAGCGGTATAAGGAAAATGAATGGCAAGGGGACGATACATATATCACAACTCAAAATTTTATTGTATTCAAACTAAAAAGTTCAACGGATACAAGATTTTAAACGAAAAAAACATTTACAAAAGAGTGACAATATATATATATATATATATATATATATATATATATTTTGCATTGAAAGCAGAAAAGATGAATATTCTTCGTTGATATCTAGACCGCTGCATTCTCGTCAAGCGAGTACAATCCTGCGTTGGGTCCGTGCTATTCTCGAAGCTCGAACTACGAAATAACCAAGTCACTTAATAGGAGTAGAGAGCGTGGACGAATCTCCTCCTTGCAGCTCCTTCCTTCTAGGGCAACCATTGACAAGATGTTCGTCGGATCTACAAATCAAGCACTGCCCTTTGGAGCTGCGACAGTCTCTCTAAAATTGTCCTGGTCTCTTATAGTATCCACAATGTTGAGTTCTCCGCTGCTTCCGTTGCTGAGGAACAAATGGGTGCTTCCTATTCACGTCTTTTCCTTGTTTAACAGGGATTCCCTTATGATTGGAGGCTTCCGCTGGCGCTTGAGCCATTTGCCTTCTTAGTCCTTCAGTTATGAGATCGTTCGTTCGCTCCTGGGCTTCCTTCAAACCTTGCAGTACACCCAGAATCTCGACGGCCTGACTTTGGGGAGTGGAGATAGAAGAAGAGTCGTTGGAAGACATGGTCCTGAAACAACAATTTTAAGACGACATAAGGTATAAGAATCAGAATAAGATATAGAACGAAGCAAGAATAGGTGGTGAGTGAAACTCAATCGAGCGGGGATCAAGTGTAGAACTCCAAGTCACTCAAACAGAGTACAATATTATAACTATGCCGCGGTTCATAATTACAATCACATAACTCTACCAAGTCACCCAAAACTCTAGCGGATGGATCAAATATGTAGCAGAACACACTATATGAATCAAGGTTGAGGATAACAAGTTTACAATCTAGACCGAAGGATGTCTTAGATTGTCTATCCCTACACGGAAACTGTAATCCCATTCTAAATCAATCTGGCTCTGATACCAACAAAACCATGTCACTTCCCGTTTCCTAAAATACAGAATACGAGAGGTTGACAAGGCCAGCCATGCTTCTACGGTCAAGGAAACATCCTGCCGTAGTCACGCTTTGGCTTCTAGCTTTACGTGGTAATAAGTAATCAATGCATAGGTAATGAGAAATGCAGTCACTAAATCAAAACAAATACAAAGAACTAACCAGATAGAGATCAAGGAAGTATAGCTCTGGGTAGCTGATCAAGATGTCCGCAATATTCTCGAGGTACGTCAGGTCCTGGTCCGAGCTAAATCCACTTCTCACTCCGAACATGCATACTCAGGTCGTCAGAGCGACACAATAGCAATAAATATAAATACATGTGTAACAAGTGTAATAATGATGAATATGAAACAATAAGCATGAAGTGTTGATATGATTATGAAGGAGCCAGTACAGGTAAACAGTAAAGCGGGTAAACAGTAAGGCAGGTGTATCAGTCAGTAATCAATGCATGTCACTAAACCTATCAGTCTCTAAGTCTCACTGTCGAGATCGCTAAACCTATCGTCGGTCCAAGTGTGAGAATCAACCACTCGTGAGTATCCCCCACCCAAGGGTAGTGCCCCAGGGGTAAGGGAACACGGGCCCGAGTCGCTCGCTAATAATCAGTAATATCACCCATATAACTCCAGAATCAATGTGTATACCGGCAATGGGACTCCCGGGATTCCGTTGAACTCATACTCAAACTACCCCACACCCCGCGGTCTACATCAAACACCAACCATAAACTCAAATACTAGTCGATCCATGACAAGCCTGCGCGAGATCTGGAGACAGAATCTCCATCAAGCATGTCTCGACTGATACTCAAGATAAATGGACAGTGTTTAGTGCCTTACCTATGATACTAATATAAGTGCTTCCATAATCGTCCCATACCAATTATAGTCACACTTATACATGTCTCATAGACGTCGACAATGTAATAAATCAATAGGGTCCACTGATTGCTAACTTAATCACAAGATTAAGCACTAAACCATCATTGCAAAATATCCTTAAAAATATCTAGATATTTTTGTGAATTAAATGAAAACTTTAATTAGAAAAATAAAAGATTAAGATGTGGCTTTGGATGGGAGGTGCATTAATGGGCATTAATTGAAGTTTTTAGCTAGAAATTTCCACACATTTCCACAAACCTTCATCTTTTCTTCATGTGGCCGAGCCTCCCCCCTGCTGCCATCTCTCTCTCTTCGCATCCCATTCTCACTTCTTCAAACCCAATTAAATTATCAAAAATTCTCAAATAATCTCACAAACTCAAATATAAATCCCTACCCCATCATTCTTCAACCCTAATCATGCTTGGATCTTCATGAAAGTCATCATTTTGGGAGGCTGATTTGGAGTTTAGTTGCTAGTTTGTAAATCTTGTGGAGGTATAAAAATCCTAACCCTAAACGTTAATTGTTGTTTAAATACATTAAGCTAGATTATTAGATGTTTAATTAAAACTTTTATTAGTATGTTTAGAAATTCAAGAAAAGGTTTTGATTATTTGTAATGGTTAAGTGTGTGGTTTAGATAAGGAAAACATAACCTAGTTGTGAGAATATTATTTGTTATTTTCCTAATTGTCTAATTAAGCTTAAGTGCAAATTAAACTTTTCTAAATCTTATTTGGGTGAGATTAAAATTCTAGTAAGGGTTTGTGTGGTTTAATCAAACTATTATGAGATGATTGTGATTTCTAGTTTTAGTTAAATTTGTAGATTTGAGCTAAAATTATTAAAAGTTGCTTACTAGATTTTCGGTAAAATTTAGGCGTGAGTTTCTATTGACGTTGCGTTGTGATATATTTTAGATTCCACGATTTATATTGTGTTGTGATTGCACGATCGGTACGATCAAGGTTTAGGCTTAGTGATTATGTTGTTTTGAGTTCCTAGCTAGGGTTGTGCCGATATCGTACGCGTTTTGTGCACTAAGTGCACAGTGTGTATATCTTGTGAACGTTATCCTTACGTTTCGTTGTCTTTGTGTCGGCTCAGGATATTTAGTCTTATGTGTTGTGTTTGTGAAATTTTAGAATCGTGAGCAGGGACTTTGGAAGCTGCGAAGAAATGGAAGCAGGTGGTCGGATTTACTTAGCTTTAGGTCATCGGTGAGTAGATTTAATATCTACAGGGGAATCTCCTGCATGGCGTTATGCGTCTGGGCTGGATTATATGACTTGATTATTAGTTACAAGTATTGCACATATAGAGATTGTGCATGAACTTCATTTCATATTATTACTTGTTGTGCTGGGACTTGTACCCTTTGGATACTGCACTATTATTGACGGTTCATGTTGCACGAGCACAAATTGTATGCTACACCCACACCGTCGATAATTGCCATGACACGCACAACACATATACATGCGTGATATTGTATTGGTTAGGAACACAAAGACGTGATTCTTATTCTTTTGTGCATATGAGATGTAGCTGACACCTATACATACGGGATATTATTTTTGGTTAGGGGCAAGTGAGACATTGATCCTTACTCCACTGTGCACACATACTTACATGTACATCATGTATACATACTTACATGTACACCCGTATACCTTACCATGCATACATACTTACATGTACACCCATCTACCTTGCTAGCTACATGTACATCATACGCACATACTTACATGTACACTCATATACCTTGCTAGCTACATGTACATCATGCGCACATACTTACATGTACACCCACTTACCTTACTAGGGTTACATATACATATATGGTATTGTTTTGTCATTGACGTGGAGTCATTGATCCTTATGCGATTGCGCATATGATAGGTAGTATACCTTGCATACTTACATGCTTACGCATATACCTTGCAATACCTACATGATTACACACATACCTGGCTATAGCTACATGTTCACCTGTATATGATGTTGCATTTGATTTCGGAGAAATTAGGAACCGCATGTTGTACTTAATAACTTATTGCAGTTAAATAACGGTTTTTCCTTTATATGCTCATATTACTGTTTCATGTTGCATATATTATATTTCATGGTTTTCGCATTGAGATATGAATTTCATATGATATTTTCTGGATGTTTTACTCCTGCGTATATATATCAGTGGTATGGGACGCTGGTATGGGACGCTATTATATATGTACACATATATAATATATATCATCATAATGATCTATGCAAGTATTCTTATTCATTACTTGATATTTTCTGGATTTGAGGACCGTGGTAGTTCATAAAATTATGTATTATTTGAAAAACCCGGTTTCTTTTGATATGATATTTCGATGCGTCCACCATGAGATTTCTCGGTTCTGAGATTTATGATATATACCCGATGCGAGGAGTGGAGTGGGCCGTGTGCGAGTACATGGTGGAGCCCGGTATGGTTCCCCGGGGCAAGAAGATCGCAGATGATGGCGATGAGCCTGACAGGCTGGGCTAGTACCTACCGGTGATAGTATTTGGACTCGGCGGCGCAAGGCATTTCTTCTGTTTAACTCCTTTGTCCGGCCGGCGCAACAGGCGCTAGGCGCTCACTCCGTTGCTTGGTCTACCGCGCAACGGCTTTCGCACCGTTTCACTGGCTCTAGTATCCACCGGCTTTCAAGGAATGGAATATTACCAAGCACCCTCCACAATTTCGGGATACCAACCGAAGTTATGTGACGTATGGATACATGGATTTCAGGTGTCAGAGCTGGACACTCGGGTTCCGAGAGACGTATGATACGTACATATCAGGGTCAGTCATGGTGACGGCGCCTCATAGATGAGTATTTATGTGTCGATACTGGACACTGGTTTTCATGATATTTTCGGGTATCGATATTGGACACTCAGGTTTCATGAGACTTACAGGATATGAGGATTTCGTGAGGATAACATATTTTATTCCATACTCAGCATTTACTTGATATTCATAGTTTCATGTATTAGTAGTACCTAATAGAGTACCTTTCATGACTGTTGCATATACATATCGCCATTTATTACTATCAGCTTGCATGTGATAGATTATCGCAGTACGTGCATACTTGCGATTACCTGCATATGTTATTTACTATTCACGAGTTGGCAACTCACCCCCGTTGTGCCACAGTGGTTTTGCAGGTTTGACCCTCAGAGCAGTCACGGCAGGGCTTCTTCCTATCGTATCACCTTTTGCAGCGGATACCGCTTCGGCTGACTGTGAGCAGTTTTGCTATAGGTGGATTTCGCGGTTATCCGTTTATATACATTGTATATCTTTGGTTGTATCTAGTACTCTCCATCTACCACCTTTATGTATTTGACTTAAAGACGAGTTGTGAGGATCGATATTGTATATTATCTTGTGACTTTGGATATCTTTTATGCTGCTTTTATTTACATCGTCCATTTTCTTCGCTACGGCGTCGTATATCTGTTGTGGTGGTGGTTTTCCGTCTTTGGGCGTGGATTTGCTCCCTTTAGGGATGCTTTACTTATATTCTATGTTATACCCGTTTTCAAGGCTGGTTTTTACAAAGGAGGTGCTACCCAAATTTTTAATAAAATAAATTTGGACTTTAAAGAATTTTTATTTGAGATTCCCAAAATTTTTTAACAATATTCTTATCACTTACTACTTTCTTTTGATGGTTTAAATTTCTGAGTTTTCGACTTACTTAAATTGCGTTACGCCTGTAGACGTTACGTAGTTTAAGTGCCGTCACGTGCCAAATTTCGAGTCGTGACAACGTTATCCGCCACGAGTCGTGATCTGGGGAATACTCGTTTATAAGCCTCATCAAAACTCCTACGAAACTCTATCTTAAAAGCTCTGATTTTAGGCCAGCTTTGTTGGAAATCAAGAGTTCGAAATCCATGACTTGACGAACAAAACAAACAAAAGATTATGAGATGATGAGATCTCACGTCTAAAAAAGATTATGGTTTGAAAGTTTTTTCCCCTTACTTAAAAAGAATTATTAAAAAGGAGAGGACATGACAAGTAACAGCACGAACTATATCTTGAGAGTCGGCATTATAATAGTAAATATTGAGCTAATGAAGTTGATCGGTTTTAAGCCATGGTGAAAGAAGTATTCCTTAGGGCATGTGTGCATTTTTTTATCCTTCTTGTTTATCTCTTTTTCTTTGCATAATCCCCTCAATTCTCACCGAAACCTAACTTAAAACCAAAATTCCCAAATTTGATAATGAGATTTATACTTATTTAGCATGGAATGTATTTTGTATAAACCAAAATTTTCCAGATAGAATATATAATTTTCGGAACACCATCGACCTGCGATTTCATGTGTTTTATCTATCTTGCAAAAAAGAAAAAAATTTCACCTTAAAAAAAACAGAATTATTATCCATTTGTGAATCACAGCAAAAGTTAATCAACCATTATCATCCGGTAAATTGTCACCCAACAAAGCCCACAGAATCCGCAAAACTATATTTCAACAATATAGCGAAAAATTGCAATAAAGCAGAATATTGTCGAAACTATATATTTCCGCATTATAATGCAAGAAAGAAAAGAAAGGGGAAAAAACCTCAGCTTCCTGATATCACAATGAAACTTGAGCAACCATTCCGCTAAATTGTTGCACCATAAAGCACAGTAAAATCCGCAATAGTTAATATATTCAACAATATAAGGCAGAAATCTCTTGAAAATGAAACGATTCAAATTTTCAGCTTCCACCTCAGCCGATATCATTTTGATAGACCCCTATTACATGAGAAAACTGCAAGCCCTGAAATAATTGAAACTCATCTCTACACTAGGAGAAAAATAAGTGAAGGAGCCAGATTTCCATCACACATCTTCTCAAGGCATAATGCATCGTCTATACAACGCGTATCTTTACCATCGGGCGATGAATACTTGTACCCAATGTCTCCTCCATCGAAGCCAGCATCTTCTTCACGTTCCAATTCCAAGGCTTCAAATGCAGGGTCGGCGGACAAATCCGGAACTATAATGTTATCAGTTCTCGTACTCTCCTTTGAACGAGAAGGTCAGCCACATCTTCTGTTCTAAATCCGGAGATAGTACATGATATGGCCATGCATATGAGTAGGATTAAAACTGTGTTTATATTCATCTGGAATGAACTCAACTGCTAGTAGCATCCAGTTTCGCAGAGCTGTGGCTTTTCCGTTGGGATTTTGGGGGAAGCATCGGACAAGGGTGTTGTTTTGGTTGATTGTTGTTTTTAGGTGGAGTTATAATTTTCTTCCTCTCAGCGATCTCACTATATATATACAACTCATCAAGGGCCATTTTCTAAATTGAAGCAATGAGTGCTCATATTATCGCCTTTTGGGTTGCTCTGTAATTTTACTATCTCGAAACCAAACAAATCTTGATAAGCTTTATTCATGTCTTGCTTTGGAAACTTACTAATTATGAGCAGTTTATTCAGATGCTGATTATTACATATATACAATTAAAATTTGGAGTATCTTCTGCTGGTGTTCTGTAGACTTTCTAAAAATCTGGGTTCAAGCCTATATAAATACAAAAGCCGAGAGCTCCTTTAATAGTGGCTTCTGATTGAGTTCGAGAATATACATCCAGCCATTATTGCTTAAAGATATGTTTGCAAAAAGTCTGCAAATATTAAGTGTTGCCAACAGCAGAAGCTAATTTGAGAGAATTCAATTATCTCCAGCAAAGCTCTTCTTTATTGCTTACATAAAAATTGTCTCTTTGTATCTCTCTTTCTACCAGCTCTCTTATGTTATTCCTGTCTTCTCTCTTTTTTTTCTTTTTTCTGCTTTTCATGGAGTGCCTGTGTGCACATTGGAGGGGGTGTGCAGCCCTGCTCTTGTATCTCAGTTTTTCTACTGTCTTTCTTTTTGAGAATTTTTAACAAAGTCAAGGGATTGTTTTACATAATGACAGCATAAATAAGGGATTCGATGTTAGTAAGTACCGTGTCAATAGAATTCGTGTTCCAAAAGTGAAAGCTTGATCCATGATCCCGTTCTATTTTCTGGAAGTCTCCTAGCTATTGACAAACTCCAAGTAACCTTCTCTTCCGAATCTTCCCTATTACGCGTTGTCGCTCCCACCACCTTCTCTACAATCACAAAGGAAAATGCCACTGTATCTGGGCATCTCGCACGCGTGTAAGGTGGGGTGGGGGTGGGGGGGGGGTGTTTCGGTTAGGGATTACAGTAAGAACTCTAGAAGATAATATACTTATGGGGAGCATAACTAATGGAGCTGGCAACATACAACCATGAGCCTTCCCGGATTCCAATAATTCTATCTTCTCATTACACTGGCTTTGGATTTTCAGCTTCTCCCCTCCAGATTCTGCTACCTTCTGTACACAAATCATGAAAATTCTGAATTTGTTAACACCACATACTTGTATTAATACTTCTTATAGATAGAAACATTTATCATAAAGGATAGTCCTATGTTAGAATTTGTAGTTAACAATCTTGATATGTTGTTTTGCTGCAGACTTGGATTGCAAATAGTCTCCATGAATTGCTATTGACCTTTGTGCATTGTGAACCAAAGCCATTGCATAACGAGCCAAATTCGTTAAATAAAAAAAGAGGCAAAAATGCTTCTTTTACAAATATACGACCATGCTCGGCCATTGTCATCAATTTTAATTGTTAAATATAGGGCTCGTACCGACGGTCTCATTATATGAAAAGATTTTGTTTCAAGGGAAGATTGAAGCCAACTAGCTAGAAAATGATAGTTCTCGTTTACTAGAACCATCGGCATATTGTTTTAGCTCGGTGGAAACGAAATTCTTTTGCCTCAGGATCTCTCGAGTGGAAATAGGGAATGAAGTAACCAGAGGATTTGGTATAATCTCCCTCCTTCTAGAGGGATCATCTAGAAAGTGAGTAGTTGGGCGCATTCAACAAGAAAAGCTAACATAGATGTTATGGATCTAATTTTTTTCTCTAAGAATATATTGATCTTTCATAAAGGAGCCGAATGAAACCAAAATTTCATGTTCGGTTTTGAATTAGAGACGTTAAAAATGATCAATCAACGTCGATTATGCATAGCTAATTATTAAAATTAGCTATGCATAATAAAAGAGAAATCAAAGCAATAATTAAAAAACATTAAAACAAAAATAAAAACTTAGAAAAGATTAAAATAGGAAAATATACCTAGGGTAATGAATCCACTAGGTTTATATATAGTCTACTTATGTTTTCATGCATTCTCTATTATTTTCTATTTTATAACAATTAGAGATGTTAACTTAAAAGCATAACTTATTTGTATACCGCATATCCTATCAAACCCTAGATAAGCATAAAAGAGGGTTCTCAACATAAATTATCAATAAGTAATTAATTCATTTGTATTTGGCAAGATCGAATAATTGAATGAAAAAAGTGTTTTTAACCGCACCACTTTTCTTTCATTTCGAAATTATTACAAATATCAATTAACTCAGCGTTTGGATTATTGGAGTTATCGTGTCATTAGTTTAGGGTTTACCTTTTCAACCATAGGTATTCTTTCTGGAGCAGTATGGGACAACGAGGCATGATGATCTTATTGGAATTGGGACCCCGAGGAAACTTGGGCATTTATCAGTTGGACCATATTCGAGATTTATTCACATACTAGAACAAATCAAAGTTTGCAAGATACGAATTTGGCACTTGTAGCTTCTATAGGATTTCTTATAATTTGGCTATGCTATTTTGGGATCAACCTATTAGAGATATGACTGTTTTACGCTGGTTGGCTGCTACTTCACACAACCCTCCTCTATCTTGGCTTGGAACATGCAATGAATAGAATAAGGCATTTGAACACAACACTGGCGGAGTTAGGACGAAGACCAATGTCACCAATCAATGCCCTGGTTAGAACTATTGACAAAATTGTAGTTTATGATGAAGCTAGGGATAAGGCAAGCCAAAACGAATATGGATCAAGGCAAATAATATGTTGCTGACCCCAAAAAATTGGAATGAAGGCTTGTTGTTGTCGTCATGAAAAGACTGTTATTTTAATACTGCTGTTTCTGAAACAATTGGTACCGTGTTCTTGACTTTCTAATAGGATGCCTCTTGTATTGACTTACAATAAAGACGTCAAGTTATTTTCCAGAGATGGAAGTTTTGGCTAGTTTTAACAATTTGTAGCATCTTGCGGCTCCTAGCCTGAGGAATTCCTTGCTTACAGCCTTAAGTTCTCTTTCATCCAGTTTCCCCTTGAGAAAATATACACACGTGACGAGAAATTGTTACATTTTTCCATTCAAAGATATTGTGGTAGATGGTAACAAAACCTAATTGTTTAGGCATGGTCCAATTTAATTGGAAGTGAATTTTGATCTGAAATGGGAGCAATATAGGTGGATGGATTAGCTACGGAAATCAATATAAGTGAATTTTGATCCCAAGAGAACAAGAATAGCTACTGAAATCAATATAATCATGTGGATAGAGAATAATCTAAGAAAAAATCGATGATCTTTTAATCATGCAGATGACTAACGATATACAGTAACAATATAAAAAAATTAAATGACAGGATTTAACTCAAGAGGGTCATGTAAAAGCATGAATCTTTGCTAGACACTGATGTTATATATCTTAAAAGCACAAGATTACAAACCAATGAAACCATACTATAGAAACACTAGGATATGAATGGCAAAGTGAGAGTAAAACCAACGACGACTCTTAGCTCTCATCAACTCTTATCACTACAGATTCCTTCCTTGTTTACAAAACTGACAACAATCTTATTACAACACTCTGACAGTGTGACTACCCGGAAGAGAATAAATAAGCAGAAAAAAAGGATAAAGGATATATCCTTGAGCTAGAGATTTAGGGGACCTAGTTTCTTTCGTAAAACAAAGTGTCTGACATTTTTACAAAGAATGGGTTGAGATTCAGATTCAAAATACTCAGCAGTGAAAAGGAACTTAAAAGGATACTGAGTTCATATATTAACACGGAATTTCAATAGTAACTTTAGAAGTACAGCCCAAGAGACAGAATACTATTTAACTTGTCGGGATTAGCAATAAACCATGCACTTTGATGACACGCACATTAATAAATATAAGGAAAGGAAATATGTAGTTCATGGTTACCATGTATTATGATGGCACAAACATTTACAGGCTAAATTACACTAAAGTACCCTTAACAATCGCTGTTGTTCACCAACTACCTTTTAAGTTTTTTTTATCACGGTTAAATCCAGTAAAAACCACGGGTTCAAGGGAGTTCTTATTAACTAAAAACCCTTAAAAGTAAAACATAAAGAAAGCTTTCAGGTATAAGAACTTTTTGAAGGTAGTCTAGTGTGGAATGGCCATTAAAGGTATTTTAGTGTAATTCAGCCCATTTATATTTATAAGGCTTGATATCCAGCTAAGGAGTTCACTAAACATTAAGAAAATCATGAAATATGCAGAAGTGTGAATCAAAATTAAGACAATATAACGAGTATAAGGGGGGGTGGGGACAAAATTTATAATTTTGGTTTACCTCCCATCAAGAATCTGGGTGGCAAGCTCTTGTACGCTCTATTGACATCAGCATCAGAGGGAACCCAATTGAAGAAAAATTCTTGATGGAAAGTTCATAGGATCCTGGCCTCTCGTAAGGCTCATCGAATGCCTCCCAAGTTCTTTTTGTTTTGTCTAACTCTCTTTCACTTGCTCGATCTCCAAACCCAAATATCCTCTTATCTATGTTCCCAAATTCATCCAAATCCTTTGGAATAGTTTACTGAAAAACTCGAAGATCACAAATACGGGTTACATTCATGATCAACCAAAATCGTAGATGTTTAATCTCATGAAAAGAAATGGATTTACGATACAGCAAACCACCATAATCAGATGACCTCCAAGCAGAGACTAAAATGCTTTCCTGGAAAAATATAGTCATGTTGTAAAAAATATATTCATGTTTGATTAAAAATGCAAAGGATACTCACTTCAAACTACAGAAAAAGTGCGCAAACACTTCTTTCACAAATATTGAATAAAGTTAACTTACACAGAAATCTCAAATCTAAAACTCTCTACTCAAGAAGACTACAGTTATGTGCTAAATTGCAGGAGGAAAATCCAAAATAATGTTTAGTTTATTTATTCATTTTTAATGAGCAACTACTGGTTTTCTCAAAAATATCAAAATTATAAGTCCTAACTAAAACAAATATTCCAGAAAAGTAAGAAATATCTCTTTTCTCTCAGAAAAGTTTGATTTTATCATTGTGTTTCTTCCATTCTGTCCTTTGTTATTGTGAGCTCTCCACGAATTTTCATCATTGCCGACTGCTTATTGTGCTTATTGTGCTGCGCCTTTGCAGGACTGCTACATGGATCAAACTTCTTAAGACCCTAACCAACTCCATGTCAAAAGGAAGGGGGGAAATATAGTTATACTCTCAAAGTTGTAACCACAATCGTCCATAGATAGTTTCATCGCATCTTTGTACTACCTCATTATCGTATTTCTGCTGCTGATGTTTTCTGCACTCTATCTAATAGGCAACATCATTACGTTCAGATAAATTTATTTTCAGCCACTCTTTATCCCTATAGATATCGGTTGATGTGGACTGCAAGCAATTGGGGGTTTTTAGCAGTTTTTAAAGCACATATGTTTAAAATTACATCAGCTGCAAACAACAGTTACAGGAATAGTTCCCTCTGAAAACATAAAGAAACATATTGCTCTCTTTTTTGGTACTGAATTGGTAAAGAAAAGCACCGGCTCACTTTATTTCACTTCATTTTCATTTTCCCTGTTTTTTTTTACTCTCTTCTCTATCTATGTAATACTTCGTAGTTTTTCTATCCTTAAGAGTTCTTTTCCTAATTTTTATATTGATGCTAGTGATCTTTTCACTCCATGTGAAAGCTGGATAAAATTTGAAGGAAACTTCGGCTATGAAAACAATTAAAATAATAAGTGCATTTGATGACAACCTGGAGCATTTTCAAATAATAATTATTTGATACGGTGCCTAAATCAAAATTAGGATTGTCTCTGTGATGTACCCTCAAAAACAAAGAATTTCTTGTAGCGTTTTCAAATATATCGAGAATGAATTATGAAAATCTCTTAGTAATAAGATATAAAACCGCAGAAACGGTCTCTATTAAATATTTTCATATGCTTGAAATAACATGACAAGTCTACACTCAACCAAATGTCTTGTGTGCAGACTCTATTCAGCCATACTATTTTACTATGGTGTCTTAGAACGAGACAATTGAACAAATTCACAGGAATTGAAATAATTTAGCACCTCGTTGCTTAAGAATTCTCAGTCCATGCCCCCGCTGCTGATAAATTTTTTCCTTTCATATCGAAGTGTTATAACTCTGTTTGTTAAACTGAATTCGATTTCAAAAGAAAGAGCCAAGTGCATCGAGAATAATTATCCACAAAGAGAGCATAACAGCAGGTATTTTAGGTTTGCAGAGTTTCCTCGGGAGTAAAGAATCCCAGACTGCTCGCCGCAACATCAGTGGCATCAAGAAGCTGCTTATAGTAATGTCCAGATTGAGGGGGGGCCATCATCACCAAGGGGACGGCACGGTCATCATCACCTCCAACCCAAAAGAATCTGATAAATGCTGGGAGGAACCAGTCCAAATCGTCCATCTCCACACAATTCTTGAAAACCATCAGCACCATCTCCACCACCACCACTGAGTCCAAGTCCGAGCCTGAGTCGGAGCAAACCTGGTTCTGCGAAAGAAGGACGAGGCAGAGCACACGGCGGAGCACGAGATTGCCATAAAAGATGTTGCGACAAAACGATCATGAAGTAAAACAAATGATAAAGAGAAGCACAAACCAATCACATGCAAATAGAAAATAAGAGCACCAACCAAAAGGCACAAGATATATGTGGAAAACCCTTATTGGAAAAACCACGGGCGAATGAGGAGTTTTATTAATCCCCAAAATATGGAGGGAGTACAAACGGTGGATGTGTCTCATAAATCCCTCAAAAAACTCTAGCTCTCAAATTACAAAAGGATTCTCTTAAATTCTATCTCAAAAGGCTATCAGATCTAGGGCCACAAAATACTATATATAGTATACAAAAAATCTAATCAAATAACTAATTTCCCATAAATCTCAAAACTAAAAGATGAGGCTCCGAAGGTGGCATTCCATGAGAGGGTCGGCTTGCGGTCCCCACAGGGCATCTTCACGGCACGGTCGCCCGCGAGGCAGACATCCATGTTGCACTGGGAGACAGTTGGGGCCGCCATCGTCGTGAAGGCGAAAGTGGAGGCTTTCCCCATGTACTCCTATCATCCCCATATCATTGGCTTCCCCCTACAACTCTGAAGCTGCTGCTGCTGCTGCTTCTGCTTCAATTTATATTTATATTAGGATATTTGGTTGCATACACAAACTGAATCCAATTTTTATCTAATTTTCCATTTATCTTTTGGGTCAGGTTATAGTTAGGCCCAGTATGGATGGAGCTCATTATGCGCGCGCGCGCGTGTGAGAGTGAGAGGGAGAGGGAGAGTACATGAGACTGGGCCCTAACTTTGGAAAGAAAGTGCGGTGAGGTGTTAATGATTCCGGTCAACAAGCATCGATTCGAGAGTACAGGAGGTTTCAACGAGTTTGTGTCACCGCGAGGTGGCATCGCCGGCAATGCAAAGGCTTCGTCGACCATGGTGAGCAACGAGAAGATCCCAAGGCTTCGAATCTCAAACCTTCTGCAATGATGGAGGAAAGCCTCCACTTTCGCCTTCACGACCTGAACTATGTTATTAAACCAAAGCTCTTTAGCAAACCAAATTCGCGAATCAGATCAACTCGGCGAGTATCCAAATGATCTTTATATTTAATTAATTCTAAAATGCGAATCCGAGAGACTCCGAGAGTTTCCGATTCCGATTCGCGAATGGGGACGATTCATGAGGCAATTACAAATATCCGTGCTTCATAGCTCACCCCCTCTAACTCACCCCCTCTAACGACCTGCATTAAAACTAATGTGCCACCATCTCATTATAGGAAGATCCCAAACATTGTCACCACATCTTATACATTTTATATTCTAGCAATAATAATATCAATATTAATAATTGTAAAACCTTTTCAGTCATTTATGTGATGTATAATACAACGATTGTATGGTCTTTTACAAAACTTTTAACGAATTTTTAAACATTCAAGGTGCTTAATGTGATTTTTAAACTGTAATGGTTTTCTATGAAAAACACAAACAGTTTAAGGTGTATTATGTGATTTACACTAAAAATGAAGCCTTAAATAAACAGATTGTATAGACTATAGATTCAATTCCAAATATCTCTCAGGAAGCCAAACCTTATCTACAAGACATCTTTTTCGAACACGATCAAACCTCCTCTAACAACCTCAGGTCCTTAGCATTCTCTCATTCAACAAACATTATCTGTACAATCTGTAACGTGGTATTTCCAAATTACTCTAATGTTTCTGCCATTTTTACTGCTACTAAAGAAATATATTAAATGTTTATACAATCACGTATATAGAGAATAAAAGGTTACAGTAAATCGGGAAAAATTAACTTTTCTTGAATGCGGAGGATAATCACAGATTTTCAAAACATAACGAGTGATTCCCACTCTAAATAGGCAAAAATGAGTGAAGTGTCTAGCAATTTAGACTATTTATATTCTAATTAGCAATGGCAATACGAAAAGTAATAATAAATACCAAACAAGGTAAGCAAGTAACTATAGTTTGCTTTCCTATGATCTGTGTGTGTTTTCACAGGTCAATAAACTGTTTATTTGATTTTACAAGTCGATGAATTATAACTATTAAACTCCTTCACCAAAACACCTAAATCATGATGAATAATACATTTTAATATTCTAACAATGCTTCTTTTGTCATTTATTCACAAACTTTCGGTGTCCCATGTCCATATCTGTGTTCCGATAGTGTGTCCGTGTCGTTGCTTCATAGGAAACATGCATTGCCCCGACAAAGAGGAGACAAAACATAGATTCCAAAAAAAATAAAAAATACACCTAGAGTTCCACTTAAAATATCTGGCAAGCTGGCAACCTTCCCATCTTAATTGACAAAAAAAAGATTAGGAGTGAATAAATGTGAGAACTTCCCTATAGATTGGGAAGGGACTAAGTAGCTTACATACCCCTATTAGTCAACGTAAGTGTGGAAGCATCCTTTTTTTTGTGTGGGTGGGGTGGGGTGGGGGAGGCATTTGCAATTTCCTATTCAACTATTGTCCATGCATGGCATGCCGCCTTGCTCTGTCACTGGTGCATCTTTTTATTGTAAGAGAAAAGGCGATGTTGAATCAAAGAGGAACCACATTCCCTATTTCTTAGTTCCATTATCTTTTCATTCTAACAGCTACAACCTGCTTACGTCTTGGCAAAGTGTTTCAAGTAAATGTCATTTATCTTTCCTTAAGTCCTTATTCTTGTTAAAAGGTCCATAAGTTCATAACTAAACATATTTCATAACAATATCAAGGAGCAAACAAGCTAGCATTGCCCTAGTAGTTTAACATGCTCGATTTTAGATAGCCTACGGACGTTGATGATTTGATGTGTATAAAATGTGTGCGTCCCAACATTGCTCAACTTGCTTAGATTAGTGAAAACTGGCAAGCTCAGGGAACACGAAAGGAAATTTTTTGTCCGGTCTATCATACCACCCCTTTTTTAATTAATGTTATTGTATATTGCATACATCAAACGTCATCAAAAACAAAAGTGGGGTTTTAAAAATGTTGATTGTATTTTGCTGTTATGGCGTGTGTCCAAGTATTTGGTTATTCGTGCATGATTAATATTGGCGACGACTAACTGCAACTGAGACATGCCATGAGGTTGTAATGCATTACATTCAGTGGTTCATGAACTCTGAATTTTGGCAACAAGAAAGGGGGATTGACAACAACAACAAAAAATGGCAGCAATCTAATAGCTACTAAACAAGATCATAAAAATGGTAAATCTATGAAAACATTTAGGTGCAGGCAATCAATGTGGATTCATAATGATGAACCGTATATGAACACAGAAAACGATATTGATTGACTTGTAATATTTGATATATAACACAAGAAGATCGATATTTATTTTATCTTCACGGTTTTCCTGACTAATTATCAGTCAGAATTACTGTCAGAATCCAGGAAAATGTCATTCTTGTTCAGTAAATTTAAGGCAAGTTGGGGCACATTAGAGCCAAAAAACCTAGGAATGTATTAAAAAGAGAATACACATATATGTGAGACATACTTCAACATTTAAGATATTAACTTTGGCTTCTGGTCGAAGACCATTTCCAAAATTCCAACTCTCTCCCAGCATTTTTGTGTGTGAGAACTTAGAACACAGCAACTTGAAATAAAATTACCCTTATCGTACATCATTTAGGTCCCAAGAAGAGCAACGACCTTCGACATCCAAAGCCCACACAATGGCAAAAATCTACAAGGGAATAATCACAGTTTCGTTAAAAAGGTAATTATGTGCGACGATTTCTAGCATTACATGCATATACGAATAAAGAGAAAATTAAGTGAGATTGAGAAGGCGATAACTAAAAGGACCAACAATATACGGATCCCGCTTTCTGCACATTTAAACTATAAATTATCATGCTCACTACCATGAAATCTGAAATGAAATTACCATTACTGTAATAAAAGGCAAAAAGTAGTCCAAAGTGCAGGTAAGAGAGAAAAATGATTTAAAGGTGGGCCTAAACAGACATAGAGGGTAACAACTAAAACAGATATCTAGGAGCCAAAATAATCGAGGAAATGGCCCTATAGGTGAGTGGAAGAAAAGTAATTCTTGTATCGTATAGTTGTTATAACTTGTAACAGATCACGTATTTTAAATTAAAATTGCTAATGAATTAGAAAACCATACCATCATTCATTATGTTATGGATTCATCTTCCTGTGGATGGTTCAACAAAGAGTGAGGGGATATTTTGAAACGGCCAATTATATATTTATCTTAGCAGCTAATATTACAGTATCATCTATATGAGGGGATGTAATGGAGGCAAAACTGAGGTAAAAGTTGTTAACTTGCTGCCCTAGTTGGCAAAATCCAACATATTTATAGCTACTCTTAAGTTTCTTAGAAGTTAGAAGTAGCATTTAAACCAGATTTGTTACTTTGAGTGACTTAATAATAAGTTAATATTAGGTGTTTGATAATTGTTAAACGAAGAAATCATGATCCACTTAGGAAATATGTGACTTTAGGACAAATAACTATAAATTTAGAATTACGAGATTTTCTGCAATAAATATATTAAGAACTTCTCCTTTGATTGTTTCTTTGTAATAAATGCAAACTTTATTATTTTAAAAAGTGGAAAATGGCCCTGCTCCCCAGGACCTGTGACTGTGAAGGCCCCTTTGTGTGGGTGGGCCCCACCAGCGCCCCTTGTGTTTTTCTCCGCATTCGCAAGAGGACTGGCCGCGGGGAGCTCCCTAGGGCCAGTAACCTCTTTTAAAAAATATAAAGGGTTTCAAAAGGCAGTTAGACACTTGAAAATATCCCCCCTTTTCTTGGATATAATTTTTTGTTCATAAGAAACCCCTGTACAACACGCTATATGTCAACTATCAGCAGAATTATGTTAAAATGTTTTCAAAATGAAAAGGATACATGAAATGCCAAACCTAAAATCGAGATGCGCGCGTGTGTGTGAAACATATGCATAAATGTCTTGCACGGTAACTTTTAAAAGCCAGAAAACACATGGCAAAATTATCAGAAACAGAAATGTATGTCTTTATATGAAAGTAAAATTTCTTTTGATTCAATTTCACTAAAATATAACTGTATATGTCACAATATCATTTAATATATTTCAATGTCTTTACATAGGCAAGTGGTCTTGCATGCCAACTTCATCATCTAACAGATGAGCTTATAGTATTTGTACTCATATAGTTATCTAAAGTTACATAAATTAATATATTGAAATTGATAAGAAAACAATAAACTCGATCAATTTTATTAAGAGATAAATCATCTCAATTTATACATCTCATAACATAACTAACCGATAACTAACAATCTTACACACTAATCATAATCTCAATAACATAAATCAGAACTTATATGATTTATGATAACCATAATATCTAATCCAGTTATATTCAAATATCTCATAATCAAACAGTCTCTCTCAGACTTACGGTGGATAACCGAGAGTTTGAATAATATCTTGAACCAAAATATGCGACTTGTAGAACGACGGAGAAGAACGACAGATCTAAAGCATCGAGTATGGCGGACTAATATCCTTTGGTCTCTTTTGCGGATTGTAAGGTGGACCAAATAACCTGCGGTCTCTTTCGTTGGAAATGCTAAAGGAAGAAAATCATGCTGTTAGAAGACGTCATAAGAAAAGAATAGCTGCTTGGACGGAAAAAGATCATGCTGCTAGAAAACGTCATAAAAAAGAAATAGCTGCTAGGACTTGATATTGACGGAGGAAACTCCTTATGATCAAACTGAGAAAACTCATTTCTGAATTAGATGTTATTGACGTAAGTTTATTTATTTTGAAATAATAAACTAAAAATATAAATGAAGATAAATTTTAGGTCGAGTCATTGACTCTGATGTCATGATAAGTAATAAACTCGATCAATTTTATTAAAAGATATATCATCTCAATTTATACATCTTATAACATAACTAACTGATAACTAATAATCCTAACAATTACACACTAATCTTAATCTCAATAACATAAATTAGAACTTATCTGATTTATGATAACCATAACATCTAATACAGTTTTATTCAAATTTATCATAATCTAACAGAGATATCTTCCGCACATGAAAAAAATTCCACATGAAGTAAAAGAAAGATTCATATCCACATGTATGAAATGACATATTGAAAGAGTGTCCAACGATGGAGTCTGATCCAAGCGCAAAGCAGCACAATATGCCATGAAAGTTACATTTCTGGCATCACTTAAATGACTTTATTTTTCAAGTCTACAGAGATGATAATTGATGCTGTGAAGGTGTCTTGTATATCGAGACTGTGCATGATTTAGGAAATGAATCAGAGGTCTGAAGATCAAGATCTAGAAATCCAGATACAGCTCAGCCAATCTCAAGACGGCTCAAGATAACTTTGAGACATCTCACAACCTGTCTAGAATTAGCGATTCTTCTCAATTCATATGAGACGGTTCATACTTATGTTGAGCCGGCTTAAAGAATTTTCGGGTCGAACAGAGCAGTTTCGTTAAATAAGAAAATCCTATTATAACTCAGATTTGTTTTGGGTATAAATAGGAAGCTAGGGTTAAGTCTTAAAGAGTGCTTGAACATAAGGTTAAAGAAATGCGCAAAGACGACACCATAAGAGATTAAGTAGGCCATTAAGAAGAACTTCAAGAGAGAAAGTAGATCTCATTGGAGATTTTAAAGGAGAGAGTTTGTAATCTTCTGTAAAGTTTTCTCAAAAGTTCTAATAAAGTATTCTCCCTTTTCCTCGTGGTTTTCCGTTTGGGTTTTCCACGTTAAATATCTTGTGTTGCTATTTGATTTTGCTTTGTTCTAGTTATTCATTAAAGGAATCTCAGGATCCATTACGGTTTTTTTCCGCTGCGCGCTACAAACAAATTGAGTGGCAGCACAATGAAGGACAAAGGCGAGAGCTTCCATATTGAGATGAAACTGAGATTAAAATGGAATATCATAGGACAAAAGCCAGACTTCTTGCTATTTAAACAAGAAAGGGAAACAGCAAACTCTGGTATGGATGTATGATTATTGATGAAACAAAGTATCAAGGAAAGAGCGCACAAGAAGATGCAATTGATTGAGAAACCTAGTTATCATAGGATGAAAACCAAGCACTTCCTTCATGTTTCGAATCGCAAACTCTACATGCATGCAGGGTATTTGATGAAAGAAGTCACTTGGTTACCTAGTGTACCTGTAGAGAGCATGAAAGATGTTGCAACAACATTGGAAAGGGATGAAGACTTCAATGTTTTCCAAAGCTTTCACCGTGGATGATTGCTGAAGTTGGCGAACTCAGTAAACTGTTTAATTAAGCTCTCTCCCAAATTATCATATTGGTGATACCTCACCGTGGATGAAAATTACCTGTCCTCTAATTTTCTGAAAGGTACCAAAACATATACTGGATTGTTTATTTTCAGCTACAAATTTAGGAGGGATAACTTTTGGAGAATGTCCAAAGCAGATGCTGAAATCAAGTGCATTAAGAAATAAGATCATTGCTTATCTATATAAGATTGTGGCAAAAATCAACAGATAAAGAAGGACAATAGAGGAAAAAGATGCCATGAAGCTATCTCAAGACATTGCAACTTGGGTCTTGGGTCAGATTTACTCAACCCTGCCCAACCTGATATTTCCGGACTTCTTGGCATCCTATATCCGCCCAAATCTGAGCAGGTAGGTAGAAGAAAAGCGACAAAATTTTCAGATCGGGTATGTATTTAATACAAACCTGCCCGCACGAATCCTAAGCCCAGCCCAAACATAGCCCACTTCCTATACCCAATCCAGTCTGAACTAAAGTGTACTACATATTTTAATTCTAAATGTTGAAAGATACATATCGTATGTATTATATTTTGTTGGTGCAATTTTCAAGTTCAATTAATAAACCTGCATTATATAATTTAATTTATTTTTGTCAGCGTATATATTTGGTGGAATTCACCCAAAAAAATTATATTTTCGATTTTATTAAATAATTGATAATGGAAAGTCTAAAAAACCCACGAGCCCAAGCGATCTGCCTAAACTTGAAACCAACCCAAAACCAGGATTTGTGTGTTGGGTAATGCATTGTAAACCCGGTGGGTTTGCAACTTTAGGGTGTTTTTTTAATGAAAACATTGAAAAGAGTGGAATCAATCATCTCTGGGTGATGTAGAAAAACTATAGAGAACATGATATTGCTAAATGTTTGTTTTCTATACTTCACTAATAAACTACTTAAGTTAGCCCTCTATTGCCTAATGGCTGCTATTTGCCATTAAATATATACTGTGTTTTCATGTTGTAAAAAGTAAGTGGATTTTTATAAGAAACAAGAAAATTTACAAACTACATACATTGTGTAATGGCGATCCTAGTTAAATCTCCACAACCGATCATGCATTAGTATAAAGGAATTCCTGCAAAGAATTGTAAGGCAATGCAAATGTGCATTAGATTATACATGATGTAATAAAAAATGTAGGCAGGCCCATGTGCTTAAAAGGGCCATATAGTGCATAAGCAGCATATGTGTCTATAAAAAAATGGTCTAGATGGTCGTCCTGCATCCCTTTTTTTACTTAAAGCGATCAAATTAAGCAATTTTGGTGCTTACGCTGGTTGGGTGGCCTATGTGTCCTCCTAGGACGCCGGCCTTGGCGAAACCTGCCTCAATGAGTGCTTAGACGGCCAAACTCACTTAATCATTTAACTTATCTTATTGCAAATGGTAGGAATTACTGTGTTTTTGTTCACAGCCCCTGACCAAAAAATGCATTCCGGACCTAATTAAATCCGTAAATCCTTCATTCAACTTGGTTAGAGAACTTTATTTCTCCAACCCCAAACATTTTTCACTAATAATAGTAAAACTGTCTAAGCATCTCCTAAGTTCCGCCTAGGCGCTAGGCGCTATACCCTAACCGCCTAGCACCGTCTACTGTTTTGTGTATTTTCTACTAAAAATCAGTAAGTTAAATGTAAGCCAAAAAATACGGATGAAGAGTATTGGAAATGAGGTTGAAAAATATATTCTTCATGATGACAGCATAAAATTAACGAACTATTGAGTCACGAGTAAAGTTGATTCAAGTATGCAAATATGCAAAATAAACAATCATATCATATTATAATAAAAATCAATTTATCATACATTACAACATTATGTATAAATATAATGCAACTGCTAAAATAAATTAGGATCTCTATTGCCAAAGTGTATGCCGGATAAGTGAGAAAGGTGGTACGTAGAAGAAAAGCCCTCAAAGCAGATGAGAGAGTAGAACAAAAAGGAAGAGATAAAATGAGCATAGAGGAGATAAAAAGTTTTGTTTTAAGTTATCTAGACTGGATATGGGTTTAATAAAATCCCTAGACCGACCTGGTTCAAAGCTTATAAAATAAACCCCAAACGAATATTTTTAAATCTTGCCCAAACAAATCTATGTGGTTCATGCGACCGCATATTGCATTATGTTGCATTATGTGACTGCATAAATTTTTTTTATATGTGATTGCACTTATTTCTTGACCGCATATTGAAAAGATTTATTTTATGCCATGAGGCCTCCGAGTCGCATAAGCGAGTGCATATATGGCAGCATAATTTGCATTTTCCAACATTGTTATTGATGTGCAAGACTATACTTTCTCATCAGAATTTGCTAATATTATTAAAAAAATTAAATACTAGTGACGTTGTCCATTTGACCTATGGATATATATAGAATTTGAATAATATTATAGAGTTGTCCTCGTCATTGTCCTGAAGTTTAGTAAATTCAAGATATGAACAGCCTGTATAAAGTGATATATAGAATCCTGAATTATTTGTGAGGACTTGTTCTGTCACGTTTATTTTTCAAAGAAGTAAATAGATCATTTTGGTTTGAATTAAATATATAAGCAGAAGCAAATGCTCACGCTTCATCTACGACAAAGTCTCCTTTCATTCTTTCACTACGTACTCTAAATATATACCGTTGATCAACCTCTTTCTTATGGTTAATCGATCGGTTAAGAGATTCCAGAACCAAAAGATGTTATCTGTCAAATATATATCCCCCACTACAAACACCACATATACAAGACTAGTACGTACAAATTCTCTATAAAACTTGAAACAATCTTGTAGACATAACACATCATGTACGTAATTCTATGAAAGCTTCCCCTCCTACTTAACTTGCTAAATTAGGGGTAATTGAATGCTTCATAGCAGTGGTGAAGGCAAAAGACGAGGCGGCTTTCGCCATGTACTCCTTCATCCCCAAATCATCGGAATTTTCCTTAGCTTCAACTCTGAGGCTGCTGCTTCTGCTTCTACCATCAAATCATCGTCATCATCATTATCCTCCTTATCAATCTTACACGGAGATCCTATATCCCTAGATTTGCAAATTCCTCCACAAAAATCACTAATTCTACTTTAAAAAATCCCTAATGTTCGCCCAAGAACCCTAATTACACTTATCTATAAGAGATTATTACTTGAAAAGAAACAACAATAACAGCAACAGCAACAAATATTCATACCTTTTGCTCTGATCTCGCAATCCCAAACCCCAGCTTGTAATTTTTGCTGTTTTTGCGAGAGAGATGCATTTTATTATATTTATAGTATAGGGTATATATTCGATTGCATAAACAAACCGAATCCGATTTATATTTACTTTCTGGGGTCAGGATATGGAGCCCATAAGTTAAACTGCAAGATAAGCCTAAAATTCTTATCCATACATGTCAAACTTAACCATCATTTAATGGTATTTTGGGTATTTCAAAAAACTTAAAATAATTTAGTGAACACAGGAATAATAGTACATATCAAATTAGCATAGAAATTTAGGGGTATATAAAAAAAACCTTTGTATAAATATTTTGATTAAATATTTAAGTAAAAGGCATTTTAGAAAGCAATTAAAGTGCAAGGGGAGCAAAGTGCAAGGGGGGCAAGGTATTTCCTGAATATTGGGGAAAAAGTTGAAGAATTTCCTGCAGTTCAGCCTAATAAATTTAGTGTTTGTCAACTAGAATTTGAGAAGAACTTTAAATTTCGGTGTCATTTATGATTGAAAGTGGAATTAAATAGCCCTTATACATGTCCTGGATTATTATTTAGAAAAATGTTGATACGACCAATTATTATTCCAAAAAAGATCTAAACGTCATTACGACCTAGACCTATACATGACCTGTACATGAGGGACGCTTAAATTTAAAACAACCCCATGAGCAAAAAAATTACGAGCAAAAAAATTACAAGCAAAAAATGATGAATGATGTGCCCCTTATGATTCAAAAGTTCAAAGTTAGTATGAACATATCTTGAAGCGTAAATTGCAAATCCAACGTAAAATTTCATGCCTAAATTCAAATCCAAAAAAATTGTTTGTCCTGGTCGTATTTAGGAAGCCAAGTTCAATAAAAATCCCGTGCTTGTGTTAACATAAAGAAAACTAGTGTTTTAAAACTTTCTAGCTAGGCTCCCCATAAAAGATTAGAGGAATTGAACATTATAGCATCCAAGCATATTGATTAAAAGCGTCTCTAACTTTCAGTCAACATGAGCTTTGAAGGATGCAAAAATATTTCATCAAGATAACAGAGAAGCAAAATAGAAAATTGGTAAGCAAATTGCCTTATGATTTGACACTACAAAGCAAAGTTACAGTATAAGAGGAAGCATTATAAATGATTTAAATTGAATTACCAAAGAGAAAATTTATCATAATCATCCTCAAAATCAACATCTAATACCCAAGGAACCTCAACCATGTAACCAAAATCAACATAAGCACAACATTATGATCTGAAAAGAAATTTATGATTTTATCACGGCTGCTGCTGTGCATCAATATATCCAGCATCCACCAACACCTTCTCCCTCTTTGCCACCTCCAAATCTGAATCCACCATCATCATCACCAGCTCCTTAAACCCAACCTTAGGCTTCCACCCCAAAACTTTCCTTGCTTTGCTCGAATCCCCCTTCAAGCTATCAACCTCCGCAGGCCTAAAATACCTCTTATCGATCTCCACATGATCTTTCCAATTCAATCCAACATAGCCAAAAGCCTCCTCCAGAAACTCTTGAACCGTATGGCCCTCCTCGGTCGCCACCACATAGTCCCCGGGCTCATCCTGTTGGAGCATCATCCACATCGCCTCGACATAATCTCCGGCAAAACCCCAATCTCTTGCTGCAGTCAAATTTCCAAGGAACAATTTGGTTTGGAGTCCGACACGGATTCTGCCGACTGCTCTGGTGATTTTTCGGGTCACGAAGTTTTCACCTCGTCGAGGGCTTTCATGGTTGAATAGGATACCGTTGCATGTGTAGAGGCCATAGGCTTCACGGTAGTTCACAGTGTACCAGTGCGCAGCACACTTGGCAGCAGCGTAAGGAGATCTTGGGTGGAAGGGGGAGGATTCCGATTGGGGTGGGGGAGTGGAGCCAAACATTTCGGAGGATCCGGCTTGATAATACCTGTCCGTATTTTTTTCAAGGAACTTTAGATGAATTGTGCCAACTCTGTGCTAATTTACATAGCAGAAAGAAAAGATGATAAATTTGTGTTCATACACTCTGATTGTGTTTTTAACAGGTCAATGAAATGCTTATTCGTTATTCATCAAGTTTAGAATATAATAATTATAGAAGTTCTGCACCAAAACTCCTGAGTTGTGATGAGAATTATGTTTTTATATTCTAACACTCCTGGCATGTCGATCGCTTTCTTCTGTCAACAAAGAATTGGCGTGAATCATGTCTTTTCCTTAAAAAAAAAAGATCTATTAAAACAGCTTTTGCTGTTATAAAAAAGCTTCAAATATACAGACTACAAATGTCATTGTAAGTAAATTCCTATATTAAACCCAACGAGGTCACATCTCATTTCAGGTAATCTCGTTGTCACTGTACCCTATATTTCTACATACTAGCAATAATAACAACTATAAAGCCTTAGGTAAATAAGTTGGATCAATCTGGACTCAGCTTCAAATTTCTCTCAAAATCCAGGATTTACCTAATGGGATACAATTTCCAAATTACACATATTTTTAGTCAGTATTACTGCCATATTTCACCAATGTTATATGTTTTATTCTTTCATACATGGGTATTTTGAGGACGCAGCTATAGAATTCCAAACAAACTGAGGAAGGTTAGTCTACTCCTGTGTCCATACAATTCGTAAATAGATTATATCCCGAAAAGCCAAGACTTACCTAATCGAATTGATTTTGAGCATGGTCTTACTACCCAATAATGTCGCTATTGTTGAATATAGGTGCCCTCAAGGCAATTATTATAATTGCAGAATGACGATTACTAATTGAAGGAGGATCTATACGGAAAACAATCTTGCTCGAGATGATAGTATACTATCTGGTTTTTCTTTATCTTTCATGTGTATATTTTACTCGTTATCACGTATCGCTAATACATAATGTTAAAGCCCATAGGATATTTGCTTGAGTATCAGGATTGATGATAAGGATCATACTAATGGGCCCTGGATAGTCTATAACCACATCCTTAAATGTCCCTAGTAGTAGAAGTATCGGTACCCCAATTTAAACTAGTGTGTACGTTTCCTGACCCGGTTTGAGGGCGATAGCTGATCCCACAGCTATTGGTATTTAACACCGAGGATTGTATACAAATGTTCATTAGGTTATGAGTTAAACTGGACGGACTCATCGAGAACTCCTACATGGTATTATTCCTATCGTCACATGGCAATTCTCTAATGACGTGAGTACATGATAGTCTATAGACCTGAGATCGTCACAGTGTCTTGTGTGGTCCCACTGTGATTTGATTACTACCCTACCACGATTTTAAAGAGCCGTGCAAACAAGTTTTAGTTAGATATACTCCTGAGCCATATGGAGGCACTGAGCGATCGAAAGGGATTCGTCTCTCCCGGTATAGGAAGTTGATGTCGCGCTGTGCACGGTTGGCTATAACCATACATCCCTAGCCAGGGCAAATGAGATTTACTGATAAGTGTTATCAGTAGTTTCTCGGTTGGTTATGAGCTCAACATCGGCACGACTTATCGGGTTATTGGGAGTCTGACAGTTTCCACATCTCAAACTTGATATGTGATACTCTTAGACGAAGAGACTGGACTGCACGGTGACTACCACTGATAAGCTCTGCAGGGTACGGATGAGCTAGTTTGTCGACCTTATTTTCGTTCAATACCTAGATAGCCATTACGTGCAGCTAGTCACTAACGTGCTTGTGGGTTGTGGATATGATCCTGACCTACTGTTAGCGTATTGTCGAGTCTTTAGAGTCCCTCATAGAGATTTCCCAGCTCAGACGAAACGATGTAAAGTGCGTATGGGGATACGTACATGGGTTCGATTTAACACGTGTATTTGATACACGTATTTTAATCGGACGTTTTATGATATTGGCCGGTGTATATATTGATATAACCGGATAATTAAATCAAATGTTGATTTAATAATTTTATGTGTGTGTGTGTATTCTAATATCATGCTCACTTTATTTTTCTTTTCTCTTTATCATTTGCATATGATACAAATGACAACTAATATGTATTTTGATGCATGTTAGTTATCTGTATAAGATACGCATGGATGATTAATTGAGAACACATTATTTTCTTTATTTAAAGTAAATAAAGAAATGGGTCATTTTAGAAAAAAAGAGCAGAGAATTGTGGAAATCTCTTGATCTTTTCTTTTAGATAAAAATGGCCAAGTCTTTGGTTCTCATTATTATTCTCATCCTAATCTTCTCTCTCTTGGATATTTTTTAAGAGAGTTTAGAAAGAAAAAAAATAGAGGATTCACAAACAATCAAGGTTTGAAAACTCGGTTTCCGATTCGGTTTCGATTTCTCAAAATTTTATTAGTTTCGATGGGTCTCGATTAGTTTCGCTTATATCGTTCATGTTTCAGTTTCGGTTTGTGGCCTTCATAGGATGAAAATAACCTGACCAACTGTACCACAAATGAAAACTACGGTCTCAATTCTGATTTTGCATTTGATCCGCAAAAAATATTAGGCAGCCCCGAATGCTAAAAAACTAAGCATGACCAGTTGTTTTTCAATCCCCATCTCTCAGATCTCTCACTCTATCTCTATCAGCTCGATATTCTCTTTTTTCTTATACCTTTCTCAATAGTCAAAATCAACTGTTTTTGGCAAACAAATAGCGACTACTCTCCACGAAAACACCTCAGATCTAACGATGAAGGTCTATGAAAAACATAAATAATTCAAGGTGTACAATGTAATTTGGTAATTTACACTAAAAATGAAGCCTTAAATAAACAGATTGGATAGACAATAGATTCAATTCCAAATATCTCTCAAAAAGCCAAACCTTATCTAAAAGACCTCCTATAACAACCTCAGGACCATAGCATTCTCTCATACAACAAACATTGTCTATGTTTTCTGTAACTTGATATTCCCGAATTACTTTTTCCTATAAATAGCGATGAGTAATACAAATTGCAGGTCAAATTGCTTTTTCCTATAAACGAAAATGGGTTTTCCCCCTTTTCCCAGGGTTCCAAATCAACTTTTTTTCACTGATGCAACAGAAACTCCAATTGGATGATTATCGAGGGATACAGAAAACAATGGCATTGTATATTAATCTCGAAGATCAAATATAAAATCTTGCCCTCAACAATTTTTGTACCCCAACAGAAAAATTGGGTTCATTTTTTATGTTGTGTGTGACTGTCGCATCACATCGGCGTCGTTGTAGGGGGGGTGACAAAAGAAGAAATATACCTGATGGAGGTCGATTTGGAGCAGGACCTGACGGCCTCGAGCAGCCTGAGGGCGCCGGTGGCGACGACATCCGCGGTGTAGTCGGGGATCTCGAAGGAGACGGCGACGTGGGACTGAGCGGCGAGGTTGTAGACCTCGTCGGGGAGCAACAAATCGACCCAGCGGCGGAGGGAGGAGGCGTCGGAGAGGTCGGCGTAGTGGAGCTTCATCCTCGCCTTGTGCAGGTTGTGTGGGTCCACGTACAGGTGGTCCAGCCTCGCCGTGTTGAAGTTGGAGGAGCGGCGGATGAGGCCGTGCACCTCGTACCCTTTGGACAGCAGGAGCTCGGTGAGGTACGACCCGTCCTGCCCCGTGATCCCCGTGACCAGCGCCAGTTTCCGCTTCACCTCCAGGGGCTTTGGGATCTGGGTTGGGGCTAGGGTTTCTCCGTCGCCGTCGCCGCTGCCATTGGCGGCGGATTTCGAGGAGGGTGACGACATTTTTTTGTTTTGAGATCTGAGGAGGAGGATGGTTTGGAATTTTCAGATCTGAGAAACGAAAGAGAGGTTTTTATATGAAGAAAGGAAAGAAATTATTAATGGGGGTGGGGTACAGTTGTCAGTGAAACAACGGGGTGTGTGATAAGAAAGGGTAATTACTTATTAGCATTAGAAGAGGTGTTAATGGCTTGCTTCTCTTGGAAAAATTATTCCATATGCCAGCTGTATACAGCTAAACAGGAAAGAGAAGAAATGGAATTATGGCCCCACGGGCTGTCCGAAACTCTTCCCTCCTGTCCGGATGTATTACACCCACCACCCCTAATAATTTCAAGATTTAAGGTGTAAGACCACGGTAGGGCCCCGGCCGTCTGTCTGAGGCCAAAATGCGAAAAACAAAAACTTTTCTAAACTTAGAAACCGGCGCTACCGCGGACTATAAATCCGGATCGGACCATTAACCTACTACTAGCTATCAAGAGAATGGATAGAAATCTATACCGAGCGATCCGTGTCCTTCGTTGTTCGGCCACCATCCCGATCTCCTCGCGGCATCTCCGGTCTCGATCTCCTCGTCGGAAGGGCACCACATCACCGAGTCTTTTTACGGGCTCCCACCTCTGAACCGAGGTAACTCGGACACGAAGTTAGCAAGCCGACGTGTCCAATATTGCTGTAGACTAAATGTAGAAACCATTGTCTCAATGGGTTAATGAAGTTGCCATTTTTGGTGGAGGAATCAACTATGGAGATGTTCTATGGAATTTTTGATGCAAGCAAATGAGAGTGAATTTTTCACACACCATATACCCCCGTTAGAAGTGGTCGGTCCCTTTTGGTAGAAGAGGAGGGTGAGCACAATTAAAAAGAGGGTGACCATAAGGAAAAGGTGTGAATGATCATGATGAAAATTTGTCGCCTCAATAATCATATCCATATCCAATCACATAAAGCAAGTCATGATGAGAAAAAGAAGTCAAAGGATGCTAGAACCATGATGAACCCTCCATCACAAAAAACACCTTCCATATTGCTAATTTGCACATTTGCAAATAAGCCCCTCCCATCAATTTTCAGCCAAGGAAAGAAACAAAAGAAAATGGCCGAAACGGAATGCAAGCTGGCAACTTCAAAAAGCGATCCCGTAATAAATTACAGGAAAACCCCGCGACTGTATATACATACCCGCATTTGTATTCCGACCGAATACAAATGCAATGAGACAAAATCTACACTGTATAATACTAGGATCCGGCTTAAACCAAAACCCGCTAGTATTATCCGTTCGAACCATGACACGTGCACAAGTGCACGCGTACGTTCGAACCCTGCCATAAATCCATACGGCCTCTACAGCGTTTCGCCCGAAACTTGAGAAACTGTCTGTGGGGGACTCTAAAAACTCGTCAATATTTTGGCTGTGGATTTAACCACTAGCACGTCAAAGGTATTGGCCGTACGTAACGAGCTACCAGGTATTGACCAAAAGGGAGGTCGATGAGCGAACTCATCATGGCACCCTACTGAGCCTGTCAGTGACAATATCCGTACAGTCCGGTCTGTTCGTCTATGAGCATCGCATGGCGGGCCTAGGGGTTGGTAAAAGTCAGACCCCCAAAAACGGTACAAGTATCGGAGTGTAGCCCAGAACACCCTGAGATACTACTGGAATACCTACCAGTAAATCTCCTGCCTTGGCCAAGGACTTCGTGTAATGGCTCTCCTAGACACAGCGCGACCTCACCCCCAATACCGGGAGAGACGAACCCCTGCCGATCCGCTCACTGCCTCCATGTGGCTCGGGATTGTACCCAACTAAAACCTGTTTGCACGGCTCCTTTGAGCCGTGGTAGGGTAATAATCAAAGCACAGTGGGAACTCACACAAGACAAATGACGATCTCAGATCGATGAACTAACATATACACATGTCACCAGGGAATTACTATCTGACGTCAGGTATAATACCAACTAGCATGTTCCCGGCGAGTCCTGTCCGGTGTACTCATAATCCAATGAGCACCTGTATATATGTTAGGTGAACCAACTGACACCAGTGGCTTGTGAGACCGGCCACCGCCCCTCGTCGGGGTCTCGACTGTATACACTAGTCTACTCTGGAGTATCGATGCCCTGTCTCGAAAACTCCCATGACCAGAGACCTTTTTAAGGATGTGCTTATAGACCCCAGCTCCCACGTATATGATCGCCATCATACTGCTGGCCGTCAAGCAAGAATCCTAAGGGCTCTATCAACGCGCAATAGTGACCTATAAGGTCACCTAAAGCAGTACACGATGATAAAGATAAACCAGATAGCATACTATCATCTAGAGTAAGACTGTCCTACCGGTATATGTCCTCCCTCAATTATTGCAATCACGTGCCTGTGATCCAATAATTGACTCTGAGGACACTATATCCAGCAATCTCCCACTTGCACTCAAGGCTAATTATTGCGATGTCGCATACTCACAGCCCGTGTGATACCGAACACCCAACTCCTTTACTCATCAGTCTTACAAAACCCGTTTGCGAAACTATTGTGTTCGAGAAATAGCCTCAGCTAGTGGATCCGCCCTGATGTTTCTTTCTATGTCTCTCTTTATCTCAAGTTCGTGGAGAAACCCATCTCCCGAAATGAGCAATACCTGTCTCAGAATATGTCTGGATATCTGATGGGACCTAGCTCATAAATGAACTCCAAATCCAAACTTCTTAGACTGTATCGTCAACTAAACTTAATCAGTATCCCGCGTAATGCCTCCCTCAGTGTCCGCTTGGATCACCTGTCCAAAACACTGCCCCTCGTCAGAGGGAAAACTATAACTCTGACAGTCACTCTGTCATCCAGGTCACCTTGGAAGCCTGGAATGATAACTGTCTCCCGAATGAGGCTGTCGTTATCATATCCCTAGAACATCCACTTATGTTCTAAAACTGCTTCTGAATGTTTCTCCAGGATTGGATCAATATTAACTTACTGCATCATGTGCAAAAACAACATCTGGTGTGGTACTTGACATCTCATGATTGACTCAATTGCCTAAGCAAGTGATATGCCAATCATGCACATCTCTCTCCCCTTTAGTCTGTAAGACATCTTCAGAGAGGGTGACTCCATCACCTGCAGGTACACTACCGTGCCAGGAGTCGTCCATTCTAAAACACCTTTAGAATGTTGTCTTAGTACCCTGATTGGGACACTTCCCAAATCTAGATCTAAAACCATAGATCCAGTAACCAGAATATCAGATATTATATCTATATCCTATGTGGAGAAACCACTGTGTGACAACCAAAGCATAACCGATCGTAGTATAGGAACTTCACTTTCTACTCTGTGTATGTCATCCAAATATCAAGACATCACACCCTACTACCTTCTTAACAGATCAATCCCCTATTCTGATGAAGTCAAACCTATGACTGTCACATCAGAAATAGATGATCTATCTCCGCTATATCAGCTTTAGTCCATAAATAGACATAAGCTATCTGTCCACTATGCTTCCGCTGCTCCCACTGACTACGACAACCCTCTGGCAGAGTCATATACGTGCACTTCTAAAGCTAATTTAGAACGACGCTATATTCATCTTCCTGCCGGGTCTCACAGTCTGGAACAACAGCAATGGCAAATCTGGGTAAACAAGAACCTCCTTGTCACCGTCTTTGAGCATACCGGAGTACCTCTCGGGTGCCTGAGATTACCCACCATATCTGCGGAGTGGCTAATGGAATGTCAAATCAGATTGAATCTTTAGGTTCTTATCAAATTTTCAGTAATCGTTTGCGGTTCTGGAATCACTTCCAGTTCTACCATACTCCCACTTCTGTTTTATGAAAATATCCATTTTTATCAAAACTGTGGCGAGTCAAGAACAATATCACTATTGATCTTTCAGATGGTAGAAAATCAACCCTCGTCATAGCCCGGATCAACCCACAAACAGCCATTACGGAAACGTGCCTTGAGTTATCCAGAGTCTGGTTTTAAGCATAAGCCGGACAACTCCCCGTACCTTAACATCGTTAAGATATGAACCGTTCTATATCCAATATAGAAACAGAGGCACTGATTTAATTGGAACCAGATTCAAATCATGCAGCTGTCTCCAGTGCATGTCAACTAAATGGAAGAAGGCCGATCAGCGTTACTCAACTTAGGAATGCTTCCAATTATGAGTAGCCTGAAAGAGAAGCAAGTTCTCATAATCATTACTATCAACTGAATACCATACACAAGTATCTACATCTTCGATCACCTTGAAGAATCCTGATACTTGCAACACCTGATTCTCTACTTTATTCATATACCTATAACTTCTCAAAACTTGGACCTTGTGTTTCTACGAAACACTTGTCTAAGAACTAGAGAAGTCATAACTAAACAGAATATAGTACGGGTACCAACCCCTCTGTCCTAATAGACACTGGACAACATACAATACTCTGTATAAGTCCCTTGAGTTTAATAACTCATTCCCTGTGTGTCGTAGGTTGAAAACTGTACTTATGGTTAAGAAGAATTGCACCGCTGTTTAATGCTCCTTACCTAACCATCCACTGATATAAGTAAATGTCATGGACATAATTTCAAAAAGTTATATCTCACTCTATAAAAATAGACGTACAGATATATCAATTTAAAATTGGTGCATAACAACGGATATTCAAAACCAAATATTTGCCGTCCGGCAAACAACCCAGGTGATTTCCTCAAATATCATCAATTACAACGAATTCTGATATAATGAGGACAATCACCTAATTCCCAATAACTTACTCCCACTCATCATCTGTAAAACCATACAGATGTGAGAACCAAACCTGGTAAATACATACCCTGGAGCAAGGACTAATTGGGAAATCAGTTTTCTTTTAACAGTACACAGTGAAACTGAAACATTGAAATGTTTCGTAGGGGTATCCAGGTATTCCTAGTAATGCCTCTTCCATTATCCAGATTCACAACTGTAACCGTATATTTCTTTGCCATCTCTCCAAATCCCTTCATATGTCTTTAGTCATTTCCTTCTGTACGCCCTCTTATGCTAAATGGTTTTCTTCCTTCCCTATCGTTCGACACCAGCCTATGGTTTGGAAGAAAACTATCCAACAAGCGTAACAGGTGTACTGTCCTAATCCTAGGAGCACTCGCAATGCGAGAGAAGGTAAAGATAAAAAACACCTGAATAAACCTTATTCCTATTTCTCCTGAACCAGAATCCATCCCCGAACTGGAACAAGTTCCTTTCGAGTTCGTATATAACCATACGATGGAGTATCCAAATGACTGTGGATCTTCGTAGTGATACGGAGTGTTCTGGAGAAATACAAAGGTGAAGTAGGAGTAGCGATGAAATACTTGGTTTTGGTCGTGAATAGCAGTCGCAATTTACTTTGCCCTCTTTCTAATCCCTTTATTTGTCTTTACTTAATACCTTCTGTACACCATCGTTAGGCCAATTGGTTTTCTTCATTCCCCACCGTTCGGCACCTGCCTATGGTTTGGAAGAAGACTATCCAATTAGCGTAATAGGTGTACTGTCCTAATCCAAGGAGCACTCGCAATCTGAGAGAAGGTAAAAGGAAAAGACAACTGAATAGTCCTATTCGTTTTCTCCAGAACCGGAAACCATCCTCGAATCTGGAACAAGTTCCTTCGAGTTCGTATATAACCATACGATGGTTTTATCCAATGGAAGTGGACGTTCGTAGTAATACGGGGTGTCCTGGAGAAAAGGGTAAAAGTAGGAGTGGCAATGAGGAATGCAACTCTGACAATCCAAAAGCCAGTGTTTAAGAAGGTTCGGTCAACTTTGGTCATTGAGTCATAGTATATGGTCAGATCATGGTCGCTGCCAAAGAGAGAGAAAAGAAACACTCAGCGTGCACTCTAACCTAGATCAGAATGTTATCTCTTTATCCAATCAGGAAACCTCCCACTGTAACGTCAAATTTTCCTCCAAACCTGAAAGAAGAATTAGTCGGGATCACCCGAGGAGTAAACCAACTCATCAGTGGGAATCGGGATCCAACTATCATCGCATGATAACGTGATGGAATCCACTCACGTTATCACACTCCAGAAGGTATGCGCATATCTGGCAAGTTTCAGTTTCTTTAGAAACTCCCGATGTGATTTTTACCCCATGCTCTTATGACCGTGACGAAGGCCAACATATCATAAGTCACATGTCAAGTTCTACCCGTCATTATCCAGGTTAATTTGAACCCACCCGTACATACCCTTGACGAAGGCCAAAATAGTAGTACGACTGTCCCAAACCAACATATCTATTTATGCAGCAGAAAAGTAACAAATAGCAATCATACACTATGCCTTGACGAAGGCCAACATACATAGCATGAATACTAAGTGCTACCTTTCTGAAATGACGGAGGGCTACGAATGGTTTTTGGCGAAAAATCTTTAACGTAATGAACTTGATATCGTTGAAGGAACCGGATAGCTTTTTATATAAAAATATAGTGGCGAAAACCTTTGTTAAAGAGGTCACTCCCAGTGAAGGGATCTCGGCTCTTTCCCCGTAGAATGAGGTGCAGGATATTCCTACTGAATACCACGATGCAAAGCAAAAGTAATCGACTATAGTGAAGTTATTGCCCTGACGCAAACTTCTGTCCAAGGGGTCACTCCCGGTGAAGGGATCTCGGCCCTTGCCTCGTCGACTGAGGTGCTGGATATTCATAACCGAATACCACTGTGCAAAATAAAAGAGAGCGTTCTTGCAATAACAACCTGTAACATTCCAAAAAAAAAATACATGAGCTGCAACAGCAGCTGATGTAAACATCAGCCCACCCCATCATCATTTTTCAGCCCCCAATGTCAAACTTCAGCCCCCAACATCATCAATTCAGTCACCATCAGCCCCCATAGCTGACTTAGACACCCCCTTATCAACACCTTCAGCCACAATGGCTGACTCCAGCATCAGAACAGCCCCCCCTCCCTACACCTACACCCCAAACCCCTCACACCAGCAGCTGAAACCATGCACTTCAGCCCATGGTATCGACAAAGCAGCAGCACCATCATTGCATCACCTAATTTCTGCCCAACTTCAGCCACAAAGTCAGCAATAGTTGCTACAATACACCACCCCATATCAGCCACAACACTCCCACAACAACAACCACAATATCATAAGCAAGAGCCAACACTTCTTCTCCTGCAGCACATGAGGAAAAAAAAAATAGAGAAAGAAGAGCAACAGAGAGAGAGTTGTAAGCAGCATCAGCATTGCTGAAAAAAAATCAGCCATAGCAACAACAACCCCATTCAAACCATACCACACCACAAATCAACACCCCACAACACCATCATCATACTTCAGCCTCAACACCACAACCCCAACAACACAAAAACAACAACAGCAGTTGCTGCTGCTCATTAAAAAGGAAGAAAGGATTTACAAGCAGCAGCAGCCACGGGAGCAGCGACAGCATCTGTTGCAACAACAACTTCAACCAGGGCATTCCAACAGCACCAACCCACCCCCTCCTCCTTCACCTTCATTCTAGGACCCTGGAGGTATAATCCCACATCCCAACTCAGTTCTTGCTCAGTTCTGGCTAGATATCTGAACGTTCACTGTTTTATTTGTGACATTGTGCTAGTTTAGGCAATTTTGAGTGAAACTTGACCTAGCATTGGTTTTGATCGTTAGTATAACCATATTAGATATTTTTTAGACCATTGTAACCAATATTACTCTAGAATCCAAGTATTTACCAGAGTTATTCGACTTGGCGTATTTTACCGTTTTTGTCGATTTTGAGGCCTTTCTGAGATCTGCTTTCACCCGGGGCCTCCTAGGGAAAAATTGACTTGGCAGAGAGCTGTGCAGGCACCATGGAACCCCTACCAAAAGCCCTAGCCTCCATCTCAAAACCCCGGCCGCAAATTTCATCATTCTGGCCGCAATTTGCGGCCAGACCAGTATAAAACTGCCTCGTTTTGCATGCACAGCCCCTTTTCATGTAAAATTGACCCCCGGCATGTCCAGTTTTGACTGTTTCCTGTTAGGGTAAAATCTGGGTTCATTTTCATGAGTTGGCGTATGTTTTACGACGTGTTTTTGTATGGATTTTGAGATTCGATGATTCGTATCTGTCGGGTGGCGTTCGGACGTCGACGACAGAGGATATTGGCTGTTTTTGCACACAAGGTCACAGGTTTTTACCTATGGGCGTAGTGTGCACCATTTTGGTTTCCGATGTGATTTTTATGAGTTTTAGCATGTGATATCCTTGTAGGTACTCACGTGACGTCGAAGCGTTGGAGATGCAAATGGCGACAGCGGCACCGGAACACATAACTAGGTGAGTAGATTTATATCTACGGGGAGAAGTCGGGTGGATGGCGTATAGCACCCCCGCAGTCCGAGGTGGTGTATACGGATGCGTATACACACTTATAAATATTATGTTGTTGGGATTATTATTGATGTTAAATGGATATTGGTATATTGGATTGGTGAAAAGTTACGAAACCATAGGGTAGTGGGTGCACTACACATTCATGCACACATATACATACTTGCATACATCCTCACTTCATAGATGCTTATGGGATTCGATATGGACATGTGTTCACTTGGGTATGAGGCTGTGTTTATTACGGATTTGAGGATGATACAGGGGATTGATATGAGTCGATGAGTTGACATGAGATTATGATATCGGCGATATAACCTGTTATGATGGTAAAATCCATGATTTTGATACACTTGATACATTAGAGGATTTTGGGGATGATGATGCCATAGTAATGGCGACATATATATTATGTGATCGACATATGATATGATATGACATGATATTTATAACAGGCCGTCTTGGGCGGGGTATACTCCTTGAGATGATATGTGCTGATGATATCGATTTATACGGGATTGTCGACCAGTAGTTAGATCTTGATTGTAGTAATGATGATAGTATTGTACTAGACATAGGTCAGTACCCATATACGATATTGATAAAGAGAATATCAGATGAATGATATGACAAATGTGATATTGACCCGTACCCAGATTTGGGGATGCCGTACGACGAATTTACGTACGAGCTATATTTTGATGTTTGATCCGCCTATTTGACTTGGGAATAACTAATTATAGAGGTATGCTATCGGATGTGATATTATCGAGGCGGGATCACCGACTATATATGTGTATATATATATGTATCGACTCAGAGGTTAGGTGGTTTCCCTTACCTACTACTAGTTTTAGCTCAGCCTTGTAGTAGTGTAGCTATATGACCTTTATGACATTAGATGCAGTTTAGCGATCATGGTGTTCAATATTTCAGCTTCCGCATATTATTATTGTTGCTCTGCATCACATACTGTTATGATTCATATTCTATTATTGATATCATGCTGTTAGGACACCAGCACCATTACCGATGATGCGTATGTTCCACATACACTTACTTGCCAGCTCACACACATCTTCATCGGTAATTGCCATGTCACTACACAGTAGTATTATTGCATCAGGATGACCCTTGTATGTGCATACTATTATTCCATGTTGCAGGACATACAGTTACACTTGCATTCCATTTATATGTCACATACATCATGCTTCCTGATTATACGCATTGAGATATGTTGTTTCTATATTATTCTGGATTTGGGAACCGTGGGTATTTCAAAGAGATTATGTAAATGTTTTAAAAACCCGGTTACCCTTAATATGATATTTCAGTACGTTCACCATGTGTTTTCTCGGTGCTGAGAGTGACATGTGAAACCCGAATCGAGGAGGCGGATGAGACCGATTGCGGGTACATGGTGGACCCGGTGCGGTACCCCGGGGCAAGAAGATCGCAGATGCTGGCGTTGAGCCTGTGCAGGGGAGCACTACCTACCGGTGATATTACCCGACACGTCGGCTATCCGGAGGATACCGTCGTAGTCATGAGATGGATGGTAGGGGCCGATCTGGACTGACGGCGCCCTAAATTTTGTGATTGAGACATTGAGATTTCGAGACATTGAGGTACAGAGATTGTGATACAGAGGTATCGAGATACTGAGACTTATGTTTTGTGCCGATGCTGGGCACTGTTTATGCTGATTTCATTTATGATACCTCATTGTAAAAGTACAGAAATCTCACAAATTATGAAAGCAGTTTTCTTCAGTACATGCATTCTGTTTCATGCATTCATACATCATTCATATGATATATTGCCACCTGATGCACTGACATGGACATATGGGATTACACTTGGATTAGATATTTACACTAGCCATGGTTAGAGATTACTGGTTATATATTTGAGGATTATATATTATGATCGTATGACCTAGGGTGCGTCATACATGCGATTTTCTGTTCGTAGATCTTTTTCTACTCACGAGTTGGCAACTCACCCCCGTTGTGCCCCAGTTTCTTGCAGGTGTTGCCGTACGGATTTCATTACGGCTTTGCGGGCACTGTACCTTTCGGGTGACTTGCCAGTAGGTGGGTTTATTGTATCTTACCCATCATTATACATTGTATATTATATTCAGTTGTATCTAGAATTCCATCAACCCAAAACATGTACTTATTTGAGATAGAGACCAGTGATGTTTATTCTTTCGACTTAGAGTCGCGGGTTATATTTCGATGGGTTCTTGCTGGTTGAGTTTCATTTCTGTTGTGATCCTCGCCTTTAGGCGTTGTATATTCTGATGCATACAGGTTGATTTGGTATGGTTTTTCCTATTCTCTACTACTTCACTTGGTTTGGATTTCTGGGTTTCGGCTTACTTAGAATACGTGCGCCTTGAGACGTTCGTAGTCTAAGTGCCGGTCATGATTCGTAATTTCGGATCGTGACAAAGTTGGTATCAGAGCGTTAGGTTTTACCTTCGGAGTATAGGATGACCCTTGGTTGATGGAATAGGTGACTAAAGTAGAATGACGTACCGTGGTATGTCCGCGGCATATTTACGATACGCCACTCCACTTAAGAAGCCTTAGGATGTACATTTCCTTGTTCAGTATCATATTCCTTCCTGATCTAGCCTCATCGGTACCATTTTTGGTTTTGCTGCCACGATTACGGGCAGGGAGAGCTACGGCTAGAGTTGCGGTCAGCTTGAGCTCGTCACGAACGAGGACTGACCGGGGCGTGATTCTGGCGACACACGATTGTAGAGATGTGTCTTTTGATTGTGCTTTGTGCCACGAGCGATGGATGGATCGCTGTATGAGATTACTCGGACGTGAAGATCAGTACTAGAGGATTGAGCCACTGACAGAGGCCAGCTAGACTTCGATGACCGTTGGCGTATTGCTTGCTCATGATGATTGAGGCACGGTTCAGTTTGCGGGCGAGCAAGCTAGTTTTTGCTGCGAACGACAGGATATCGCCCGGATGTTAGAGATCGTACTAAGAGATGATAGAAGATCGTTAGTCACCGATGATGAATGACTAAGACATGTGGATTGTTCTCTACCCCGATGCGAGGTCATCAGATAGACTGATTCCAGCTAGAGACGACTTCACGCGGAGACGTTGAGAGTCGACAGAGACAATCGAATGACAGTAACCTATTATTCCAAGTTTAAGGTATTCAGAAAGACATGCAGTTAATTCTATGGACCCTCTAGAAGAATGAAACCCTAACTCGACTTAATGACCGTGTGAAAGCCTTTGAACCTTAGGGTTTGCGGCAGTTCTGCGGCGCCATTAGTGAGACTTGGGTTTGCCATTCTACGGTTAGACCACCGATGCTGTGGTATGTACGCGATACTATTATACTATACCCAAGATGTTGAGATCTTAGGGGATTATGAGGTTTTAACGACTCGATCAGATGGCTCGACTTAATTCGGATGCTAGGTGGTGAGATGCATTTCTTGGGAGACTCCAGATACGATGATATCCGTTGGAATTTAGTCCATGTAGCCAGGACGAGACGAGTCCGAAGCAGTCGACATTAGAGAAAAGTGGAGTAAGAGGTTCGTACAAGATCTGGATATGATGACGTTCCACTCCGCCGACATCAGAGATGCGATGGGCATGCCGAGGCAGAGTACTGGATATACCTTCCAGAAGGAGTCGCGATGAGTATGCAGCCGTTCCGGAACAAGAAGCAGATATAGAAAAGGACGATGATTTCCGGACAGTTGGTAGAGATGAGACTGGAAGAGACCTTGGGTAGGATTCCTTCCAGGACACTGCTGCAATGATACTTGCACCCAGGATCAAATGTGTCACGTGCATTCAGAGAGCCAGAAGCCGACGCCAGTGACATGCTGCTTGACGAGTGGTCGCGATGATTGCCCAAAAGATGACCAGAGAAGTGTCAGAACGGAATCGACCCCGTTAGCACACCTGACAAGGCCGATGAGCCGATGGATCGTGAGATTGGTAATCCACAGAGAAGACTTGGACCGAGGAGTGGTCATGTTATGCACACCAGCAGGCCAGATTTCAGAATCGTCGACGAGACATGCTATGAGTGACCACGACAGTTGGCCAGAGATTCTTGGAGAATGCGCTTGAGCGGAACTATTCCGCCATACTTGATTTCGGAATTGTTGGGCGATTTATTCGCATGATTTGATTTTGATGATAGAGGATTTACGATTTTTGCACAGCTGTTGCACTTGATATCGTTTTCGAGCCTTAGTTTCACATGTGATTTTATGGGGTTTCATACAGTTGAGTTGATTTTGTGCGTATGCACGCACACGATTTGGTTCCTGCATAATGTATAGTTTACATATGCTTACAGTGCAATGATTCGTATTTCGTGCACTTAGATGCACTGGACTTCGAGTTCGATGGTGATGCTTGATATTGGATTTCATGATTTCGTGCATGATGGATGCACCGGATTTGGATTTTCAGCGCATGATGGGCGCAGGTTATGAGATGCGATTTGGTACACACCAGATGCACTAAATTGAGATTTTTCGGGCATGTCAGATGCACCTGATTTTTTGCTGTCTGGCACACGCGTCGCCTATGACAGATGCTGTGTGCGCACCCGTTGCACCTTGATGTCGTTTTGTGCACCTTTTGGGCACATTCATGGATTTTGATTTCCGTGCGCACCGGACGCACAGAGTTTTTATATGCACATTTTGGGATTGACTTCTATGGAGCAGTACGTTTATATGATATTTGCTATGTGTTTTCGTACTGAGCAGGACTGATCAGATGACAGTGCCTGGGTATATTTTTCATGCATAATAGATTTCAAGGGGATTTCCAAAAGCGAGCTATAGTCTCACTATTTGCATACGTGTCTGACATGATACGAAACGTTTAAAACGAGGAAAACCCTTCTAAAATTAATTTCAAAACGGCGGGACGTGCATATTAAACAAAAGATATATACGTATATGGTTATTTCTTATAAGAGATGTCCGCCACTGTGCAGTGTTATGCGCATTGCACATCGACTTTAAAGAATTTAGCATGCATTCCCTTCAGATATTTACATGTACGGATTTGGTATTTACATGTATAGTTCCGATTTATAGCATATCGGTTTTGCTTTGGATTTGGCATTCGTGTTTTCACCTTGACACCGATGATTGCGGGATGCTTGACGGAGTTTTGACTTCGAGTTATCTGCTCGTTACTCATGCGCATGTATTGCGCTATGATGCCTTTTATGTATTGATGATTTCGGAGCCCCGTTGACTTGGACATTTATTTGAAATGATTTAGAATTAGGAGGTTTAAATTTAAATTCGGAGACCGAATTTCTTTAAGAGGGGAAGACTGTAACATTCCAAAAAAAAAAATACATGAGCTGCAACAGCAGCTGATGTAAACATCAGCCCACCCCATCATCATTTTTCAGCCCCCAATGTCAAACTTCAGCCCCCAACATCATCAATTCAGTCACCATCAGCCCCCATAGCTGACTTAGACACCCCCTTATCAACACCTTCAGCCACAATGGCTGACTCCAGCATCAGAACAGCCCCCCCTCCCTACACCTACACCCCAAACCCCTCACACCAGCAGCTGAAACCATGCACTTCAGCCCATGGTATCGACAAAGCAGCAGCACCATCATTGCATCACCTAATTTCTGCCCAACTTCAGCCACAAAGTCAGCAATAGTTGCTACAATACACCATCCCATATCAGCCACAACACTCCCACAACAACAACCACAATATCATAAGCAAGAGCCAACACTTCTTCTCCTGCAGCACATGAGGAAAAAAAAAATAGAGAAAGAAGAGCAACAGAGAGAGAGTTGTAAGCAGCATCAGCATTGCTGAAAAAAAATCAGCCATAGCAACAACAACCCCATTCAAACCATACCACACCACAAATCAACACCCCACAACACCATCATCATACTTCAGCCTCAACACCACAACCCCAACAACACAAAAACAACAACAGCAGTTGCTGCTGCTCATTAAAAAGGAAGAAAGGATTTACAAGCAGCAGCAGCCACGGGAGCAGCGACAGCATCTGTTGCAACAACAACTTCAACCAGGGCATTCCAACAGCACCAACCCACCCCCTCCTCCTTCACCTTCATTCTAGGACCCTGGAGGTATAATCCCACATCCCAACTCAGTTCTTGCTCAGTTCTGGCTAGATATCTGAACGTTCACTGTTTTATTTGTGACATTGTGCTAGTTTAGGCAATTTTGAGTGAAACTTGACCTAGCATTGGTTTTGATCGTTAGTATAACCATATTAGATGTTTTTTAGACCATTGTAACCAATATTACTCTAGAATCCAAGTATTTACCAGAGTTATTCGACTTGGCGTATTTTACCGTTTTTGTCGATTTTGAGGCCTTTCTGAGATCTGCTTTCACCCGGGGCCTCCTAGGGAAAAATTGACTTGGCAGAGAGCTGTGCAGGCACCATGGAACCCCTACCAAAAGCCCTAGCCTCCATCTCAAAACCCCGGCCGCAAATTTCATCATTCTGGCCGCAATTTGCGGCCAGACCAGTATAAAACTGCCTCGTTTTGCATGCACAGCCCCTTTTCATGTAAAATTGACCCCCGGCATGTCCAGTTTTGACTGTTTCCTGTTAGGGTAAAATCTGGGTTCATTTTCATGAGTTGGCATATGTTTTACGACGTGTTTTTGTATGGATTTTGAGATTCGATGATTCGTATCTGTCGGGTGGCGTTCGGACGTCGACGACAGAGGATATTGGCTGTTTTTGCACACAAGGTCACAGGTTTTTACCTATGGGCGTAGTGTGCACCATTTTGGTTTCCGATGTGATTTTTATGAGTTTTAGCATGTGATATCCTTGTAGGTACTCACGTGACGTCGAAGCGTTGGAGATGCAAATGGCGACAGCGGCACCGGAACACATAACTAGGTGAGTAGATTTATATCTACGGGGAGAAGTCGGGTGGATGGCGTATAGCACCCCCGCAGTCCGAGGTGGTGTATACGGATGCGTATACACACTTATAAATATTATGTTGTTGGGATTATTATTGATGTTAAATGGATATTGGTATATTGGATTGGTGAAAAGTTACGAAACCATAGGGTAGTGGGTGCACTACACATTCATGCACACATATACATACTTGCATACATCCTCACTTCATAGATGCTTATGGGATTCGATATGGACATGTGTTCACTTGGGTATGAGGCTGTGTTTATTACGGATTTGAGGATGATACAGGGGATTGATATGAGTCGATGAGTTGATATGAGATTATGATATCGGCGATATAACCTGTTATGATGGTAAAATCCATGATTTTGATACACTTGATACATTAGAGGATTTTGGGGATGATGATGCCATAGTAATGGCGACATATATATTATGTGATCGACATATGATATGATATGACATGATATTTATAACAGGCCGTCTTGGGCGGGGTATACTCCTTGAGATGATATGTGCTGATGATATCGATTTATACGGGATTGTCGACCAGTAGTTAGATCTTGATTGTAGTAATGATGATAGTATTGTACTAGACATAGGTCAGTACCCATATACGATATTGATAAAGAGAATATCAGATGAATGATATGACAAATGTGATATTGACCCGTACCCAGATTTGGGGATGCCGTACGACGAATTTACGTACGAGCTATATTTTGATGTTTGATCCGCCTATTTGACTTGGGAATAACTAATTATAGAGGTATGCTATCGGATGTGATATTATCGAGGCGGGATCACCGACTATATATGTGTATATATATATGTATCGACTCAGAGGTTAGGTGGTTTCCCTTACCTACTACTAGTTTTAGCTCAGCCTTGTAGTAGTGTAGCTATATGACCTTTATGACATTAGATGCAGTTTAGCGATCATGGTGTTCAATATTTCAGCTTCCGCATATTATTATTGTTGCTCTGCATCATATACTGTTATGATTCATATTCTATTATTGATATCATGCTGTTAGGACACCAGCACCATTACCGATGATGCGTATGTTCCACATACACTTACTTGCCAGCTCACACACATCTTCATCGGTAATTGCCATGTCACTACACAGTAGTATTATTGCATCAGGATGACCCTTGTATGTGCATACTATTATTCCATGTTGCAGGACATACAGTTACACTTGCATTCCATTTATATGTCACATACATCATGCTTCCTGATTATACGCATTGAGATATGTTGTTTCTATATTATTCTGGATTTGGGAACCGTGGGTATTTCAAAGAGATTATGTAAATGTTTTAAAAACCCGGTTACCCTTGATATGATATTTCAGTACGTTCACCATGTGTTTTCTCGGTGCTGAGAGTGACATGTGAAACCCGAATCGAGGAGGCGGATGAGACCGATTGCGGGTACATGGTGGACCCGGTGCGGTACCCCGGGGCAAGAAGATCGCAGATGCTGGCGTTGAGCCTGTGCAGGGGAGCACTACCTACCGGTGATATTACTCGACACGTCGGCTATCCGGAGGATACCGTCGTAGTCATGAGATGGATGGTAGGGGCCGATCTGGACTAACGACGCCCTAAATTTTGTGATTGAGACATTGAGATTTCGAGACATTGAGATACAGAGATTGTGATACAGAGGTATCGAGATACTGAGACTTATGTTTTGTGCCGATGCTGGGCACTGTTTATGCTGATTTCATTTATGATACCTCATTGTAAAAGTACAGAAATCTCACAAATTATGAAAGCAGTTTTCTTCAGTACATGCATTCTGTTTCATGCATTCATACATCATTCATATGATATATTGCCACCTGATGCACTGACATGGACATATGGGATTACACTTGGATTAGATATTTACACTAGCCATGGTTAGAGATTACTGGTTATATATTTGAGGATTATATATTATGATCGTATGACCTAGGGTGCGTCATACATGCGATTTTCTGTTCGTAGATCTTTTTCTACTCACGAGTTGGCAACTCACCCCCGTTGTGCCCCAGTTTCTTGCAGGTGTTGCCGTACGGATTTCATTACGGCTTTGCGGGCACTGTACCTTTCGGGTGACTTGCCAGTAGGTGGGTTTATTGTATCTTACCCATCATTATACATTGTATATTATATTCAGTTGTATCTAGAATTCCATCAACCCAAAACATGTACTTATTTGAGATAGAGACCAGTGATGTTTATTCTTTCGACCTTAGAGTCGCGGGTTATATTTCGATGGGTTCTTGCTGGTTGAGTTTCATTTTTGTTGTGATCCTCGCCTTTAGGCGTTGTATATTCTGATGCATACAGGTTGATTTGGTATGGTTTTTCCTATTCTCTACTACTTCACTTGGTTTGGATTTCTGGGTTTCGGCTTACTTAGAATACGTGCGCCTTGAGACGTTCGTAGTCTAAGTGCCGGTCATGATTCGTAATTTCGGATCGTGACACAACCTTTTGAAAAATATTCCAACAACATCAGAATAGGTTTGTTTAGCCTGCATTGATCCGAATCAACGCAGCCCCATCAATTGATCACACCAATAAAAAACGAAAATACGATGTACATATATGCCATCCGCATTCGCCACTGGGTCCCGTCATCACCCGTTATGTTACTTAACTAACGACAGAGCGGGGACTGGACTAACGCGGATGCAAAACATATACAACATCTACTAGTATATATATCAATATATAATAATCGCTCAAGGCGTGATAAAATGCAACATCACAGAAATGTAATAAGCATCACAGAACAATACAGATATCTGGGATCCCCGGGTTTCATAGAGCCGCTACTGAAACCCGACGTTCCCCTGGTCGTGTGGATAACCTGTGCAATGAAATCCTAGACCCCTACGGGCGTGGCAAGTTACCCGCCAAAACCTGAAGCGAGGCAGCCCCCTTCAGTAACGTGAATGGACCACCCAGCACTTCACGGAATCCGGTAACTTGGGCACCCCTCCTTGGGTCAACCTGTACCCCCTACGAGTACGGCGAATAGCCCGCCAATTCTAGAGTGAAGCCCCCTCCGATTCAAAGTCATGAGATACGGGCCCGTTGCCCTCTAGAACCCGGCTACCCGTGCATCCCTCCGTGGGGTAATCCTAGTACAGAAAGTAAAATATACAACGGGTACATCGACCTCAGCCGGGTCGTGCCCCAAAAGAATAATATACAAACAGGCAGTGACGGCAGTCCACATGTCGGACGCCCGCCCCGCAATATCAAATGTACATAAAAATACCAAAACTGTACTACCATTGCATCCAGGCTATCCACCACGACAAATCCGCAACATCACAGCACAACACAGAACATCAACGTGAATGTCACGTTCGCAAATCCGTCTAAAAGAGCTATAGCAATTAGACAGGATTTACCGATCAAATAACATTCACGGTCCCAGATATAATGTAAATACTGTGAACTAACATGTTTAAAATTTTCAATCGACTAAATTTCCCGAAGTGGGCCCCAAGCACAACTGTAGCACTCAAGATAAATCTGGGCCCAAAACGAATATACCAAAAACCCTAATTTCAAGTCAGAGACATACTGTAGAAATTTGGTACGGCGTTGACTTTTTACTGCGGCGGAACCGCAGCCAGAACATGGGTTTGGCCACGGTTCCGCGGTCCTACTATAGCATCACCAAACCAAATTTTTACAGAATGCTTAAAATCGCCTGCACGAATTTTTGCAACACTCAAAATAATTTTTCGAGCACAAATTAAAATCGACAGAAACTGATGCATTTGAAATCGTGGTTTTGGAATTTTTGTTCGATCGAAGTTCTAAACACGTTAGAGCAAACTAGTAAAGGTTAATGGCGTGGCCCTGATACCATGTAAGACCACGGTAGCGCTCCGGCCGTCTGTCCGAGACCAAAATGCGGAAAACAAAAACTTTTCTAAACTTAGAAACCGGCGCTACCGCGGACTATAAACCCGGATTGGACCATTAACCTACTACTAGCTATCAAGAGAAGGGATAGAAAGCTATACCGAGCGATCCGTGTCTTTCGGTCTTCGGCAACCATCCCGATCTCCTCGCGGCATCTTCGGTCTCGATCTCCTCGTCGGAAGGGCACCACATCACCGAGTCTTTTTACGGGCTTCCACCTCTGAACCGAGGCAACTCGGACATGAAGTTGGCAAGCCGACGTGTCCAAAATTGCTGTAGACTAAGTGTAGAAACCATTGTCTCAAGGGGTTAATAAAGTTGCCATTTTTTGTGGAGGAATCAACTATGGAGATGTTCTATGGAATTTTTGATGCAAGCAAATGATAGTGAATTTTTCACACACCATATACCACCCTTAGAAGTGGCCGGCCCTTTTTGGTAGAAGAGGAGGGTGAGCACAATCAAAAAGAGGGTGACCATAAGGAAAATGTGTGAATGATCATGATGAAAATTTGTCACCTCAATAATCATACCCATATCCAATCACATAAAGCAAGTCATGATGAGAAAAAGAAGTCAAAGGATGCTAGAACCATGACGAACCCTCCATCACAAAAAACATCCTCCATATTGCTAATTTGCACATTTGCAAATAAGCCCCTCCCATCAATTTTCAGCTAAGGAAAGAAACAAAAGAAAATGGCCGAAACGGAATGCAAGCTGGCAACTTCAAAAAGCGATCCCGTAATAAATTACTGGAAAACCCCGCGACTGTATATACATACCCGCATTTGTATTCCGACCGAATACAAATGCAATGAGACAAAATCTATACTATACAATACTAGGATCCAGCTTAAACCAAAACCCGCTAGTATTATCCGTTCGAACCATGACACGTGCACAAATGCACGCGTACGTTCGAACCCAGCCATAAATCCATACGGCCTCTACAGCGTTTCGTCCGAAACTTGAGAAACTGTCTGTGGGGGACTCTAAAGACTCGTCAATACTTTGGCTGTGGATTTAACCACTAGCACGTCAGAGGTATTAGCCGTACGTAACGAGCTACCAGGTATTGACCAAAAGGGAGATCGATGAGCGAACTCATCCTGACACCCTACTGAGCCTGTCAATGACAATATCCGTACAGTCCGGTCTGTTCGTCTATGAGCATCGCATGGCGGGCCTAGGGAGTTGGTAAAAGTCAGACCCCAAAAGCGGTACAAGTCGTGTCGGAGTGTAGCCCAGAACACCCTGAGATACTACTGGAATACCTACCAATAAATCTCCTGCCTTGGCCAAGGACTTCGTGTAATGGCTCTCCTAGACACAGCGCGACCTCACCCCCAATACCGGGAGAGACGAACCCCTGCCGATCCGCTCACTGCCTCCATGTGGCTCGAGATTGTACTCAACTAAAACCTGTTTGCATGACTCCTTTGAGCATGGTAGGGTAGTAATCAAAGCACAGTGGGAACTCACACGAGACAAATGACGATCTCAGGTCGATGAACTAACATGTACACATGTCACCAGAGAACTGCTATCTGACGTCGGGTATAATACCAACTAGCATGTTCCCGGCGAGTCCTGTCCGGTGTACTCATAACCCAATGAGCACCTGTATATATGTCAACTGACACCAGTGGCTTGTGAGACCGGCCACCGCCCTTCGTCGGGGTCTCGACTGTATACACTAGTCTACTCTCGAGTATCGATGCCCTGTCTCGAAAACTCCTACGACTAGGGACCTTTTTAAGGATGTGCTTATAGACCCCAGCTCCCACGTATATGATCGTCATCATACTGCTGGACGTCAAGCAAGAATCTTAAGGGCTCTATCAACGCGCAATAGTGACCTATAAGGTCACCTAAAGCAGTACACGATGATAAAGATAAACCAGATAGCATACTATCATCTTGAGTAAGACTGTCCTACCGGTATATGTCCCCCCTCAATCATTGCAATCACGTGTCTGTGATCGAATAATTGACTCTGAGGGCACTATATCCAACATAAGGGGTTTTATATGTTAAGAAAAAAGCAATAATGTATGCACAGATAGATGCATGTATACAGGCACAATTTAGTTTCCTCCACAAGTTATACCTGAATTTATTGATTATTGTCATTATAAATAAATATCCGATTGATTATGTTGTAAACTTTTTTTTAATCAAATTAAGGTCCATTCTGCTCTTTGAGGAGAGAGGGGAATTGGTTCTCTCTGGTTAAAGATGTCTCTCCATTGAAGTTGTTATTCATTACAGATAGCATATACACATAGCATAATGCATTCGATCTAGAAAAAGAAAAGGACGAAAATGTTTAGTCAACCTTAAAGCAGTTTTATGAAGTGAATGGAAATATTTTTTGTTTCTTAAAGCAGTTTTATGAAGTGAATGGTCATATTTTTTGTTTCTTTATGACGGGACATATGATCCTCTCGAATTTAATTCGGTGGAGAGAATCATGGAATAATTTGTTTGTATATGGCAATTGCATATTTGCAACATCCTACTATTTTAGTTTCTGAGCAAATATACAAGTATACATGCATATAACAAGCATGGAATAAATAAATAGATATTTGTCACCTATGTGTATAGAAATACCAATTATGTAAATTAATACATTCCCATGTTTACATATGCAAAATCAACAATTTATGGAGAAAGTGACATGGCATGGTCAACTTGAGTCTGCTGCCGACACGCCTATTTTTTATTCAAATTATGGCAATTAAAGGCTGGGGATCGGATCCACCAATACAAAAATCAATCACTTTCAATGAGCTTGAGCATTAGCTTAGAGCAAGGTTAAATATTTCCGGATGTATATCAATATCGGACGATCATTTTTGGAATACTAGGTAAAAGTAGCTATAAGTTTTTAAATACATTCCCAATTATTAATAATGTCAAATAAATCTTAACCTAATGACCAAAATGAACCCATTATAATCAAATAATAAATCCAATATCACTCATCCTCGTAACATTATCAATATTGGAACTAAGAGAATCATTTTTTGAATCAAAATCAACCATTAAGGATCGTGAACGGGCCAAGATTAAATACCATAGTTTGGAACACTTATGCAATGCATTTTATATTTTTTGGATGAAATAAGATTACATTCAAGGAAAATTAAGCTCCTAACTTTCTCACATTTTTACACCTTTCAAAATTTACATTTGTGTCCCAATCATGGAATTATATTGTGAAAACAGCCTTTTTTGTTGCGGAGGCAACTGTTGAGACAAGGCATGCACTTGACCCAGCTAATGCAACTTTTTTCTAGTCGTGAATGAAACTAAATTGATGTTGACAAACACTTCACAAAAAAATTATAAGCCAAGAAAATTGTTTGTTTGTTACTTATTTTACAACAAAAAAATGTTACAATAATAACTAACCTTACATCACATATCTCGGATAAAAATTCAAGTCAAAAAGGTTTAGCAAAATCCTCCAGTTGATGTATGAAAATCCAAGGAGCCACTTCTCTGTAAGAAAAGGAATGGACTAGTTACGGTTCGATATAGATATGAGAAATCATAAGGAATGTATCGTGTTAGAATCGAATAACACTTTGAACCACTGCAAATTTATCAACTATACATTCAATTTGGACTTTATTGTGTTCAACTTATATGCCAAAGAATAATAATCCAAATTCTAACCTCGCTAATTCATATGTCGAGCTATGAAGCAATGAAGCATACCTTTTAAACCAAAATGGATGTACCTCTTGAATATGCTAAATATTTGTGAAGAAATAGCGAAGAATAAAGATCCAGGTTGTTTATTAAATTTGGCAGGGGCGGGGGGACTAATTATAGGTCAACCATACTATTGATATATGCGAGATTTAATGATTATTGATTACATTTATCAGTTGCATAAAAATGCAAGGTTTGCTGTGCAGCAGTTTTGCTAGCATAGGAATTTCATGAACAATATCAATGTTGTAATTTTGTCCCCGAGGTCTTTTAAATGGCTGAAGTGGTTCATATGAATGCACATCCAATTATAAAGCTTCCCACATTTTTTCTTTTCAACTTTTTAAGAATTTTTAATCATTTTAAAAGTATTTTTGGGGAAGTCTACACTTGATTATATCACCGGAATTGATAGATTTCAACTTTTTAAATTGTGAGTTTTTATAGGTAGTATGATCATTTGATTTGTGTTGCTTTTCTGAATATATTATTTATATAAAAATTATTAGCATGTTACGGAGTTTGTTCCCCAGCATTTTTCAAATGTGACATTATCTACCTGCTTTATACAATAACAAAGAATTGAACTTATTATCACCATCTTGGTTTGGTTTTACTGTCATATCATGAGATGTTTTACTATATACTATCATAAATTTTGAATTTGAATCGACCGTCCAGCCTCCAGCCATTGTTTGTTTTAGTCGAATTATTAATCAACTTTAGTTGCCAATGTCATAAATCGCTTGTTATGTTTTGCTTATGCTGTAATGTGTTTAGGTTCTCGTGTCGTATTTTTAATTGTCATGTTAATGCCTGTCTGTCTCTGCTTCATGGGTATTGCGTCTGGTGTATTTTTATAGTAATTTGAACATGAGATTGATTATGCTTGAGCCTTGAGTTATTTGACAGAACTAGCAGCTTGTAAAATTTTCTATTAATATCACAATTGAAAATCTAATCTAGTAAACAAGATGACAAGTATGTGAGGAAGAACTCACAGTTCATTTGCTTCTTGGTACGTACGACTGGATGCAACAGCCAAAAGTCGGCCACTTCGGTTAAATGATAATGATGCCACACTGTTAGGGTACTTCCCAAGCTTAATTCATAGAAACAAAAGAAAAATAATTACAGATAGTCTATATAAATCATTTACAGGGTGCCATGAGGTTGTACCATGAAGAGGTGCAACCGATATACAGGATAAAACTGCAATTAAAACGTGTAGTTATTTGAACTATGTAAAGTTCCTTATAGGAGTCAGTGAATTCTCAGTTTGATATGCATGGTATGGTGCTCATCTGCGCTTTTATTTATAAAACTTGTCCACTAAGAGCAACTTCATAATTCCACTCATCTATATGAGGACTACAAACATAAATTTACTTCTTTCTTTTCTTTGGCATTCTGGTGCACTTACACTTACTCTTCATGGAATTCTAGAAGCATCTTTCGTTATCTTCATAGGAATTCCTCTCTTTTTCTATGTTTTTCACAGATGCCTTACTTCATCTTTTCTGTTTGTGAATTTATACAATTATCAATATATATTAGTTAGCAGTAGCGGCAGTACAACGGAAATATTGAAACTAAATTAAATTAAAATGTTAAGTCGATTGAAATCAAAATATGTAAAATTGAAGAAATACCTCAAACAGTCTTTTCCTGCTTACAGCATTCCAGAGAATAGCATGACCTTCATTGTCCCCAGTAACAAAGGTGTCGTTGCTGCATGAGGTTTATCTTAGCTTTTCAATTTTTACTCATATCAATTCAATTTCGGAAAAAAAACGATACAGAAAAAGAGCATACAATGGGTGAAATTTGATATCATTCACCGCAACAAGATGAGATGAGCGCTCTTTTGATTTCGGATGACACCAAAAGGCATATCTGTTACAAAACAAGGACAGAAAGAGTCACAACACAATAAGGCAAAACACCATTGCGGAATATAACATGATTCTCTTTAGTTCTCCAGTTCATGGTTATGGCAAGCACTTGTAACAGCATAGCATTTAACACCAATATGCCATCATAAGATTTTGAAGATTCATGACATTGGTTTTTGCATATGAATTGTGGAGCAAAAGCTTTATCGGCAGTATAAATTTTACTAGCATATAATATTATCGTTAAAAAAAGTGTTAAAAAAAAACGTACCCCATAGCTGAGTCTTTTGCAGAATCAAAATACTTCAAGCTAACACATCCATCAACTGATCCAACCGCGTATCCTGATGTGTATAACCAAAAGATACTTGAATCTCTGAAGAATACAAATGAAAGGGGATATGAAGAAGCATGCTTTAGAGGTTAATCCAAATATACTTGGACAGTACAATAATTCTCATTTTCCTACTATATCTGTAAGGCTTCATGCTTCATCCAAAAGGAATTTTTTGAGTTTATAATAATCATATGAATACACCAGAAAAAATATGCCAAATCAGACCAGATGAAGAAAGTACAAGGCACGAACATGATATTAGTATGATGAAGAAATCGTAGATGCCAGGAAAGTGATGTTTAAACCATGAGTTCCTAATATAGGAACAGCAAAATTTAGTTACCTTGGCAGCTAGGAAATGAACAAATACACCATGTCTGATGCATGTTATGAAAGTTCGTTGATTGAACTGGTATTTTTAAGTTGCGAAGATCATAGGTGTCAACCTTTGTTCCGGTAGCAGCCAATAAATGATAACTGGATATTGAAAGAGACCACGCCTCTGAATCCGCCGTTTTGACACTTCCAACATCTCCATTTTTCATCTGGGCATCCCAAAACATTAACTTTTTGTCCAAACCTGCAGTAATAACTTGACCTGCAAATAAAATAAAAAATGTTGCTTGCCATTGCTATGAAGCACCGACACGGACACGGGTAACAGGACATCAAATTTGTAAAGAGGACACAAGGACACAACTATATTAGAAAACGGAGCCTCAACTGCCATAGGAGTGAATTTCCTCCTACGGCTGCCAAAAAAAAAAGGAAAATCAATTTCACACCTTTTAAGTTGATTATCGACATCATTAGTGGTCTAAAGCATATGTATATAAAAATTTATTGCGATTTTCAAGTTTTTTTGCTCATAGATCTAGAGATGTGAAATGTTGTATCATTTACATCGATTTTGTCACCATCCAAGGAAAACCAAAAAGTCATGTAAATAATTTATCGGTATACATAGGTTTTAAAGAATGTCAATCAACATTAAGAGTGTTGATCATCCATTCAAATATGAAAAGTGAATTTTTGGCAGCCATAGGAGGAAATATTAACCCTTTTTAATTGGAGCCAGCTTTATTGAACATTTGCATCAATTTAAAGCTTTACTCTCTAATTCGACATGCAAATGTTGAAATACTTTTAAAAAAATATCCTCGAAGGAATCAAATTTGTCCACAAATATGTACTCTTATTTCTCAACCCCTACACTATGTAAGAATGTTAGACACATCTAATTTGGGCAGACATGGCACAAGCGTGGCAGACACGGTGTCAGAGAGAGTGTCCAATATGTGTCGAACATGAAAACGGCAAGCATATAAAAGTTTCTGTGCTTTCTATTTGCCACATGAGAAAAAAGAAACAAGGAAGGCGTTAAAAAGATTCTTTTTCTACCAAGCTTTGTCCCCTACTAGCATTTTACCAAGATGCTGATAAGGGGATCCTTTGATTGATGGATGAAGGGTCCTACCAATCAAAGAACCCTCCTGTTATACCCCTTGTAGGTTACTCGTATGAGACAACCCCTGGTAGGTGAGTTGAACTCTTGTTAGAATTGCTTAATGGGTTCTCCAATAAAAGGCTGAGCAGAAGAATTTGAGTATTAGACACCTCGACTGCCTCAAGAGGCGAGCATAATTTGAATCTTAGACATTTCGAATGCCTCAAGAGGCGAGCATAATTTGAATCCTAGACATCTAGAATGCATCAAGAGGCTTTCCATTGGGTATATGGACATCACACGTCTAAGTTTGCCTGATATACTTATGTTGCGATAAGACGATCGCGAAGCAATAACACAAACGACAGAGAAATAATCAAATAATCAAATCATAGGAAAATTGGAAGTATAAAGTACTAACCAAAACAATAAGCGAAGGTGAAGCTTTATTAATAACCAAAAATGGAGGAGTACAAATGGGTGGACGAATACAGATTCCTCAAATAAACCCTAGTTCTCACAATAGCAAAAGGGTTCTCTCAATAACTATTACAAAAGGCATCTCGTCTAAGGTTAATACATACTACCATATATATAGCCTACAAAAGATCTTACCAAATAACAAGTTTCCTAACTAAACAAATATAACCGGCCCAAATACGGCAAACGGCTGCAAAAGGAAGGCACATACGTTTGCCCAAGAATTTTCGAAATCACAGAGTTTCACCAGATGTCTTAACAAGGATGTTCAGACTCTGGACTTGAGACCTTCGAAAGAACAAAGTTTAGACAGACGTCTTGTGGATAAACTTGAATCTGGAACAGATTCGATGATAACGCCAGATCAACTTAGAAAATCAACAAGGATAGAATGAGAGGTATTCACAACAAATCTCTACATTGCCTCGTATTCCCACAAAACTCCTTCACAAAATTAATAATAACTCCATCTTCACCACAAAACCCCCAAAGGGCCCAATGCTAATTAAGTTCAAGCAAGCTCAAACTTAACAACCGAAAAAGACTTCGTCAACATGTCAATCGAATTATCCGCTGTGTCAACCTTCTTTACAATAATCTCTTCTTTTTCAACGACTTCATGAACAAACCAGTACCGTACATCAATGTGTTTCATCCTATAATAATGCATCTGACTTTTCGTCAAGTGAATAACGGTTTGGATATCACAGCAGACTATTATAGTATCCTTTTGAATACAAAATTCCGAAAATAGTCCCTTCAACCAGATCGATTCCTTAACGTCCCCAACAACGGCCATATATTCCGCCTCCATCGTAGACAACGCAACCGTAAGCTGTAACGAAGTACATCAACTGATGACACTCCTAAAGAGAATACATAACCAGTGACCAGCTTTCATCTATCGAGATCACCCGCATAATCGAAATCACTGAATCCAACTAAACTGTCGTTGTTCCTTCCAAACACCAACCCTACATCAAACGTACCTCGTAGGTATCATAATATCCATTTCACTGCCTGCCAATGACCTTTACCAGGAGAAGCCATATAACAACTAATAACACTAGTAGCATGTGAAATGTCGGGTCATTTACAAACCATGGCATACATAATGCTACCCACCGCATTTGCATATAACATTCGACATATAGTTAATCTCATTCTCTGTTTGTGGTGATGAACGAGCTGAAAGTTTAAAATGAGCTGCCGACAGAGTACTTACTGATTTAGCGTCTGCCATACCGAAACGCTCCAAAACTTTCTCAACTTATCGCTGTTGACACAAGTAAAACTTTTCTCCTTTGCGATCTCGCCTGATCTCTATACCAAGTATTTTTTTGGCTGCTTCCAAATCCTTGGTCTCGAATTTGCCATTCAACCATTCCTTCAAATTTTGAATATCAACCATATACCTTAATACTATCAACATATAATCAATATAAAGTAGCAAGTATATGAAAGAACCATCAGCGAGCTTCATCGAATATACATAATTGTCGTCCATACTTCTCGTGAACTCAATTTCTTTTATGAAGGAGTCAAATTTTCTTATACCAACGTCTAGATGACTGCTTCAAACCGTAGATAGACTTCTCTAGCAAACTAACGTGGTCTTAGCTACCAAACCGAGCAAGACACGTATAGGTGTGTTTAACAACCGGAGAAAATAACTCATTAAAGTCAACTCTCCGAACCTGCAACCGTGACTTGTATTTCGTATCAACTGCCCTAGGTTACCTTCTTTGTTCTTGAAAACCTACTTGCAGCCAACTACTTTCTTTCCTCTTTCGGGCTTCACGAGCTTTCAAGTCTGGTTTTTATGAAAAGACTCAATCTCTTTATTCATAGCGACTAACCAACGAGCTGACTCATCGGATGAAATAGCTTCTTTATAGTTCGTCGGTTCGCTACCATCAACCATCTCTGCAATAGATAGCGCATACGTCACTAGATCATCGTAACCATATTTTTACGACGGTCTAATGTCCCTTCTTTGTCGGTCACTAGCGAGCAAATACTCCTCATCATGAGACTGCTCATCATGAGCTTCTTCAAACGATGGTGAAGGAAAGATCTTCTGCGAACCCGAGCTTTCACCGACCTCAATATCAACTCTCGGCTCATCCTTTTTTGAATCGTCTTCAACTAGAAATTCCACAATCTTCAGCTTCAGCACAACAAATTATTAAAAAGCCGCATCTCTGCTAATCATAAATTTTGGCAACTTAGGATCCGAACATCACAACTTATAACCTTTGACGCTTGTAGCATAACCAAGAAATATGCATTTTTTCGCTCGAGAATCCAACTTGCCATCATATCAATGTGCATATGCAGGACAACCAAACACTCGAAATGTAAAATAATCGGTGTGCTTTCTAAACCACACCTGCTCCGGTGTTTTACTACCAAGCGATGTATGAGGTGACTGATTCACAATGAAGCATGCCGTGTTCGCCGTTTCGGCGCAAAACTTTTTTTCGAGCACTGCATTAGACAACATGGACCGAGCTTTCTCCATAAGAATCTAATTCATACACTCTGCGACTCCATTCTAATGTAGTGTGTAGACAACAGTATGATGCTGAACAATCCCTTCGTTTTTGCAGAAATCATTGAAATCTCCACCGCAAAACTCTAACCCGTTGTCTTTTCTCAATCTCTTGATCTGCTTTCATGTATGTTTCTCAAGTAACGCCATCCATTGCTTGAACGTAGTAAATATATCACTTTTATACTTCAAGAAGTAGACACAAAGCTTTCTCGAAAAGTCATCAATGAAGATAAGCAAATACTAGGCGCCGCTTCCTTTAGAAGCAACTGCAAAAAGTCCCCAAAAATCCGAATGGATATAATTAAGAGTACATTTTGTGTTGTGCACCGCCGAACCGAAACTAACACGTTTTTACTTTCCAAAAGCACAATGTTCATGAAACTCCATTTTCGTTTTACTCTTCCCACTAAGTAGACACTGCTTCGACAACTCGGCCATACATCTCCCACTCATATGTCTGAACCTCAAATGCCATAATCTAGTAGTTTCCGAATCTGTCATAGATTTAGATAACAAAATAGCCACCAATCCAGTAGTTGTCGAATTCTGCAACAAATATAAGAACCCCTTCTTTGAACCCTTCATAACAACTAGAGCACCTTTTATTACCTTCAAAACTCCACCTTCAGCGGAAAACATGTAACTTTTGTCATCGGGTGCACCTAAAGGGATGAGATTCTTTTTCAAGTCAAGTACGTGCCTAACTTCCACCAATGTCCTCACAACACCGTCAAATATCTTGATTTAGATTGTCCCCTTACCAATAGCTCGACACGAACTATTGTTGCCTATCAAAACCACTCCACCATCAACGGACACATAGGTGGTGAACAAATCCTATTGGGACACATATGGTAAAAACAACTCGAATCCATAATCCACTTGTCCTTAGATCGTTGTGTGCTGTCAAGAACTACAAAAAGATCTCTTTCTCCTTCCACTATACTGGTTTTGGCTGAAGACTCCTTCGATTTGTTTTTCAACTTCTGCTTGTTCTGCAATTTGAAACAATCGACCTTAAAGTGCCCCGGCTTCTTGCAATAGTTGCAGATCAAGTTCTTTTTATTCTTGGATTTTGACTTTGACTTCTTCCTGTTACCTTCCGGATCTCGCTTCTCTGCTCGCCCTTGAACAAATAAGTCGGACGAAAAACTATCAGCTTCAGTAAAAATCAACTCCTTATCGATATATCTCTTTGTCCATCAAATTCTCTTCGACATTCTTAATTAAGATCGTATCTCGTCCATAAACCATGATGTTACGAAAATGCTTATATAAGGGTGGCAACGAACATAACAAGAGAAGAGCCTGATTTTCATCATCAATCTTAATATCAATCTTACCCAGATCTGTAACGATTGAATTAAACTCACCAACATGAGATTTGATTGGAGTGTCTTCTGACATACGAAGTGTGTAGAGACGCTATTTCAACAGAAATCGATTCGGCTGAGATTTCCTTAAATATAACTCCTCCAATTTCTTCCGCAAATCAGCCGCTGTCTTTTCCACTAAAACTTTTTGCAAAACTTCGTTCGTCAGACATAACTTGATAGCCATGAGGGCCTTTTATACATCTCTTCCCAAGCTTCCTCTATCATAGTGGAAGGCTTTGCATCTTTTCCAAGAATCGCCTTTCTCAAATTGTTTTAAGTCAACAGGGCAACCATACGGACTTGTCATAAACGAAAACTCATATTTCCATCAAACTTCTCGATATCGAGCTTCATGATTGTCGGAGACATGATGCAGGATCAAACTAAAACACAATAAGTGCTAACGAACCCTAAAACTTCAAAATCACGATCTAAAAAAGTGAGGAAAATGACGTAGTTGTCGTTACCCACCGTTGACCTAGATCGCAATATTGAAGACCTAATGGTTCAATCCAAATGATCCCACTAAACGCAACAATGCTCTTATACCAGTTTGTTGCAACAAAACTATCACTAAGCAATAACACAAACGATAGAAAGTAATCAAATGAGCAAATCATATGTAAATTGGAAATATAGAGTACTAACCAAAACAATAGACGAAGGCGAAGCTTTATTAATAACCAAAAGTAAACAATAGACGAAGGCGAAGCTTTATTAATAACCAAAAGTGAAGGGGTACAAATCGGTGGACGAATACAAATCCCTCAAATTAACCCTAGTTCTCACAATAGTAAAAGGGTTCTCTCAATAGCTATTACAAAAGGCACCTCATCTAGGGTTAATACATACTACCATATATATAGCCTACAAAAGATTTTACCAAATAACAAATTTCCTAAGTAAACAAATATAACTGGCCTAAATACGATAGAAGTCTGCAGAATGAATGTACAGACATATGCCCAAGTATTTTTGAATCCACGAAGTTTCACCAGATGTCTGAACAAGGATATTTAGACGTCTGGACTTGAGACCTTCGAAAGAACAGAGTTTACGCAGACGTCCGGACGTCCGAACGCCTGTCACCTGTTTTGTGGATAAACTTGAATCTCGAACAGATTCGATGATAACGCCGGATCAACTTAGGAAATCAACAAGGTTAGAATGAGAGGCATTCACAACAAATTAGCTATTAAAACTCATTAGAGTTTGTGCTTTTGGGTACAACAGGTAATAAATGTTAAAATTGATTGCAAATTCGGAGCCCGAGTTCAAAGTCCCGAAAAAGCCCAATATTTAAGCCGCCCAAGAGAAGCACATGCAACACACGTGAGTAGGCACCATGTGCCCAAGTGGTTGCGGTGCTTGCAGAATCTGAGTTGGGTTCTAGAAGATTTGGGTTGATTTTAAGATTAATCCGAAGTTTAAATCTAATTCATACTTATCTCTAACCTCTCTCTACTAAAAATATTATATAGATTAAATTAATAATCTAGGTATTAATTTATCTACTAAGAGCCTTTTAGTTTTAAGTCTGCGAGCCTTAAGATTTAAAAGGCTGCAGCAGCTTTAGAGAATCAATCCACAGAGCCAAAAAAATATTGGCAGCGGCCAGAAAAATCAATTAATCCAAAGAGGATTTTTGAAATCTATGGCGGCTGCAGCAAAAAGGTAGTGAGAGAAATTGAGAGATTTGTATTGAGAGGGATTGTCTTTGTATTTGGGTGAGATCGAAGGGAAGAAATTATCTCTTGGAATTCTTCGTTGAATAGTGAAAGCAATTCGTCGTCGGTTTGCAGGATTAGGTGCAAGCACGCACCAAACCTGGGTAATATCTTGTGTCCTTTGCTTGGTGTTTTTTTTCTTTTATTACTTACTGTTTTTGCATAGTTGTTGTGTTTGTGATCTTTTTCATTAGTTCCGATTCACGCGTATCGATCATCCACTGCGTACTTTGGTGCTTTTTTCACAACAATAAATATTTCCCTTTTTCTCTTTTTGTTTCCCCTTATCTTCTGTACCATGATAAAGGATGGACCGAATATGACCCCTACTGTGAGTGGGACAAGAACTATATCCTCTTTAAATGTAACAAAATTTCACCAAGATGCTGACAAGGCAAATAAGAAGAATTGCTAGGTACAAGCATTGAGTTTTCCAAATGTTTTCGTAGAACTACTTTGAGGGGGGAAAGAATTGCTAGGAGCAAGTAGGGTTTAGCTAGTCTGCCTATACATGGTTTTCGTTCTGCTAATTACTCCATGATAAACTGTTTTGTTTTAACCTATAATTTTAACTCTTTTTTCTGGTCAATATACAAACTGTTATAAACTAACAAAGATAAATGTTGAAATTAAATATAATGCAACCTCTCTCTATCGGATTAAAATATAGTAACCACATACCAGTCTGCTCAGAATATTCAATATTTGTAACCGAGTCATCGTGCTTTCCGACAATAGTTTGTGCCTTTGAACACAAATCATACCTGAGAACATTCATGAATGATTTACATGATATTAAGTTGATAAGGAAATATCAATGGTTGAAGGAACAGCATCAAAACGTAAATGATGTAAGGACTTGCTATAGACCATCAATCATATTAATAATCATTATGGTTGCAGAAAGAACTGCTTGACTTTTTTGCTTGGAAGGATCAAATGATATTCATTCTAGAGTGTAATGCTATGCCCTTCTGTTCTCCTGCATTCGCATATAATACGGTTTATATTTTTAAAGTTATCTTCTGCATCAAATACACTTCTTATTTCCTTAACAATCATGAATATAATTCTTCTTAACATTTCCAAGAAAACTACAACCATATCATATGCAGGTGCAAACTCATGTGTCTGCTTGAAATCAAGAGAAGAATGGTGATGGACTTCTTCAAGTTTCAGGCAGTTGTTGTTTATCTAAAATATGAAATGAATTGGAGTATGGAATTGTAGCACTTATAACGTCGAAAAATACTTATAAAGTATAAAGGGTAAACCTTCTAAAGAACTATCGAGCTTTAAAAATGCCATGAATCCCCCAACCCCACCCCAGAGAAAGAAAAAGAAAAACCCGGCCCAAAGTTTCTTTTCGGCAAACATTGAAGGGTACTTTCATTAAACAAATACTAAATTGAGTTTGTTCTAGAGTGTTAGTCCATGAACAAGGGTCCATTCATACCTTAAATGAGTTGATGAAACTAGCATTTTAAGAAAACATTTCCAGTTTAAGAGGTTTATGGTGTTATTAAAGTTCAATGGTTCAATCTAATTTACACTATAATAAACTGCTGAACTATAACAATTTTGGTTAAAAGTTTTCTTTTTTACAGTTTTTTACAAGGAAAAAAAGGCAAATGTATATCATTCACCTTCGAACGCAGCCATCAGATCCAGAGGAAAGCGCAGTGAACTCATCTTGGAAGCAGCAATCGAGAAGCGCTCCTTCCGTATTCGCTTCGAATCTCATCTCAGATCCATCCACATCGTACAATCGAAGCACCTGCAACACAAACCCTAACAAAAATCAAGCTTTTTTTACCAATTTTTTTTTTTTGTAAAAATAAGATCTAAAATTTAGTAATGAATGTCGAGGAGTGCTAACGGAATCCCAAGAAGAGATGAGGAGATTGTTGGAGTTTGGAGCGAATCGGATCTTAGAGATCGCATCTTCGATGGGTCTCTCGAGATGCAAGCAGGATCCCTCCATTTTCGCCCTGTGATTTTGCCCCAGTTTGGGGCGGATCTGAAGTGCCAGAACGAATTTGAGTTTTGGGCGGGAAAAGAGAGTAGGGACGTTTCAGTTTGGGGCGGATCTGAAGCCCCTCTAAAGATAAGAATTCTCTATTTGAAGGGGCTAAGAAAATATTGACACCTCTATAAAAAAAAAATATTTGATTGGTTATTTATTTGTTAGCAGAGAACGAAAGGTACCCATGCGTCATGTAACATGTTTGATGGAGATGCAGTCAAGATTGCGGTCACAGGACCCAGCCTAGGATGAGTCTCATGCTGATTAGACCATACCCCTTCCTCTCGGATCCGAATCCCCTTCTTGGCAAGCAGGGATCTTGCCGACCCAACGGTGGGTGATGGGACATACCATGAAAGCCATGGTCTGTATGGAATCAAGACAAGATCCAACAGATGGAAGATCTAAGAGCATGGTTCTTATCGTTTATTGGCAAGAAAAAGATCCAAATCGTCCGAACAAGCCCCGGCAAAAAAAATTTGACACAAGAATCCCTTTTGATGTTGGCAAATCAACTGAGATCCACTGCAAAGCCATATGATATTCTAATATAAGCCTATTTACAGAGATTTTTTCTTTTTAATCGGATATTGAACTTGTCATCACTCATGTTCTAGAGTAAATTGTTAGCAATTGAGGTTGGCCCAATTAGTCCAGTTCGCAATACTTACTACTTATCATAACCGGAGCTGAATTTGTTGTGGCTGATACAGGGCAAAACAGGAGCTGCCTAGTGGATCCCCACCGTTCAAGACCGAAGCCCCATTAAACTCCTTGTATATTTATGCGGCTATCTTCTAATACTAAAAATAAATATATTAAACACATACTATTTGGGTTGTTTGTCTGTGAAGAATTGCCCGACCTTTTGAGAATTGGAAGATCAAGACATTCTTTCATCAAATGAAAAGTTGTGGAATTATCTTTTCTACGTTTGTTTGTATGAAATGGAAATAGCATGTTTTAGCAATTGGCATCAGCAAAATGAGAATTGTCTAGCTGTTCAAGTTCCAAGTTTTTTGGACGGGATTGTCTATTTGTTGCGCTTGGTATATAGAATAGAAGATTACCGTGAATCCTTGCATCCATGGGAATAGGATGACCGAGAATCTAATTCGAAGAAATCTTGTATTAACGTGCTTGGAATACTTTAATCATTTCTCGGTAATATACATATATATGTTTGGTCGTCGACCGACAGTGAGGATGGAGGGGGTCGGTAAATGGCGCCGAGGCAAGCAACGAACGGCCCATCGGCGAGCGGTCGGCGGCGAACATCTGATCGGCAGTAGGCAATGGCCGGCAGGGTCGGCGGTGGAAGATCGGCGACGAACTACGGCCGGCAGGCAGCGATTGTCCGATCAGCAGCAGGCCACCTGGTGGACAATCGGCGATGACCGACCGTCGGTCTGCGGCGAATGGCCAATGGGTTGCGTGGCCGACCGGCCGGTGGGTGACGAGGGAGGCTGACGGCGGACGGTCATGGCGCATTTCATGTTAGGCAAGAGTATTTCATGGTAATTCAGGATAGACACGTGTTTTTAAGAGAATAGGATTATCATGAAATGAGATCATTTGATTACTATTGTAATCCTGTATCCCTAGAATATCTTTTATGCCTAAATAAGTAAGTGTGGTGGTATTTTATGGTAATTTACTGTCATCACATTCATATGATTAAGGGTTTTATTAATTTTTTTTGGGTTATTGGCACACGTTTTCTTTCTTCTACTCTCTTCCATATGTTGCAACTACCACGGCCCTCTGCCATCATTTTTGAGCTGAATAAGCATCCCATCACTGTCTTTTGCTTGGATTATCTCTATCATTAAAGCAATTCGAAACTTTATTTACTATGGGTTAATTGCTGTTCGGTTTTATACTCTTTGATCCTTCAAAATTGATGTTTTTTTACAAAAATCAATGGTGATTAATATTAAAAAATATTGGTCATTCTAAATTGACATGAAGCCATATGTACAACAAAAATCCAGCAATAGTATCATTGTTGTTGTTGTTCTTTAAAACTAAGTTTAGCTAGCAATGAAATTAAATGGGATCAGCAACCGTTTATGTTTTCCTTCAAATAAACTGTAGATTGAAGATGGAGCCAGTGATTAAAAAAAGCTTTATTTTCTGAAAACTCTCAATAAGCTTGGAGCAAAATAAAAAAACTATCAATATGATAAAAATACTTAAAAAAATTAACAAATTTAATGGTGATAACATCCGTCATCTCAACAGCAAGCCAATCAAATGATCACGTCAAAAAAATATATAAAATTCCCACAATTACCCTTTTTAAATTACCCTAGCCCAAGCCCTAACCATAATTCTAACCCTAGCCTAACATATCATCATCATCATCAACCCAACACATCAGCAGCGGCATCTCCATCTCCATCTTCGCCCATCACCGTGGGCCTCCGCCGCCTCTCCACCCGTGCCGCCGTCGCCCCCTCCACCCTCTATGCCAGCCTCCACTCCTCCCCCCTCGCCGTCACCCTCGCCTCCAACCTCCTCTCCGCCGGCGTCCCTCTCTCCGGCCAAGATGGCCCACGTCAAAGCCACCCTCTCCTTCTCCTCCACCCCCCCCCCCCGCGACCTCGTCACCCTTCTCTCCCTCTCCTCCGCCGTCGGCTTCCCTAACTGGCGCCTCCAACTCCACCGCCATCTCCCTCCAGATCGCCCGCAGAGCATTCTGGCCGAGATTGTGAGGCCCACGCCCATCCAACCCCGCCGCCGCCCTCCGCCTCTCTCCGGCAGCCACTGCTCCCGATCCCGGGCTCCTCCCAAAAATATATTTTTTATTTAGTTAATATTTAATAATTATTAAAATTATTTTAAAATGTAATTTATAATTAATTTATTATATTATAAAAAAGGAAAAATTGTCATTTGACATCTACAGAAACATTGGCCGTTAAGTCATGATAGATTTTGGATCATTTCAAAAGAATTGGTGATTTTTTTATTCTGTTCCAAACCTACTGGAAGTTTTCTGTAAATAAACCTAAAAAGAATATCAGTCTCTATTTGCAACTCTCAAGGCATTTCCACAAATAGTTAATTACTTCATCAACGGCAAAAGATTTAACAATGAACACTATTTGCTCAAAATAGTTAATATTAAAGTTCAGGCCATGATTCATATGTCGCTTTACATTGCTGCACAACGTTTGAATCACATAGTCGAACCATATAAAACACTGTACGTTTCCTTTCGCTTACAATTTCATCAATATATAGCAGTTCTGTACAAATCATCTCTCTATACAGCTTTCTACCCTGCTCGACCTCAACCTACATGTATGAATCCATGTTGGATTGGAAGGCAGCAACTGCTTTCAATCTTCTCTCGACAATAGGAAATAGCCAGCATGACTGAACACATGATGTAGACATTGTAAAAATTTCTGTGCGAAAATCATCAAAAAGCATGGGTCAATACATTACCTACAAGAAAGGGGGCTGTAAGACCCTGCTCGTCATTTGTTTAGGGTAAATTACTGAGAACCCCTATATAATTTAACCATGTAACACTAAAAGTCAACCACACTTGTCCGAGGGGGTGTTTGTATTTGTGCTAATAAGTTACTTGAAGGGGTATATATAGGAGGCAAACTGTATAGAGGGTTTGTGCTATTACCCTTACTTTAAAATGTTCAGATGACATAAATTGATGTGGTTTCACAGCCCATGCTGTTTTTACCGTACCCCAATAACAAGAAAAAGAGCATTAAATAGAATAGACATTTGTGTAGGGTACAGGTGGTAATCATGCACCTCAACTTTGTGCTCATCTATCTATCTTCTCGTCGAACAGCATTAGGATTGCTCATCATGTCCATCATCATCTTCTCAAGGGAATCTTCCCAGCTACCAAAAGTTTTCAGATCAACCTGGATGCAAACAAGGGTAGGGAAGAAAATCTATATAAGTGAAATAATCTAAAATAAATTAGGACATTACTTTTAACTCTCTAGTCTCAACCTTGCGCCGCTGTTCAGTGAAGAGTGTTTCTCTCTTTTTATATGCATTCTGCTGTTGTTTTGCTGCCTTCCCACCAAAACCCCATACCTCAACCTCGAGTACAGAAGCTTCCATGGGTAAGAAACCCTACATATCAGAGGGGAAAAAACATGTAGGTTTTTTAGTAGAAAGAAATCACAGGATCTATTGAGATGTTGATAAAAGAAAGAAGAAAGAAGAAATCACATTCCAAGAGAACAAAAACTTGTATTATTCTAAAGATTATCAAGGGATGGGCCAATTCATAGAATCTAATGGCATGAAATCAGAAATTTAATGCAGATTCACAAATTACAGATTGGTTCAGAAGATAGGGATATACTTCAAAGTCTTAATGTGCCTGAACTAACATGTACTGTCTCCAGGATTAGAAGGGTTATTCCCACACATTGGGAGGAACATGCAGAGAACAAGTACAAGCTTAATGCTGATAGAGCCTGTTCTGGAAATAAGATTACAGCTCGGGGAGCTGTGTTAAGAGATTCCAAGGTGAATTTGTGTCTGCTTCAAAAAAATTCCATGGTAAAGGGAATGCACTAATTGCAGAGAGCAAAGCTATGCTTGATGGACTTATTCAATGCAACAATATGGGAATTATGGGAATTGAAGTTGAAACAGATTCAAAAATGTTGGCAGATGCTATTAACAATATCTGCAAAGTGCCGTGGAGGATTAAATACATAGTCAAAACAGTATAATTCTTATTGCAGAAGCTGAGGGCTAACGCCCTAGCCATCTACCGTGGCCGATGCGGAACAAAAATTTTGGTGTTTAAAAAACTTGGCGCTAGAAACAACTACCTAGAATCGAAACCAAACATGAAACTAGCAAACTACAAAGAGTAGAACAAAGAGCTTATCTACTGTGACATTAGTGTTATACCGAATGAACCGTGTCCTTTGGTCTTCTACCATCTTCCTTAGCTCCTAGAGGTTTCCTTGAACGAGCTTGACCGTCGGTCTTCCTCCGTCAAAGATGATCCACCCGAGAGATATAGCTCATGGCTCTAGCTCCACACTAAGAAACTGATGCAGCAACTAGGGACTCTGGGTTGCTAATCTAGAGTGTCTAGAGATGTAGTGAGTGGCTCTAAGTGTTTATCTATCTCTCTCCTACACATGATTCTCAACACATGAGATGGGAGGATGGAAGATGAAGAAGATGGAGGAGAAGCTCAAGAACGGTAGTAAAGAGAGCAAGCAAATGGTGAGAGTACGAAAAAATCCTATGTCAAAAATAATAATCTTTCTTCAGTGAGAGAAAATATGAAGCAAGGTTTTGTAAAAACCAATTTCCAAATATAATAATGCAACCATACTTGAATAATGGGTCTCACCATATTCTCTTCTTTACATTTACACATCATTTCCATTTAATTTAATAAATGGATAAACCAAAATGTGGTGTCCACCTTCTAGAATGTTTTCCGTATAAATACGGATTACATTCAACTGTATATACATACATGTATTCATACCAAAATACGAATAACCAAAGAGATAGAATAACACAACATAATACTAGAATATGCATATCGAAATACATATACGTAAATTATTAAATTAACACCTGATTTAATAATCCGGCTCAATTCCGTGCCGGCTAATATTATCAACCGTCCGATCGAAGGTCCGGGTAACTAGTACAATCATTCAATCGGAACCCTGCACGTATCAAAATATGGCTACTACATCATTTCACCAGAACCAGGAAAACCCTCTGTATGGGACTCTAAAAACTCGTCAATACGCTGGTAATGGGTTTAACCACAAGCACGTCAGCGGCACTAGCTGTACGTAACGGCTACTCAGGTATCGAGCGAAAGGAAGGCCGACGAGCAAACTCATCTGAATCCCTACCGAGCCTGTCAATGATAATCCCCATACAGTCCGATCTGTTCGTCTAAGAGTATCGTATATCGAGTCTTAAGGGATGGATAAAGTCAAACTCCTAATAACGCGATATTTCGTGTCGATATGAAGCCCATCCCCATTGAGAAACTACTGATCCAAATCAGTAATTCTCGTCTAGCTTGACCAAGGATTTCTGGTGATGGTCACCCGTGCACCGCGCGACATCAACCCCCAATACCGGCAGAGACAAATGCCCAACGATCCGCTCACTACCTCCATATGGCTCGGGACTGTACCCAACTAAAACCTGTTTGCACGACTCCTTTGAACCATGGTAGGATAGTAATCATGGTACAATGAGAACCCACACGAAACAACTGACGATCTCAGGTCGACAGACAAACATGTACTCATGTCACCTGAGAACTGCTATCTGACAATAGGAATAATACCATCTAGCATGTTCTCGGCGAGTCCGTCCAGTGTACTCAACCCAATGAGCACCTGTATACTATTTTAGGTGACTAACTGACACCAATGGCTTGTGAGACCGGCCACCGCCTCTCGTCGGGGTCTCGAAAAGTATACACTAGTCTACTCCGGAGTATCGATGCACAGTATCGATACTCTCTCGACTAGGGACATTTAAGAATGTGCTTATAGACCACCCAACTCCCACGTATATGATCGCCATCATAATGCTGCTAGTCAAGCAAGAATCCTATGGGCTCTATCAACATGTAATGGTGATATATAATATCACATAATGCATGTACATGATGATAAAGACAAACCAGATAGCATACTATCATTTAAAGTAAAACTGTTTCACCCGTATAGGTCCTCCTTCAATTATCATAATCGCGTGCCTGCGATTATAATAATTGACTTGATGGCACTATAGTCAATAATCTCCTACTTGCACTAAACACCAATTATTACAGTGTCGCATACTCACAGCCCGTGTGATACCGAACACCCAACTTCTCTACTAACCAGTCTCGCGAAGCCCGTTTGTGAAACTATTGCGTTCGAGAAATAGCCTCGGTGAGTGGATCCGCTCCAATATTTCTATCTTTCTCTCTATATCTCAACTTCGTGGAAAAAGACCATCTCTCGAAATGAACGATACCTATCTGAGAATTTGTCTGGATATCTGATGGGACCCAGTTCACAAATGAACTCTAAATTCAACAAACTTCTTAGACCATATCTTCCACTGAATTTAACCAGTATTCTGCGCCATGCCTTCCTCAGTATTCGTTTGGACCACCTGTCCAAGATACTGCCCCTCAAAAAAAGAAAAACTATAACTCTGACAGACACTCTGTCATCCAGGTCGCCTTGGAAGCCGGAAATGATAACCGCCTCCTGAAGGAGGCTGCCGTTACCATATACCAAGAACATCCACTTATGTTCATAACCGCTTCCCAATATTTCTCTAGGATTTGATTAATATATACTTATTATAGCCAGTGAAAAAATAATATCTTGTGTGGTACTTGACATTTCATGATTAACTCAATTGCCTAAGCAAGTGATATGCAATCGTGCAAATCCCTCTCCTCATCAGTCTAGAAAACATCTCTTTAGAGGGTGACTCTCACCTGCGGGTTCATGTTAGGAGTCGTCCATTCTAAAACACTTTAGAATAGTGTCAAAGTACCCGAATTGGGACACTTCCCAAATCTGGATCTAAAACCATAGATCTAGTTACCAAAATCCCTGATATTTTATCCAAATCCTATGTGGAGAAACTTGTGACAACCACAGTATAACCGATCATAGTATAGGAAGAGCACTTCCTATCAAGAGCATATAATCCAAATACCAGGACATCACTCCCTATAACTTTCTTACCAGGTCCATCTGTTGTTCTGATGAAGTCAAACTTTATGACTGACACATCAAAACTAGATGATCTATCTCCGCTGTACTTGGTTTAGTCTATAAATAGACATAAGCTACTTGCCCACCACGCTTCTACTGCTCCCATTGACTACAACTACTCTCTGGCAGAGTTATATACACATGCACTTCTAAAGCAGATTTAGAACGGCGTTATACTCATCCTCTTACCAGATCTTATAGTCTAGAACAGCAGTAGTGGCAAGTTTGGATAATCAAAAACCTCCCTGTCACCGTCTTTGAGACCGAAATACCTCTCAGATGGCCGAGATTACCCACCAAATCTGCGGAGTGACTGTTGGATTGTCGAATCCAATTGAATCTTTAGGTTTTACTAAATTTTCAGTAATCGTTTATGGTTCTGAAATCACTTCCAGTTCTACCATACTGCCATGTTTTCTGAAAAGAATTCATTTTACAAAAAATATGGCGAGTCAAGAACGATATAACTATTGATCTTCTAATTGGTAGAATGTTAACCCTTGTCAAAGCCCGGGAAAACCCACAAACTGCCATTACTGAAACATGCCTAGAGTTTATCCGGATTCCGATTTCAAGCATAAGCCGGACAACTCTATATACCTTAACATCATTAAGATATGAATCCATTCTATATTCAATATAGAAACAAAGGTACTTATTTGATTGGAACTAGATTCAAAAATCAACCAGCTGTTTCCAGTGCATATCGACTAAATGGAAGAAGACCAAGCAGCATTATCCATCAAGGAGCATACTCACGGATGAGTAGCCTGAGAAAGAAACAAGTTCTCAAATATATTACTTACAACGGAATACCTAGCATAAATATCCATATTTTCGATCACCTCGAGGAATCCTGATACTTGCAACATATGGTTCTCTACTTTATTCTTATACCTATAACTTTTCAAAATCTGGACACTGTATTTCAATGAAATACTTGTCCAAAACTAGAGAAGTCATAAGTAAACGGAATATAATACGAGTACTAACCGTTTTGTCCTAATAGACATCGGACAACATACAATACTTTGCATAAGTCCTCTGAGTTTAATAACTCAAACCCTATGCGTCGTAGGTCAAAAACTGTGCTATGGTTAGGAAAAATTACACCGTTGTTGAATGCTTCTTACCTAACCATCAACTGATATATGTAAATATCATAGACATAATTTCAAAAAGTTATCACACTTTATAAATAAACGTACAGATATATCAGTTTGAAATTGGTGCATAACGGATATTCAAAACCCAGGTAATTTCCTCAAATATCACCAATTACAAAGAATTCTGGTATACAGAGGATCTAATCATCCAATTCTCAATATCTTACCCCACTTAGCATCTGTAACGCTATACAGATGTGAGAATCAAGTCTGGTAAATACATACCCTAGAGTCAGAATCTAATTGGGAAAACAGTTTTCAATTAACACTGCACAGTAAAATTGAAACATGAAAATGTTTCGAAGAGATAGCCGGGTATTCCTCGTAATACCTCTTCCAGTACTCAGATTTATGACAGTAACCGTATATTTCCTTGCCCTCACTCCAATCCCTTCATATGTCTTTACTTTTTACCTTTTGTACACCATACTTAGGCTAATTGGTTTTCTTCCTTCCCTGCCTTTTGGCACCAGCCTAAGGTTTGGAAGAAGACTATCCAATAAGCGTAATAGATGATCTCCTAATACTAAGAACCCTCGCAACCTGAAAGAAGATAAAAAGAAAAGACAACCGAATAATCGTATTCAATTTCTCCCGAACCGGAATCCATCCTTGAACTGAAACAAGTTCCTTCGAGTTCGTATGTAACTATACGATGGCATATCCAAGCTATATGGATTTTCGTAGTAATACAGAGTGTTCTGAAAAAAATGCAAAGGGAAAGTAGAAGTAGCAGGGGTATATGCGGCTTCGTCGTGAATGGTAGTAGTCGCAATTTTCTTTGCCCTCACCCTAATCCCTTTATATGTATTTACTTATTACCTTCTGTACACCACATTTAGACTAATTGGTTTTCTTACTTCCCTGCCTTTCGGCACATGCCTATGGTTTGGAAGAGGACTGTCCAATAAGCGTAATAGGTATACTCTCCTAACACTAGGAGCCCTCACAACCTGAAAGAAGGTAGAGAGAAAAGACAACCGAATAATCCTATTCAATTTCTTCAGAACCGGAATCCATTCTCGAACAGAAACAAGTTTCTCCGAGTTTGTATGTAACTATACGATGGCATATCCAAGTAATGTGGATCTTCCCAGTGATACGGAGTGTTTTGGAGAAAATGCAAATGAAAGTAGGGGCGGCAGGGATATATGCGACTATGACAATCCAAAATCCAAAATGTTTTAAGAAGGTTTGGTTAGCTTGGTTCATGAGTTTTAATTTAGGGTCAGATCATGGTCGCTGCCAAAGAGAGAAAAGAAACACTCAGCGTGCACTCTAACCAAGATTAGATAGGTTAATCATTTTATCTAATCAGGATGGTTCCCACTGTTTCCTCGAATTCTCCTTCAAACCCTAAAAGGAGAATTAGTCTGGATCTTCTGAAAATCACCCGAGGAGTAACACCTACTCATCAGTGGGAATCGGGATTCAACTATCATTGCATGATAACTTGATGGAAGCCACTCAAGTCACCACACTCCAGAAGGTATGCGCATGCCTGGCAAGTTTCTTGTATATTTGAAACTCTCGATGTGGTTTTTATCCCTAAGGACCTATGACCTTGACGCGGTCAACAAATCATAAGTCACTAGTCAAGTTCAGTCCGTCATTATCTTGATTACCCTAGACCCACCCGTATAAGCCCTTGACAAGGTCAACAAGACTATGTGACTGTCCTAGTTAATCGCATCATATGCTACAAACAAGCACCACTCAGCTACCGTACACTACGTCTTGACAGGGTCAACAAACGCAGCATGAATACTAAGTACTAGTTGCAGGAAATGACGGAGGGCTACGGCTGGTTTTTGGCGAAAAACTTTTAACGTAATGAACTTGATATCGTTGAAGGAACCGAGTGGTTTTTACAAATATATAATGGCATAAACTTCTGCAAAAGAGTTCACTCCCTGTGAAGGGATCTCGGCTCTTTCTTCATCGAATGAGGTGCAGGATATTCCTAACTGAATACCACGATACAAAGCAAAAGAATCGACTATAGTGAAGTTATTACAAAAGAACGTAAGCTTTTGCTCAAGAGGTCACTCCCTATAAAAGGATCTCGGCTCTTGCCTCGTCGAATGAGGTGCTGGATATTCAGAACCGAATACCGCTGTGCAAAGCAAAAGGAAACGTCTGTAATGTCAGTTTTTTTAAAACTTGGTTCCAACAACATCATTTAGGTTTATTTTTCTTTGCATTAATCAAAATTAACGCAGACCCATCAATTGATCCATATCACACCAGAAAAGAACGAAAATACAATGTACGTATATGCCATCCGCATTCGCCATAGAGACTTGTCATGCACCGTTGGGTTACTTAACTAATGGCAGAGTGGGGCTGGACTAACACGGATGCAAAACATATACAGCATCTACTAGTATATATAAATATATATATAACATTCGTCTCAGACATGATATAAGCAACATCATAAAAAAGCGATAAGCAACACAGAACGGATAGTCTAGAAGCCCCGGGTTTCATTTAAGCCGCAAATGAGACCCGACATTCTCTGATCATGTGGATAGCCTGTGCAATGTATAACCAAGACCCCTACGAGTGCGGCAAGTTACCCGCCAATCGCAGAAGTGGGGCAACCCTAATCAATAAAATGAATGGGCTACCCAGCACTTTACGGAATCCGGTAACTTGAGCACCCCACCATGGATTATCCTATACCTCTACGAGTGCGGCGAATAGACCGCCAATTCTAGAATAAGGCCCCCTCCGTCTCAACGCCATGAGATGCGGGCCCGTTGCCCTCTAGAACCCGGCTACTCGAGCACTCCACCGCGGAGTAATCCTAGTACAGAAAATAAAAGTATATATACAATAGCGACGTCGACCTCAACCCGGTCGTGCCCCAATAAAAGAATATACAAACTGGCGGAATTAGCAGTCCATCCCGCAATAACGAATATACAAATGAATCTAAACTGTACAACTGTCATTGCACTAGAGGCTATCCCACACGACAATCCGAACATAGCCATCACAGATATCAATATCACAGCAATATAAGCAAGTATATGCAACCCCGTCTAAAAGACATATAGCAAATAGACGACGTTTGAAAAACACATACACCACATCACAGATATCAACGATGAAACTTTCCAAGTTCCCTTCAAAGCAAAGACAACACTAAGTGAAATCTGGGGAAATCAAACACGACCAAAAACACCAATTTACAAAACCCCAGACACTAGATGAAAATGAGACCCAGAAGTGAATAGTGAAAAGGTGAGGCCAGTTATTTGAGCATTTTGGCCGGCCAAATTTGCATCAAATTACCTCGTTTTCATTGTGTGACAATCATGTCTAAACTAAGTCTCTATACTTGTTTTAAAAAAATTCAGAGATCAAAAAATTTTTAGAACAGAGAGGATTTTGAAATCGGAATTTTTCGGTTTTGAAACTAATGCATCTACTACTAGTTTCTAATGTTTGGGTGTCTCTGATTCCATGTTGGGGTTTGCTAGCGCCCAGGCCATCTACCGTGGCCAATGCGGAACAAAAATTTTGGTGTTTAAAAAACTTGACGCTAGAAACAACTACTTAGAATCGAAACCAAATATGAAACTAGCAAACTACAAAGAGCTTATCTACTGTGATAGAAGTGTTATACCGAATGAACCGTGTCCTTTGGTCTTCTACCATTTTCCTTAGCTCCTAGAGGTTTTCTTGAACGAGCTTGACCGCCGGTTTTCCTCCGTTGAAAATGATCCACCCGAGAGATATAGCTCATGGCTCTAGCTCCACACTAAGAAACTGGTGGAGCAACTAGAGACTCTAGGTTGTTAATCTAGAATGCCTAGGAATGTAGTGAGTAGCTCTAAGTATTTATCTATCTCTCTCCCACCCATGATTCTCAACACATGAGATAGTAGAGTAGAAGATGAAGAAGATGGAGAAGGAGCTCCAGAAAGGTAGTGAAGAGAGCAAGCAAATGGTGAGTGTGAAAAAATCCAATGTCAAAAATAATGAATCATTCTCTAGTGAGAGAAAATATGAAGTAAGGTTTTGTAAAAACCAATTTCCAAATATAATAATACAACCATACTTGAATAGTGAGCATAAATGAATTAACAATTCATTTATCAACACTATTCAAGCATGGGTATCACCATATTCTCTTCTTTACCTTTACACCTCATTTCCATTTAATTTAATAAATGGATAAACCAAAATAAGGTGTCCACCTTCTAGAATGTTTTCCGTATAAATACGGGTTACACTCAACTGTATATACATACATGTATTCGTACCAAATACGAATATCCAAGGAGATAGAATAACATAAATAACATAATACTAGAATATACATATCGAAATACATATACGTAAATAATCCGGCTCAATACCGAGCCTACTAGTATTATCAACCGTCCGATCGAAAGTCCGAGTAACTAGTACAATCATTCAATCGGAACCCCGCACATATCAAAATACGGCTACTACATTTCACCAGAACCAGGAAAACCCTCTGTGTGGGACTCTAAAGACTCGTCAATACGCTGGCAATGGGTTTAACGACAAGCACGTCAGCAGCACTTGCTGTACGTAACAGCTACTCAGGTTTGAGCGAAAGGAAGGCCGACGAGCAAACTCATCCGAACCCCTACTGAGTCTGTCAGTGACAATCTCCATACAGCCCGATCTGTTCGTCTAAGAGTATCGCATATCGAGTTTAGAGGGTGGATAAAGTCAGACCCTTAATAATGCGATATTTCGTATTGGTATGAAGCTCATCACCCATTAAGAAACTACTGATCCAAATAAGTAATTCTCGTCTACCTTGGCCAAGGATTTCTAATGATGGTCACCCGTGCATCGCGCAACATCAACCCCCAATACCGGGAGAGACGAATCCCCGACGATCCGCTCACTGCCTCTATATGGCTCGGGCCTGTACCTAACTAAAACTTATTTGCACGACTCCTTTGAGTCGTGGTAGAGTAGTAATCAAAGCACAATGGGAACTCACGAGACAAATGACGATCTTAGGTCGACAGACTAATCTGTACTTATGTCACCTGAGAACTGCTATCTGACAATAGTTATAATACCATCTAGCATGTTCTCGGCGAGTCCGTCCAGTATACTCATAACCCAATGAGCACATGTATACTATTTTAGATGACTAACTGACACCAATGGCTTGTGAGATCGGCCACCGCCTCTCGTCGGGGTCTCGAAAAGTATACACTAGTCTACTCCGGGATATCGATGTCCAGTCTCGATACTCTCTCGACTAGGGACTTTTAAGGATGTGCTTATAGACCACCCAGCTCCCACGTATATGATCTTCATTATAATGCTGATAGTCAAGCAAGAATCCTATGGGCTCTATCAATATGTAATAGTAATATACAATACCACATAATGCATGTACATGATGATAAAGACAAACCAGATAACATACTATCATTTTGAGTAAAACTGTTCTACCCATATAGGTCCTCTTTCAATCATCACAATCGCGTACCTGCGATTACAATAATTGACTTGAGGGCACTATAGCCAACAAGTAACATAAAATTATAGAGAAAACATCAGGGTAGCAGACTATTTGGCAAAAAATGCCTTGCTTGAGTTGCATTCCAGTTCTTTGTTCCCAGGCAACCTCCGTGTAGCTATGAAAAATTTGGTCAAGCTTGATTTGTCATCACTGCCTAATCTCAGAACTAAGAAACTCAATACCTGGAACAGATGCAAATAGTTCTTATAGCTTACATTGATCCTCAATATTTGTTTGATTTGTTGCTTATTCTTGCTGTAGATATGTTGTATGGTAACTCATATTGTAAGTAGTAGTACTCCTACTTCTTTGATGTAATTTTCTCATATATCATAAAAACGTAGTGGGCTGGCTGGGTTCCAGGTTAAGTTCCAGCGGGCGGGGGGGGGGGGGGGGGGAGAATCTAATGGCATGAAAAAATAACATGGTGTCCATTATATTCGGTTTTGTGGGTATTTGTAATCTGAGAGTACGGGATTTAACCTCTTGAAATGAAAAAAATTAGTCAAAGACCGGACTACAATGATGCAGAAGTAACAACCAACAAATGAATATAATCAAAATATTCGAAAGAAAAGAAAAATATCAAAGGTGCTTAAACTACGAAAAGGGTCGGAATTAAAAATACACAAGACAGAAAAATCAACAAACGAATAAAATCAAACTTGCAATGAAAATTTAACCTGACTAGGAATAAGAGGGCCATGCTGGTAAGTTTTGTCGACTGCATGGTGTCGAACTGTAACCTTAGCAAAATCTTCATCTATAAATATCCTCTCATTCCCAATGGTTCCTCCAAAGCCCAAGCCAACAGGCTTCGGCATTGGTTCATAAACTCTACCAGTAGGATGAAGGTGACTAGAGATGAAGTTTTTCTCCTTTCCTGATTAATGACATGTACCCAAGTTAACTCCAAAGAATAAAGAAAAGACTAAAGGGAAGAAAAAAAATCAGCTTACGACATACCAGAAGGGGAAAATACACGGAAAATAGAGCTTTACAGCATAAAGAATTCCAGAGTTTCCATAAAAAGTATCTTTATTTTCAAATCCTTGATCGGTTAAAATACCAATCACTGATCGTTCCATAGCATCTACCGGACAGACGGATATTAGAACTAAAATTGGCCCATGATAGCCTTCAACGTTTGACCAAAACCTGTTCAACCCTTTCCCGTGAATTGACGACCTACAAGTGAAGGGTTACCCTAGCGCCCCGACCATCTCACGTGGCCAAATACGGAACAAAATTTTTTCTTTCGATTAAAACTTGGCGCTAGACTAAACCCTAAAACCGGATCTTACCATAAAACTAACTAGCTACACTAGGAGAGCTATCTACTATGGAAAAAAGATATACCAAGAGGCTCAAGTCCTTCGGTCTTCTCTCCTCGCCATGTGCTCCAAATGGTCTTCTTGAACTTGCTTGATCTCCAACTCCGGCTCCATCGGTCCTCCGGGATCGAGCTTGTTCTCCGGCCTTGCTTTGTCGTAGATGATCCATCCGGGATGTATGATCCATGGCTCTAGCTCCTAACTATATAGCAAAAGGAGCAACTAGAGAACTTGGTTTGCTAAACCAAGTAATCTAGGATGTAGTTTAGAATTCTAAGTGTCAAGCTATCTCTTTCTTGCCTCTTCACTTGATTCTCAACTCATGAGAAGGTAGTGAAGAGGAAGAAGATGAAGGTGGAGGAGACTAGCGAGCAAGAGAGGAATGAGAGCTCAAGAAATTATGAAGCATGAATGAAAGAGAAAATACACACAAGGGTTTTGTGTATCAATTCTTTCATTAAACAATTAGCAACCATGCTTCAATAGTAACTCCAAAATGAATTATAAATTCATTTGTTAACTATTGAAGCATGGTCACTACCTTTTCTCCCTTACCTCTCACTTTACACCTCATTTCCATTTATGAAATAAATGGAAAATACTAAATGAGGTGGCCACCTTCTAGAAGGAAACTGTGATAAATACGGATTTCCAACTACTGTATATATATACCGGCAATCAGATAAAAATCCGAACGCCCAAAGAGATAGAATAACACGAAGAACGTAATACTAGAATATACATATCGAAATACATACATGTAAATTATTAAATCAATACCTAATTTAATAATTCGGCTCAAAACCTAGCCAGCTAGCATTACCAACTGTCCGATCGAAAGTCCGAGTACAAAATACATCAATCGATCGAACCCTGCACGTATCCAATACGATAACTACACCATTTCGCTTGAATCAGGGAAAACCTCTGTGTGGGACTCTAAACACTCGATAGTACTCTGGCAGTGGGTTTAACCACAAGCACGTCAGCGGCACTAGCTGTATGTAACGGCTGCCCAGGTACCTGTCGAAAAGGAAGGCCGACGAGCAAGCCCGTCCGAACTCCTACTGAGCCTATCTGTGACAATATCCGTACAGTCCGGTCTCTTCGTCAAAGAGTATCGCATATCGGGTTTAGGGGATGGTGAACGTCAGACCCTAACAACCTGAGAAGTCGTGCCGATGTGGCTCAGGACCAATCCGGGAAACTACTGATCAACCTATCAGTAAATCCCAAGTGCCTTGGCCAAGGTCTTATGGTCCTGACCAATCGAATCACAGTGCGATATCAACTCTCTATACCGAGAGAGACGAATCCCCGACAATCGCTCACTGTCTCCATGTGGCTCGGGACTGAACCCAACCAAGACCTGTTTGCACGACTCAGTAGAGCCGTGGTAGGATAGTGATCAAAGTTCAGTGGGAACTCACACAAGACAAATGCCGATCTCGGGTCCAAGGACTAACCTGTACACATGTTACCTGAGAACTTCCATCTGACGATAGGTATAGTACCATATGGAAGTTCTCGGCGAGTCCGTCCAGTGTACTCACACCCAGTGAGCACCTGTATACGATCTTAGGTGCATCAGACCAATGGCTGCGGGACTAACCATCCCCCGACGGGGTAGAAATGTATACACCAGTCTACTCTGGAGTATCAATGCCCAGTCTCGATACTCACGCGACTAGGGACCATTTAAGGATGTGCTTATGGACTACCCTGCTCCCACAAGTATGATCGTCATCACAACGCAGGTAGTCAAGCAAGATCCTAAGGGCTTTATCGACATGTAACCGCAATATGTAATAACGAGTATGACATATGCCATGTTAAGATAAAGACAAACCACAATAGTATACTACCGTATCGAGCCTTTATCAATATGTGCAAACCAGACATAATAACAATAAACACACATATCCTGATAAAGACAAGTCAAATAATATACTATAAAACTGAGCAAGATTGTTCTGTACATACATATCCCTAGTATCCATATATACACATATACAATACTGGCCTCTAGGGCATATACATCCAACAATCTCCCACTTGCACTAAAGTCCAGTGATTGGCGTACCGAATACCCAACGTCTGCTCTAAGGCCAGCTGCTGGCGTACCGCATACCCAGCATCCCAAAAAGTCGCTTGAACTGTGTTTGAGGGAGGGCCTTTGTAAATGGATCCGCCGTGTTGTCCTTCGTGTCCACTCTCCGGACCTCGATCTCCTGACGATCTACGATCTCCCTGATCAGGTGATACCGTCTTAAGATGTGCCTGGATTTCTGATGGGACCGTGGTTCCTTCGCTAAAGCTATAGCCCCATTGTTATCGCAATACACTGGTATTGGATCAACAATGGACGGAACTACCTGAAGTTCAGCTATGAACTTCTTTATCCAGACTGCCTCTTTTGCGGCATCGCTTGCAGCAATGTATTCAGCCTCCATCGTCGAGTCTGCGACGGTATCCTGTTTGGAACTCTTCCAACATGCCGTCCCTCCGTTGAGGGTAAACACAAAACCCGAGACAGACTTGCTGTCATCCTTGTCACTTTGAAAGCTTGAGTTGGTAAAGGACTCGACCCTGAGGTCTCCATTACCGTAAATCAGGAACATCTCCTTAGTCCTTCTCAGGTACTTGAGAATGTTCTTTACTGCTGTCCAGTGGTCCTCACCTGGGTTTGACTGATACCGGCTCATCACGCTCAGCGCGTAAGCTATATCTGGTCTTGTACATAGCATCGCATACATTATAGATCCTACCGCCGAAGCGTAGGGTATAGTGCTCATGCGAACCCTCTCATCGTCAGTCTTGGAAGACATCTCCTTGGAGAGGATGATTCCGTGCAATGCGGGTATGTTACCGCGCTTGGAATTTTCCATACTAAATCTCTTTAGTACGGTCTCTATGTACCTGGACTGTGAAAGTCCCAATAGTCTCTTGGATCTATCTCTGTAGATCTTGATCCCCAGAATGTACGAGGCATCACCTAGGTCTTTCATAGAGAACCTTTATGATAAGAATAGCTTGACCGACTGTAGCATAGGAATGTCATTTCCTATCAAAAGAATGTCGTCCACGTACAAGACTAGGAACATGACAGTTCGTCCTACAATCTTCTTATAAATACATGACTCATCTTCGTTCTTGATGAAGTCAAAGTCCTTGACTGTTTCATCAAAACAGATGTTCCAGCTCCGCGATGCTTGCTTCAATCCATAAATGGATTTGAGTAACTTGCACACCTTCCCGCTGCTCCCACTGTCTACAAAACCTTCTGGCTGATCCATATAAACGCACTCTTCTAAACTTCCGTTTAGAAAAGCCGTTTTTACGTCCATCTGCCAGATCTCATAGTCATGGAAGGCAGCAATGGCAAGCAGGATCCTAATGGATTTGAGTATAGCCACTGAAAAAAAGGTTTCGTCATAGTCCACTCCTGGTCTTTGACGAAAACCTTTTGCAACGAGTCGAGCCTTATAGGTTTCCACCTGCCCATCTACACCAAGTTTCTTCTTGTAGATCCATTTGCATCCAACTGGTTTTACCCCAGGTGGAGCAACTTCCAGGGTCCACACTTTATTGGTGTACATGGACTCCATTTCAGATTGCATAGCATCCAGCCACTTATCAGAGTCCTTACTGATAACGGCCTGCCTGAAACTAGTAGGATCATCTTCTTCCAAGATGCAATCCTCTCGATCCCCATCTATGAGAAAACCGTAGTATCTCTCGGGCGGATGAGAAATCCTACTAGATCTGCGGAGTGGCTGAGCTTCGTCCGGGGTCATTGAATCTTTTGGTTCCTCCAAACCTTCAGCTATAGTTTGTTCTTCTGGAATTTCTTCCAGTTCTACCGTGCTCCCACTAATTTCTTTTGTAAGAAATTCCTTTTCTAAGAAGACAGTGTGGCGAGCAACAAACACCTTCTGTTTCTCAGTGTGGTAGAATAGGTATCCATGCGAATGCATTGGATATCCAACAAACTTACATAAGACTGATCGTGCCTCTAGCTTGTCCGGTATCTGTGTTTTTACATAGGCCGGACATCCCCATATCTTAATACCCTTAAGACATGGCATCTTTCCTTTCCACATTTCATACGGAGTTTTAGGCACAGATTTGGAAGGAACCTGATTCAAAAGATATGCCGCTGTTTGAAGCGCATGTCCCCAGAATGAAAGAGGTAACTCAGCATCACTCATCATGGAGCGAACCATGTCCAATAGGGTACGATTCCTCCTCTCCGACACACCATTGTGCTGTGGTGTATACGGAGGAGTCAGCTGAGAGAGAATTCCATTCTCTTTTAAGTATTCTAGGAATTCCGTGCTTAAGTACTCTCCTTCTCTATCAGATCGGAGGATCTTGATACTTTTGCTAGTCTGGTTCTCTACTTCGTTTCTGAATTTCTCAAAAGCTTCAAATTTGTGTTTCATAAGATACACATATCCGAATCTAGCGAGATCGTCAGTGAATGTGATGAAGTACGAGAACCCACCCCTTGCATGTACAGACATCGGATCACACACATCACTGTGTACGAGCCCTAAGAGCTCTGCTGCTCTTTCTCCATGCCCGGTGAACGGAGACTTGGTCATCTTTCTTTTGAAACAAGACTGACAAGTTTCATAAGATGAAAATTCGAACGTATTCAAGAGTCCATCTTTATGCAACTTACTTAGTCTTTTCTCTCCGATATGACCAAGTCTACAATGCCACAAGTAGGATTCGTTCGTATCTGAACTCTTCCTCTTTCGAGCGTTTTGTATATTGAGAACTGTGTTTTGATTTAAAACATAGATACCATTACACAGTGTACCTTCTGCAACCAGTACCTTATCAAGGTAAATGTTCATGATATTTCTATCAAGAACAAAGTTATATCCATCTTTATTGAGTAAAGAAACTAATATGATGTTGCAAAACATGGAAGGCACATAGTAGCAATTGTTCAAAATCATAGTATTGCTATTTGGCAATACTAGGTGATATTCACCGACGGCTGCAGCATTAACTTATGCTCCGTTCCCTACTCTGAGGGACATATCACCAGGTCCAACTATCCTACTTTTTCTCAATCCCTGCAATAAATTACAGATATGAGATCCTGATCCGGTATCGAGTACCCAGGAGGTAGGACTGACCGAAAAACAGTTCTCAATAACAAGAACGCCTGAAGAAGATGCAACCGTATGTTTCTTCTTCGATGGGTTGTCAAGGAATTCAAGCTTTCCTCTTTCCCTTGCTCATACTCATGACCGTTGTCATAAGTTAGAGTCGAACTGACGTTCCTCATCCCCGAATAAGAATTCGGATCGGTCAAGCGATACATTTTATTATCTTGATTAGGGCGTGAAATGGTTGCTACCTGGAGAGAGAGAGGGAAAACACTCAGCGTGCGCTCTTGCAAGATTAGATTGATTTATTAATTTATCTAATCAGAATGGCTCCCACTGTTTCCTCAAATTCTTCTTCAAACCCTAAAAGAAGAACTAGTCAGGATTAATCGCACGTCATAATACTTGCTTAACCTTTCAGCCAGGCCGGTATTGGTATTTCGAGGGAGGTTTTCCAACGCTTTCGCGAAGTTCCTTAATTAAATAACCTCTTTTCCCTGGAGGCGTAGCCCCGCTAACACCTTTCTAGACACCTACATAGTTTATAGCATTGATTGTTAAGTGTGATAATTTCCCGAAAGTAATCCTACTCATCAGTGGGATCAGGATCCAACTATCATTGTGTGATGCACTAGATGGAATCCACTCTAGTCACCACACTGCAGAAGGTATGCTAAATCTGCAAGTTTCCTGTATGTTTGAAACTCCCGATATGGTTTTTGCCCCTAGCGGTTTATGACCTTGACAAAGGCCAACAAATCATAATCCACTAGTCAAGTTCAACCCGTCGTTATCCTGGATTAATCTAGACCCACCCGTACATATCCTTGACAAAGGCCAACAAGGTTGCACGACTGTCCTAGATAATCGCATTTTACTATGCAACAAACAAGCAATATCTAGCTACCGTACACTACGCCTTGACAAAGGCCAACAAACGCAGCACGAATACTAGGTACAACTCATTTGAAACGACGGAGGGCTACGGCTGGGTTTTTGGCGAAAAACCCATTAACGTAACGAACTTGATATCGTTGAAGGAATCTGAGTAGTTTTGTAAATTTATATAGTGGCGAAAACCTTGCTAAAGAGGTCACTCCCTGTGAAGGGATCTCGGCCCTTTCCTCGTCGAATGAGGTGCAGGATATTCCAAATTGAATACCATGATGCAAAGCAAAAATAGTCGACTATATTAAAGTTATTACCCTGATGCAAACTTTCACTCCCGGTGAAGGGATATCGGCCCTTGCCTCATCGAATGAGGTGCAAGATATTCCAAACTGAATACCACTATGCAAAGCAAAAATAGTCGACTATATTAAAGTTATTACCCTGATGCAAACTTTTACTCAAGGGGTCACTCCCGGTGAAGGGATCTCGGCCCTTGCCTCATCAAATGAGGTGCAGGATATTTCAAACTGAATACCACTATGCAAAGCAAAAGAAAACATCTGTAATGTCAGTTTTTAAAATCTGGTTCTAACATCTTTTTAGGTTTTTATCTTGCATTAATTAAAATTAATGCGGCCCCATCAAATTTGTAACCTATCACACCAGAAAAGAACGAAAATAAAATATACGTATATGCCATCCGCATTCGCCACGGGGCCCCGTCATCACCCGTTAGGTTACTTAACTAACGACAGAGCGGGGGCTGGACTAGCGCGGGTGCAAAACATATACAACATCTACTAGTATATATATAAATATATATAACATTCGTCCCAGGCATGATAATAAACATCACAGATAACATTACAGAATGGTGGATAATCTTGGGGCCCAGGGTTTCATTTGAGCCGCAAATAAAACCCGACGTTCCCGGTCATGTGGATAGCCTGTGTAATGAAAACATGTACCCCCTACGAGTGCGGCGAATAGCCCGCCAGTTCTAGAATGAAGCCCCCTCTGTCTCAGCGTCTTGAGATGCGGGCTTGTTGCCTTCTAGAACCCGGTTACTCGTGCACCCCATCGCGGGGTAATCCTAATACTGAAAATGAAAATAATATATACAACCGGTGACATCGACCTCATCCCGGTCGTGCCCCAAAAAAATATACAACCCGGCAAAGACGGCAGTCCACATGTCGGACGCTCGCCCCGCAATAACAAATGTACAATTGAATTATAAACTGTATTTCTAACATTGCACCACATGCTATCCACCACGACAATCCAACCACAATCACAGCACAAGCACACAACATCAACGCGAATGTCACGTTCGCAAAACCCGTCTAAAAGAACATATAGCAATCAGACGAGTTTTACCGATCGAGTGACATTCCCGGTCGCAGATAAAAGTGAATGTACTGATAATAAAACACGTGTCTTAAAATTACGATCGACTAAACTTTCCAAGTGGGCCCCAAGCATTAAACCAACACTGTAAAAAATCTGGGCCCAAAAAATAATTATCCCAGAGACCACAATTTTCAATAAATGAGGCCCAGAAGAAATTTGGTGCACGTGGGCCCCAAAGTGGCCGCGGAACCGCCGCCAATGGGGGGTTAATGCGGCGGATCCGCGACGCTTTGGAAGGGTCACGTGACCAAATTTTTTGTGGGTTCTTAAAAAAGCCTGCATGATTTTCTGGGAGCAAAATATTGATTTTTCTAGCACTTTTAAAATCGACAGAAACTGCAAAAATTGAAAACGTAGTTTTTGGAATTTTCGGTCGATCGTTATTCTAGACACGTTTGAACTAGCTAGTGTAAGTTTTATGGGTGGCTCTGATACCATCAAGGGTTACCCTAGCGCCCCGACCATCTCACGTGGCCAAATGCGGAACAAAATTTTTTCTTTCGATTAAAACTTGGCGCTAGACTAAACCCTAAATCCGGATCTTACCATAAAACTAACTAGCTACACTAGGAGAGCTATCTACTATGGAAAAAAGATATATCAAGAGGCTCAAGTCCTTCGGTCTTCTCTCCTCACCATGTGCTCCAAATGGTCTTCTTGAACTTGCTTGATCTCCAACTCCGGCTCCATCGGTCCTCCGGGATCGAGCTTGTTCTCCGGCCTTGCTTTGTCGTAGATGATCCACCCGGGAAGTATGATCCATGGCTCTAGCTCCTAACTATATAGCAAAAGGAGCAACTAGAGAACTTGGTTTGCTAAACCAAGTAATCTAGGGTGTAGTTTAGAATTCTAAGTGTCAAGTTATCTCTTTCTTGCCTCTTCACTTGATTCTCAACTCATGAGAAGGTAGTGAAGAGGAAGAAGATGAAGGTGGAGGAGACTAGAGAGCAAGAAAGGAATGAGAGCTCAAGAAATTATGAAGCATGAATGAAAAAGAAAATACACACAAAGGTTTTGTGTATCAATTCTTTCATTAAACAATTAGCAACCATGCTTCAATAGTAACTCCAAAATGAATTATAAATTCATTTGTTAACTATTGAAGCATGGTCACTACCTTTTCTCCCTTACCTCTCACTTTACACCTCATTTCCATTTATGAAATAAATGGAAAATACTAAATGAGGTGGCCACCTTCTAGAAGGAAACTGTGATAAATACGGATTTCCAACTACTGTATATATATACCGGCAATCAGATAAAAATCCGAACGCCCAAAGAGATAGAATAACACGAAGAACGTAATAGTAGAATATACATATTGAAATACATATATGTAAATTATTAAATCAATACCTGATTTAATAATCCGGCTCAAAACCAATCCAGCTAGCATTACCAACTGTCCGATCGAAAGTCCGAGTACAAAGTACATCAATCAATCGAACCCTGCACGTATCCAATACGACAACTACACCATTTCGCTTGAATCAGGGAAAACCTCTGTGTGGGACTCTAAACACTCGACAGTACTCTGGCAGTGGGTTTAACCATAAGCACGTCAGCGGCACTAGCTGTACGTAACGGCTGCCCAGGTACCTGTCGAAAAGGAAGGCCGACGAGCAAGCCCGTCCGAACTCCTACTGAGCCTATCTGTGACAATATCCGTACAGTCCGGTCTCTTCGTCAAAGAGTATCGCATATCGGGTTTAGGGGATGGTGAACGTCAGACCCTAACAACCTGATAAGTCGTGCCGATGTGGCTCAGGACCAATCCGTGAAACTACTGATCAACCTATCAGTAAATCCCAAGTGCCTTGGCCAAGGTCTTATGGTCCTGACCAATCGAATCACAGTGCGATATCAACTCCCTATACCGAGAGAGACGAATCCCCGACAATCGCTCACTGCCTCCATGTGGCTCGGGACTGAACCCAACCAAGACCTGTTTGCACGACTCAGTAGAGCCGTGGTAGGATAGTGATCAAAGTTCAGTGGGAACTCACACAAGACAAATGCCGATCTCGGGTCCAAGGACTAACCTGTACACATGTCATCTGAGAACTTCCATCTGACGATAGGTATAGTACCATATGGAAGTTCTCGGCGAGTCCGTCCAGTGTACTCACACCCAGTGAGCACCTGTATACGATCTTAGGTGCATCAGACCAATGGCTGCGGGACTAACCATCCCCTGACGGGGTAGAAACGTATACACCAGTCTACTCTGGAGTATCAATGCCCAGTCTCGATACTCACGCGACTAGGGACCATTTAAGGATGTGCTTATGGACTACCCTGCTCCCACAAGTATGATCGTCATCACAACGCAGCTAGTCAAGCAAGATCCTAGGGGATTTATCGTCATGTAACCGCAATATGTAATAACGAGTATGACATATGCCATGTTAAGATAAAGACAAACCACAATAGTATACTACCGTATCGAGTCTTTATCAATATGTGCAAACCAGACATAATAACAATAAACACATATATCCTGATAAAGACAAGTCAAATAATATACTATAAAACTGAGCAAGATTGTTCTGTACATACATATCCCTAGTATCCATATATACACATATACAATACTGGCCTCTAGGGCATATACATCCAACAACAAGCACCCGATGTAAAATGAAAAATGTGATATCCTTTAAAATGTGCAGTTCCAGTACAATGGATCATCAAATGAAGCAATTTGTGTGGATTAAATATCAATTAATAAAGAGAGAGAAAATCGGTTTACAAATATGTAATCGAATTCATCCAGTTAAAACTATTTAGCAAATTTTAAATAACCCTGTATAACAAATTTGAGGGATATATTAGTTTCAACTGTCACTATTATGCAAAAAGGATTTCTACCTCTGGCCTTTAAATTAGAGAATGAGAATATGAAATGACCCCTACATTTGACCGGATTCACACTAATTTGCAGCCAAATAATCAAAGTCATCATCCAGGTATGCACGGTCACTCTAATGTGAACTTTGTGGGTCACCTTCATTATCTATGCATTATTGAAGGTATCTATAAATAAAAATTAATCCACAAAGACTTCACTGCAACTTCCATAAATCCATTTGATCATAGATATGAGGAAATAAGAGCAAGTGCATGAACAATGTGCATATATGCATGCATGATTAAATCTAATCAAGTGCACTAAAACTTTCACTGATTACTAATCTCTATTTGCTGAGTGCAACAATTTAAATCATAACATAGCAGCATTGTTGTTCCTCTTAAATGTGAAGTGGGCTTCTTGGCAATGCCAAATTAAGATGCATAATATTCACTGTCAAGTAGACAAATCAATGACATATATTGGACTGCCAAAGGCAGTAGATTCACATTATCTCACTTCAGGTTCACTGATCTCAATATATGTTAGATAGCTTCCTCTTTTTGGGGATTCAATATGAGCTTCAGCACTTCGTAGATGATCTTGATGTTTTATTTAAAATCAGAAGACCCTAGCTGTTTGACTCAAAACAAGATAAATTATCGGGAGAAATGCATTGAGGTAACTTCGTAAAAAGTGCACTATATTAAAAATATGGTTAATAATAATAAGCAATCAAATATTGCAAATATGCAAATCTATAATCAGCATTCCCATGGTGAAAAATACTGCGCAAAGGAGATCAAATATTAAAAACGCCTAACCTGTATAGAATGTTGTCAAGAGACTCTTTGAATAGTTCAGGAAAGGATGCCTTTGAGAGTTCCTCAGATAAGGTATTTCTTAGTGTAAGAGAGCTGGCCCAAGACCTTCTACACGTCAGTAGAAAAGCATTTTCAACATTATTAGAGGAACCATCACCAGCCGACAATACGGAGTCCTGTACATAGTCCACAAGTTAATTCACTTCACAAGAACCCCCATAAAGATAATAAAAAATGCATTTTTGTAGTGTATGTGTTGAAGACAGGAAAACGGCCAAGGGGATGGAAAGATAGACAGGTTAAGAAGCCTTTCAATCCTAGCAAATAAAAATGTTGTTAAACATGGCTCAATTGATGCATTTGAAAATATCAATATGATTACTCTTGAATTCCAATGCATCCAAGATAAGAAGGGTCTTCTCATAACACTACTGGATCTGCTGTGTGGTTTTTTGGTAAAAAGCAACTATGATGTGTTATGATAACTAAAGACATCCTATCTATAATTTATTTTAGACTTATAACTTTACCATACTAATTTACTAAGACAATTCTTATCATCAAATCCATGAATTTACATACCATCAAATATGTGTGAGCATTTCATAAATTGGCTTTTAGAACGCCATATCGGGAACCAACAACCACATGAATGTCATGTATTTTGCTTGAATTCGCTCGTGGGTAATAAATAGCAATGGAAGCTATGGTACTCAAATGATAACAATGTTAGGTTATCCAAGGATAGTCGAGAAAAACAGATGAGTTTTCCTTTAACCGTGCTTTAAACTACATTTGCTCAAACCATCTTCAATAACATAAATGTATAGCTGCAGTATATGTAATATATGCACTTTAACGCAATGTATGCATTTTAAGTAACTTGCTACTAATAGATGCATTCTTGCAATTTTCATCAGTGACAAGGTAACTTAATTTGAACAAGATAGCAAACAATACAAAGAAGGATTTTTCTGCCCCTTACCCCCGAAGAATCCGCAGCCGAAGCCTCCGCCGCCGCTGCTGAAGCAGCAGCAGCACAAGCTTTGATCCTCTCCTGAACGAACCTGGGGAAGCAATTCACAAACCCAGGCACAGTACCCACCCACCCAAACCCTAACCTTCTGAGCCTCAACCCTAGCCTCATCACCATCCAAGGCCGAAGCCACCAAATGCCCCAACTCCGGCACCGCCACCGCCACCTCACCCCCACCATCATCCCCAACCCTCCAATCCCTCTCCATGAGCCAACAAACCGCCAAAAACCTCTCCAAATCCTCCGCCGTCAAGGACCCGCCGACCTTCTCAGTCTCCGGATCGAACTCCAAGCCGCGAGGGATCTCGGCCCGGCGGCAGGCGAGGGAGTAGAGCTGGAGGAAGAGGTCGAGGGAGGAGGAGGCGGGCATGCGAGCGCAGCATCGGTTGTAGCCGCGGAGGAAATGGACGTAGGAGATCTCTTCTTGGGGGTCGGGGAAGAGGAGGGCGGCGACGGCGGCTCCGAGGTTGGAGACGGGAGGGGAGATTTCCGGTGGTTAGGGTTTTGGAGTTGGGGGAGAGGTTAGGGTTTAGGGAGAAGAGGCGCTCGAGAGAGGGGGTGGGGATGGTGGAGGGTTGGGAGAGGGAGGCGAAGGAAGGGGAGGGAGGCGGTGGATTGGGTGAGGGATTCTTGCTCTTGGATCTCGTTTTGATCTTGGCTTGATGAAGACGACGACGACGAAGCGCCCATGGCGATCTCTGTGCGTGCGTGCGTGCGTGTGCAGAGAGAGAGAGAGACCTGGATCTTCATGCGGCCTGGATCTTTATGCGGCTCTTGAAGGGGAGAAGAGACAAGCAAACTTGGCAAAGGGAGCGGGCATGTGTACACGCGTCTCGGATATTCTGTGCACTATGCGGCACAAGAAAAAAAAATTCGTGGAATAGCACTCTGGTTTTGGGACATGGATTTCACTAAAATACTGTTTAGTTTTCCATATAAGTACCCAAATAAATAACATAAACTACCAGAATTACTATCTATATCTGTATTTGCATCCACCTACAGTCAACCAAATACAGATACGGTTACGCCTCAATTCATTCCTCTTCCTCTCCAATATTGAAACTATTAATATTTCGCTATATTTTTTTTCCTTTCAAACTTTCAAAATTTCATTTCATATTTACATATGTATATGTATTCGAATCCATCTGTAACTACCAGATGCGGACATGGTAAAAGCATATATCCTATTCATTTACACCACCACCAAGCAATTTTCTGTTTGAAGACTGTATAACCTTTTTGAAGAGAGCAGACTATTCATTCTTTTTAAAGAGAACCTTGACAGCTTATATATCTCTTTGTAATTTCCCCTATAAGCATATCGTAATAATTTTGAATTGAGAAACATTGAAAGCCCATGTCATAGAATACTCAAAAGTACATCAAAGTTAGCGTATATCACAAACATACTTCATAGTTGGAACTGAGGATTAATAACGAACTCTTTCATCCACTAAACCCTGGTTTTATCTTTTATCGCATGCAACAAATAACAAATGAATAGAAAACATAAATACCCACTGTGGTACAAATACAGAGCAAGTGTCTGTGGCTCTAATGCAGCCATATTATCCCCTACTGTCAAAGTTATCAACCGCAATTGTATCAAAAGACAATCATATACCACATAGTATCAAAAATCATCTTACATGACATAGGAAGATACAGATTATACCAAATGATATTAGTCCACAAATCATAACAATGTCAATCCTCGCATCTCGAGTTAGAATGTTGAGACACTGATCTTATGCAAACAAATATTCAGACATGAAAACACCAAAAACCTGATGTTAATGGCATATTAAGACAATCACAACAATGTCCATTACAATCACACAGCAACAAAATTAATAATGGCGTATTAAGACATGGGTGGAAATCAACCGGTCCTCAGGATGATATGGACTCCACTGTCAGTGTCCACAATGTCGCTAATCTCCCCCACTTTCAGAGCAAAGGTCGCGTCCTCGAATGGTTTCTGCATCTGACCACGTCCAAAACGACCTACATTGGATAAAAAACAGAATATCATGACTCAAGTATGAAAAGCTCCCTTGCAACCTGCAATATAACATTTGGTAGATAACAAAGGATGACACAATTCTATTTTGCATGCAGTTGAAACAATATGCAGAATTGAGTTGCAGAATCAACCTCCAGCTTGCATTAATTGCCTTTCCACATACCCGGTCTAAACTTTTCCAGTAAAATGTGCCTTCTGCTTTACAGATGACACATTTAAATATCCACTACCAGCCACAACTCTAAAACATTATAGCATGATCACATGTGATGTTTAGGATGCAAAACCTTGCTAATTTTCCCGCCCTAACAACCTATAAAGTTTGAGCTAGCATTATGTACGAAATAAAAGATCGCCAGAAGTCGGAGGACGTAAGCTATAGTTAGATTCTGGTAAAGGTTGGAGGAAGTTTTGACTAAGTTAGCCTGTAACAAATCAAGGATTTTTAAATCCATGGATGCTAGCATACCATCAGTGTTTGAATAAAGAGTGTGTGTGTGTGTGTGTTTTTTACTCAAGGCTAATGCTTGTTGAGATTTTCAGCACTAGAACCTAGCTTAGCATCAACCATTTCATACAAGCGTTAGACCTTCCACAATAAGACCCGTTCATGTATGTGATGACATTTTCAGAGATACAAGTATGTCAACACAAAGTTCTAGGAATGCCTATAACTGTTTTAGTCTGTAGTGAGTTCATTAACTATTCTCTTAATCTTTAGTCCTCAAGTTATGGCACATTATATTTCAGAATGCTCTGTATAACTAATCTGACTGGCCCATGAGATTTGCTAGGAAATTATTGCCCAAGGCAGCCTCTGGATATGAAGAGCAGCATGCTACCCAAACATGGGAGCCTAATAATAGTGAAAGAAAATTACCTTACTCGTTAGGAGTTTACTTGGTTCATATGATGAGAAAGTAACAACTGAAGTTTCTCCAAAGCTTCGAAGAAAGTCCCCAAGGCTCTCGGTCATTATAGGTGTGAAAACATATTCCATGAAAAACCATCACAGGAAAACAGAATAGGGTGTCTCCTAAACTGAGAATGGTCCATGCAAAGATTGATAAACTTTTTTTTTATCTTGCATGTGATGCCCAAATGACATCAAACAAGTTTGTGTCAGATTCCGTCTTCAAACTATGGGCAAGAGAGGAACTAATCCTAGATCATCACTTGCCAATGAGGAAACTAACATTATTAAAAATTTAAATGAAGGAGAATATCTCCAACTTTTGCTAACTAAAAGAAAAACCACAAGGTTATATGATAAGAGTGGTTATAGGGAAATTCATTAATCTTTTGAACCAGGTATAACCAAAGAGCCAGATATGACTACAGGTTCTTTTACAGTTTACAACAAAATAAACAATAATGCACAATATTAGGCTTATTTCTTGAAAACACCCCTGGTTTGGCCTAATTCCTAAAAACCCACTCGAGCTTTTTTCCTATACCCAATACCCCCAGTATTTTAATTTTGTATCCTCTTAAGCCCCCTCAACTTTTATTAATTTAATTTTTTGTGAAAAATCGATGGCAATGAGTCATGTATAATGCACGTGACCCAATTATTCTTTTTCTTTTCTAATAATTACCCTTTTTACCCATTAAGTTGCTACCTACCTTCTTCCTCAAATTAAAATCACAACCATCTCCAATTCTTCTTCTTTAGGGATTGTTAGATTTGTAAGGCAGGCTCAAGTGATGGTAATTCTAGACGTAGGTCTACTCACTCGGATGGGAAGAACTTCAATAACGTTCATTGTGCAAGTATTTTGATAATCTTGGTTGTAAACTTGATTTTTTCATGTAATTGTAGTGATTTTGAAGTGAAATAGACAATATAGGGTTCTTGTGACTGTAACGGATCTATGTTATGAATCTTGTATTCTTGGTTGGATCTATGTTATAATTTTTGTGTGTTTATGGAACCAAATATTTGATAAATTGATAAAAATGCTTGTTTGAATTGAGAGGTGAGCTTTCTTTGTGTTTGTAGCACAAGTGTTTGATGAAATGCTGGTTTGAATTGGGATGAGAATTTGATGAACAAATTTTTTTTTGCGCTCTAGGGGAAATCCTATTGATTGGTAATTTCTCCATACCTCCGAAACGTTTGTACGCAGATACAAAGGTTACCAGTGTTGAAAGCTTTGAGGAATTGGGGGCCGATGCCTTTGCTCAAGTTGGGGGTGAGTGCCCTAGCTCTCAAATTGGGATGGCTTTTGTTTCTCAAGAACAAAAAAAACATAAGTATTATTTCATTTTGGGGGAGGGGTAGATGTCTTTTGATTAGAGTTAATGGTAGGGGTCAAATAGGTAACGAAATTAAAGTACTAGGACGTATTGTCCTATTGGGTAAGGGAAAAAGCCCAAGTAGGTTTTTAGGAATTAGGCAAAACCAAAAGGGTGTTTTCAAAAAATAAGCCTTGATATTATGCATCCATAATAAATGATGAGTACTAATTCCTCCAAAGTAATATTTATTGTTATCTCCAACAAAACATTGAGAAATTTTAAAGAATATTTGATGGTTAGTAGAATAGGGGGAGGGAATGGCATTCTTCAGACAAATTGCCATCCGATATGTCTTGGTAATATTGGAAAGGAAAATGGCATATCCTACTAAACCAGCATGAAAGTGGATGATGATGATGATGGTATGATGTTAGTTCTGCTGGAAAAAGAATTTGCATTGCAAGTTTTGTATTACATTGGGGGGGGGGGGGGGCATAGAGAATTTCATTTAAATTTTCAAAACACTGAACCACAAATGATCCATTCACTACACTGTTAGTATATCAACGAATAACATGAGGTTTGCTTTTGGCATAGCACTTAAACAATCTATGCTAAGTGCTCAAAGTCTGAAACAATAGGTTGGTTTAAGTATAAAACTATTTTAGACTTGCAATCATGTTATTTTAACGAAGTTCCACTTCTCAAACTCAACTTTAATCAAAGATTACTAACTAAGTGTGTTTTTAAAGTAGGTAAGCAAGTAATCCTCTCAGCATGTCGTGTTCTAAATCCCAGCCATGAAAAGAAGTTACATCCCAAACAAAACTTTTCCACATGGTTTGATTCAAATTAACTCAATGAAGTTGAATTGCTATTAGAGTAGTGGGTTTTGAGCAGAATTACAGGATGAAATTGAGGAAGTGTAAAGAGGAAGAAAAATAGAGGCGTGCATATAGTACCCGGGCGGCCTAACATGATTTTTAAGGTCAATTATGGTACAGTAAACAATCATGCATGCATGCATAGTAGTCCACTTAAGTTTCAAACGTCAGAAACATCAAATTTCAACAAGCGCACTACTCATTGAACAGCTTCAAAACGAACAATCCTAGGAGAAATTAGCCCTTACAGCCACAGCCTAAACTTCCCTTAATAACCAAACCTAACAAGATCAATCACCTACTAGTTAAAAGAAACAACAAGCACAAGAAATGAATCTATGTTACAAATGAACATTTTACACCAAATCTCGTGTTTGGATTCAAACCCTAGAGCTCAATCAACTTTACACAGCTATCTACATAAAGCAATCGAAATGGATCAAACAACCAAAACCCTAGTAAATCAAGACCACACGAAAAGCTCACCCAAATCGCCGCCGCGCTTGGCGGAGCTACAGTCAGAATGCTTCTTCGCAAGATCCTCGAACTTCTCCTCCCCCGACTCGATCTTCTCCCTGATCGCCTTCAGCTGCTCGATCGCCGCCTCCTTCTTCGTCGAGGCGATGATTCTCCCCTCGGGGTCTTTCCACGACGCCTTCCTCCTCGATCCCTCGTGCTTTATCAGGATGTGAGAAGCCTTCACCTGCTGCTGACTCGCCATTGACGACGACGTTGATCGCTTCTCCTTCTTCTTGCTGCTGCTGCGGTCGTCGCTCGCCGCTCGATCCGAAGGGATCGGCCGCTTCCGGTGCCTCTCCTTCTCGATTTTCGCCGATCTAGGGTTTTCTCGATCTCTCTTATGATTTTTTATGATTTGGACTTTTCGCACAAGAGAGAATTGATGATGGATAGATGAAGATAAAAGGATGTCTCGTATAAAGCCCCGTTAGATTGTTTTCGATCATACACCCTTTTGTATTTTGCAAGGTGTTTATTGAAAACTCCCCACAAGTTTGCGCCAAAATCACAAAACTCCCAATACTTTTAGGTTGCGCTGGAAGATTATAGAGAATTCTTGTATTCCTGGAAATAGAATGAACTGGCATATAATTTCAAGAAATCTTGCATTAACTTGTTTGGTATATTTTAATCATTCCTGGTAATATATGCCGGCCACGGACTGCTTCTTTTGCGAGCGGATGAATCTCAAGGTAGTTTACTTGCCGATCGGCGGCAAGCCAACGAGTGGCCGGCAACGAGCGACGGACGTCCGGCGAACAGTTACAGCCGGCCAACAGCGAACGTCTAATAGGCGGCGGGCTGACAGCGAACGTCCGATCAACGACGGGCCGGCCGATGAACAATCGACGATGAACGGCGGACGACTGGCGGCGGACGGCCGATTGGCAATGGGCCTACCGGCGGACGGCCGATGATGGGTGACGGGTAGCGAAGGAGGCCGACAGCGGATGGTCGTGACTCATTTCATATTAGACGGAAATATTTCATGGTAATCAAGGATAGACACATATTTTGAGGGAACAACATTATCATGAAATGGAGTCATTTGATTACCATGGTAATTCTATATTCCCCGAAATATATTTTACATCTGAACAAGCATAGTAATATTTCATGGTAATTTAGGAATACCATATAGATTACCTCCTACTAAGCGCACCCTCCATAAATTCCGTTACTCTTTTGTATTATTCGTCATTAATAAATTGTCGTTTCTTTTCAAGTATTAAATTATATTAAATTCTTGAAAACTTGGAGTGAGACGGTTCACAATAATGTGAGTCGGCTTATGGATCATTTTGAACGATCTTTGCTTCTCTGCTTTCTTGAGACGGCTCATGAGCATTTTGAGTCGTCTCAACACTCGTTTGGAAGGTTATCACGTTCACTATCTGCATGAGATGACTCAAGCAATCTTGAGTCGGCTCATGCTCTCGTTCGAAGTTGAAATGTTCCAGACACCATTTACACGAAGTTCTTGGCCTCGTAACCTTTCGTTTTCTCAATTAAACCGCACCTTCATTTTATTAAACCTCCCAATTAATTCAGAAACCTTCTCAAGCCTTGAATTCCCATTCAACTCTCTTTTAATACCCTTAAATTCTTTTTATTCACCAACCCGTTTAATTTCCCATCCATTTCTTTCTCCTTCTTCGTTATTCTTGGCTGCCCAAAACTCAATTCTTCTCTGAAAACTTCTGAAAAATACTCTTTGAAATCCTATTCTAAGAATCTCTACGACCCGATCGAAGATTCCTTCATCCAGATGTCGTAGCTTTAATCAAGTCCGTGTTCTTCTTCTTTGTAAGCGGCGGTTCATTTGTTAGACTGAATCGCAATGTGTGTAAGTCCTCATATCCTTTTTGATATCTCTTTTCTTCTTTGCCTTTCCTTTTCCTTGTTTTGTCTCCTCCACTAAATTCTTTGTCCTTTCTTCAAAGGAAACTCCAATGAAATATAGTTTCAAATACATGAATTAGTTAAACATGGATTGTTGCAAATGTAGCTGTTATTTTTGCTTAAATCGATGCTCACGTATTGTTCTTGTAACGCCCCGCTTCCTAAAAGAACAATAATGACACGTAACGAGGCTCACGACGTATTTATTTCGAGAAGGTCATTTCTCTCAACAAATACGTTAAGCGTTTATAAGCGACATAAAATAATAAGAATAAATAAGTGAAATAAAATCCAACATTATATATCACATTCCAACATTCCATCGAGTTTCAAACCGATACAAAATGTCTTAAAACAAAAATACATAATAAGCAAGCCTTAAACAAGAGGCATACAGAAATAATAAGCTGAAAGAAAGAAACTAGTAGTCGGCCTGTGAAGCTAGCTGGGAGTGCTTTTCTTCCGTTGCCTCGGTTTCCTCTGTCCCTAGATCACCCAATGAACATTTCAAGAAAAGAAAGAAATATGGTGGAATGTCCGTCAACAAATCTGCGCTCAGTAAGGCCCCAATAATGTAGGATTAAAAGTGTAAGGTGTATAATGACAAGTAATATCGATAGAAAGGAAAATCATGAAACGGTGGACTCATAAGAGATGACAGTTTAACATGGCAATTACGATAGTATGGCAGTTCTATATAAACATGGCAATGTATCATAAGCATAGCAATGCATATAAGCATGGCTATTCTATCCTAATGTGTTTATTGTAGTTCGATAGTGAAGGTTAGCATGTATAAAAGAGTAGTTCGTCAAACCCTACGGACCAACGGCACGTAGAAGTTCAAGGCCCTGTCAAATCTGACGGGACAACGACACACGATATTCAAGTTAGATGAATTTCAGTGGACTCTCGTACCACGACATACATTCATTACTAAACTACCCCTTATCCTCGCGCATTTTAATTTATGGTTAAGTCACAAGTCTTGCCAAATCCATCAATACATAAGAAGAGTACAAGTTCAAGTATTCATGTCAAGTTCAAGTATTCATATCAAGTCATTACGTATTCATGGTTTGAGACAAGTCGAGTCAAGCATGCAATAGGTTTCATCACGAAAGTAATGTAGATACAACAAAATGAGGAATTACATAGCATGAGATGAGACAAGTATATTATTCAAGTAACGACCAGAAACAAAGCTGTAAAGAAGTGTTATGTACGACTAATTATTCAAGTCAATTGGATTCAGAATATAAACGAAAAATATGGCCCTAAATGTTATGCTCGCGTGAGTTCCAGTCATGCCTAAATACGATTGATGGTTTGGGAGATATACTCATATTCGTATAGTCACGCAGAACAGATCAAAATCTGTCCAGCACTGTCACATATTTTAAAAACACGGTTTGAGTTAATATCCGTAGGTTTTCAGGTTTCAAAAATTATTAGAAATTTGTAGGTCTTTCGGTGTATTTATCCAAACAACTAAGTTCCACACGATTTGGATTCATGAAGCTCTAGTTATGGTCATTTTAATATCAGGATTTAAAATAGAAATTCTGATTTCTGGACAGCAGCTATGATGTGTATTGTCGGGCATATATCGGGTCATTCTATACATTTATGGGTCACCGAGTATATAGTAAAGTTACAGGTGTGTTAATTATGCATCTATACATCTAAAGGTTTTCATGAACAGAAATTGGGAATTCGAGTCATGTTCTATTTTAAAACAGTGTACGAATTATGGCAGCTTATGTCCAGATTCATCGCTTAATTTTGTAATGCAGTTTTCAATATTTTATGTAGATTTTCAGGAAATATATGTACCTAAGAAAATATAGATCTTTCGATCTATATGTCCAAAACATTTGAACACACTTAATTTGGATCACCTATGATAGAGTTATGGTTTCTCGAAGAAAGTCTTTAAAAGCGGTTTTCAGGTTTCAAAACCAGCGAATAAAAGACGTAAATCCTAAATCTTTGTTCAGTTTGATATGAAATTTTTACAGTATACCTGAAATTCTATCTAATATTTATCCTAATTTTCTTAGAGTTTTCAGAAGTCAAGATCAGATTCTAAAAATTATTTTGAAGGGTATTAATACGTTATATGTGAGAATGATGAAAGAATGATAAAACCATGGTATTTATTTGTGACTTTGTTTTCTTTTATGTAATATGTTATAATACAGTTCATGTGTTCTCGCAGCTACTGCTTGAAAACGGCCTTAAAAGGGGGTGAATAAGGCATCTATACGTCCTATGGCAAATTTTAAAATTCTAGTTATTATATTAAAGCATAGTCACAAATTCGTCGTTCGGGTATAATTCGGCGAGGTCGAAAATTCGGATTCGGAGAACTATTCGGAAAAAATCGGCAGGTATTCGAGAAAGATTCGGTAAGTGTTCGGGAAATGTTCGGGAAGGATTTCGAGCAAGAAATTAATATATGAGACGCTAGGTTTTGATTTTGTGAATTATTTGCTGTTTTTTGAATTATTCGCTGTTTTTTCACATAATTAGGGAATAATTAGCGAATTATTCGGCCCACCGATTAATTCGGTGATTAAGTCGGCTGATCAAAAATTCGTGAATTATTCACGAATTCGGCGAATAATTCGCAAATTATGTGACTATGTATTAAAGCGATTACCAAGTTTCCGCGGAAAATGTTTAAATAAGTTTAAATAAAGAAACATAAAATGACAATTAATCAGAAAAACTGAAAATAAAAAGAGTTAGAGCAATGCAAACACATAAAATTATTGACTAGGGTTCATCACGCTCCTGTGGCTAGTCCACGCCTGAGACTTCTTCTCAGGATTTCTGCACTGTATTTATGAAGTACACGAATCCCACTTCACAGGAATGTGAAGAACAACAATCTCTCTTCATAAAGATCACACTCTTGAACTTGCAATTCCCTAGGAAACAGGTCTTCTTCCTCTCTAGCCCGTGATTCTCTAGGAAAGTCGTACTTTCCTCTTTAATCCATGTCTCTCTAGGAAGATCTTCTCTTGCATTCTGAATCCACACAATCCAGCCAATGAGAAGCACCCCTCTCGTGGGTTGAGAAGCACCACTTCCCGTGGATTGAAAGACACCCACTCTTATGAGTTGAAGAATATCGAACCCTTTTCGGGGATTTACAATTGTTTTGCAAACGACAAATCCACCAACTCTCAATCCTATGATCTCGATAGATTATAACTGGTGTTGCACAAGAATTGAATTGAGGGATAATATCAAGTTTTGGTTATGAGGAAATGGAAAGGATTTGGACAAGTTAAGCACGAGAAGAACAAGAAGATTTCTCAATGGATTTGCAATGAATTTCTTTTTCTTTCTTAAGAAAAGTGTTTGATCTCATATGGTATTTATAGGAATCAAATGGGGAGTTATTCTAACTCCCAATAACTGTCAATAACAGTCATAAAACAGTTAATGGCCATTGGAAATAGTTAGGACTGAAAAGGGTGTAAGTGTCCAATCGATTCAAAATTTTAAATTTCAAATAAACTGTCAAAACTGCCCGTAAAGACGTCTGTGGATACGTCTGCCTCAAAGAAAAATTCCTTCTACAGACGGCAGCCGAGTTGTCACTGAGAAATATACAAAAAGTGTAGATTTTAAGAATTGCATTACAGATGTCTGCCACAGACGTCTGTTGTTCAAAACTTTACTGATATAGATGTCTGCCGCAGACGTTTGTTTTCTAACATATATGAAAAGCAAGGTTTTGAACTTGGCGGATTTGAATCCAACAGAAAGGATATACGTCTCTAAAAAAGAAGAATACGTCTTGAGCATTAGGAATATGTTGGAATGAGGTTTCTAACCTTATGAGATCATTTCAAATTACATGTATATCACTCACAACTTTAATCTTCATTTCGGTTTTTCGATTAGCTTCATTTCCTAAACTCATTACGTTGAGACGTCATTGAATCTTGACTAGGCTTTCATCACGTTATCGCTTACTTCAAGTTGCCATGCCATATTACCGTTTTGAGCGCGTATCGTATTGTAGGCAATTTTTCTTGATGTTTGATATGTTGTGCATACTGTACTCAAGACATAAACTTTGTAATACCCAGTTCTTTTGCGCACATTATCCGTATTTTTATAAAACGCTACTTAAAAAATTTAATTATTTATATTCAAAATTATTTTGTTTTATTTTAAAACCCTAACCCTAATTTATCTAAACCCTTTTTATTTTTCTCCCTTTTTACCTTCCCAAAACCCAGCCCAAATCCTAACTCCCTTTCCAACTTCTTTTATTTTATTCCCGGCCCATCTTCCATTCACTCCCAATTTCTTTTATTTTCTTCCTCAACCCAAGGCAAATATCTAGCCTAATGAATTTAAACCAAATAATAAAACCCTTAACCCTCGGCCCAGCCCAAACAAAATCTTAATTAAATAAATTCCCTAATTCTTCCCTCAGCCCAGCCCGCTCTCTATTTTCCCATTTAAATTTAAATTCCGGCCTGGCCCATCCCTCTCTCCCTTTCCATTTTATTTTATTCCCTTACCCGGCCCATCCCACTCAACCCGACCCGACCCATTCGATACCCTTCTTCCCCACTTCGTTCTCCCTTCCTGCTCTTTTAACTCCCCGCCTCGCGCTTATTTCCCCCATGCCCCACGTCGTCGCGACAACCGCGGCCCCTCGCCTTCACCCCCTCTCTCTCCTCCTCCCCTTCATTCTCGTTCTCCCCGTTTACCTTCTCTATCCCTCTTTCTCTCGCGCCCACGACTCGCCCCCTTCAGCGGCTCCCTCCTCTTTCTCTCTCCCTCTCTCTCTCTGCACCTCCCTCTCTCTCAGCACCTCCTCTCTTCCTTCACCTAGCTCCCCAATCCTCCAGAAAACCCACACCGGCAACCCCAACTCACCTCCGACCTCCGCCAGCTGAGCGCGCTCCTCCGCCATCTCACAACCACCACGACCATCGTATAGCTCCCTCCATCGTCTGCACCGAGCTTCTCGAGCCCTCGCCCAGACCCCGTTCTCTGGCCGAACACCTTCTCTTGGCTGAGCACTCGTCGTCGTCGGCCAACAACATCGACGGCTGCCTCTTCCCACTGCGAGCTCCCCTCCAACCTAACTCCAGTCGTCCCGGGCTGCAGCTCCAGGCCAGCCTCCCATTCCCATAGCCACCATCTCGCGCCAGCCACCATCTCCGCCAAGCAGCCACTGCCCTCTCCTTGCCGTCGACCGTCGCCTGCACCACGAGTGCTTCCGACTCCTTCCCAGCAGCCCTTACCGCCGACCGCAGCCAAGCCGTCGCTGTCAAAGAACTCGAGCCCGAGCCAAGTCGGGTCTCGTGCCGCGCCTGTGTCGTGCCGTGCCCCCGCCCCGTGCCACACCGTGCCGCTTCATAACCGCTACTGCCCCAACATCATGCCACCGCAGACCCACTCACGTGTCGCGCCCCATGCTTAGTTGCCGTGCCACGCCTATGTCGTGTCATGCCCACCTCCGGATCGGGTCCCGTTTCATGCTCGTGTCATCACTAGGCCCAGCATCGCGTCACGCCCGCATCGTCACCAGGCCCAGTTCTATGTCGCGCCGTGCCACGCACCGAGCCAGGACCACGCCCACTGCCATGTCATGCCCGCGTCGCCACCGCGTCCAATACCGGGTCACCGCGCGCCGTATCCAGTATCGCGCCATCTCGTGTGTCGGGACAAACTCTGCAGCGGCGTTGCTTCCATATCAAGCGACCGAGGCAAGTACCCTATTTGCTACATGCTAGATTACTGTTATAATTCAAACTACTACTAATTCTGTGTTTTACGATTCGTGAGAACCTATATGACACAAGTGCTTGATGCAAAACCCGAATGAAAATCTTCCATTAAATTGACGAAACTTGTTTATATGCTGGCCCGTGTGGCAATGAATATTATGGTGAAATTTGACTGGAGAATTTAATCGTTACTGGCTTAAACGATCATCCCCAATACACCCGTTAAAACTGAATATTTCCCGCGTCTGAAACTTGTTAAAATCATAATTAATTGTGTACATATTGAAATGACGCGTTCGAGGGCTCAAATCGAAGCTGACTTGACGACCTGGAACCCTATGGAGGTTTTAAATTGTTTCTGTACTGAAAATATCACGAGAACTGGTTCGGAGAGCGGCTCTGGACTGCAGTCCAGAGCAGCTCTGGTTGTTGTTTTCTGTCTCGTAATGCTTACCCCTTTGTTTTTTGAACTTGTATATTGTGGAACCCTATACTGTAGTAAATATGAAACTGTTAGCTAAATAAAGGAAGTGATTTCACCCCTTTTTATTGTCGTTTACTATTTAAACTGCAATTTAAAAGAACAAGACGTATAGCAGTCCCAAACAGAACCAGAACTGATACCTTAGTGTTGAACAGTGCATAACTTCTGACGTAGAGATGCGATTAAGAATCCGTCTAGTTCTTTGGAAACCTTATTAAAAACCCTAAATTTCATTAAACTGTAGTATCACCAAATTCTGATCCCAACTGGGATTAAAATGCGTTACGAAACGGACTTTCGATTCTGAAACCGGATTTCCAGCAGTGAACGCTTAAAATGAAATGACCATACCTAGTGATCGTGAAACCCGATTAATGTGAAACCAATTTTGGTGGATAGATAATTAAACATACTGCTTACCCCCTGTTCATTGTTTCGCTAAATTTTGCATGTATGATTTATGATAAATTATGTAAGTGGTAGGACACCGACTGATGATATCTTAATCACGCCTTAATCACTGTATTCTCATCACATTACATATATGTCATTGCATTGGTAACCTAGTGATCATGTGCATTATCCAGTGTTAGGTTTTAGCGTTTGATTGTGGCAAGTACGTTAGTGTTTAAGCATGAATGGATAAGTGAAAGTGACGCGTACTTGTACACAATCAGTGGACCCTATTGATTTATTGCATTGTCGACGTCTGTGGGACGTGTATAAGTGTGACTATAATTGGTATGGGACAATTATGGAAGCACTTGTATGGGTATCACAGGTAAGGCACCAAACACTGTCCATTTATCTTGGGTATTAGTCGGGACATGCTTGATGGAGATCCTGTCTCCAGTTCTCACGCAGACTTGTCATGGACCGACCGGTATTTGAGTTTATGGCTGGTGTTTGATGTAGACCACGGGGTGTGGGGTAGTTTGAGTGTGAGTTCAACAGAATCTCGGGAGTCCCATGCCGGCACATATGGAGATATATGGAGATATATAAGGATATCACTGATTATTAGCGAGCGACTCGGGCCCGTGTTCCCTTGTCCTTGGGTCCTACCCTTGGGTGGAGGATACTCACGAGTGGTTGACTCTCACACTTGGACTGACGATAGGCTTAGTGACCTGTACAGTGAGACTTAGAGACTGATAGGGATAGTGACATTGACATGCATTGCTTACTGATTCAACACACCTGACATACTATTTACTTCTTTACTGTTCACCTGCTCTATTAGACACTCGCACTGGCTACTTCATGTTCACGTCTTTACTCTCTTGATTTACTGTTACATATTCATTATTATTGTACGAGTTACCATTTGTATCTATATATATATTGCTATCGTGTCGCTCTGACGACCTAAGTATGCATGCTCAGAGTGAGAAGTGGATCTAGCCTGGACCAGGACCTGACGTACCTCGAGGACATCGCGGACATCTTGATCAGTTACCCAGAGCTATACTCTCTTGATCTCTATCTGGTTAGTTCTTTTGATTTAGTTACTGCATTTCTCATTTCCTGTGCATCCTTTAATGATTACCACGTAAAGCTAGAAGCCGAAGTGTGACTACGACAGGATTTTTCCTTGACCGTAGGAGTACGGCTGGCCTTGTCAACCCCTCGTATTCCGTTTTTTGGGAAGCGGGGCATGACATGTTTTTGTTGGTATCAGAGCCAGGTTTTGCTTTGATTGGGATTGCAGTTTCCGTATAGTGCTTGACAATCTAAGACATCCTTCGGTGTAGATTGTAAACTTGTTGTCCTTGATCTTGATTCACATAGTGTGTTCTGCTATACACCTTGATCCATCCGCTAGGATTTTGGATGACTTAGTAGAGTTACGTGGTTATAATTGTGAACTGCAGCATAATTACAATACTGTACTCTGTTTGAGTGACTTGGAGTTCTACTGTTGATTTCCACTTGTTTGAATTTCATCACACCCGATATTCTTGATTCCTTGTCTAATCCATATTGTATTTTAATTCTTAAAGCTTGTGCCTTATATTGTCCTCAAAACTGTTGTTTCAGGACCATGTCTTCCAACGACTCTTCCTCTATCCCCACTCCCCAGAATCAGACCGTCGAGATTTTGAATGTACTGCAAGGTCTGAAGGATGCCTAGGAGCGAACGAATGACCTGTTAGCTGAAGGATTAAGAAAGCAGATGACTCAAGCTCCAGCGGAAGCCTCTAATCGTAAGGGAATCCCTGTTAGACAAGGAAAGGAAGTGAAGATGAAGCGCCCACTTGTTCCCCAGCCACGGAAGCAGCGGAAGGCTCAACGTTGTAGATACTGCAAGAAGCCGGGACACTTTCAGAGGGATTGTCGCAGTGCCAAAGGGCAATACCTGATTTGCGGATCCAGCGAACACCGTGTCAATGGTTGCCCTAAAAGAAAGGAGCTACAAGGAGGAGATTCGTCCACACTCTCCACTCCAGCTAAGTGATGGTTATTTCATAGTTCGAGCTTCGAGGATAGTGCGGACCCCGCGCAGGATTCAACTCGCGAGACGAGAATGCAGCAGTCCAGAAATCAAAGAAGAATTATCACGTTTTATGCTTTTAATAAAAATGTTGTCACTCTTTTGTAAATATTTCTTTTCGTTTGAAATCTTGTATCCGTCGAACTTTTAGCTGAATGCAATAAAACTTTGAGTTGTGATGTATGTATCGTTCTCTTGCTTCTCACTTTATTTATACTATTCATTGCATCAACATTTTTAAATTTTAATTTTACAGTCCTTGCCTGCAGCATATCTTCCGTGGGCTACCGTATCCTTGGTTATCTTCTTGATGTGTCCCACTGTCTAATCATGATTCTTTCTTCTCAGGCCATGGCCTACCCAGGAGCAGCGTCGCCCCTAAATGAGGACACACGGTCGTGCGTTTCCTTGGACGGCATACTGGTGAGTTCAGATGATGAGATCAACGGTCCACATGTGATTTTTCAGAAACAACGATTCCGAGGGCGAGGGATTCGCAGCCCCAGAAGTTGACATGATCAGCGACTCGGACGACGAAGAAGAGGGCCCCGTAAAGGACCCAATAGAGGAAGATCTCGAGGAGGACCCAATAGAAGAAAATCCAGGGGAGGAAGACCTTGAGGAGGATCCAGCAGCAGGAAATCACGTGGAAGAAGATCCAGAAGAGGCGAATCACGAGGACGCATACCATGATGTAGAATCTCCAGTCGAGGAAGAAGGACCAAAAGAACAAGACCCCGCGGCAGGAGAACCTCCAGTAGCGATCCCCGCGGGGCGCTATGGAAATGGACGTCCCTATCTGAGCGCGCAAGCCTACTGTAACCTGCTGAACCTCCACAACCGCGACTGACGTGATTTAGGTTTTGTCTCCTCTGGCCAAACAAATCTATGTATAGTTTGGGGCCATCTTTTATTTGTCGTGGATGCTTTGTTTGGAATTTTCTGGAATGAAATAAAATTTCTGAGCTCGCTAATCTTTTGATTTTTGGTTCACATGATACTTTGACTGTTTCCCCTATACATTTCTTTCCTCCTGAGATTCATGACTGTCCACCCTTTCACCCTGTGCTGACCCGACCCCAGTCTCTTCGACATTCAGTTTGAAGCGCTACAGTTCGATCTTTTGAGGGGGCCATACCCCATTGTAATCCCTACCCTGGCCAGCCCTATACATTTTTCTACCTCCTATTACCATAACTACATTCTGTGACATCGTATTCGAAATTTAGCTTCCACTACCCCGTGTTTACAAAAAATTCGCGTTTTTGACTACTTCCGTTTTGCCCGTTTTAAATGCTCTACTACTCTTCACATTTTCAATAGCGCAAACATATATCGCGCATATTATTTTGTTCATATCTCTTATTTTCACTATGTGGGTTTTCTAAGTTATTTTAAAATTGTTGATCGATATATTTATTCTAAAAATATTTTAATTTATCGACAAATCCTTCAGTATTTTTATTTATTGTTATTTTATTTTCCCGGGTATTGTGCTTATAGTTTGCTATTATAAATGGTTATACCTCATGCTTATTATTTTAGCTACGCTATTTCTTATATATATATATATATGATTTTGATTTTATCTAGCTGCCTCTACGTAGATCACGACATAGTAGTATTTGATTTTGCGGCTTCTCGCATATTATTTTATATAGCTTATCGTTATTTTAAATTTTGAGGACGAAATTTTTGTAAGGGTGGTATGATGTTATACCTAGTTCTTTTGCACACAGTATCCGTATTTTTATAAAACGCTACTTACAAAATTTAATTATTTATATTCAAAATTATTTTGTTTTATTTTAAAACCCTAACCCTAATTTATCTAAACCCTTTTTATTTTTCTCCCTTTTTACCTTCCCAAAACCTAGCCCAAATCCTAACTCCCTTTCCAACTTCTTTTATTTTATTCCCGGCCCATCTCCCATTCACTCCCAATTTCTTTTATTTTCTTCTTCAGCCCAAGGCAAATATCTAGCCTAATGAATTTAAACCAAATAATAAAACCCTTAACCCTCGGCCCAGCCCAAACAAAATCTTAATTAAATAAATTCCCTAATTCTTCCCCCAGCCCAGCCCGCTCTCTATTTTCCCATTTAAATTTAAATTCCGGCCCGGCCCATCCCTCTCTCCTTTTCCATTTTATTTTATTCCCTTACCCGGCCCATCCCACTCAACCCGACCTGACCCATTCGATACCCTTCTTCCCCACTTCGTTCTCCCTTCCCGCTCTTTTGACTCCCCGCCTCACGCTTGTTTCCCCCACGCCCCACGTCGTCGCGACAACCGCGGCCCCATCGCCTTCACCCCCCTCTCTCTCCTCTTCCTCTTCATTCTCGTTCTCCCCGTTTACCCTCTCTCTCCCTCTCTCTCTCGCGCCCACGACGCGTGCGCGTTTGCTCCCACGACTCGCCCCCTTCAGCAGCTCCCTCCTCTTTCTCTCTCCCCCTCTCTCTGCACTTCCCCCTCTCTCAGCACCTCCTCTCTTCCTTCACCTAGCTTCCCAATCCTCCATAAAACCCACACCGGTGACCCCAACTCACCTCCGACCTCCGCCAGCTGAGCGCGCTCCTCCGCCATCTCACAACCACCACGACCACCGTACAGCTCTTTCCATCGTCTGCACCAAGCTTCTCGAGCCTTTGCCCAGACCCCGCTCTCTGGCCGATCACCTTCTCTTGGCTGAGCACTCGTCGTCGTCGGCCAACAATATCGCCGACTGCCTCTTCCCACTGCGAGCTCCCCTCCAACCCAACTCCAGTCGTCCCGGGCTGCAGCTCCAGGCCACCCTCCCATTCCCATAGCCACCACCTCACGCCAGCCACCACCTCCGCCGAGTAGCCACTGCCCTCTCCTCGTCGTCGACCGTCGCCTGCACCACGAGTGCTTCCGACTCCTTCCCAGCAGCCCTCACCGCCGACCGCAGCCAAGCCGTCGCTGTCGAAGAAATCGAGCCCGAGCCAAGTCGGGTCCCGTGCCGCGCCTGTGTCGTGCCGTGCCCCCGCCCCGTGCCACACCGTGCCGCTTCGTAACCGCTACTGCCCCAACACCGTGCCACCGCAGACCCACTCACGTGTCGCGCCCCGTGCCCAGTTGCCGTGCCACGCCTGTGTCGTGTCGTGCCCACCTCCGGACCGGTTCCGGTGTCGCGCTCGTGTCATCATCAGGCCCAGCACCGCGTCGCGCCCGCATCGTCACCAAGCCCAGTTCCGTGTCGCGCTGTGCCACGCACCGAGCCAGGACCACACCCACTGCCGTATCACGCGCCACCGCGTCTAGTAACGGGTCACCGCGCACCGCGCTCGCGCCGCGCGCCGTATCCAGCATCGCGCCGTCCCGTGTGTCGGGACAAACCCTGCAGCGGCGTCGCTTCCATATAAAGCGACCGAGGCAAGTACCCTACTTGCTACATACTAGATTACTGTTATAATTCAAACTACTACTAATTCCGTGTTTTACGATTCGTGAGAACCTATATGACACAAGTGCTTGATGCAAAACCCGAACGAAAACCTTCCATTAAACTAACGGAACTTGTTTATATGCTGGCCCTTGTGGCAATGAATATTGTGTTGAAATTTTACTGGAGAATTTAATCGTTACTGGCTTAAACGATCATCCCCAAGTACACCTGTTAAAACTGAATATTTCCCGCGTCTGAAACTTGTTAAAATCATAATTAATTGTGTACACATTGAAATGATGTGTTTGAGGTCTCAAATCGAAGCCGACTCGACGACTTAGAACCCTATGAAGGTTTTAAATTGTTTCTGTACTGAAAATATGACGAGAACTGGTTTGGAGAGCGGCTCTGGACTGCAGTCCAGAGCAGCTCTGGTTGTTGTTTTCTGTCTCGTAATGCTTACCCCTTTGTTTCCTGAACTTGTATGTTGCGGAACCCTGTACTGTAGTAAATATGAAACTGTTAGATAAATAACGGAAGTGATTTCACCCCTTTTTATTTTCGTTTACTATTTAAACTGTAATTTAAAAGAACAGGACGTATAGCAGTCCCAAACAGAACCAGAACTGATACCCTAGTGTTGAACAGTGCACAACTTCTGACGTAGAGACGCGATTGAGAATCCGTATGGTGCGTTGGAAACCTTATTGAAAACCCTAAATTTCATTAAACTGTAGCGTCACTAAATTCTGAACTCAAATGGGATTAAAATGCGTTACGAAAAGGAATTATGATTCTGAAACCGGATTTCCAGCAGCGAACGCTTAAAATGAAATGGCCACACCTAGTGATCCTGAAACCCGATTAACGTGAAACCAATTTTGGTGGATAGATAATTAAACATACTGCTCACCCCCTGTTCGTTGTTTTGCTAAATTTTGCATGTATGATTTATGATAAATTATGTAAGTGGTAGGACACCGACTGATGATATCTTAATCACGCCTTAATCACTGTATTCTCATCACATTACATATATGTCATGGCATTGGTAACCTAGTGATCATGTGCATTACCCAGTGTTAGGTTTTAGCATTTGATTGTGGCAAGTACATTAGTGTTTAAGCATGAATGGATAAGTGAAAGTGACACGTACTTGTACACAATCAGTGGACCCTATTGATTTATTGCATTGTCGACGTCTGTGGGACGTGTATAAGTGTGACTATAATTGGTATGGGACAATTATGGAAGCACTTGTATGGGTATCACAGGTAAGGCACCAAACACTGTCCATTTATCTTGGGTATTAGTCGGGACATGCTTGATGGAGATCCTGTCTCCAGTTCTCGTGCAGACTTGTCATGGACCGACCAGTATTTGAGTTTATGGTTGGCGTTTGATGTAGACCACGGGGTGTGGGGTAGTTTGAGTGTGAGTTCAACAGAATCTCGGGAGTCCCATGCCGGCACATATGGAGATATATGGAGAGTTATAGGGATATCACTGATTATTAGCGAGCGACTCGATCCCGTGTTCCCTTGTCCTTGGGTCCTACCCTTGGATGAGGGATACTCACGAGTGGTTGACTCTCACACTTGGACTGACGATAGGCTTAGTGACCTGTACAGTGAGACTTAGAGAATGATAGGGATAGTGATGTTGACATGCATTGCTTACTGATTCAGCACACCTGACATACTATTTACTGCTTTACTGTTCACCTGCTCTATTAGACACCCGCATTGGCTACTTAATGTTCACGTCTTTACTCTCTTGATTTACTGTTACATATTCATTATTATTGTACGATTTACCATTTGTATATATATATATATATATTACTATCGTGTCGCTCTGACGACCTGAGTATGCATGCTCAGAGTGAGAAGTGGATCTAGCCTGGACCAGGACCTGACGTACCTCGAGGACATCGCGGACATCTTGATCAGTTACCCAGAGCTATACTCTCTTGATCTCTATCTGGTTAGTTCTTTTGATTTAGTTGCTTCATTTCTCATTTCCTGTGCATCCTTTACCAATTACCACGTAAAGCTAGAAGCCGAAGTGTGACTACGACAGTATTTTTTCTTGACCGTAGGAGCACGGCTGGCCTTGTCAACCCCTCGTATTCCGTATTTTGGGAAGCGGGGCGTGACAAACTTGGAAACGTCATCAGTAACTTATGAATTCGTTTAAATAAAGTTTTAAACTAAATAATCAAAATTGAGGATCGTGTGGCACGGATATCAACAATCTTCTCCTTTTTGATATTTAGCAAAACTTATTTAAAGAATTTATGATATATAAAAAATATAAATTCGATTTAAATACTCCCTCTTAATTCATGCTCGGTTGAAAAAATCTTTAAACTCATATCAGTGTCCCATACCACTGATACTATTTTTCAAGAAGCATGGCATAAAGATGAGCGAGATAATTCGAATTGTATGACCATTTAAGCACAAATTAAAGATATTTTGAATCTTTTCTCCCCTTTTTGGAAAATATCAACAAGTTTCATAAACAAAGCAAGTGAAAAAGAAAAACAAACATGAATATAAAGATTTTAAGTTCATGGAAAAACAATACGAGACATGATTATGACATATGACATGATTAGGGAATATGAAATGAACAATATTAAGTATGATGAACCAATTCAGAATAATAACCATAATAGCACGAGTTTCAAAACGACAGAGTGATTAAAAAGCCCGGGGTTAAAAAAACTAACATAATAGTAGAACCCCTACATCTTGACGTTTATAATGATTAATACAAGTTCGTAGCATGACGTTAAGATTATCCTTAGTTTTAGTAAATTTAAGAAGCATATTAAGAAAATTCCTATTAAATTAAACAAATTTATATGAGATTCTTCATTTAAGACTAATTTTTCTTTTAAATCAGTATTTTCTAAAATCTATACATTATAAAAATATTCTTATTTTAATTTTCCAAAGCTAAAAATTAATACCGTTAAATAGTGGAAGTCGTGTAGTGAATTGACCCTCTAATTGATTTACCATTATAGGATCTATAAACTCAAGATGTTAATCTTTTTAAAAAGTGAGCGATCTAGCTTTGATACCAATTGAAAACAGCCTTAGAGGGGTGTGAATAAAACTTCTATACATCCTATGGTAAATTTTAAAATTCTAACTATTATATTAAAGTGGTTACCAAGTTTCTGCGGAAAATATTTAAATAAGTTTAAACAAAGAAACTTAAAATAGCAATCAATCACAAGAATTGAAAATAAAAAGAGTTAGAGCAATACAAACACAGGGAATTGTTGATTAGGGTTTACCACGCTCCTGTGGCTAGTCCCCGCCTGAGACTCCTTTTCAGGATTTCTGCACTATATTTGTGAAGTACACGAATCCCACTTCACAGAAATGTGAAGAACATCATTCTCTCTTCACAAGGATCACACTCTTGAACTTACAATTTCCTAGAAAACAAGCCTTCTTCCTTTATAGCTCGTGATTCTCTTGGAAATCCGCATTTTCCTCTCTAATCCACGCCTTTCTAGGAAGATCTCTTTTTCCATTCTAAATCCACACAATTCAAGCAATGAGAAGCACCCCTCTTGTGGGTTAAGAGATGATTAGTCTAAAATATTGCACATTTGAATGATTATTTTCCCCACTATTGTTAAGTACTAAAATGTGTTTATTGTAATTATAGAACATACGAGGGTTTATGTGTAAAAAATTTATTATCACATGCTTCTACATTATAACTAACATAATGAGGGAAAATACATGCATATAATATTTATATGAAATATTAGTAATTAAAATATGCATATCATATCAAATATTTCTAATCAATATTTTAAAGATATTATATCATTTAAATGGTTAGGATAATATCTCAAAAATACCAAATGCTACTAATACCATGATTTGAGAGATTGTGCATATATTAGCACAGGTCTGGAATCCAAGCAAGAGATCCGATTCAAATCGGGATATCGAAATCAAATCTGCCAGAATATAGAAGCAAATCGAGAGATTTAGCAACGGCAGAGACTCAGAGTATTATTTTCAGAATCTAGATATCGAGAGGATCTCCAAAAATCAAGATAAAATAGCACAAAAAATCCCAAAAATTGAAGCCAACAAACTGCGGCGGAACCACGGCCAAACAAGACAATAGCGGCGGTTCCGCGGTGGATCTAGGGCCGTAGGATCTGAGATTTTGGTGCTTTGATAATATCTGCATATATTATTACGTGGAATCTAAGGTTTCTAGTTTCCGTGACTATATAAAGGACCAAGACTTTAAAGATCAATTCGAAATGATCAAGAGGTTCAAAACGATCCACACATCCAGATGATCATCAACTAGTCATCTACCTCCAACAAGAGAGAGAGCGAGAGCAAAAACTAGAGTTCTTTGTAATCTACTTTCTACGGAGAGTTGTATGAAATAGTTGATTAATAAAGGTAGATCTTAGTTTATTTCTTTTCGCATTTACTTGAAATAGTTGATTAATAAAGGTAGATCTTAGTTTATTTCTTTTCGCATTTACTTTCTGCATTTAATTTCTGCATCTAATTTCTACATCTTAATCATGTTTTCATTATTTAACCTTTCTTTTAGATCTCAAATAATGAGCGAGTAATTCCTAACTTGCTAGGATTCGTAGGATATGATAGATCAATGGATGAAAAAATCATTTAACTTCTTTTAAACATTTTAAAGTTTACAAACTTTATCAAAATAAATGTTAATCTCCTTATCGGGCGCGCTATTAATTTATTAATAGTCACGACTATGATTCGAGATCTGTTTAACACTTGTTTTGCTAAAGGCTAAATATGAATAGAGATTAATGCAAGGACAAGGGTTAAGAGTGGGGAAACCCTAGTTTCTTCCGAAAACCTTAATCTATATTCATCACTATCAATCTAGTTTTAAACTATTAAACGATAAAGGAAGCCATTTTGAATTATTCATCCATTACTACCAAGTCCTATGAATCCTACAAGCCCATTTTCTTATAAACTTTACATCCGTTTCAAATAGATCTACAACCAATCACCCTATCTTCTATCAACTCGTTTAAAGCAAGAAGAAGATTCACGTTTCCCTGTGGACGACCCATACTCATCACGGCTAGCTATTAACGACACCGTCCTGATTGCGGTTACTTTACGAACAAACACTTTTTATACCATCAATCAAATGGCGCCGTTGCTGGGGAAACGGTCAATTTTTTTTCTTATTATTCGGGTTGATTTCTTATAAAATCCGGCAATCATAAAATAAAATAAACGAGAATCAAAATCGCATCTTGTGTATTTAACGATTATTGTGCGAGTTTTGCAAGGAAATCTGAAGTAACTGGAGCAAAGAAACAGAGATTCAGAGACTTTCAACGTAGCCCAGAGGAGCATAGGAGGGCCCTGAAGAAAAATTATTAAAAGAACCTTCAAAATGGTGGCGGAACCATGGCAAAAGTGGTAATTTTGCGGCGGAACCGCGGTGGCTTGGTGGAATTGCGGCGCCAAAATCCTCTGGTATCTTTATCAAATCATTCTCTCTCCTCTAAGATCTAATACTTTGATCTTTTCTGTAGGATTCTTTGCAAAATACCGCCGTTCAAAAATCTTTTTATGTGTTTTGATATCGATTTGTTTGTGCATATCTAAACCGGACATTAAGGGGCAATAACCCAAATCTAGATTAGGTGGGGATTTTATCACCCTTTCTAGGCCCTACAAATCACAAACGTGCATACATATTAGCCTATATTAATAAAAAATATCTAGACCAAGCCTATAAGGACTGTCGCGCTCAATTAGGACAGAGGAGGGTCGTGGGTAATCTATCGCTTATACGCATTTCTCTTGTGGTGTATAGGCAAGTGTGACTAAGGAAAGTGGTTACTTAATTAGGCCCGCTATTTCGGTGATTCGTATAGCGGATACCTTCCACTTACCTGTCACTTATCTGGCCACAAGAGTGATAAAAAGGTGGGAGAGGATTGATCCTGCGACTTGTACTTTGAAAGTCTAGGAGCGGTCTAGTGACTTGACCTAGGTGACCCTAGTTCTATGGTTTGATTGTGCATTTTGTGATTTGTTGAGTCAAGCCTTAAGTCCGACTTTTTTCAAAACAAACCTTCTAAAAATCATTCTCACACACGCTGCCACGTGCACTAAACCAGCTTAGTGCATGATCGGCTGGACACGGGATTCTAGTGTCCGTCTTGTCCGCGTTTTTTCTATCGACTCCAAAGTCGGTACTTCTTCATCTTCTATTTCCCCTCCACCCACCACATCCCTCGAAATGGACGGATCTCCATCGGGATTTCACGATACGACTCTGCCACCACTCGTAGGTGCGCAGAATCCACCGCGCATCTCTCTCCAAGAAGGATGCTACCCCATACGTGGACCCTTTCCTACTTGTCTTTCTCTTCCATCGGCCAATGGGGATAATTTCGAAATTAAACCCCACTTCATCAACTTGTTGCCCAAATTTCACGGGCTTGAATCCGAAGACGCATACGTTTTTATAACCAAATTCGAAAACATATGCGCAATGATGAGCACAACCCAACTTTTAGGGGATGCTATGCGATTACGTCTTCTCCATTTTACCTTGTGCGACCTAACAGAAAAATGGCTTTATAGCGCTGCCGTACATTCTATCGCTAAATAGGACGAATTCGTTATAACATTCCTTAAGAAATCCCAATCACAAAACCGCCCGTGTTCGAAGCGAGATTAACCAGTTTACCCAACTTCCTAACGAACCATTCTGGAAATATTTTGAACGGTTTAAAGATCTTCTTGTACAATGCTCTCATCACGGAATTGATAGATGGCAACTTTGCTGAATTATATACGAGGGTGTTAATCCAGCGACAAAAAAAATGCTTGAAACCATTTGTAAATGCCATTTCATGTCAAAAGACGATGGCGAAGCTTAGCAATTTCTAGAAGATTTTGCCGAACAAACCCCACAATGGGAGAGCACTGGACCGACATCATCTTCATATAGGGCATGTATCTATCAGCTCGACGATGTCATCGCAGTGAAAGCCGAAATGGCCGCGATGCAAAAGAAACTCTAAGCTATCAAAAACAAAGTCTTGCCAACCTCCCTAAACCAAGTTACGCTCCCCAAAAACGTGTGTGGTTGCTGTTTTGACCCATCATATTTAACGGAAGAATGTCCTTTGAATCCTTCGTCTCAAGGTCATGAACAAACCAATGCTGCTTTTTAGCAACAACCCAGAAATGACCTTTATTCATCCACTTATAATCAGGGATGGAAGAATCACCTTAATTTCGCTTGGAACCATAACCAGTCTCAAAATCAAAATCAGTTCCCAAGCCAAAATAATTATCAAAGGCTTTCTCTACAGCAACAGCAGCCGTCGCAACAAAGTCAGCACCCCTTTCACCCGCAATCTTTTCAAAACCCGACCAACAACTTTGATCCTTATAATAATATTTCAACGGCCGGTACCGATAAAACCTCTGTGCTTGAATGTAATTAGAAACGTTCATTAAACAATCCACACAAACGACGACTAATTTAACGTCTTCTATCTAAACGTTAGTGGAACACACTGCTTCCCACAGTGAAAGTATAAAATTGATAGAAGCACAACTTGCACAGTTAAATGCCGCGATGAGCGAGAAAGAGAAAGGGAGACTTCCATCTCAATCTCTACCAAATCCCGATCACTCACAAAGCGCAAATATCATCCTTCAAAATCATAATGTGAGTGCCGTAACTATGCTGAGATCGGGAAGAGCGCTAAATTACAATATTGGTGAACAAGTTGAAGTCGATGATATTGATAAAACCCCAGCTACTACTTCTACTCCTATTTCGTCTAATCCAACATTTTCTTCCGAGCTTATTCTCCGTTTTCCACTAGGCTCGAACCCTAAGCCCACTTCTTTGAAGGAAGTATCATCCACGACCATCCCAAATCCAATTTTGGGATCCATTCCATCCCCACAAACTTCTTCTCAAAAGTTGGACCCAACCCTTATTGATAAAGCTCCTTTTCCACACAGGTTGAGGGTCAACAAACCAAGTCCCCAAATGGAGAAGTTTGTGGACATTTTAAAGCAAGTTAACATAAATATTCCTCTCCTAGATACTATCAAACAAGTTCCTTCCTATGCGAAAATTTTAAAGGACTTGTGCACTAGGAAGAGAAAACTCAAATACCTAAAAAGGTTTTCTTAGCGAGTAATATGAGCAATTCTTTTACCTAATTGATGCCCATGAAACGTAAGGACCCCGGCTGTCCTACTATATCTATAAATATTGGAGGTAAAAATATCAATCGTTCTCTACTCGATTTTGGTGCTAGTGTTAACTTGCTTCCATATTCTGTTTATGAGCAATTACGGATATGAGAGTTGAAACCTGCGCATTGCACTCTCCAGATGGCCGATCGATCTATCACCCAACCTCGGGGTGAGCTAGAGGATGCGTTAATTAAAGTCGGGGAATTTATATTCCCTGTGGACTTTATAGTCATAGAAATACAGCCTGTAGCAAATCCACGGAACCAAATTCCGGTAATTCTAGGTCGACCTTTCCTAGCAACTTCAAACGCGATAATCAATTGTCGTAACGGTTCTATGAACCTGTCCTTTGGGAAGATGACAATTGAGCTTAACATTTACAAGTAGGAAGTTAACCCTCCGAACCCTATGCTCATGTATGTTCTGTCGAAAAGATAGCTTCCGATAGTTGCGAATTTGAGGAGCTTCACGATTCTGATCTTGACGCCACTAGTGCGTTATGGTTTGATTCTACTGTCTATTATACACGTGAAGACCTTTCTATCAACAAGTCCACACCTAAGTCCGAACCCTTTGACTTGTCGAATGATTTAGTCGAGCTATCCAAGTCTCATAACTTCCTTTTCGATGAGATTATCATTTGGAATCTCGATGAAAGTTTTGAAGATATTTTTTCTGAGGAACTCGCATTCCTAGAAAACATAGGAGTTGTGATGAATCAACCCCCACCTAAAGAAGTTGAACCGCCACCCATTTTTCTTATCAAGAACGAGAATGCGAGCAGTGCACCATCACTGTTTCGTCTCTATCAACCGAGACGAAAACCCGATCGATTACGTCTCCTATCTCCTCACTTCTTCACATCTATGATCTTTCACCAACTATGTTGTTACATCGATAAAATATTCGAATGGTTGGTGTTGACTTTTGGTCTTTGTAACGCTTTGCATAGATCAATAACTTTACGCCCCTCTTATAATTTTAAATGCTTAATACTGTTTCACTCAAGTTTGGGAGGGGGGGAAAGAAAAATATTTTGGCACTTGAAAGAAAAATATTTTTTTAAATTGTGAGCCAGAATAAGTTTAGGGGAGGTTTTCACTGTCATTAATTCTTGTCCCCGTTACTAACTTTTCCTCCCAAGTCTACAAGTTTTAAACTTAAAAGATGACATCAATGAGGACACTGTTGCAAACAGATTTGGGGGGAGGTTTGTATTTATTGAAATATCATTTGGCACTAGGCACTATATATATAAAATATTTTTTTAATCATATAAAAAAATTTTGGAAGTGGAAGTTAGAAAGTGAATAATACATATGAAAGATAGGAAGAGATTTAAGAAAAGCAAAAAAAAAAAGATGTTTTATAACGAATCTAGTAATAGTTAGTCATGAGCTGTTGTCCCAAGGGTTAGTAAAATGAAGGGAATCACTAATCTGAGAATAGAAATAAGTCTGAAAAATATTCCTTATTCTTGAGTTCAAATATCTGAACGTTGATACCTTATTATTTGCACTTGCACACATCTTGAAACTTGGGATAGTAGTGGATACCTTAAAATGCTCTTGTCTAAAAGTCTTAGTATGAAGGAAAATAAATATATAAACAAAAATATAAATGAAAAAAATGGTGAAGAAAAATGAACACTGGTTTTGTAATTACTTAAGGCAGTATAAAAAAATATAGCGAGGATGCTTTATCACCCAGTGCCTTAGACCAACTCGTTTGGGAGCCACTGCTAAGCCTTGAGTGTTGCAAGACTAGGATATTGCTAATTACGTCTAAATAAGTGAGCACATTTGGTAATCGGTTGGTTAGTACCTCAAGAAGTATTAACGATCGCATGAAGAATGTGTGAGCAATTCCATCTATAAAACATTCACCGACTAAAAAATACCAAGAAAGATGGACAAGAGTATGATAGCTTGAATTGAATTCTCTAAGTGCATGGATGTTCTTTATACACACGTAGGGGTATATGATCTATGTTTGGAAGAAAGGTAGGGAGAAAGACTAAAGGCGATGTTTTATTGAGAGATGATGTGATTTCTGACATTTTTTCATGACTATTAAGATATGGCTCATAGCTACTAAAAATCTAGTGTAGCTTGAAACTCTTATTTTCAAGTTTTTTCTTTTATATGTTCTTTATCTTTGTATGCACTTTCATCATTTTTCTTTTATTATGGGATTTTGTGGGTGTAATCCGCTGAAAACCCTCAGGAGACAACACTCCTCCTGCTAGAGACACCTAGAGGTTTAAAGGCTTGTTGCACGTGCTAAGTGCAATCGTGTTGCCTACGAAAGTGTGCTAGATTTTTTTCCCCTTCTTCTTCTCTTTAATAACTAGTTTGCTGGGGACGATCAAAGTTAAGTTTGGGGGTATTTGATTAGTCTAAAATATTGCACATTTGAATGATTATTTTCCCCACTATTGTTAAGTACTAAAAGGTGTTTATTGTAATTATAGAACATATGAGGGTTTATGTATAAAAAGTTTATTATCATATGTTTCTATATTATAATTAACATAATGAGGGAAAATACATGCATATAATATTTATATGAAATATTAGTAATTAAAATATTCATATCATATCAAATATTTCTAATCGATATTCTTAAGATATTATATCATTTAAATGGTTAGGATAATATCTCAAAAATACCAAATTCTACTAACACTATGATTTGAGATATTGTGCAGATATTAACTCAGGCCTGAAATCCAAGCAAGAGATCCGAGTCAAATCGGGATATCGAAATCAAATCGGGATATCGAAATCAAATCTGCCAGAATATGGAAGCAAATCGAGAGTTCTAGCAACGGCAGAGACTCAGAGCATTATTTTCAGAATCTAGAGATTGAGAGGATCTCCAAAAATCAAGATAAAATAGCAAAAAAAATCCCAAAAATTGAAACCACCAAACCGCGGCGGAACAAGCCAATATGCGGCGGTTCCGCGGCGGATCTAGGGCCAAAGGATCTGAGAATTTGGTGGTTTGATGATATCTGGATATATTATTATGTGGAATCTAGGGTTTCTAGTTTCGATGACTATATAAGGGACCGAGAGATTCACATTAAATATCAATCCGAAGTGATCAAGAGGTCCAAAGCGATCCATGCTTTTAGGTGATCATCAGCTAGTCATCTACCTCCAACAAGAGAGAGAGCGAGAGCAAAAACTAGAGTTCTTTGTAATCTACTTTCTACGGAGAGTTGTATGAAATAGTTGATTAATAAAGGTAGATCTTAGTTTATTTCTTTTCGCATTTACTTTCTGCATTTAATTTATGCATCTAATTTCTGCATCATCTAATTTCTACATCTTAATCATGTTTTCATTCTTTAACCTTTCTTCTAGATTTCAAACAATGAGCGAGTAATTCCCATCTTGCTAGGGTTTGTAGGATAGGGTAGATCAATGGATGATAAAGTCATTTAACTTCTTTTAAACATTTTAAAGTTTACAAATTTTAGCAAAATAAATGTTAACCTCCTTATCAAGCGCGCTATCAATTTATTGATGGTCATGACTACGATTCGAGATCTATTTAACACTTATTTTGCTAAGGGCTAGACATGAATAGAGATCAATGTAAGGACATGGGTTAAGAGTGGGGAAACCCTAGTTTTTTCCAAAAACCTTAATCTACATTCATCACTATCAATCTATTTTTAAACTATTAAAAGATAAAGGAAGTCATTTTTAATTATTCATCCATTACTACCAAGTCCTATGAACCCTACAAGCCCCTTTTCTTATAAACTTTACATCCGTTTCAAATAGATCTACAACCAATCACCCTATCTTCTATCAATTCGTCTAAAGCAAGAAGAAAGTTCACGTTTCCCTACGAACGACCCATACTCATCGCGGCTAGCTGCTAGCGACACCGTCCTGATTGCGGTTACTTTACGAACAAACACTTTTTATACCATCAATCAAGAGGCACCCTCTCTCATGGGTTGAAGAATATCGAACTTTCTTCGGAGATTTACAATTGTTTTACAAATGACAAATTCACCCACTCTTAATCTTATGATCTCAATAGATCATAACCGGCGTTGCACAAGAATTGATTTGAGAGATAACATCAGGTTTTGGTTCTTAGGAAATAGAAAGGATTTGTACAAGTTAAGCACGAGAAGAACAAGAAGATTGCTCAATGGATTTGCAATGAATTTCTTCTTCTTTCTTAAGAAAAGTATTTGATCTCATATGGTATTTATATGAATAAAATGAGAAGTTATTCTAATCCCAATAACCGACAATAACTGTCATAAAACAGTTAATGATCGTTGGAGGCAGTTAGGACTGAAAAGGGCATAAGTGTCCAATCGATTCAAATGTCAAATTTCAAAAAAACTGCCAAAATTGTCTGCAGAGACGTCTGCCTCAAAGGAAAATTCCTTATACAGATGGCGGCAAAGCTGCCACTGAGAAGTATACAGAAAGTGTAGATTTTGTGAATGCACTACAAACATCTGCCACAGACGTGCCACAGACGTCTGTTGTTCAAAACTTTAATGATACAGACATCTATTTTCTGACATGTATGAAAAGTCAGGTTTTGAACTTGGCAGATTTGAATCCAACGGAAATGATAGACATCTCTAAAAGAGAAGAAGATGTCTTGAGCATTAGGAATATGTTGGAATGAGATTTCTAACCTTATGAGATCTTTTTTAATTACATGTATATCGCTCACAACTCTAATTTTCATTTTGATTCTTCAATTAGCTTCATTTCCTTGACTTTTATTGAATCTTGATTAGCCTTGCATCATGTTGTTGCTTGCTTCAAGTTGTCATACCATATCACCGTTTTGAGCGCGTATCGTATTGTAGGCAATCTTTCTTGATATTTGATAGGTTGTGCATGATGTACTCAAGACATAAATTTGGAAACGTTATGTAACAACTCCAATTTCAATGTACAGAAAATTTATTTAAAAGTTAATGTACAAATAGAGTATTTGCAATCATGTGTACACTATAAGTATTTGAATTGCTTTTGAACAGCAAGAAAACACTTGTAGCTCATTGGTAAAGCCTTACACTGCTGTGACGTAGCTCCTGTGATCGAATCCCCTCAGCCACATTATCTTTTTTGTTGATTTTTCTTTTAATCTTTTAGAAGCCCAAAGGTTTATACGTGCACTACACGTAAAATGAAGAGTCACAGATTAAACAAACACGTGCACTGGGTTATACCAAGCGACAGGGACATGTGGCGAAGATCTCACCACCCACCGCTGGTTCTCGACCGGTGAGATCTTCATGGCGACCGGCACCGCCGGCCCCCCCGTAGGGGATGATCCCCAAATTTTAACTCCACACCCCTTAGCCTCCCTCCTTAACCCATGTACTGTTTGTTTTTATTAAAAAAAACAGAGAATTAAAAAGTGATATTAAACCAAATTTTAAATGCATTTTTAATTCTTCAATTCATTACCCTAAACCCTAATTTTCTCTATAAATACCATACCACATTTCACCCCTCCTCATTCAGAATTCCATTACAAAAACTCTAAAAAATTTCCAAGTCCCCTGTTGTGCAAGTGGAGTTAGCAAGAGGCGAAGTTCTGGCGACGTTCCAAGAAGAATCCGGCGACAAAACGACGCCCCGACGGTTCCGGAAGCTTCCCCCTTCTCCCCTCTTCGTTATACTCAGTAAGTCCCCACTTCTCTCCTCCATCTTTATTCCAAAACTTCTTTTTTTCCAAACTCGTCGGAAGCGGAGTTATTCCGACATCCGATTCGTTTTTCTTTAAAAACTCCATTTTTCTTAAACAATAAAATACTATATTCTCATATAATGTTTAACAAACATAAATAACCATATTAGAACAAATTTCATCTCAAAATAATTTATGTTGAAATTTCTATTTCACTTTTACAGTAAAATACCATCATGTTTACAAACGATATTGTTATCCACTTTTAACTGTATTACCTTTAGAAAACTCACGAGGTAATGACCTACCTCATCATAACACACATTTTTGACATAGCACAATGAATTTTGGGATTCTAGATTATGGGAAAATACGCTTTTACGAATAAATACCTTAAAGAATTAAAAACCGTTTTCTTTAAAAAGGGTGTTAATTAAATTCCTTGCAATTGCGTCTCTACAACCCATTTTGGGGAAGCTCGATCGGGATGGTGCAGGTTATCGCACATTCTCGGGCCCAGTAGAGTGAGATGCAGACCTCTGCAAGGAGCATTCGATCTCGAAAGAATTTTAATGCAATTTTTAAGAAAATGAGATTTCTACAAAATAAATAAAATTTATTTTTATTAAATATGTAAATATATAAATATATAAATGAATATTATCAAAAGATCTATTTTAAATATATTATACAAATATTCCATGCTTTCTAAATCAAAGAAATCACCATTTCATGAAACCACATTTACAATTCAATACTATTCCAAGTTTAGATTAAAATACCATATGCAATGAAAATTAGGTTCTACTCACTAGAAAATTTTACTTTTATAAAATATACATCTATGAAAACCCTAAAGACGATAATTAAATACTTGAGGTGTATTTTGAAATTATATCAAGACTATTTTTACATAAACCCCCTCAAGTTATACTAAATTACAATAAGGGCCCTAGTAAATATAGGTTTAAACGGGACCAGTTCTCTTGAGCTTCAGGGAGCCGGAGAATATGGGTGCTTGCCTATATAATGTAGACAATCTAACAACGGTGTTATCAACACGGTAATTGTCTTGGAAAAAGATATAAATCCTGCCGTCCATGTGCAACAGTTACCGATAACATCAAAACTAATTCAGGACTTCAAATTGGTTTAAAAGTCTGACTCAGTTCGAGTCACAGTCAAATATACAATCAATCTGACTTGAATATGATTCAAGTATAAACTGCAATTCAATATGAATCTGTCTATACTAGAATTCAATCTATAACAATCTGTCTCGACCGAACCGAACCATGGATATACTCTGTTTACATGTCTATCCATTATATCCATTCGATTTACCTGATATCATGGTTTCGGCAAGTCGTACAATCTATTACACCAAACAATACAAATCAATGCAAAATACATAGCGGGGTTTTAAAAGGGTAGACTGGTACGGAATGTGTTAGAAGTGGTACGAGACGGTCACTTTAATAAACCTAACCTGTATATCCATTGCCGTTGTACCGTGGCTGAACGGTTCCTTGTGTTCCGTATACCTTAGTCTCCGAAATAGTGGGACCCCTCTCGTATACATTGGCATATTATGTACCAAGTTATAAACAATTGCGTTAATATTATAATCAAACATTACTAGTTATACTATCTTTCTGTCTATTCTATCTCTATCCATATTTGGGACTTACCGAGCGATTGTTCGCTGACAACATTCATTTTCTTCTTTCTTTGGAATGTTGTCAGGTGATTCGGACTCACTAGAGATCGAGCCCAGTACCGAGTACTTGGAGCAGTTTGCCTTCGACCCAGAGCTGTAGGCACTTGTATATACTTTTCATTTCAGTCATGCCATTATTTAGGCATTGCTTTCTATTCATGTATTTACATTTCCAGTTGTACCTGTAAATAATTGTTTAATAAATAAAAGCTGCTGTTCATTTTTACTCCTGTCTCCTGTGTACATTTTACTTTATATTGCTTAGACACGCTTAGCGTGTTTACTTCGGAGTAAATACGTCGTGTGATCCGTCGCGTCTCCTCCCTGTACACCGGAAAGCGGGGAGTGACACGTCACCGGTTACTTATGAATTCGTTTAAATAAAATTTTAAACTAAATAATCAAAACCGAGAATCGTGTGATACGGATGTCAACACTGCTGATAATCATTCATTCATAAATACGAAACAAGGAAAGCCTACTCAATTCACGAAGGAAAATAGAATTACAAATAAACTATGTATTATATTACCACTTCATTCTATATATGTTATTTAAACATGGGATTTACCGATGTAGTACACAAGACATGCGTGGTGACATGGAAAAGGATGAGATTCAACAAGAAGGAAGAAAAGAGGGAAAGAGGGAGGAGGATGAGGAGTAGGGGAGAAAGAGAAGGGACTTGCTCGCACGAGCCGGCATCGTCATCGGGCTCGTCTATCTGCCGATTACCTTGTATTGCCAGCGAGACTTTTCTTGAGAGCTTCTTCACGTTCTTCTTCGAGAACTTTAGATGAAGAAAGAGAAGGGAGAGGTGGAAAATTGTGAGGAAGAAAAAGAAAGAGAGGAGGACATATAAAGATGGTGTAATGGTGTTGTTCGCACCCAATTTTAGGGTTCATCCAATGGATGTGATGCGATGCGTGCAAGGCACGTGCACATGGTAAAGGCCATCGCATGCGATGTAACACGTGCAAAGCACGTGCGCATGGCAAATGCCACCATATGTATTTGGTTAAATCATTATTAGAAGAAAATCTTCTATCAGTTAATAAAGTTAACAAAAATAATTAAAATTGATCTTTGGATCAATGATCCAATGGTGTGCACGCATCCTAAATTAATATAAATCAATTTAAATCTATTTGTTAATAACATACATGATAGATCAAATAAAATTGATTTTTGGATCAATGATCCAATGGTACGCATGCATCCAGAAATTGATATGAATCAATTAAGATCAAATGGAGATAAAAACTCACCTGATTGTTGGGAACAAACCCTAACAATTTCTCTCCTATAAATAGGAACCCCCTCACAATGAAGAGGGGATCTCTTTTTGTTTTCCTGACTTTTGAGACTCAAAAGACTCTCTGAACTTTTGGGCTCTTCTCTACAAAAAAATACAAAGAAGAACCGGAGCTCTTGAAGAAGAAAAACCCTAGCTGACTAGGTAATCAAAAAGAAGAGGGTCTTCTCTTTTTCATAAAAAGCTAGTTCCTTTCATAACGAAGCTAATGTTTCTCAAAATAAAGATCAAACGATCTTAGAATTTATCTCTCTCATACCAAAAAGCCATCGCTTTCATGAGAGATGTATTATATGATTCAAGACTTTGGATAAAACCTTTGTAAAAGGAAGATCAAAAAAATATAGATTGAAACTAGTGCTTCTTTTGAAAGTTTTTATTTTCATTAAATTTAAATATACCATATGAACGCACTTTAAATCAAACAAAAGAGATTTCAGTCTCTTTGAAAGCCAAAAGTTTCTGCATCATAGTGCGCACCCTGACCTAGAGTGTAAATTATAGATGTACGCATCACGCGATCTACACGTGAGCGCACGTGGAGGATATTATCCATATCATACTTGCGCATTTGCATACTATTTAAACCTAATCAAGTGCGCATCAAGTGATGCTCACGTGCGCATCCCATACTCATACGTACTCCATATAAGTGCGCATCCCACATAGATTTGTTGTCACATGACACTCACATGCGAATCCTATACAGATGTGCGCCACGAGATATTCACGTGCACATCACATAAAAATGCGTGACTAACCCATATGCGCACCATATGCATGCGCGCACCATACTCATGTATACCCCCAAAAGGGAAAGAATGAATGCCTCATGTGAAGCACGTGCGCATTATACGATGCACATGAACAATAAGCCATATCTTGGATATTTAGCTAATATATATTATGTATGGAAGCTTCTGCTTCATATTTAAGTTGACCTTAGTCTTATATATAACTATCGGTCCTTAACTTGAACCTAAATTGATCTTAGTCTACAACAAGGCTAACGATTCTTAGATGAAAAATAAATATCTCATGAACTGATGGACATCATCAATATGAGAAATGCTATCTAGGTTCAAACCCCAAATCTAATTTACAGATTTGGGCTAATCTGCGCCATGATGTGGATTTTTATTATCTCCAAATTTAACCGCAAGTATACAGTTTATCGCAGTTGTACTTGAGAATCGTTCCCACAAAGAGATGTGCTAATTACATTTAAACTAAATTAAAATTGAGTTGTTTTTAAAAGTGCAATTAAAAATAAGAGTTGGTTTTCAAATAGAGAGAAAATCCTAGGGTTTTTTATTTGCTTTTCTAATATGGTGGTTTATATGATAAACTTTTATTCTCTTATCTAGTTTTAACTAATGATCTATTAATAATATAAAAGTATAAGATAAATTATTTTATTTAATCTTATCCTATTAATTATATTATATCATGTAGATTTAATTAAAAACCCTAATTCTAGTTTATTAAAATTATCTAATTTAACCATCTATGCATATTTGTAGGTCATGAATCTATAACTACTATATTTTAGGTTTTCCTAGATTAAATCAATAATTAGATTGAATATCTATGATCTATAATTATCTCTATCGTCCCTAATTAAGTTTCTAGGTTGTCATACTATCATCAACCTAATTAGTTTATAGGTTTTTTATTTAACCCTAATTATAACTTAAAAGTGTCAACTTTTCATAAAAATTAGATTTTTTAAATTAAGAACAAAGAGAGATAAACACATATATATTAAGAAACATTCATAATAAAGCAAGAATAAAAGTTATAAGAACATCACACCACAAAAGATAGAAAATAAAAAACACCAGAAAGAAGATTAGTTACTCATGATATTAAGAAAAAGCAGAATTTTCTTCATAATAAAATAACTTACAACTTTTTCCAGATCTCTTTAAACTTGAAAACCCTAGTTCTATATCAAGAGAAAGATATGAAACCGTAAGGCTATACAAGTGTTTATATAGGGCTAAAGAAGATTGAAGAACAAATAATAGAAGATACAAAAGAATCTACTTGCTAACAATTATGGTAATCTAATCTAATTGCTCTGTTGGAAGTTTTTGCGAGCCTTTAGAATTTTTAAAAGACGAAACCCTATATCTCATATTAATCTATGTAGAAAGACGACCGTGCCTATAAAAATTCTCATCGAACGACCCAAAATTGATCGCTGATCCGCCGCCATTTTTTTGACTTCGTGGATCCAGATTTTTTCTGTGGTTTTATCGTCAATTTAGATAATTTTGAGCATATAAAATCTTGAATATCTCGCTATATCTCTGTAGTTGTGTCGATCTCCGAATTGTTCCCAATTTTAGCATATAATTAGGAAGGTTGATTTGTTACTTTTGATTTGGTTTCTCTAACTGATTTGTTGTTGTGATAATTGATTCACATCTATTTGTTACAACTTTTGCTGATTTGTAATGATATTCCCAAATTTGTTCCAAATTTGCAAATTATCTTTTTATTTTCTGAATAATTCCTTTAAGTCTCCATTATACACACATAATACTCATTTTAGCACATTTTTCCGTCCTTTTGCATCCAAACCCTGTTATCTGTAATAATTCACAAAAGATACCCGGAAAAACATAAAATATGACAATAAAATGATAAATGAGTTAGAAAAATGTATAATAAATTACGCCAATCAAATACCCCCGCACTTATCTTTTGCTAGTTCTTGAGCAAATTTAGGGTTTTAAACTCTAAACTAAACTAAACTACTATCTAACTAAATCCCACTCCTACTTCTATTCCTATAAAAGAAAATAAAGGAAACAAAAAATAAGAAAATGAAAACTACATACAAAGATAGAAATAGATAAGAAAAATATGAAAAATAAAAGCTTAAACTTTACTAGATTTGTCACGCCCCGCTTCCCAGTGTACAGAAACGGTGACATGGCGGGCCACAACGTATTTACTAAGAAATAAATACGTTAAGCGTAATTAAACAATATATACATAAATGCACAAGAATGACAAGTGATATAAAATAAACAGCAATCTTTATTTATATTCATCTTTACATACAACTGTTTTTGAAAAGAAAAGATACAATGAAATAAACAGTGCCTAAACAGTGGCATACAAAATAAAATAAGTAAAAGATGAGCTAGTAGTCCGGCTGAGTGGTGAGCTGCTCCAAGTCCTTCTGGTTAGGCTCGATCTCCTGAGAGTCCGGTCCTCCTAACGAACATTCCAAAGAAAGAAATAGACAGGAATGTCGTCAGCGAACTAGCGCTCGGTAAGTCCCAAAAGAAGGAATGAAATATAACAAGTAATGTGAAAAGAAACTGGTAAGTTGAACAGGTATATACTTGTTATTCTAATGTAGTTGTTTGTAGCTTGGTACAGAAGGTATTTGTGTATACGAGAGGAGTCCATCTTACCCCGTGGACTATGGTAGCATGTAGTATAAGGCCCCATCAAAACCCATGGGACAACGGCACGAGAGTTCATGTGATGTCTTTTAAGTGACCATCTTGTGCCACGTTAATACATTTCGTACCAATCTATCCCGTTATCCCCGCATAATGTATTGTATAGATTATATTTATAAGTCTTGCTGAAACCATGGATACAAGTTGTTCAAGTAGTCAGGTTCATAATGTAATCATGTATTCAAGAAGTCGGGTCATGTTATAACCATGGTTTGGTCAAGTCAAGTCAAGTATTCATGTTTGGTATTGGTGTTTGAATTCAAGTATTCAGATTCAGGTTCAAGTATTTATGTTAGACTTTGGATTCATATTTGAATTGGACTCTGATTTAAGTTTGGATTCAGGTTTAAGTTAGACTCAGACTTGAGTCAGACACTTGTAACTGATTTAGATCCTGAATTAGGTTCGAGAGTCATCGGTAACTGCTGCACATGGACGGCAGGATTTGTGTTTTTTCCAAGACAATTACCATTGATAACTCCGTTAAGTTTTCTGCCTTAAATAGGCAAGCACTCACTTTCTCCGGCTCTCTGGGGCTCAAGAGAATTGATTCCGCTTAAACCTATATTTACTAAAATCCTTAAATATTGTTTTATATAACTTGAGGGGGTTTCATGAAAAATATTTTTAATAAAATCAAAAATAAACCGAAAGAAGTTATTTATATTATTTAGGATTTTCATGGATATGAATTTTAAGAATTTGAGGTATTTTAATGATAATTACATAGCTTGAAATGTTCATAGTATTTTATTGAAAAACTTGTCTTTTGTTGGTATCTTGATGGTATTTTGGTGAAATTTATAATTTTTTCATTAAAAAAAAATAAGTTTATTATATTTTGAAAATATATGGATTTGTAATTTTTATATAATTATTAAAAATTAAAATTTATTTAAGTAGAAAAATGCGTTTTTCTTAAAAACCGTATTTAACACCTTTCGAGACCGAATGTTCAGTGAGAAGGTCTGCATCTCGCTATACTAACCTAAGGATGTGCGATAATCCGCACCATCCAACAGCGGGTATCCTAAAGAGGGTTGTAAAGGCATATTCGTAAAGGAATTTAAAATACCGTTTTAAAAGAAAACCGTTTTTAAATTGAGTGGTATTTTAGTGTAATATTTTCTTCGTAACCAAAATTCACACAAACGCATCATGCTATGGAACAAGAGTGTATGTGAGGGGTAGGTTGTTATCCCGTGAAGTTTTTCTAAAGTATGTTTAAGCGATACTAAAAGAGGTGATATTTAAAGTTCATGGTATTTAAATGAAAAACTTAAGTTAAAGTTATTTTGCATGGAATTCTAGATTAAAATTTATTCTAAATATTTATAATTAAGATTACAAGTATTGTGTATGAATGAACAATATGTAAGAAAAAGGGGAGCTTTTAGGGTTTAGAGAATAGATATCAGTATTAACTCCACTTACCGATATTTGTTTTAAAATAAATTTTTAAAGAAGAGAAATGATGGTTGGAAGGGACTTACAAGTTAGGAGGCTTAAAGAAAGATTGAAGAAGGGGGGATGAGTTTCTTAGCGTCGCGGGAGTGCCGAAATAGGTTCGATTCTTCGCCGGAAGTTGACCGCTTGCTAATTCCTCTTTACTCCACTTATACTTAGAGAATTTTTAAGAGTTTTGGCTAGAAATTTCAGAATGATACTGGACCAAAGTGTGCGATGGTATTTATAGTGTAGAATTAGGATTTTGGAATTAAAATGGTGAATTAAAATGCATTAAAAAGATGATAAATGGTGAAATGAAGGGTCTCTATTTGATTGGAGGGAAATTAAACAGTGCAGGGGAGTTAGGGATAGGGAAGAGTCAAGTGTGCAAAGGATGGGGCTCATTGGCCTCGGTTGACCCGTCAGTGCCGGTCTATATTGCATTTCCACCGGTCGATCTGAGGGGTTGGGTCTCTGGATTGATGCCACATATATTTCTCACTGTTTAAACCCTTTTGCACATGTTTGGTTTTTTTGATTTTTCATTTTTATGTGTATTGCACGTGTAAACTTTTGGGCTTCCAAAAAAGTTAAAAAGAAAAAAATCAGAAAAAATAATGTGTCTGATAGGGATCGAATACAGGGGCTATGTCACAGCAGTGTAAGGGCTTTACCAGTGAGCCACAAGTTGTTTCTTGCTGTTATTTAACAAAATTTACTTATAACTAAATCTCAGGCTGTATAACTCATTTCTGTACATTAAATTGGAAAATTCCATACAGTAAATTCAGGGTCGTTACAAGATTTTCAGTCGTCATGAACCATGCCTTAATAAACTTGATCTATGCCAAAAATTACTTCCCTATCATTCTTCCAATCTTTCCTACCTATTTTTTTATATACATTTTTCATTTTTTTCATTTCTATTTGCAAAATTTTCTAATTTTATTTATTTTGAAAACTAAAAACTATGTATAAAACCACCCCCACACTTGAACTTGATAGTGTCCTCACTGTCTACCGCGACTATTCCTTAAAAAACTAATAAACTAATGATATACATATGTTATAAATGAGGGGTTTTAAAATATTTTCAAGTGTCTTCCGGTTCATGGAGATCCATGAGCTCCGACTCATTATTCGCCGAAAATTCTAAAAATGGTTTCAATCTTTGACAATTAACTTTGAACACCTTACCATTTTTAGGATTTCGATCTCGATAGCTCCATGTGAAGAAACATTTTTGACAATAAACGGCCTGGTCCATCGCGATTTTAATTTTCCAGGAAATAGATATAATCGCGAATCATATAGTAAAACTTTTTGGCCCATTTGAAAATCTTTTCGTAAAATGTTTTTATCATTGAAAATTTTCGTTTTTTCTTTAAAAATCTTGGCATTGTCATAAGCATCGTTCCTTAATTTATTTAGTTGGAGCTTTCTATATTTACAGGCATCTTCAGTATCTATATTTAACTATTTTATAGCCCACATAGTGCGGTGTTCTAACTCCACTGGTAAATGGCAAGGTTTTCTAAATATAAGCCTATAAGGAGACATACCAAGGATGGTCTTATATGTGGTTCAGTAAGCCCATAATGCATCAACAAGCTTAAGTGACCAATCCTTGCGGTTCTTATTAACTGTCTTTTCCAATATTTACTTAATTTGTCTATTTGATATATCAACTTGCCCACTAGTTTGCAGATGATATAGGGTGGATAATTTGTGGTGGTTCGAATATTTTCTCATAAGAGTTTCGAAAGATTGGTTGCAAAAATGGGTCCCATTATCACTAATAATGGAGCGTGGAATACCAAAACGAGAAATAATATTATTTTTCAAAAACTTGACAACAATCTTGTTGTCATTGGTTTTGCATGCCATTGCTTCCACCCATTTTGATACGTAATCGATCGCTACTAAAATATAAATGTTCATAAATGAATTATGGAACGGCCCTATGAAATCGATGCCCTAAATATCAAAGAGCTCAACTATAAGAATAGAATTGAGAGGTATCATGTTCCGCCTAGTGATTTTACTTAAATGTTGACAGCGTTCACAAGTTTTACAAAATTCATATGCATCTTTAAATAACGTGGGCCAATAAAATCCACTTTGTAAAACTTTTTCCGCCGTCTTTTTAGCCCCAAAACGGCCCCCGCTTGCATGATCATGACAAAATGAAAGAACGCTCCTAATTTCATCATTAGGTACACACCGCCGAATGATTTGGTTATTGCACTATTTAAACAAATAAGGATCATCCCAAAAGAAATATTTTACTTGGGAGTGAAACTTATATCGATCTTGTTTAAACCAATCGGGCAGTGTCATTTTTGTGATGAGAAAGTTAACTATATCCACGAACCATGGTTTGCTAGCAGCTGCGTATAATTGTTCGTAAGGAAAATGGTCATTTGTAAGAAGTTCTTGTGTGGGTGCAAGTGGTAGACGTAATAAGTGATCGGCCACACCATTTTTGGATCCTTTTCTGTCTTTTATTTCAAAGTCAAACTCTTGCAATAAAAGGATCTATCTAAGCAATCGGGCTTTAGCATTTTTCTTAAAAATAAGATGTCTAATGGCCGAATGATCCATGTAGATCGTAATGTGTGAACCGATGAGATATGACCTAAACTTTTCAAGTGAATATACAACAGCTAAAAATTATTTTTCGGTGGTGGAATAGTTTAACTGTGCATCATTTAGGGTCCTACTCGCATAATGGATGACATGTGGTATCTTGTTAATTCATTGTCCTAAGACGTCTCCAATTGCAAAATCCGATGCATCACACAGAATCTTAAAGGGCTCACTCCAATTAATAACATGAATAATAGGAGCGGATGTAAGCTCTTTCTTCAATTGCTCGAATGATTTGAGACAATCGGAACCAAATTCAAAAGGTGTATGTTTGTCAAGAAGTGAAGTCAAAGGTCTAGCAATCTTGCTAAAATCCTTGAGAAAGCGTCTATAAAATCCCGCATGTCCAAGGAATGACCTAATGTCCTTAACGGTTTTGGGAGGGGGTGGATTAGAGATTATATCTAATTTAGATTTATCTATCTCAATGCTTTTGCGTGAAATAATGTGGCCTAGCACAATTCATTACTTGACCATAAAATGATATTTCTCCCAATTGAGTGTTAAATTCTTTTCTTTGTACCTTTAGAGTACTAACTCCAAGTGGTGTAAACACTCATCAAATGTATCCCCAAAAACTGAAAAATCGTCCATAAAAATCTCAAGAAAACGTTCCACTATGTCGGAAAATAGGCTCATCATGCACCGCTGAAAAGTGGCAAGTGCATTACATAGCCCAAAGGGCATTCGTCTATATGCAAAGGTGCCAAATGGACATGTGAAAGTGGTCTTTTTTTGGTATTTGGGTGCAACGGGTATTTGGTTATAACCGGAATATTCATCTAGGAAACAATAGTGCTCATGATTGGCTAACTTGTCTAGCATTTTATCGATAAAACGCAACGGAAAGTGATCTTTCCTATTTGTGGCATTAAGCTTTCGATAATCAATGCACACACGCCACCCGGTTTGCATGCGAATAGGGACTAGCTCGTTCATGTGGTTTTCAATGACAGCAATACCCGAATTTTTAGGTACCACATGAATTGGGCCAACCCACGTGCTATCAGAAATAGGGTATATTATACCACTATCAAGATATTTAATTATGTCTTTCCTCACTATCTTTTTCATAATAGGATTCAAACGGCGTTGAGAATCTCTAACTAACCTGGCGTTGTTTATCAAGTGAATTCTATGTTATACTATAGTAGGACTAATTCTCTTGATATCCACCATAGTCCATCTAATAGCCTCCTTATTATTCTTAAGAATAGATAGTAAGGGCTCCTTAAGCTCCTTAATAAGTTCAGTAGAAATTATAACAGGGAGTGTGCTATTCAAACCTAAATAAGAATATTTTAGGTTTGATGGGAGGGGCTTTGCAACGACTCTGAAATCTCTGTACAAATGTAATTTATTCAAATATATAGAAAGGGTATTTCAGCCTGATTAGGAGTTATAAGTTATTTTTGTTCAATAAAAGCATGAAGTAACTTGTAGCTCACTGATAAAGCATCTACATTGCTGTGACATAACCCGTGTGTTTGAATCCCATTAGTCCAAATTATTTTTTATGATTTTTCTTTTTAACTTTTTGGAAGCCCAAGAGTTGCACGTGCAATACACGAAGAATCGAAAAGTTTCAGAAGAATCAAACATGATAAATGAGGTTTTAATTACGAGTTAAACACGTGGCATGAATCTTGAGGCAAATGTTGCAAATCCGACCGCCCAAATCATCGTTTTGGCCGCTACCGGCGGTCCGATCTTGGCCAAATGTTTCCGTGCTTTGCACATAAACCTCTTCAGCTCTCCTCTACTCCCGTGCATTGTTTGATTTTCCTACAATCAAACAGAGACCTTTCAAATCCCTAATTAACACCATTTAATCTATTTTTAATTCATTTTATTTCATAATCTCTCTCATTTTTACCCTATGAACTGAACTTGCTCTCCCCCATTCTGAAATTTCTATTAAAATTCTCTCAAAAATCCCTAAGTGCAAGTGGAGTACGACTAGTTAAAAAAGAGTTAGCAATCAAGCCTCTTTCGCTAAAAATCGAAGTCGTTCTCAGAGCTACCGCGACGCCATGGAGCCCCCTCTCTTTTCCTTACTCCTTTCTCGAAGTTATAAAACCGTAAGTCCCTTCTCTCTTTAATTCTTTTCATCTCAAATCGCCTTCTAAAAACACATCGATAAAGTGGAATTAGCACCGATATAATAGTTTTTTACATTTTTAATCTACTTGATGAGCAAATTAGGTCAAACTAACATCCTAACACATCTCTTAATCTTATTCACATCATTTAGCTTTTAGTGTAATAAAATTTTCCATGAGAAATAATCATAAAATGATTTTTTTCAGAAAAATACCATGAACTTTAGTATAACCGTTATTTCGATAATTAGCATAAATACCTTTAGGAAAATTCACAGGGTAACGGCCTACCCCACACACCTACTTTTGATTCATAGCACGAGATATAGATGTATGACTAATTCAAGAGAATAAGTTTTTCATTAAAATACCATAATTTTACAAAAAAGTTTTTTTAATCGATATTTTTGAATCCTTAGCAATTGCGCCTCTACAACTCTCGTTAGGGGACCCGCTAATGGATGGTGTGGATTATCGTATATCCTGCGGATAATAGAGTGAGATGCAGAACTCCTCACGGAGTATTCGGTCTAGAAAGAAAATAAAAATACGGTTTTTAAGAAATACGACTTTTCTAAACAAAACAAAACTTTGGAAAATTATATAAAAATATGAATCCTTATTTTCAATAAAAACAAATTATGAAACTATATTTTAAAAAAATGAAAGATTAGAATTTTAATAAAATACCAACGAGTTTCCAATAGTAGTAATTTTGATAAAAGTACTATAAACTTTTAAAAACTAGGTTTTATCACTAAAATATCATAAAAATTAAAATACATGTTCATGAAAACTCTAAATATTATAAATCACATCGAGGTTTATTTCTAAACAACATTAAAGTATTTTTCACAAAAACCCCTCGAGAAATGTAAATAATATAAATACAAACTAAACAACAAAAAAATAAATATTTAAGAACTCTAGATTAATATAGGTCTAAGCGTTATTCTTTCTCTTGAGCCTCAGGGAGCCGGAGAAAGTGAGTGCTTGCCTATTTATGTTAGACAAGATTAACGGAGTTATCAATGGCAATTGTTTTGGAAAAAGACACAAATCCCGCAGTCCATGTGCTGCAGTTGCCTGATTACTCCCGAACTTAAGAAATTCAAGAACTAAATCCTTTCATAAGATTCTGACTCCAACCTGAATCCAAACTCAAACTAGAATCCAAAATCAATCACGAACTTGAATACTTGATCATGAACCTGAACGCTCAAATTCAAATATCAAACTCAAACTTGAATACTTGACTCGACTTGACCGAACCATGGTTATAACTTGACACAAACTTGACATGAATACATGATTATATCTTGAGCATGTACATGTACATTTTATATCCATGGATTCGGCCAAGACCTGTAATCTTAATCCATACAATACAATACATGGGGATAAAGAGGTAGATTGGTATGGAATGTACATCATGGCACGAGAGGTTAATTTAAAAGACACCTACATGAATTCACGTGCCGTTGTCCCGTGGGTTATGACGGGGCCTTGTACTACATATTACCATAGTCCACGGGGTAAGATAGACTCCTCTCGTATACATGAATATCTTTTTTATCAAACTACAAATAACTACATTAGAATAACTATGTTATACCTATGAATGATCATATACAACTTTACCGTCCACTGTTCATTTGGTTTCTATTCACATTATATATTATCTTCTCTTATTTCTTTTGGGACTTACCGAGCGCTAGTTCGCTGACGACATTCCTCCCTATTTTCTTTCTGTGGAATGTTCGTCAGGAGGACCGGACTTAGAGGACATAGAGCCGAGCCAGGAGGACTTGGACCAGTTTGCTACTCAGCCAGACTACTAGTTTCTTACTACCTGTACTTACTTTCATTATGCTGTTGTTTAGGCATTTGAATTATTATTGTATCTTTTATTTTCAGATAGTTGTATGTAATGTTGAATGTAAATAAAATTGTTGTTTCATTTTATTACACTTGTCATTCTTACTCATTGTTATATTACTTAATTACGCTTAACGTATTTTCATAATAATATGTTGCGGGCTTGCCACGTCACCGTTTCCGTCTACTGGAAAGCGGGGTGTGACAGGCTTGAGCTCTAACTGTGGGGACTTTCTATCGCTGGGAGAAAATGAGGCCTAGGTTCAAGAAAAAGTGGCTTAAGTGGAGCCCTTCCCATGTAGGCTATTGGGAGAGAATCATCAAGAGTAACTACTTCTTTGTTACTAAGTTTCTCCTCTATGCAATTTCCTATAAAGCAGTTATTTAAGTCAACTTCTTCATCATTAGGAATATCATTAATTAAGTTGACTTCGAAGGGCTTATAGAGATCACTTGTGTCACGACCTGAAATGGCACGTGACTGGCACTTGAATCATATAAAGTCTATAGGACCCCATCTAATTCAAGTAAGCCAAAATCCCAGAAATCTAAACCATTTTAAATAAGAAGTGAAGGAAAACTTGTTTAAAGTAAGTGGTTTAAATAAAATAAATGGTATTAAACATTTAAAAGCAACATCATATTTTCCCGAAAAATTCGGCAGAGTTTCTGTAGGGTTGCTAGGCACACGCACAAGGGTCTACGAGGCATCAACCATGCCCGATTTAAAATTTAGCCGTGCCGAACAACCCTAAACCAAGATCTTAAACTAGAGATTAGGCGAAAACAAGCATGTTAAACATTTTAACACTAAGTGAGAGGGATTACAACCTTTGTAGACCCGGTCCTTCACTTCTAAGGCTCCGTGTTGAGCTCCCTTCACTGCGATCATCGTGTTCCGGACTCTCGAGAGGCTCCACGAAGAGAAAGATGCAAGCTTACTTCCGATCTTCGATAACAAAGATGATCTACCTTGAAGTTTCATTAACACAAGCTCTCACTCACTAAATGAAGTGAACACCCTCATCTAAATGGCAAGGATAGATGAGGATGATGAAGTAGGATTTTTGCTCTCATTTATTTTCTTATTCTCACTCACTTTCATCACAAAATCAAAGCAAGAAAGCTTTTCCATGAAAAGAGAAGGAAGAAGAAGAAGGAATCCTTTTGTGATGAATAATGAATAACTCATATGTGAGGTTAGAAATGCAACCATAGTTAAGAATGAATCCTTAACCCTTGTAGAGAAACAACCATGGTCAAGGGTTTGGGTTTGGTTAAGCAAATATCTTCACAAAATATCTTACACAAAACAAAACAAAACCTTCAAGAAACTTCTAGAATAGCTTAACCCAAATCAAACCCTAACCATGTTTAATCTCTACTAATCATGTTGCATTAATAACCATATCATGTTAAAATATTATATATCACATATATAATATTTATTGCAACAAAATAAAATAATACAATTAACATATATCGCATATATATCAATGTATTACCCGAGTGAGAAAAAGAATCTTTCAGTGAGCTAATATTAGTTACTGTAATTTAATATATCATATAAATTATTATATATTAAATTATCGAATCAACACTTGATTCGACAATCCGGCTATATCGAATATAACCGACTAATATATCATGTACCGATTTATTGAATCAACACTTGATCCGATGATCCGGCTCATATCAAAATAACGTGAGAATATAATACGGTATATCATATCGCATTATCCTCAGTCCTGCACATATCACATATGTGCCCCTACTCCGTTTTGCCTGAGTCAAGAAACTTCTGTGTAGGACTCTAAAGAATCGTCAATACGTCGGCAGTAGGTGATGATCATATCAAACACCCACAAGCTGCAAGCGGTCAGCTAAACGTAACAGCCACCCAGGTATTGAGCGCTCAGAAGATCAACAAGCAAGCCTGTACATTCTCCTGTGAATCCAATCAGTAACACTCCCGTACAGTCCGGTCTCGTCGTCTGATATGTCGCATATCTCGTCTAGGGGTGGTAAACGTCAGACCCCAGTAGCTTGATAAGTCGTGTTGATATGAGGTCTATAACAGTTTGAGAAACTACTGATAACACTTACCAGTAAATCTCAGCAACCCTAGCCAGGGATTTCCAGTTATAGCCAATCGAACACAGCACAACATCAACTCCCTATACCGGGAGAGACGAATCCCCTCCTATCGCTCATTGCCTCCATGTGATTCGGGACTGTACCCAAAAACCGCCTTTTTGCACGCCCTCTTGGACGTGGTATGATGGAAATCAAAGCACAGTGGGAATCACACAAGACTCTATGACGATCTCGGGTCAACAGACTACTCTGTACCAGTGTCACCGGAGAACTGCCATCTGACGTGAGGTATAATACCATCTGAGAGTTCTCGGCGTGTCCGTCCAGTGTACCCAGTCTCTACTGAGCACCCGTACACCATCCTTGATGTCAAACACCGATGGATATGGGATCATCCATCGCCCATCATATGGGTCAAGATGTGTATACGCTAGTCTACTCTGGTGCATCGATGCCCTGTCTCGATACACCCTCGACTAGGAACAGTTATAGGATGTACTCGTCGACTACCGTGGCCCCACTAGTATGATCTCATCATATTCCCAGTAGTCGAGTACATATCCTAAGGGCTTTATCAACATGTAACATAGAGACAATCAGAGTACATGTTAAGATAAAGGGTAACCAGATAGCATACTATCATGTCGAGCAAGAAAGTCCTCCCTATATATGTCCAAGCATCCACTACAATATACATCATATGTACACTAATGGCCTCTAGGGCATACATATAACTAACAATCTCCCACTTGCACTAGGGCCATCTGTTGTGGTATCACATACCCAACAATTAGCTGCGGTTGAAGTATCTTATACTCAACCATCCCATAAAAGTCTCTACTGGGAAAAAGGCCTTTGTGAGTGGATCCGTGCTGTTGTCCTCTGTGTCTACTCTCCTAACCTCGATCTGCCTGGAGATCAACCATCTCCTTAATCAGGTGATACTGCCTAAGAATTATATCTGGATTTCTGATGGGACGGGGGGTTCCTTGGCCAAAACCATAACTCCATTGTCCCACAATGGTAGGAACGAAGTTCATCTCATGAACTTATATATCCAGATTGCCTCTTTGGTAGCATCCTTGGGAACGATGTATCTTGCCTTTAATCGTCTAGTAAGTTACGGTATCTAGCTTGGATCTCTTCCAACATACCGTCCCTCCACTGAGGGTAAAGACAATACCTGCGACTGACATTCAGTCGTCCTTATCACCCTGGAACCTTTCCAGTGATTCTCCCCAGGATCGATTGATACCATCTCACTACAACTAGTGAGAATCCTATCATCCATTTAGATCTATCTCATAGATATAAAACCTAGGATTCAGGAGGTACCACCTTGATCCTATATGGAGAATCCTTGTGATAAGCGGAGATTGACCGAGCATAGCATAAGATACTCCTTCCCTATCAAGAGTATGTCATTCACGTACTCTACGAGAATCATGACCATACTCCCAACTACCTTTTTGTATATACAAGGTTCATCTACCATTTTGATGAAGTCAAACTCTTTGACTATTACATCAAAACAGACGTTCCAACTCCGCGATACCTGCTTTATCTCATAAAATATCTTGCACACGTTTCCGCTGCTCCCACTGTTTATGAAGCCCTCTGGCTGTGTACTTATTGACGTTCTCTTCTAAATCATTATTTAGAAAAGCAGTCATGACACCCAACCGCCAGATATCGTAGTCATGATATGTAGCCGTGGCAAGTAGGATCTGGATGGACTTAAGCATAGCTTTGAAAGTCTCAACTTTTCCATGTACACCAAGTAATCTTCTCAAGATATACTTGCTTCTGATGGGGATTTAACCCTTCAGATAAGCAACCAAAGTCCATACTTTGTTGGTGTATAAGGATTCCATCTTAGATCGCTAAGCATCCAGCCATTCTTACGGAGTCCCACTCCTGATGGCCAACTCGAAACTAGTTGGGTCATCATGTCATGATGCAATCCTCGCTCCCACTGTCATAGAGAAACCGAAGTATCTCTCAGGTGGGTGAGGAACCCTACTAGATCGGCGGAGAGGCTGAGGTTCGTTGGAAACTATTGAATCCTTTGGTTCTACCAAATTATCTGCTGTAGTTTGTATAGCTGGAACTCCTTCCAGTTCTACCTCATGACCACTGATTTTTCCACAAGAAATTCCCTTTCACAAAGGTGACATGCTGAGAAACAAAACATCTTTTGTTCCTCGGTTAGGTAGAAGATATTCCCTTGCGTATGCTTGGGATATCCAACAAACTTCCACAGATCTGACTTTGCCCCGAGCTTGTCCGGATTTTGCTTTTTAGACATAGGCCGGACAACCCCAAATCTTAACAAACTTAAGATATGGGCTCTTCCCATTCCATATCACATATGAAGTGGTAGGCAACTGATTTGATTTGAACCCTATTCAATAGGTATGCAGCTTCTCATGTGCATAACTCCCAAAAGGAAATAAGAAACTCAGTAGTACTCATCATAGAGCACACCATATCACATAGGGTGTGTTTGCTCCGCCCCGATACACCGAGGTGCTGTGGTGTATACGGAGGAGTAATGCTGAGAGAGAATCTCATTCTCATTTAGAATAGTCCAGGAATTCCGTGCTCTAGTATTCTCCTCCTTGATCTCATCAAAAGACATAATACTTATACCCGTTTTTGGTTCTCTACTTCTAACTTATATTCTGTGATTATCTCAAAAGTTTCAGACTTGTGTTTCAATAGGAACATATGTCTGAATCTTGAGAGATCATCAGAGAATGTAATGAAGTACAAAGAACCGGTCTTGGCATGTCTAGACAGGGGACCTTCATACATCAGCATGTATCAATCCCAAGAGTTCACTAACTCTTTCTCTGTTTCCAATAAACAGAGCTGTGGTCATCTTATCTCTGTGATATGACCGGCAAGTTTCACAAGATGTAAATTCAAACTAATTTAAATATGCATTTTTATGTAACTTCAGCTAGTCGGGTCGCATTGATATGACCTAGTCTACAATGCCTCAAGAAGGATCCGTTCATTTCTGAACTCTTCCTCTTGTGTGTGTTCTGTATACTAAGAACTGTGGTTTAATTTAGAACGTCTATGCTTTTAGATAACGTGCCTGAACCGATCAACTCTTGATATAGGAAATGTTCAAAACATTATCCAACAATACAAAATTATATCCTTCTTTACTAATAAAGAGACTGATATGATGTTGTATATCAGGTTCGGTATCTAATAACATTCGTTCAGAATCAATGTATTCTGGTAATACAGGGTGATAGTGACCAACAGACTTGGCTGCAACACTTGCACCTTTCTATCTCATGAAACTTATCACCCGTTCTCAGTTCTCTACCTATCTGTAGCCCATGTAACAAATTACATATGTGGGATCCTGATCCGGTATCAAATACCCAGGACGTAAAGGACATTGAGAAAACAGTTCTGTGTAATGAACACACCCGAAGAAGATGCATCAGCATGCACTTTCTTCGTTTGGGCGGTACGGGAATTCTGGTAATCCCCTATTTCCTGCTCTGTCTTATAACAATTATAAGTTGGAGCGGGACCAACGTTCCTTAGCGCAGTATAACAAACGGGTTCGGTCAAAATATCTGTATTATTATCTTGATTAAGGCGTGACATAGTCGTAACCAGGAGAGAGAGAGAAGAAAACACTCAGCGTGCGCTTTTACAAGATTAGATTGGTCATCAATTTATCTAATCAGGATGTCTCCCACTGTTTTAGTCAAATCTTCCTTCAAACCCTAAAAGGAAAGACTAGCCGGGATTAATTACACCCTACAAGTTCGCCAATCTTTCAGCCAGGCCAGTGCCGGTACTTTGAGAGAGGTTCCCCGTGCTTTCGCACGGACCTAATTAAAATAAACCTCGTTTTCCCAGGGGCGTAACCTCGTTAACACCTTTCTTAGACACCTACTTGATCGGCTAATTGTAATGTGTAAAACTCTCCCAGGAGTAACTCTTACTCGCAGCGGGTATCGGGATCCAACTATCTCATAGAAGGTATGCAATCTCATTGCAAATTTCAACACTTGAAATTCCCAATAATATTTTACCCCTGGCATCTTATGACCTTGGCTAAGGTCAACAAATCATAAGTGTTAGCCAAGTTCAACCCGTCATTTTCCGATTTAATTAAACCCACCCGCACGGCCCTTGGCTAAGGTCAACAAAGTCGCACGACTACCCCAACTCAATTGCATCATATGCTTATACAGATAAGCACTAATCAGCTACCGCACACTACGCCTTGGCTAAGGTCAACAAACATAGCACGAATACTAACCAGTACTTATCTGAAATGACGGAGGGCTACGACAGGTTTTTAAGAAAACCTTTTGCGTAATGAACTTGATATCGTAGTAGAATCGAGTGATTTTAAATGGAGTGTTTTTGAGGCCTTTTCTAGTTTTGCTAAAGAGGTCACTCCCGGTGAAGGGATCGTCGGCTCTTTCCTCATCGAATAAGGTGCAGGATATTTCATAAATACCACCATGCAAAGCAAGAACTATAGAAGCAATCAAAAGACAAACCGAGTTTGTAGCATCTGCTAGTTTCACTAAAGAGGTCACTCCCGGTGAAGGGATCTCGGCTCTTTCCTTATCGAATAAGGTGCTGGATGTTCTACAAGGAACACCGCTATGCAAAGCAAGAACTAGAGCTACCAGTTTTAGAGACAAGTTTCTACAACATCTTTAGGTTTCTTTTAGTTCCATTAATCTCATTAATGAAGTCCCATTTTAATATGCTTCACAAGCATCAGATATGAAACGAAATCAACAATATATATAATATATATCTCATATATATAATATATATCTCATATATATAATATAAACATTCATCTCAGACAGTAATATGATCTCATCACAGAACATTGCAGCAGAAGAACATATATGAAATATTGGATATACTAGGACGTCCGTGTTTTTAATACGAGCCTGTATAAAACATGGATTTCACGGTCGCGATGAATAGCCAAACCTACATCCCTAGACCCCTACGAGAGCGGTAAGTAACACTGCCAATTCTAGGGTTAGGAGACCCGGTCTCGACTCTTCGAGATGGTCTCCCACTGGACCCTAGAACCCGGTTACTTGTGCTCCCCGCCTTGGGTCTACCTAATGCGGAAAAGTAAATAATATACAATGGTGACATCATCCTCATCCCGGAAGTACCCCAATAAAAGAATATTACATACAAATGAATTTTACATGAATGAAAATAAAAACCCTCATCTCACATAAAACGCCCGGCTATTTAGAACACGACGATCCAATATAACATATTACAGCAACACATAATATCTCATATCATCAACGTAAGCAAGTATGCGTATCCCGATTGTCGTTGATGTATAGCAACGCAGCCGGCGATACACCATATACTACGCTTATGGTCACAGAAAAGAAAGTGTAAAACTACAACAGTTGGAATCCGCAAGCTCCTTAGACATCGCATGCCTAACCAAATGAATTCCTTAGACATCGCATGCCTAACAATTATAAACCCTGCATTTTAGTCTCGATCTCGAAAACACTTTTCAATATCTAGTCGGATAATTCAACAAGATTTCCGACATCCTGATCGAATGCTCGTCGCAAACTTTAGTAGACGGCCGCACCCCTGGATGCCGTCGACGAAGTGCACTAAGGTGGAACACCGCTGCCGCGAGTACCCGAACGGATGCTTTTGGCGACGGGGTTCTCCTACAGTCACTTGGTTGGGGCTATGGGGCGTAACTATCTATTAAGTTTACCCGGCGAGTATCCGCGTACGCTACGTGATTGCGACGGACTTTTGATCACATCAAAATTCCGTGGCAACCGATCATCTGAGACTAAACTGCTAGATTTATAACATTCAAATTAGTTATCTCATAACTACATGTGGATTCCAAATATTGTATCACATTCCAGATAAATAGACAATGTTAAACTTCCCGATCGAATAATCAAACACCCAAGATTTCCCAAATAGCTCAACACTTGAGCGGAGTTCAAAAAGTATCCATCACATGCCACAGTACCGATGGTCCAGCCGTAGAAGGGTCAAGCCAACGCCTCACATGTGGCAACGCCGTACTGCCCCAAACCCTAAGCTTTAGAGGTAGTTCAAGACGGTCACATAATCGAGTTAAGGTTTGTTGTCTTCTAGAGGGTCCACCGCGTTACTTGCATGATTTTCCGGAAGTTTCAAACTCGAGAAAAATATCCAACTTTTGAAAAATTTTCCAACAGGGGAAAAAGTGAGTTATTGATATCCGTTCGAACTTTTTAACAGTTTCTAAAATTACCCCGGAAAAAAGTTAAACGAACTTAAATTATCCGATCGAATCAACGAGTCCCCAATACAACCCAGAAAACTCAACACTTGAGTAAAAATTACAAATTCCCAGAAACATGCAGAGACATCTACGGATGTTACTGTATAAAATTGGGTGCCTAATCTTTACATACGGCCGCGGAACCGCCGCACAATGCATGTTGTGGCCGCGGTTCCACGGCGCATTAATTGAATTAGGTGGCCGTATTTTACAGTAATTCCTATATTTCCCTGCTGAATTTTCTGAGCATGTTTAATATGAAAAAATCAACAGTTTTGAAAAATTTCCAGAAACTAGGGTATATCGGGTATTCGGAGTTCGATCGGACTTTAAAGTTCGTCTAGACTTCGCCTAAAGCTCTAGCTTGGCTCTGATACCACTGTAGGGTTGCTAGGCACACGCACAAGGGTCTACGAGGCATCAACCATGCCCGATTTAAAATTTAGCCGTGCCGAACAACCCTAAACCAAGATCTTAAACTAGAGATTAGGCGAAAACAAGCATGTTAAACACTTTAACACTAAGTGAGAGGGATTACAACTTTTGTAGACCCGGTCCTTCACTTCTAAGGCTCTGTGTTGAGGTCCCTTCGCTGCGATCATCGTGTTCCGGACTCTCGAGAGGCTCCACGAAGAGAAAGATGCAAGCTTGCTTCCGATCTTCGATAACAAAGATGATCTACCTTGAAGTTTCATTAACACAAGCTCTCACTCACTAAATGAAGTGAACACCCTCATCTAAATGGCAAGGATAGATGAGGATGATGAAGTAGGATTTTTGCTCTCATTTATTTTCTTATTCTCACTCACTTTCATCACAAAATCAAAGCAAGAAAGCTTTTCCATGAAAAGAGAAGGAAGAAGAAGAAGGAATCCTTTTGTGATGAATAATGAATAACTCATATGTGAGGTTAGAAATGCAACCATAGTTAAGAATGAATCCTTAACCCCTGTAGAGAAACAACCATGGTCAAGGGTTTGGGTTTGGTTAAACAAATATCTTCATAAAATATCTTACACAAAACAAAACAAAACCTTCTAGAAACTTTTAGAATAGCTTAACCCAAATCAAACCCTAACCATGTTTAATCTCTACTAATCATGTTGCATTAATAACCATATCATGTTACAATATTATATATCACATATATAATATTTATTGTAACAAAATAAAATAATACAATTAACATATATCGCATATATATCAATGTATTACCCGAGTGAGAAAAAGAATCTTTTAGTGAGCTAATATTAGTTACTGTAATTTAATATATCATATATATTATTATACATTAAATTATCGAATCAACACTTGATCCGACAATCCGGCTATATCGAATATAACCGACTAATATATCATGTACCGATTTATCGAATCAACACTTGATCCGATGATTCGGCTCATATCAAAATAACGCGAGAATATAATACGGTATCTCATATCGCATTATCCTCAGTCCTGCACATATCACATATGTGCCCCTACTCCGTTTTGTCTGAGTCAAGAAACTTCTGTGTAGGACTCTAAAGAATCATCAATACGCCGGCAGTAGGTGATGATCATATCAAACACTCACAAGCTACAAGCGGTCAGCTAAACGTAACAGCCACCCAGGTATTGAGCGCTCAGAAGATCAACAAGCAAGCCTGTACATTCTCATGTGAATCCAATCAGTAACACTCCCGTACAGTCCGGTCTCGTCGTCTGATATGTCGCATATCTCGTCTAGGGGTGGTAAACGTCAGACCCCAGTAACTTGATAAGTCGTGTCGATATGAGGTCTATAACAGTTCGAGAAACTACTGATAACACTTACCTGTAAATCTCAGCAACCCTGACCAGGGATTTCCAGTTATAGCCAATCGAACACAGCACAACATCAACTCCCTATACCGGGAGAGACGAATCCCCTCCTATCGCTCATTGCCTCCATGTGATTCGGGACTGTACCCAAAAGCCACCTTTTTGCACGCCCTCTTGGACTTGGTATGATGGAAATCAAAGCACAGTGGGAATCACACAAGACTCTATGACGATCTCGGGTCAACAGACTACTCTGTACCAGTGTCACCGGAGAACTGCCGTCTGACGTGAGGTATAATACCATCTGGGAGTTCTCGGCGAGTCCGTCCAGTGTACCCAGTCTCTACTGAGCACCCGTACACCATCCTTGATGTCAAACACCAATGGATATGGGATCATCCATCGCTCATCATATGGGTCAAGACGCGTATACGCTAGTCTACTCTGGTGCATCGATGCCCTGTCTCGATACACCCTCGACTAGGAACAGTTATAGGATGTACTCGTCGACTACCGTGGCCCCACTAGTATGATCTCATCATAGTCCCAGTAGTCGAGTACATATCCTAAGGGCTTTATCAACATGTAACATAGAGATAATCAGAGTACATGTTAAGATAAAAGGTAACCAGATAGCATACTATCATGTCGAGCAAGAAAGTCCTCCCTATATATGTCCAAGCATCCACTACAATATACATCATATGTACAGTAATGGCCTCTACAGCATACATATAACTAACAGTTTCCTTTGTAAATACTGGCCCCAAACGGGTACAAACATGCATAATATACACAATGAATAAAGGCGTCCCCAAGCGGGAGCTGGCTCTTTGCCAATTGGCGGATACAACCACGCAAGCAATATAATATACAACGCCGAAGGGCGAGGATCAAAACTCAGAAGAAAACCAATATCCTCCAGAAAACCATAATAATACAAGCGCGACTGTAAGGTCGAAAGAATATACACTGGTCTTCTAAGTCTATCAATAATACTAGTCCGGTTGATGGAGTTTACTAGATACAACAGAATGAAAATAAAGTACAATGGTGGTCACGATGCAAATGAACCCACCTACCAAGTAATCACCCGGAAGGAAGCAGTGTGCCAGCAAGCCGCAATGAAAGCTGTATGGCAAAACCTGCAACAAACTGTGGCACAACGAGAGTGAGTTGCCAACTCGTGAGTAGAAAATATCACCGAGAAGAAATCGCATGTATGACTCTATCCTAGGTCATACAATAACATATCCTCAATATATAACCTGAAGCATCTAAATAATGGAAAGGGTAAACATCTATAGATAAGTGTAATACCAAGTGCTTGTCAGTGCCGCAGGTAGCAACATAATACATATATGATGTATGAATGCATGAAAACAGAATGCAACTGAATGAGAAAACAGTTTTCATATCTCAGTGAGATTTCTGTATAAAAATCGAAGTATCATCAATGAAATCAACAGAGAATCGGTGTCAAGTATCGACACAAAATATATATCTCAATATCTCAATATCTCGGGCTCCGGCAATCCGGACTGGCCCATATCATCAAATCTCAATACCTCAGGCTCCGGCAATCCGGACTGGCCTATATTATCAAATCTCAAAACTACGTCGGTATCCTCCGGATATCCGCTGCGTCACAATAACCGGTCGGTAGTGCTCCCCTGCCAGGCTCAACGCCATCATCTGCGACTATCTTGCCTTGGGTTACCGCACCGGGTCCACCATGCACCCGCAGACGGTTCCTCCTCCTCCTCGAATCGGGTGTATGATACCGCTCAAGAGCCGAGAAAACTCATGGTGGACACCTCTCAAATCATATCACGAGGAAACCGCAATTTTCTATCTTTAAAATGATAATAAGTTTATAAAGTGCTAGCGGTTTCTCCAAATCCAGAAATCTCATGGAAATCCGAAATCCCAATCTCAAGAGTAAATAACAGTGATTTACCGGCATAAAGCTCCATAATATTGCATGACAAATGAATATATGAATGCATCTGATATCAAGCAAGGAATGCAATAATTAAACTATCATATAAAAGCAATAACATATTGGAACTATCAGCTAGCAAGTTATGTCAATGAAGTAATACTTCTAAAGTGTACGTGTCATGGTAATTAGCGATGATGATGCGTGTGAGCCGGCAAGCAAGTGTGAGCCGGACATACGCATCATCGGTAATGATGCTGGTGTTCTAACAACATGGGTTTATAATAACTACAGAAACACATTTAAGTATGCAATGCGATGCGATGCGAATAGTAAGAATATACGGAAAATGAAGAGTAAACGCAACAATAAAGAATAAACATATACATATATACGAGTCATACAGTGTTGACATTTGAAATAGCACTAATCGTGATTTCTAGAAAATAGGGACTACGGTGTTTTTAAGAAAAAGGTACATCCTTTGAAAAATCCGTAGTATCCTTTGGCCTGTCTTTAAAATACTCACGATTCGTTAGTTTTGAAAATAAGTATGACTCGAGCCCAGTCTAACATCCACCAAGTAAACTACAGGATAAGCTAAGAGACTAATCAAAAGGGTAAGGAAAACCACATAAGTCCGAGTCGATATATCCAGTAGTCGGTGATCCCGCCTCAATAGCATCACGTACGATACAATATAAAATACGACATTCTCGAATCATGAGAGCGGATCAATCATCATATTTATACTTCGTATGGTAAAATTCATTGTACGACATTCCAATTCGGGGTACGGGTCAAATATCGCATATAACTCATTATTCAGATGGTATCCCTATCATATATCATGAACTAGGGTACTGAACTAAAGTCAAGTACATACCGATACCATCCGACATATATCCGCGTGTGAATAAAATCACATCGCCCATCGGTCCGCTATAATATCATGTCGTATCTCATAACACGACCCAAATCACATCACCGATCTCACGGCATCAGGCCCAATCACATCGACTCATCCCCAAGTACCATATACCATCCTCATCATCCGTGTATATGTATACATACATACATACATACATACATACATACATATATATATACACATACACACAAACACACTCACATACATATATGTGTGTGTGTATATATATATATATACACGCACAAGAAAATCAAATGTATGCATATGTGTGTGCGTGTGCGCCAATCCTTACTCTAGGGTTTCACGACTAAGAACTAAACTAAGTTACTTTCTCTCTAAGCATTCGCGTCTCATATTAACACATATACATAAATATATAAATCATATTCGCATTCAACCCTACGAAGTGCAGGGGTGCTGTACGCCATCCACCCGACTTTCCCCGTAGATATATATCTACTCACCTTGATCCTTACTTGCCGAAGTCGACGTCGCTCTTCTCTTCCTCGTTATCCGAAGTCCATGCGAGGGTGCTTACATATATAAACACATAATGTCGTAAATCGAAATCGCGCACGAAAACTAAAACGGCACACGTATCACACATAGGTTAAAACCTATGGTCTACTCATGCAAAAGAACCAAACAACCCTCGACGTCAACGTACGAACGTCAATCGATCGAGACCAAACACAAACACCCAAATTCAAGTCATTAAAAGTCATAAAACCAAATCAGCAACTCAAGAAAATATCTCCAGATTTTATCCTAAGTTGAATTAGCCAATTCTGCATATGCGGTAGGTTTAATTTACTGAAAATGGAGCCACAGACCAAGCACGAACCAATTTGCTCACACCAAGGCCGCAATTTACGGCTAAAAAGGGATTATTTGTAGCCACAGTAAGGAGATATTGTCTCGGGTCTTGGGAACAGCTTCTAGGTTGCCTGCATGACTCTCTGTAATCGCTAAATATTTTTCAGGTGCCCCGAGTCATAGCAGATCTCTAAATATCATCATAGTTCCCACAATCTTCCGATATCGGGGTTTCTAAGTTTATATCTCGGGATTTTAAATCTCTGGTTTCGTCCAGAATTCTAACACTATAGGGGTTGTATGGCCTCTACTACCTCAATTTATATTTCACAACTCATAAAATCCCCTAAACTTGATCTAGGAATTTTCAAATACCACCAAACCCCACTAATTCAATTCTAAACTAAATTAGAGACTAAAGGAACTCGATTACTACACAAATGAAGAAAGAATTATCTCATTTGGCAACTCAAGAATTTTCTTGAGTTACCCCAAGTGCTCAAAATCCCAACTTTCTTGGTCTCCCATGCTTGTAGTGAGCTTGTGTACATTTTTTATGAAGAGAATGAAGTGTTTTGATGTGGGATTGAGGTTGTGGTGAGTAGGTAAGGGGGGGGGAGTGAGAGGGCAGCCATGAGTGAAGAGAAGAAGAAAATGATGAAGATGATGGGGTGAAACACAATGAGCCATGGTCAAGTTGACCCCTCACCCCCTCTCTCTCTCTTGCCCATTCTTCCTTGTCTTCCCATGCCATATTTCTTTATTCTTTTCCCTTTATCTTTTCTTTTCTTTTCTTTTCATAAAACAATAGGAAACCCAAATGAAACCATGCACAATTTAGGATTTAAGCCAAGTTTTCAAAAATGTAACAAGTGTTAGCAAATATGATATGGTGCATGTCACATGCATAAAACACCATCAATACATGATTAGTGAACATTAATCAAGTTTAGAAATAAACATGTATATAATTAATTGTATAACATTTATAAAATGTCTAAATCATATAATATCCTTTCAAAATCAACATTCATATGAAATTTTCCAATATTTTCCAATCTATCGGTATATGATCATACCATAACATTAAAACAAATCTCCACCTATTAAAATATTCATAATATTTATTATTTAATTATTTAACTTCCCAAAAATAATATTTTATTTTTCTGAAATGTTACAACTTGGCTGATTTCCTAAGTTAAAAATATTAAGATCAATTGTCATGTTCCCAAATGATGGTTTTATAGAACTATTGCGACAATTGATCAATGCATTCAAAATGGCTAGGAAGGGCCAACCTAGTATAACAGGAATTTGATTCCTAGGGTCAGTAACGGGTTGTGTTTCTATCACGATAAAATCTACGGGGAATATAAATTCCCCAATTTTAATCAACACTTCATTTGATCTCTTGATGGACCGGTCGGCTAATTGCAAAGTGATCTTGGTGGGCTTAAGCTTACCTAACCCTAACTGCTCATATACAGAATATGGCAAAAAATTAACACTAGCGCCCAAGTCTAATAAAGCTCTATTTATGACCTTTTCATCTATAATGCAAGATATAGTAGGACTATCGAGGTCCTTATATTTAATGGGCATAGTATTTCTTAGGATGTCACAAATATTGCCTGCTAAAAAGACCTTGTTAGACACTTTAGTTTGTCTCTTCTTCGTTCATAAATCTTTGAGATATTTTGAATACGAAGAAACTTGGTTAATCATGTCCAAAAGAAGGACACTAACCTTCACTTGTTTAAAGATATTCACTATCTTTTCTACCTTAGCAGCTTACTTTTTGGCCTTTAAACGTTTTGGATATGGTGCTCTAGGATCATGAGGAGTATCTATAGAAGATGGGTGGGGTGGAGATGTGGGTGCATAAATAGATGCCGGCTGTGCAGGTGGGATAGGAGACTGCTGCTTCTCATCAGCCGGGATCTCTTCCGAATCTTCGGGCATCCTAACTTGATCATCAACCTGTTTACCCGATCACAAGGTAATTATGGCATTTGCTTGCGCTGGATTTGTACGGTATATTTAGGCTTCGTAATAGGTTGACTAGGTAGGGTTCCTTGCTCATGTCCTCCTAATGCTGCAGCTAACTGACCGATTTGCCTTTCTATATTAGAGATAGATTGTTTAAATAGTGTTATCTCATTTTGAAAATAGGTGGCCATTTGCTTCTCAACGTTAATATAATTATTCTCATTTGCATCCCTTTGATAAGCATTAGGTTGGGTAGGATTGAATGGAGGACCTTGTCTTTGATTTTGGAGTTGTTAGCCAATGTTGCCTTGATTCCATTGCAAATTAGGGTGGTTCCTCCATCCTTGGTTGTAGGTTTGAGAATAATGATTGTTGTTGTTGTTATATTGATAGATAGCATTAGTGGTCTCTTGACCTTGAGGACCATTTAAAAGAGGACATTCTTCCGAAATATAGAAATAGTCTTGACAGTTAAGACAAGGAGAGAGTTGACTGACTTGAGCAACAGGGGCAGGGGTAGTTGATAGTTTTTCTATTGATTTCTGAATGGCAGCCAACTGGGCCTAAATTCCAATTGTAGATTCAACCGTGTGGATCCCACCCTTAGAATTAGTTGACCCTTTCTCACTAGAACTCTCCTACAGTATGGTCTTATCAGACAATTCTTCTAGAAAGTCTCATGCCTCATCCCCTTTCTTCATCATAAAATCCCCTTGACACATGGATTCAATCATAAACTTGGATTCCATGCCATCACAGACTATTTGACATAGCTCCCACTTAGCTATACCATGATGGGGGCATTTTATGAGAAGATCCTTGAAACGTTCGAAATACTTCCAAAATGATTCTCCCTATTTTTGCGAAAATGTACTAATTTCATTTCGAAATTTGGTGGTTTTAAAATGTCGGTAGAACTTTTTAAGAAATGTCTTCGTAAACTCATCCCATGTCTTAATTGTATTGGCTGGTACACTGTCAAGCCAATGCTTAGCTTTATCAGTGAGGGAAAAGGGAATAAGTCTAAGCTTAACCGCATCTTGGTTCAACCGCTTAAGTTTAAATACTTGACATAAATCCTCAAACTCCCTTATGAAGACATAAGCGTCTTCGGATTCTAAACCATGAAACTTAGAAAGTGAGTTTATGAAAGCAGGTTTTATTTCATAGTCACTGGCTGCTAACGATAATACTATGCAAGATGGCAGTAATGTGTGGACAGGATAGCATCTATATTGTAGGGTAGGTGTAGCGAGGACGATTTCAGCCATAGTATCTATAAAATCAAGATGAGTCAAACGTTTTGTTTCGTCTTGACCCCACATGTGCATACACTGTACGTAAAAGTTTTTTTAATTTATATTTTAATGTAAAAACTAAGATGACTAGAGATTCTAACAAATCACCAATACAGTGCGCAAACAAACCTAGATCTAGGATTACCTAGGTCAAGTTACTAGACCCGCTCTTAACTGCTGAGGGACAAATTGCGGGATAGATCCTCAAACAGCTCTTTAACAACCTGGAAACCAGATCGGTGCCAGTTAAGTGGGAGGGTTCCGCTATATGAATCACCAAATTAGCGGGCCTTAATTAAATAACCACAACAAGTCAAACGTCACTAGACACCTCAAGAATGAATCGGATAACTGTTAGATTACCTACAATCTCCTCTTGTCCTATTGAGCACGATATGTCCTTAAGGGCTGAAGTCTAGATATTTTTTAAATTACTGTAGGTCAATGCGGATGTTCAATTGTGATTTGTGGAGCCTAAGAAGGGTGATAAAATCCCCACATAATTTGGATTTTGGTTTTTGCCCCTAGGAAATTTTTAAAATATGCAATGCAGTCTACAACAATCAAAGATCTAAAATCTAAACTAATTTTTTTAGCGCAAAGAATCCTGCAAAAATCTGTTAGTTAGAATCAAATCGAGATTTTGGGAAGAACGTGATCTTACCTAGATTTGCCTATGTTTGTCTTGATTTTCTTTTCCAGTAAGTTTGTCTCGATTCCTGAAATTTTAAATAAAAATTTTGCAGAATCAAACGTACTAAAGGAAATTTAATTTAATCTACACTTAAAATATAAAACTTAAATTTAAATGTAATTAAACCATATCTCGCCGGCAACGGCGCCAAAAACTTGATGTGGATTTTTATTATCTTCAAATTTAACCGCAAGTATACAGCTTATCGCAGTTGTACTTTAAAATCGTTGCCACAGAGAGATGTGTTAACCACATTTAAACTAAATTAAAGTAGAGTTGTTTTTAAAAGTGCAATTAAAAATAAGAGTTGGTTTTTAAATAGAGAGAAAACCCTAGGGTTTTTCTTTACTTTTCTAATGTGGTGGTTTATATGATAAACTTTTATTCTCTTTCCAAATTTTAACTAATGATCTATTAATAACATAAAAGCATAAGATAAATTATTTTATTTAATCTTATTCTATCAATTATATTATATCATTTAGATTTAATTAAAAACCCTAATTCTAGTTTATTAAAATTATCTGATTTAACCATCTATGCATATTTGTAGGTCATGAATCTATAACTACCATGTTTTAGATTTTGCTAAATTAAATCAATTAAGTAGATTGAATATCTATGATCTATAATTATCTCTACCGGCCCTAATTATGTTTCTAGGTTGTCATGTTATCATCAACCTAATTAGTTTATAGATTTCTTATCTATCCCTAATTTTTACTTAAAGGTGTCAACTTTTCATAAAATTTAGATTTTTTAGATTAAGGACAAAGAGAGATAAACATATAGAAATTAAGAAACAATCATATTAAAATAAGAATAAAACTTATAAAAACACCACACCACAAAAGATAGCAAATAAAAAACACCTGGAAGAAAATTAGTTACTCATGATATTAAGAAAAAGCAAAATTTTATTCATAATAAAATAACTTACAACTTTTTCCAGATCTCTTCAAATTTGTAAACCCTAGTTTTATATCAAGAGAGAGATATGAAACTCTAAGACTATACAAGTGTTTATATAGGGCTAAGGAAAATTGGAGAATAAATAATAGAAGATACAAGAGAATCTACTTACTAACAATTATGATAATCTAATTTAATTGCTCTGTTGGATACTGTTGCGAGCCTTTAGAATCTTCAATAGATGAAACCCTATATCTCATATTAATCTATTTAGAAAGACGACCGTGTCCATAAAAATTCTCATCGAACGGCCCAAAATCGACCGCTGATCCGTCGCCGTTTTTTTGGCTTCGTGGCCACAAATTTTTTCTGTGGTTTTATTGTCAATTTAGATGATTTTTGAGCATATAAAATCTTGAATATTTCACTATATCTCTGTAGTTGAGTCGATCTCCGAATTGTTCCCAAATTTGGCATATAATTAGGCAGGTTGATTTGTTTTTTTTGATTTGAATTGGTTTCTCCAACTGATTTGTTATTGCGATGATTGATTCATCTCTATTTGTTGCAACCTTTGCTGATTTGTAATGATATTTCCAAATTTGCAAATTGTCTTTTGATTTTCTGAATAATTCCCTTAAGTCTCCATTATACACACGCTGTCATCATTTTAGCATAATTTTCCGTATTTTTGCATCCAAGCCCTGTTATCTATAATAATTCACAAAAGATACCGGGACAAGCATAAAATATGACAATAAAATAATAAATGAGTTAGAAAAATGTGCAATAAATTACACTAATCACAGTCTACGGGCGACAACATAAATTAGTCTCCATATATTATCCACGGGCAACCCTAAATAAACAAAAAATACGACACATAAAGATTTCTAGAGTAGAGAAGTTGTTATTGCTTGGCAATAACGTAAATAACTACAGGGGCTTACGCTTGCAGGAAAAAGCATCCCTACATTAAAAAAAATCCTCATCATTGAGGGGGAATCTGAAAAGTCAGCTACATCGGTTGCATCCATCCAAAACTCCGATATACGGTGCCATAAATCAACTTAATATTTTCGGAGAGGTGGATGGATATGTTCCATATATCATCTGCCCCCAGATTCAGGATGGATGCGCTCCCCGCGTCTCAGTCTGGTTTCCGGCGGTAAACAGATTCTGGTACGTCCGGTGGGACTTGGGAGAGATATGGATCGTTAATGCTCGTAATTGGTCATCAATATGGAGATTTACCGTAGGGCAATACATTACGGTCCATGGGGGACATAGACCATCTGTGCCCATGGATTGTATACAATTGGTTATATGATCCATGTCGTAGGTCCGGGTGTATCTGAGATACCATCCGGTAGGGCTTTCAGAGTTTTGATTTTGAGAAGATAGCGAGTGGACATGCTGGGGTCAAAAATTACACCCCGGTTGACCAAATCAAAATCAAATTCAACCCCAAGCTAATTGGGCCCAAGCCCAGCTTAAGACCGAGCATGGAAGGGACCGGCCCCATGACAAAAATAATGAAGCCATAAATTAGTTTAATATAATTCTTTTTTTAGGAATAAATGTATGTAAAATGGGCTAAAAGCCAAAATTTTGTAAACCCCATGGCTTATATGCAAAAAGAGATAAGCACACAAGGTATGGGATGACACAAGTGCCATTTGGTAAAGCTCAAGGAGCTATATGTAAAGTGTGTAGCCTATAAATGCAAATATGATGAAAAAACATTTTCATTATCTCAAAAAAGTTTAGGGTTCTGTACCTCCTTCTCCTTCCTCAAGATTCTAAACCTTCTTCCTTTTTATTAAATTAAATCAAGAGTTTCACTCTTTTTTTCCCAAAAAGGAATGGTTTTTCACCATGAAACCCACAAAGGGGAGCTCAGATCTCCCATTAGATCTCTAAAAAGAGAGATTTTGTAGTCTCACCCCCATTTTTTCTCCAAGATCCAGCCAACAGAGAGGAGGAAGAAGGAAATCCATCTCCAAAATTCCCACTTTGGGAAGATCTAAAACTCAAAAGAAAATCCAGGACTCAAGGAAGAAGAAAGGGTTCCCGGAACCCTTTCATCATCACCGAAAATCTCTTAGGAGTTCAACTCCATAAAAAAAAATAATAATAAATCCCTTCTTTTAGGAGTTTAACTTCAAAAGTCAACCGGGAAGTACAACTCCCTGTGCAGGGGCTAAGTCCTTTTTCCTTTTTTTAGGAGTTTAACTCTAAAAGTCAATCGGGAGTACAACTCCTAGTACAGGGGCTAAGCCCCTTTTTCCGCGGACGTCCAGCGCCCGCACGGGGGGCGCGTGGCCCGCCGGCGCCCACGCACCACTCATGCGTCCTTAGGACGCTCCTCATCTCTCTTTTTCCTTCATGTTCCACACTCAAAACACGTCCCCTGTTAGAAAAAAATTTCTAACGGGGCGCTGTCCCGCACTTCACAAGGGGGCTACTAGCCCCCTTGATCTCTATCCCGTTATCTGGGTAGCGGGACCCCCGTAAACTCTGCGTGGCCTCCGATACGTCCAAGTACCCTTCAAAACATAACACATGCATACGGCACATTGAGTGTGCATGACCAGTTTGACCCATCAATTGGAGGTTTTCTCGCTTCAAAAGCGAGGGTTAATTAATGGCAGTTTAGTCCGCGGCTGCCGGAGATTCGGATCCCCACAAGCAATAAACCCCGGCCTGCCCCAGACGAGGGGAATCTGTACATGCCTGACAATCGTGCGCATTCCCATCTCAATGGGGTGACGAAAAACGCCCTACATGACACAAGCATCGTCATATATCATTGACCCAAGCCACAACTCTTTAAGCGTAGTGTTTCTTGAGGAATCGACCGTTTATTGGTCAAAGAGGTCTTTCACCATGCATATCTATCAGCATATACGCTCCACCTTGATAGACAAAAAGAAAACAAAGTCCCTTATACCTAAGGACGCTCAGCCTCCTCATGGAGACACCGCTCTTCTTCTTCTCAAACTGTGAGCAGTCAATAAGTTGGACATTTCATCACCAGAAGGTTTAAGGTTGGAAGCGGATGAAATTGGACGTTTCAACGCCCTCTCGCAAGATAATCTAGCTGGGGCATCAACAGGGGCTATCGGTCTCGAAGAACGTGTAGTGATTAGAGTAGGGGAAGCTATACTATGCAAATCTCGGCCTAAGAAGTCTCTGCAATAAGAAAGCACTAAATGATCTATACAAGATAAATTGCGCGGAATACTAGAAAAGGTGAATCATACCAGGACCCCTGATGGTCCTTCGCCGTACTTCTTCCTCCTCCTGGATCGTATCGTATGAGGCTTGGGTGGCCTACTCAATGGAAATTTCTATAAAAAAGGGGTTACTAAGATATAGATATATGAGAATATTGCAAAGCAGGTAAAGGAAGGCGAATGGGATATACCGATCGCCGCAATAGCCTTTATTGCCGCTTCTTTTTAGGATGTTTGTTCATAAGTAGATATAGCTTTCTAAAGGTTGGCATCATCGTCCTTTGCCACTAACTCAATCATAGCCATCGCGAGATCGACGGATTCCTCGATTCTCGCCTCTAAAGGATCAAAACTCAAGTTTGATCCATAGTTAGCTATATCCACGGTCAAGGGTGTACAAACCTCTTGATCAAAAGCATAGTCGGTTAGGGCCGCGGCTTTCTTCTTCTTGCGAGAGCCAGAAGGGGCCTTAGAAGCTCTTTTCCTTCTTGCGGGAACTCTGGGCCGACGTTGTCCAACATCTCCAATGTCAGATTCAGGCGAAAAGCCAGCCGCCACATCGGCCATGGCATCCAGATTAGGCTGTGATTCGAAAGCCGTAACATCAGTCAGCGAAACCAAAAGGTGTTGGTTCGCCAGAAGACAGAGGAGTAGCAGACGATGAGGGGCGCTTCCTACCGGCGGTTTTCTTCTTTCTGGATCTCGGAACGCTATTAGAATGAACACCCTTAACGTCATGAGTCGTTCGAAGTTTGGAGGCACTGAGAGGGGCTTCAGGATTATTCCCTTCTTGCGGCAGAGATGGAAGAATAATAGATCGAGGTTTTAAAGGAAATTCATGATCTTTCTTCCTTATTTCAGTACGACGCCCGAGAAAACATGAGTTTCATAACCGATAATTCCATTCATGGAGTCCGCGTACCACTGCCTATAGTTGTTCAATGGTCGAGGAATACGGGTAGGATCAGCAATCTTGAAGCAAGAATCGGTGGCCAGCCTCATGAAGTGATGAATGGCATGCTCTGTTGACTCCATCGTAAAAGCCGGGTGGCAGTGAAAAGCCTCAAGAGGAACTCCTTGTTCATATCCGAACCGCCGAGAGAATCGGTGAGGGCAATAAGGCTTATGGGTGACCATGTTACTCCGCCGGTAAACCAAAAATTCACGCCTAATGGAGTAAAGATAAGTCCTTTCCTTGGCCAGTAACGCTAGGGCCCTATCCTTTACTATGTCCAAAAAGGGGTGATCAACATGAATAGGACGTATGCTAATAGACACTACATAGTCCTCAAAGAAGATGCCCTTCTTTATATTAAGATTTTTCGGCTTGATGCATACTCCACGGTGATCATTATTCGATACAATGCCCATGGCTTGAATGAGTCTCATCACCAACGGAAAGCGGTCGGAATTAAAAATGGCAGGTCGCGTAAGTTTACTGTACGCCATACGCACATGCAAACTAATCCAGGCATCGAAATAGTGTAGTGGCATGAATACATGTTCTGAGTCCGGATCATTCGAGTTGGCCAATTCATTTAAACCCTCATATAAGTAAGCCAATATCGAAATCACAATAGCCAATTGAGCTCCAGAAAGGATACGATGTGCTGGATAAAAGACATAGGTGCGCATTAGGCGGGGGTCTACAGGGATCACAAACTAGCCCAACTATAGGCCTATAAAAGCAAGAAAGAAAGAATCTCTGTCGATTCCTGATGCAGCGATGTCCTCGAGTCTGAGGGGAGAATTTCCGAGAAGGAGGAATTCTTCTAACGAAGCCTCATCATCCCGTAGTCCTTCTTTGCTTAGACCGAAAGGATTTTCAACATCTGCAAAGCCACCACTGGCGTCTTTTAAAATACCGGGGCGCACGAATCAGGCTATGAATGCGTTAAAAGTGACACCCTGTTGTTTAGACAATATATCCAACTCTTCAAATATTCCCAACATCTTTTGAAGACTTGCATGGATGGGGGTGATGGCGCTTTCGTCTGTCAATTCACCTTTGGCCGGGGCTGCAGCAAAAACAAATTCATCACGGGGCACTATCTCTTCATAGTGTTCCCCAATAATAGGTAATCCAGAGATCTTTTGGAACTCCAACAGAGATATGGATACCTTATGGTCCGATCACATGAATCTGCTCATCATCGGGTGTCACTGCTCCGCGAATATTCTAACCCACCAAGGTTGAGTCTTGGGGTATTCGAACAAGGACGCATAAACCACTGGGTAATGTCTGGTTCGTCGCATTAAACCCTTCTCTGTAGATAGGATATATTTGGCCCAAGCGACGTAACCAGGAAGATAACGCGGGACCAACCCTACACCATAGGATACTCCATACGAATGGACCTCTTCTTGACTTATACGACGTCCAAGGAGATCCACCGCTATCTGTTTCGTGACTCCATCTGAAGAGGGTTGTAACCAATTACAGGCTGTCCAATCATTCATCTAAATTATAAAAGCACTCGGCATCGGTATAGAGGAAAGGCCCGAGCGGATCAGACGACGCTTCGCACTGGAAAATGACACGTCCCTGGATGATTTGATTGTACCAACTGACCCAGAGTTGAAGATGTCACTGCATAGGATCATGAGCTCTGATCATTTAAAGAACTTCTCTATTGACTGGCTCATTTGGTTGCAAATATGCCGGGAGATCGTAACTGAAGTCGACTGGGGAAGACATTGTACCTGAGAAGAAAAAATCCAGGAAGCGTTAGATCACAAAACAGAAAATATTATGGGAAGAATCAAGATTTGAAGCATGCATCTTATAAAAAATCTAAAGATTTTTCTACGTGTGGGATGCGCAACCCACCAGGGTGCGCACATCTTATAAGAATCCAAAGGGTTTCTTTAAGTAAGGGGTGCACAACCTAAATAAGTGCGCACGTCCCATGAAAATCAAAAGATTTCTAAAATAATAGATGCGCAACCCATAAGGGTGTGCACGTCTTACAAGAATCCAAAGGATTTCTTTAAGTAAGGGGTGCACAACCTAAAGAGATGCGCACATTCCCTGAATATCAAAAGATTTTCTAAATTAATAGATGTGAAACCAAAAAGGTGTGCACTATTTAAAGGAAGCAAAAGTTTCGGGTGCGTATTCTATTTTGATGGGATATGTTTTACCTATCAAATCAAAGAAAATGGGGAAGCAAAAGTTTCGCTGAGGAGCACTAGCTCAGAAGAAGAATAACAGTTCTTAAAACTTTTCAGAAATAATAGAAAGGAGGCGCAGCCTCGTTGAAGGGAGGAAGTCCTTATTTATAGGATTTTAAAGTCGGTTCAACTCCTTGTAGATTTCGGAGCATATCTAATGGTTCGCATCTTGACACCGTTGTACGTATGTGCAAGATACGTGTGCACAGTCGGTGGAGGGCATTTGTTCTCTCCCATTTTTAGGGTTCATCCGTTGCATGCGATGTGACGCGTGCAAGGCATGCGTGCATGGCAAAGGTCACCGCATGTACTTGGTTAAATCATTCTTAGAAGAAAATAGTCTATCAGTTAACAATATTAACAAAAAAAATCAAAATTGATTTTTGGATCAATGATCTAATGGTGCGCACGCACCTTAAATTGATATAAATCAATTTATTGTTTGTTAATAACAATCGTGATCTTTGGATCAATAATCCAATGGTGTGCATGCATCCAGAAATTGATATGAACAATTAAGATCAAATGGAGATAAAAACTCACCTGATTGTTGGAAATAAACTCTAACAATTCATCTTCTATAAAAAGAAACCCCCTTACAATGAAGAGGGGATCTCTTTTTGTTTTCCTGACTGTTGAGACTCAAAAGACTCTTTGAACTTCATAGTGCGCACTCTGGCCTAGGGTGTAAACTATAGATGTGCGTATCATGCGATATACGTGTGAGCGCATGTGGACGATATTATCCACATCAGACTTCATATGCATACTATTTAAACCTAATCATGTGCGCATCACATGATACTCACGTGCGCATCCCATGTTCATACGTACCCCATATAAGTGTGCATCCCACACAGATGCATGTTACATGACACTCACGTGCGCATCCCATACAGATGTGCGCCACGTGATATTCACATGCGTATCCCATACAGATGCGTGTCTAACCCACATGCGCACCTTATGCATGCGCACCCCATACTCATGTATACCCCCAAAAGGAAAGCATGAATGCCTCATACGAAGCACGTGTACGCATGCGCACATGAACAACAAGCCACATCTTTGATATTTAGCTAATATATACTATGTATGGAAGCTTCTGCTTCATATTTAAATTGACCTTACGACTAACGGTCCTTAACCAGAACTTAAGTTGATTTTAGTCTACAACAAGGTTGTTTACCTCCGAAAACAGAGACAAACTGAGATAGAACGTCTTGCCTGAATTTGAGGGCAGATACTATATGGAACATGTCCGTCCACCTCTCCGAAAATACCATGTTGATTTATGGCACCGTTTATCGAAGGTTTGGACGGATGCGACCGATATAGCAGACTTATCATATCCCCCTCATATGCGAGGGGCTTTTGATTGTGGGGACGCTTTTTCCTGCAAGTGCAAACCCCTGCAGTTAATTACATTATCGAAAAGCGATAACAATTTTCACCTTCTCCATGGATATCATTTTGTGTCGTGTTATATTTTGTTTATTATGGGGTCGCCCTTGGATTGTATATGGAGACTAATTTTGTCGTCGCCCGTAGGGCGCGGATTAGTCCAAATTTGTAAATCTCAGATTTGGGATGAACTTAGGTATTTTCTGCCATCAGTTCAAAGGTTTAAGGATCGTTAATCTTATTTTTGACTAATATCGACTTAAAAAATATCGATATAAGGACATTTAGTCATCTTTGAGACTAAGATCAACTTATATTTATTAATATTTTGATCAATGGATCATACATGAGAAGCAAAAGCATCTGTACTTAGTTTATTTTTGACTATGTGATCAAGCAATGATTTAGCGTTTCAAGTGCGTAAGCACGTATGGGATGCGCATGTATATTTATTCTTTTGAAAAGGGTGCGCACGTGTATATCACGTGATGCGCACTTATTATCGGGTCAAACTTCTATGCACACGTATATATGTGTGCATCTGACTAAATCAACGTCTTTGACTTATGCGTATGTGCTTGTCACGTAACGCACATGCGTTCCTTAGGTAGCATTTTCGTCTGCGCTCATGTGGATATTATGTGACGCGCATGTCTTTATAGGCGGTATTCATCAAGTACGCACACGTGTATATCACGTGATGTAGACATCTCCAGGGTCATTATTTTTCCATGCGCGCACGTGTGTCACCTGATGCGCAAGTTTGTATGATTCTTATCAAGCGCGCACTTGATTTTAGGGTGCGCATATCTTGAACAGAAAGCAAAGGATTTCAAGTAGAAGCAATGGATTCTGTTCTCTAATTTTTCTTTTCTTTTTCTCCTTCTTTTCTTTTTCCAGAAACAGAAGCTTCAGTTTTTATGATGCTTAGGCATCTTTGATAGGGTTTTTTCTTGAAACTTAGGATTAATCTCTCATAAAAGTTGAAACTTTTGTAAAAATAGGGATCAATCCTAAAATCTCATGATTTTTTTCATGGTGAATCGATGGATTCATTAAAAGAAGCAAAGACTTCCGTGTAAAGCAAAAACTTTATTATTTTATATAAAAGTCATAGCTTTTTGAGATAGTAGAAGTCTTCTTCTTCTTCTTCTTTTTATCTTGTTTAAGAGGAAGAAAATGAGAATTATCTTTTTTTCTTGAACTTATGAGGGGTCTACGGTATGCGAATTCTTCATATGTGGCTCCTATTTATAGAAGAAGTTAAAGGTTTTTAGTGTTCGTTCCCAACAATTATGCTGATTTTGATTTTAATCGATTTGATTTTAGTTTAATTTTAATTGATTCATATCAATTACGATGCAAGTGCGCACCGTCGGATTGATCCCCAGTGCATGCGCACCGTCGGATCTTATGATCTCGTGTCAATTTAGTTTGATTTATTAAATTTGTTTTAATGAAGAAGATTTTGTTTCTTCATTTGAAAGCATCTGCTTCATTTGGCCATGTGTGCACTTGTTGATTTATTAATAGGTGCGTATTTAAGTCACTTAGCCGTTGTTATAGGTGTGCACCTTCTCATGTATTTTAATAAAACATTTTTCAAAATTAATATAATTTTCTGCAAAAATAATACTCGAGACTTCATGAACAGGAGCGGCATTCGTGTCTGCGGGTGCAGGCATACGCGGCTCGCTCGTCTCATCTAGGCACGGTGGCGGCGGCGCGCGCGTGTGGTTTCAACATATCCTCTTTCATTGGTTTTAATGCAATAAAAGATAAAAGTGTTATATAAACACTTCTCAATTCTTTGGTGTGACCGATGTAGGGCTAAAATACATCCCCTCTTGTGAAAGAGTTTTGCTTAAGCAATACTTGCATCGCACGTTTGCTCATAAGTTTTGATTCCGGAAAAGTTATGAAGCTCATAATATATCAAATCGAATCCCTTTTCGAGACCTTTTCAATGCCATCATAATCTACCTGATTCTCATTTGGAAGTAAGGCAAAATATAATTCGGAAAAAACTGCTTTACATTCCCTTGAATATATTGAGGCCACTTGATACATTGAGGTTTTTTTGTGCTCTTTTGCTTGTATGTTGTGCTTGTGCTTAACATAAATGCCCAAATTTTAGGCGGGAACAAAGGTTAACGATCCTTAGATGAAAAACAAATATCTCATGAACCGATAGACCTCATCGACATGAGAAATACTACCTAAGTTCAAAGCCCAAATCTAATATACGGATTTAGACTAATTCGTGCCCTACAGACTACGACATAAATTACTCTCCGTATACAATCCAAGGGCAACCTTAAATAAAAAAAACACGACACATAAAGATTTTTGGAGCAGTGAAAGTTGTTATCACTTGGCGATAACGTAATTAACTGCAGGGGCTTGCGTTTGCAGGAAAAAGCGTCCCCGCAATAAAAAACCCTTCATCATTGAGGGGGGATCTGAAAAGTCAGCTACATCGGTCGTATCCATCCAAATCTCCGATATACGGTACCATAAATCAACTTGGTATTTTCGGAGAGATGGATAGATATGTTCCATATAGAATCTGCCTCCAGATTCAGGCTGGACGCACTTCCTGCGCCTCAATCCGATTTCCGGCGGTAAACATGCGTATTATCTCTAATAATATATGTGTTAATGGGAGTTAAAAGAAATATGAAATGGTCATCATTCGTTATGTTGTAGGTTATGAGAAGGGTATAAAAAATAGATAAAATAATTGCAATTCCCACAATTCGAACATGTGGCCTATGGACTAACAATGCAAAGACTTAACCAATAGGCTATAAGCTTACTATTGCATATAATTAAGTAGAAATAAATGTATACAGGATTTTAAAAAAGAATAATTTAAAAGATAAACGGAATAAATCATTTTCTTATCTAATTTTTTTCTTTTTAAAACAAAATCGGATAAATTCTTTATATTAAAAGAAATCAAAAGAAATCTTTTTAAAAAATCTTTCAAAACCTTTTCTTTTTACAGAACGGATCATTTCAAAATAAATATATTTTTAGTTATTAAAAATCATTATAGTAAAAACAAGGTTGTTATAGTTCTTTATATTATCGACAATCCTGAAATGTTGAACACAAATTATGGACACTTCAATATCATCTCAAACCCAAATTGTATTATGCCATGTGTAAATAATTGAACTTCAAAACCTGATCTTCTGAACGAACAGGCATTGAGCCAGCTCAAAAGAATATAAGTCGTCTCATACACACATGGAGGTAAAACCTATATTTTTGGCACGATGTGAGCCGGCTCAATTTGAATTGAGACGTCTTAAAATCAGTGTCGAACCGGCTCAAAATAACTTGAGTCGTCTCAATGAAACAGAAAGAAAATTATGGTTTCTCAAACATTGTCTGAGCCGTCTCAATAAATATTGAACCTTCTCATATTAGGAGTTGAGCCGTCTCAACAACTTTTGAGCCGTCTTTTACATACAAAGATCAAATCATGATTGTAGAGGACTTATGTGCCGTCTCAAGGAACCTTGAGCCATCTCAAACTGATATCCAAACTGAATCAATATCTGACATGTGATTTAATCTGATATACATTTACATTGCTTGTTTTACTACACCATACATGTCTCATCTCATGCTATGTATTCTTTATTGCTGAACTTACATGTCTTATGTGAACAAATTTAGAACATGCTCCACCCGACTCAACTCGAACGATGAATATCACTTGACATGAATACTTGAACTTGACATGAATATTTGACACTCGACATGAACTCAATTTGAAACATGAACTTGTACTCTCTCTTATATATTCATGGCTTCAAGTTAGATTTGTGACATTAATTATAGTCTAATATATACGGAGTGTTGGGGTAGTTTGAGTGTGAGTCCCATGAAATCTCAGAAGCCCCCCAATACATGAATCCACGAATACTAACACAATTTACAATCATGAGGGCCCATGTTTCCTTGCCCCAAGATTATAGCTTGTGGGTTTGTGAATACTTCAATGACGATTGAAGTCCCATTACTAACACATTTGATTCAGGCACGTGATTCCTTACCCCTGGATTACAGCCTTGGATTTGAGAATACTCTTGAGGTTGACATTCATACTCGAATTGTCGTTAATTAGATTACCCTTTTTGAGACTTTTTAAAACACATTGACATTCACACTTGAACTGTCGTTAGTTAGATTACCCTTGTAGAGACCTTTTAAGACACATTGACATCCAGTTCATGTTCACCATATACACTTAATACATACTTATGTTGTCCAACACATTCTACACTATATTTCCATGCTCATGTATCATATAGTTCCCATGTACATTCCCATGTTACACTTGTTCATATGTTTATGATTTCCACTCATGCTATATTATATGTCGCTTTGTATTTCTTTTATATATTCATACCTCTTTGGGGACTTACCGAGCGCAACTTTGCTGACTGGCATTTCACCATATTTTCTTTCTTTCCTTAGAATGTTCGTTAGGTGACGTTGGAATTAAGGGGATAGAACCTACGGAAGAGGAGTACTCTCAATTTGAATCGCATGCGGACGACTAGTTCTTTTCAGCTTTTCTATTTTCTGTATGCCTCCCGTTTAAGGCTTATCATTGTTATCGTATTTGTTCGAATATTGTATCTTTGTTTTGAACCTTGTGGAACTTGAATGTAATAAGTTGGTTGTTTGATTCTTATTTACTTGTTTATTTCTTGTTATCTTTATGTTGCTTATAAATGCTTAGCATATTTGTTGCGAGAAAGAATCTTCTCGAAATAAATACGACGCGGGCTTGTCACATAACCATTACCACTCTTTTGGGAAGCGGGGCTGTCAAGCCCCGCATCCCGATATACGGGGAGGAGACGCGGCGAGACCCGCTACGTATTTACTCAGAAGTAAACACGCTAAGCGTAACTAAGCAATATAAAGTAAAGCACACAAGTGACAGGAATATAAATGAACATTAACTTTATTTATTAAACATTCTTCTACAGGTACAACTGAAATGTAAATACATGAATAGGAAGTGATGCCTAAACAATGACATAACTGAAATGAAATAAATATGTACAAGTGTTTAAAGCTCCGGGTCAAAAGCAAACTGCTCCAAATCCTCAGTACTGGGCTTGGTCTCTAAGGCGTTCGAATCACTTGACAACATTCCAAAGAAAGAAGAAAAGAATATCGTCAGCAAACAATTGCTCGGTAAGTTCCAAAGATGAGTAGAGATAAAATAGAAAGAAAGAGAATAAGATTAGTAATGTTTTATTATAATATTAACGCAGTTGTTTGTAGTTTGGTACAGAATATGCCAGTGTATACGAGAGGAGTCTTACTATTCCGGAGACTAAGGTATACGGAGCACAAGGAACCGTTCAGCCACGGTACAACGGCAATGGATATTCAGGTTAGGTGTATTAAGGTTACAGTCTTGTGCCACTTCTAACACATTTCGTACCTATCTACCCCTTATAAACCCTGCGATGTCTTTTTTATTGATTGTATTGTTTTGTAATATAGATGGATGACTTTCCGAAACCATGATATCAGTAACTGAAATGGATATAAATGGAGAGTCATGTAGACGGAGTATATCCATGGTTCGGTTCAGTCAATATAGATTGATATAGATTGAATAGACAGATTCATAGATTCATGTTGTATTGTAGTTTATATTTGAATTATATTCAAGTCAGGTTGATTAGATTGAGACTCAGTCTGAGTTAGATACTTTGAAAAGAAATTGAAATCCTGAATTAGTTTTGATATTATCTGTAACTGCTGCATATAGACGGCAGGATTTGTGTCTTTTTCTAAGACAATTACCGTCTTGATAACACCGTTTGTTAAATTGTCTACCTTAGATAAGCAAGCACCCACATTCTCCGGCTCCCCGAGACTCAAGAGAATTGGTCTCGCTTAAACCTATATTTACTAGGGTCGTTATTGTAATTTAGTATAACTTGAGGGGGTTTTATATAAAAATAATTTTGATATAATTTTCAAAATATACCTCAAGCATTTAATTACCGTCTTTAAGGTTTTTATAAACATATATTTTATAAAAGTGAAATTTCTAGTGAGTAGAACCCAGTTTTCATTATATATGGTATTTTATTGAAATATCGGTATTTTGCATTGAATTGTAATGGTATTTTCCTGTAATGGTGATTCCTTTGATTTAGAAAACTTGGAATATTTATATAATATAATTAAAATAGATATTTTGATAATAGTTGTATATATATATTTAATAAAAATAAATTTTATTTATTTTTGTAGAAATCTCATTTTCTAAAGAAAAATACATTAAAATTCCATCGAGATCGAATGCTCCTTTCGGAGGTCTGCATCTCGCTCTATTAAAGCCCGAGGATGTGTGATAACCCGCAACATAACTAATGTTTTTGCACTTTTTAAGAAATTGATTAATACACTTTTTAAAGAAATGGTTTTGCAAGTTTGATGGTATTTATTGTAATGTCGTATTATCCCATAACTAATGTCCTAAACTTTCATCGTGCTATGTCAAAAATGTGTGTTGTGATAAGGTAGGTCATTACCTCGTGAGTTATCTAAAGGTAATACAAGTATTATGTTGATTTATATCGCAAATAAAGTATGTGGTATTTTACCGTAAAAATACGATAAAAGTTGCATAAGATTCTTTTGAGATGAAACTTGTTTTAATGTGTTTGTTAATATTTGTTAAATATTATATGAAAGTATGGTATTTTATTGATTAAGAAAAATAGAGTTTTTAAGAAAAACCGAATAGGAAATCGGATTAACTCCGCTTCCGTCAGGTTTTAGAAATGAAACTTTTAAGAGCAGAATAAGAGAGGAGGAGAAGGGACTTACTGGCTAAAGAACAAGAGAAGAGAGATGGGAAGCTAAGGAAGGTGTTGGGGAATCGTTTCGTCGCCGGAATCTCCTCGGAACTTCGCCGGAACTTCACCCTTTGCTAACTCCACTTGCACACTATAAGGACTTGAGAATTTTTGAGAGTTTTGGCAGGGAATTTCTGAGTGAGGATGAAAGAAATGGAGTGTGGTATTTATAAGGAAAATTAGGGTTTAAAGGGTTAAAGAATGCATTAAAATTTGCATTAAAAATTGGATTAAAGGGTATTTTATTGTTCTTTGGATGAATGCAGAGTATTCAAACAACATGGGGGTAGTGGGGTAGGCCAAGGGGTGCTCGGGAAAAAATATCAGAGCATTCCCTATGGTTTAGCTCGGTGGTGCCGGTCTAGGAGGCCATCCCGCCGGTCCAAATCTGGTAGTTGGTGCATGGATCGTCGCCACGTGTCCCTCTCGATTCATATACCCTCGTGCATATGTTTGATTATTCTTTAACTTATCATCTTACGTGTAGTGCATGTGCAAACCCTTAGGCTTCTAAAATATTAAAAGAAAAATTAAATAAAAAGATAATGTGGCTGGGAGGATTCGATCACAAGGGCTATGTCACAGCAGTACAAGGCTTTACCAATGAGCAACAAGTGTTTTCTTACTGTTCAAAAGTAAAACAAATACTTATAGTGTACACAGGATTGCAAATACTCTATTTATACATTAACTTTTAAATAATTTTCTGTATATTGAAATTGAAGTTGTTACAACCTACCCTCCTTACAAAAATTTCGTCATCGAAATTTACAATTATTTTAAGGACTAGTTTACAAATAAATGATCATATCTTGCACGCATCTCATCTTCCATTTCCCATGTTGATTCTCCTGGTGTGTCTTTTCTCCACATCACTCGAACCAAGTTGATTTCTGTCACGCCCTTCTTCCTAGTATACGGGCAGAGGACGCGACGAGGCCGCTACGTATTTACTCTGAAGTAAACATGCTGAGCGTATCTAAATAATATAAAATGTAATGTACACAAGAGACAAGATATAAATGAACATCAACTTTATTTATTAACATTCTTTTTACAATACATCTGAAAAGTAAATACATGGAATGGAAAGCAATGCCTAAACAATGTCATAACAAAAATGGAAAATACATAATGTAAATGTGTACAAGGAATCTAAAGCTCTGGGTCGAAAGCTAGCTGGTCCAAATCCTCGCTGGTGGGCTCGATTTCCAGTGAGTCCGAATCACCTGACGACATTCTAAAGAAGAAGAAAGAGAATGTCGTCAGCGAACAAATCGCTCGGTAAGTCCCGAAGAGAGAGAAGTAGAATAGACAGAAAGTGAGTATATCTATTATAATGTTGATTGTTATGTTAACGTAGTTGTTTGTAGCTTGGTATAGAAGATGCTAGTGTATACGAGAGGAGTCTCATTTTCCCCAGAAACTAAGGTATCAGGAGTAAAAGGCTCCGTCGATAATACCACGGAACGACGGCATGGATGTAATTACGTCTTAAGTGACCGCCTCGTGCCACCTTTAACATGTTCCGTACCAGTCTACCCCTTATAAACCCCGCGATATCTTGTTTGTATTGTATTGTATTGTAAATTGAATTGTATAGATGAATGACTTGCCGAAACCATGATATCAGTAATGGAACGGATATAATGGATGAATATGTAGATGGAATATATCCATGGTTCGGTTCAGTCAATATAAATTGATTAGATTGAATAGACGGATTCATAAATCCATGTTGTATTGAAGTTTGATACCTGAATCATATTCAAGTCAGATTTATTATATTGAGACTCAGTCTGAGTCAGACAATTAGAAAAGAAATTGAATTCTGAATTAGGTTTTGGTGTTATCGGTAACTGCTGCACATGGACGGCAGAATTTGTGTCTTTTTCAAAGACAATTACCGTGTTGATAACACCGTTTGTTAAGTTGTCTACCTTAAATAGGCAAGCACCCATATCTCCGGCTCCCTGAGGCTCAAGAGACTGGTCCCGCTTAAACTTATGTTTACTAGGGTTTTTATTGTATTTTAGTATAACTTGAGGGGGTTTTATGTAAAAATAGTTTTGTTATATTTTCAAAATACACCTCAAGTATTTTATTATCGTCTTTAGAGTTTTCATTGATGTATATTTTATTAATGTGACATTTCTAGTGAAATAAACCTAATTTCATAATATATGGTATTTATTTGTAATATTGGAATTGTATGGTATTTTCTTATAAATGGAATGTTTTTCTTGAATTTTGGAAATGTGGAATATTATAAATATTTAAAAAAATAGATATTTTGGTATTAATTACATATATATTTATTTATTAAAAATATAAGTTTTATTTATAATAGAAATCACATTTTCTAAAGAAATTGTATTTTAAATCTTTCGAGATCGTATGCTCCTTGCGGAGGTCTGCATCTCACTCTACTAAGTCCGAGGATGTGCGATAATTCGCACCATCCCGAACGGGTTCTCCAAATGGGTTGTAGAGGCGCATTTGCAAAGATTTGTTAAATACACATCTTGTAGAAAAATGTTTTTTATAAATCGGAGGTAGTTATGTGTAAAATCGTATTTTTCCCAAATCTATGTTTCCAAATTTTATCGTTTTATGTTACATATGAGTGTTGTGAGGAGGTAGGTCATTACCTCGTGAGTTTTCTAAGGTAATACGGTTTTAAAAAGTTCAAGCATGTCGAAATGAAACATAAGGGTATTTTAATGTAAAAGTGGAATAAAACTTGCTACAGTTATTATTTTGACGCTAAATTTGTTATATTATCTTCGTTAATATTTAATGGTCATGACATAAGAGTTTGGTATTATCATGTTTAAGAAAAATAGATCTTTTTAAGGAAAAACCGAATCGGAAGTCGGACTAACTCCGCTTCCGTCAGGTTTTAGTTTTGAGTGCTTTTTTAGAATAGTGAAAAGAGGAAGAATGTCACGCCCCGCTTCCCAAAAGAAGGTGAAGGATGACGTGGCAAAGTCCATAAGCTAACTGTATTGAATGTGGTCTATTCAATACAGTTACGTTAAGCGTATGAATATCTAACATGCAGGATGTGCACCAAAATCAAAGTAATAAAAGCGAAAGGCATTTATTTCCATTAACCAAACTTTATTACATCCTAGAAGAAAGAGTAAAATAAACTAATTAGTTCAATTGCATCAAAGGAGAAACAAAAGCCCTAAACATGTGGGCAACAACAAAAATTAAATATAGCTAATCTTCTGTTGCCAGGTCTGCATAATCTTCATTGGTTGGCTCCACACCTTGATCCTCGCTATAATACTCATTCTCATCTGACCTACATTCCAAAGATAGAGAAAGAAAAGAAAGGTCCGTCAGCGAGTTATACTCGGGTAAGATTGCCTCATAAGGAAGTAGGTATAGAAACAAACAGGTGTATATAAATATAATGAATATGATGTACATGGGTATAAAAGTATGAGGTTGTATGCAAATTAGATATGTTGATAGAGGTATATGTTTGGTAAAGGTTAAAGTCAAGTCAAACGAATATTCAGTTTAAGAGTTAGATCAGGTTAAATAAGGTGTGTATGGATGGATCAGGTTAAACTTGTTCTATCCCATGACTAGCTGGAAGCATGTATGAGCTGGTACTCGTGCCTGGGGTGGCAATCAATGCGGTAGCGTGAACATCCCCGAAAAGGTGTCCCATGACTACGATGGAGCTTTGTCTAGCGTGTATATCACTCAAGTGCACAGGTATTACCACCCTTCAGTTCCATAATAAACGACAAGTCTAAACTGGTAAAATATTCACATCCAAGATACTGAATAACTCGTGTCTCATGAAGAAAGGTAGATAAGGTAACAGGTGGGTATAGCACATGATGTAAGTTTAGTGTTGAGTATCAATAGGTATTGTAAATGTTTTAGTTTGTTAAACAAGGGTCCGGATACTCGCGATTATTCCGTTGTGGCCACGGAACAACAACTGGGGAAGTGAAATGTATCGTTTTACTTCCCGGGATTATGATCGAGTAGTAGGGGAATCCGAGTTCCGAATCTCCTTACTTAATCAAACTACCCATCCCCCTGGTTCAGCATAAAGGTTTTGACGAATTAGAGTTAGTGCGTATACCTCTAGGCATGGAATTTCCACATTATATGTCATCCACATTTTGGATCATTCGCCCTCAAATAGGGTTAGTATTCGCCCAAATATCGGGTTAGTAGTCGTCTACACTTTGGACTGGTCACCCTGCCTACAGAGATCTTCATATATATGGAGTCGTCCGTATATCAGATTGGTCACCCGGAATATCGGGATCTTCTCAATAAGTATTCCATACCTAGGTCCGCGCATTCTAACCCTAACCGTATCATATTTTGTATATGTCATAGACTTGTAATCAATAAGTTGATCTCATTTAATATGGTCTTCCACAACCGCTTGTTTTATCTTGTTATCTTCTAAAGTTGGTAATGTACTTCGTATCATCTCATAGAACACTTAGCTAATAAAGGATAATAGTGTTTAATTATTTTTAGTGTTTATAAGAAAACCATGATGTTTGGAATATTTATCGTTTTGGAAACCCATAATATTTTACCGGGAAAATATCCTTTTAATAAAAGGTCATGGTATTTAAATGAAGTTATCTTCTTTTTAGGATGGATTGAGCTATTTTATTGTAAATAATAATTTTATGAAATTATAGTGTTTTAAGTTTGAGGTAACGTTTTAGAAAATACGTTCGTGTTGGCAACCGCTGCACATGGACGGCAGGATTTGTGTCCTTTTCAAGGACGATTGCCTATCAACCACGAGGTACTAGCATAAAACATTACCCTATTATTAGGGTAACTCATTAAACCTTAGGTAACATTTTAAGAAGAATTGATATAAAATATCCTTTTGAGTGAAAGAAGCTAAGTTGGAAAAACCATATGCCGTTATTTAGATTTAGTATTATCCCCTTTCAAAAGGTGAAGGGATTTAACAAAATTATAGTAGTTGGTGGAAAAGTGTTAGTAAAATATATATATCGTATCTAAAACATTTATTCCAAATATTTTATCTTGTGTGGATATTTTAAACAAATACAACATTTTAATAAAACGAGGGTATTTTGTGGATTATAACATTAAGCATATCACATTTCATGTAGTACGAGGGTGCAATATTTTTTATAGGAGTGATTAAGGAAGCCATTTTAAACATGGGTTAATATGATCATCATTGAGAGGTACAAAAGAATAAGCATGCAAGAATAATTTTTAATATCATTTTAATATGATATTAGGGATTAGGAGTTGAAACCAAGACTATTATGAGAAAGAAGGCGACAGAGGAGTGGAGAGAGGCGGATCCTACCTTTTGTTTGAGTCGGATGCCAATGGGTTGAAAGCGTAAGCTTGTACAAAATCCTCAATGGCTCCATACTCAGATTTTTTCTTGATGTTTGGGTGGAACCGTAGCGTCGGCGTCGTCGATACGAAGGCGTGGGTATTTTTTTCAGAATTTTTAGAGCTCTTAGGTGTGAGAAATCAGTGTTTAAAGGTGTCTATTTATAGGGTTTCTTTACCAACCATAAAATCCAAAAACAGTTAAAAAAATCATCAGAATCCGCGCCACTAATCATTCCCAATGATTCTGCCGCCGCCGCCGCCCCTTCATGTCAGCCGTTGGATCAAGGTCCAACGGTTTGGATCGCGCCGCCGCCGCCTCTGCCACGCGCCACGCATCGCGCGTGCAGCTGCGTGTGGAGACCACGCGTTTTCGCGTGGTCCCCACCACGTGGGCGCCGCCGTGAGGCTCTGGGCCGTTAGATCTTGTATCCAACGGTCCAGATCAAGGGGATTAAATATATATATATATATATATATTTAATAAAAAAATAATAAACTGTTTATTATTTTAAAATTTGAATTTGGTTTTAAAATAATTGTTAAAAATAGTTAAAAATACGGGAAAATTATGGAAAAATTTCAGAAAATATATTTTATTGTTATTTTTAGTATAAAAATAATTTTGGGCTAAAACTAAATAATATATCCATTTCTATGTTGTTAGCTAGTTATTATAATTATTTAAAATCTAGTTTATCCTTTAAAATATTTTTAATTACGAATTAATTATTTTAATTGATAATAAAAATATGCAGATTATTTTAAGGCATTATAAAATTTTATTAAAACATTTTAAGTCTAGGAAAACAATAAATAGATTTTATAAAATTCCCTAAATCATATTTCACTGCTCTGAAAATTATTAATATTACAAAAAAATATTTTTCTATCAAAGAAACACGTAAATAATTATTTGATACTATAATTTAAATAAAATATATTTTATTAAGTATTAAAAAACACGGTCGTTACAAAGAAGTAGGGACTTACAGGTTAGTTGACTAGAAGAGATAAGGAGGAAGAGGTAGGAGGTGCCGGTGCGTCGTTTCGTCGTTGGAATCTCCTCGGATCGTCGTCGAAAGTTTGTCGGAGTTTCGCCCTTTGCTAACTCCACTTGCACACAAAAAGTCTTGGGAATTTTCTTGAAAGTTTGGGCAGAGATTTATGAGTGAGGGGGGGGGGTGATTTGAGGAGTGGTATTTATAGGAAAATCTAGGGTTTAGGGTAGTGAAAGGGTGTGATAAAAATTGTATTTAAATTTGCATTAAAAAGGATTAAAAGGGGGTATTTTAATTCTATGATTAATTATAGAGAATTTAAACAGTGCAGGGGGAGCGGGGTAGGCCAAAGGGTGCAGGGAGTTTAAGAAAAAGTGGGATCGGACCGAGTTGACCCGGCGGCGCCGGCCGAGTCAAGCGAGTCGCTGGCTCGAGTTGGGCGAGTCGGGGCGCGTCTTGATGCCACGTGTCCCTGACACTTGGTCTAGTCTCGTGGTCACGTTTGTTTATTCTATAACTTACCCTATTACGTGCTGTGCACGTGTAGACTCTTGGGCTTCTAAAAGATTAAAAGAAAATTAAATAAAAAGAATATGTGGCTTATGGGATTTGAACTCTGATACTTTGGTTCAGCAGTGCAAGGTCTTACCAATGAGCTATAAGCTCCTTCTTGCTGTTCAAAAGCAAATCAAACTTATAACTTGTGCTCAGGCTCAAGTACCCCTTTCTGTATTTTTGAAAAAAATTGTATAGAAAGTTTAGCGTTGTTATAGCTTCCTTGTTCCGAAGTGACTTCACCTTCCTGTTCAAGATTTCAACAGGTTGTTGCTCATAAGATAAGTCTGGCTCTACAGTGAGCTCGGAGTGATAAAAAATATAACTAGGGTCACTCACATACCTTCTGAGTTAGAATATATGGAACACATTGTGCACTCCTTCCAATGAGGTTGGAAGTGCCAAGTGTTCCCGCCAAAATTTACGGTCAAGAGCTATTTGTTCCTTTATAACCCTTATAAAAAAGAGAGAGAAGAAAGAGGAAAACAATTCACGGTTGGACATCACATGTTAAACACGTAAGCGCTTATATGTAAAGTATATGAGCGCTGAAAGAAAATAACAAAGGGCCAAACAGGCCTCACGTGTAAAACACGTGAGCACTCATATGCAAAGTATATGAGTGCTGAACATAAATAACTAAGGGCCAAACAGGCCTCACGTGTAAAACACGTGAACAACCAATGACCAAACATGCCACGTGAGCGCTCATATGCTTATATGAGCGCTGAAAATAAACAGACTAAAACCCACACTAGGGGTCCCGTATTAAACACGTGAGTTCTCTTGCCACTCACATGCAAAGCATGTGAGCGCCCCAATTTAAAATGCTCCTATCAAATTCTAGAATTAAATTCTATTTAGGAAATATTTTCCTGATCTTCCTCAAACTAAAAAGATCTTCTCTGTTAAACAGAGGACCCTTGGATCAAAGATTCAGCGGTGATCATATGATAGAATAAAATTCTATCATAGGAAAATATTTTTCTAATCTTGTTAAACTAACAAGATATTCATTTAACAGAATTAAATTCAATATTCCTAATCTTATTAAATTAACAAGATATTCACATGACAAGAATAAAATTCTATGTTAACAAGATATCCATGTTAAGAAAATATATTTCTGATCTTGTTAAACTAAAAAGATATGATAGAATAAAATTCTAATCTTGTTAAAACTAACAAAATATTCATAATCTTGTTAAACAAACAAGAAATCTTTTCTGTTAAACAGAGAGCTTTTGGATTAAAAGTCCAACGGTGAATAGAATTTACCGATTGATCTAAAAAATCATGAAATCAATCAAGATCTCTTAATGAGAGATTTTCTCAACAAATTGATTTTTTCTCTTCTCCTAAAAATAGGAGCAAGGAGGTTAAATCTAAAGAGAAAGAGACCACCCCATAAGCTTCTAAAAAAATATACAGAAGCCTCCCAAAAGCTCCCACAAAACAAAAGAGAATTTAATTCTCAAATCAAAAGTTTAACTCTTCTCAAAGAACTTAGTTCTTTCTATGGATTTGAGATCCGCAAGACAAATCTCCCACAAGCTGAGAATTTAATTCTCAGCTTGTGGGAAGATCTTGTTCTTGAGAATAAAAAATTCATGGAAGAACGAATTTGAAAAGAAAGAAGATGAAGTTCAAATCAAGAACCTAGTTTCTTCAAATCAAGAACTTAGTTCTTTAAAGAACCCAACTCAAGATCCTCAAAATAATGATCTTGATGATCCTTAATGGTCAAAACACCATTGAAAGAGGTTTAACCTCTCGGAGAAGATGGAGTTCAAATCAAGAACGCAGTTTCTTCAAATCAAGAACTCAAAGTTGATTCAAGATCCTCAAAATAATGATCTTGGTGATCCTTAATGGACAAAACATCATTAAAAGAGGTTTAATCTCTTGGAGAAGATGGAGTTCAAATCAAGAACGTAGTTTCTTCAAATCAAGAACTCAAAGTTGATTCAAGAGTCTCAAAATAATGACCTTGGTGATCCTTAATGGTCAAAATACCATTGAAAGAGGTTTAACTTCTCGGAGAAGATGGAGTTCAAATCAAGAACCCAGTTCTTTAAAGAACCCGATTCAAGATTCTCATAATAATGATCTTGGTGATCAAAATACCATTAACAGATAAACATCAGTAGAGATTAAATCTCCAAAAGAACTCAGTGCTTCACGTGAAAAGCACGTGAGCACTCAAGGACAAGTTGTATAGCGCCTCACGTGAAACACATGTGAGCGCCGGGAAAAGTTAGTGCTTAGCACTATTGCAGCGCCTCATGTGATATACACTTGAGCGCTCTATGCAGCTAAGTGCTTAGCACTCCTGGGTATTACAGAAACCCAATCTTACCCAAATGATCTTTCACTAATGATCTTCCGACGGATATTCATCCCAATCTCTCCTCAATCTGGAAATTGGTTCAAGGGTACATCTTTCCACACCTCTGATACATGTCGTTGTAATTCTTCAACGTCTTCAGAGAGGTGGCGGGTCCCGACAACTAACAACTCTTTGGCTCACTTCCAAACCGATGGGCACATCCCAATACGGACCGCAACGTACTTAAACTACAACGGACCGAAACGTTCTTAAACTAACAACGGACCGTAACGTCCTTAAACTAAAACAATAGAGCCCAAATACTCTTTTATTGGACCTGAATGATTCTAAAACCTTGTTAAGTAGATCTTAGTCTAAAATTGGACTAACGAATTCTTAACAAACATTTAAGTTGCTCTTAATCTCAAACGAGATTAACGATCCTTAAATCAAACCAAACCCAAATCTAAAATATACGGATTTGGACTAATCGCGCCCTACGGGCGACGATATAAATTAGTCTCCGTATACAATTTACGGGCAACCAAAAATAAAACAAACACATACGACACGAAGTGAACTTCCGGAGCAGAAGAAATTGGTTATCGCTATGCGGTAACGTAATTAACTGCAGGGGCTTGCGCCTGCAGGGAAGAGCATCCTCACAATCAAAAACCCCTCAGAAATGAGAGGGAATCTGGCAAAATCTGCTACAACGGTCGCATCCTTCCAAACCTCCGATACACGGTGCCTGTCACGCCCCGCTTCCCGATGTACGGCGAAGGGTACGCGACGAGGCCGCTACGTATTTACTCAGAAGTAAATACGCTAAGCGTAACTAAGCAATATAAAAGAAATATACACAAGAGACAAATGTAATGAAACAACAACTTTATTTATTAACATTCTTTTGTATAATGCATGGAAAAGTAAATACATCTGAATGAAAGCAATGCCTAAACTGTGGCATAACAAAAATGGAAAACAAAGAATGTAAAGGAAATGTACAAGTGTAACTACAGCTCGGAATTTTCAATAAACTGGTCCAAGTTTTCAGTGCTAGGCTCGATCTCTGGAAGGTTCGAATCACCTGACGACATTTAAATAAGAAGAAAGAGAATGTCGTCAGTGAACAAATCGCTCGGTAAGTCCCAAAGTTCAGGAAGAAGTAGAATAGACAGAGAGAGAATGTAGCTTTTAAAGTTATATTATATTGTTAAAGCTGTTGTTTGTAGCTTGGTACAGAAGAATACCAGTGTATACGAGAGGAGTCTCTATATGCCAGAGACTAAAGGCAAATGGAGTACAAGGAACCGTTTATGCACGGTACAACAGCAAATGAATTCAGGTTAGGTGTCTTAAATCTTGTAGTCCCGTGCCACTTCTAACACCTTCCGTACCAATCTACCCCTTAACCCCGCGATGTCTTGATTGTATTGTTTGTATTGTATTGTAAATTGTATTGTCTTGTATAAATGGATGACTTGCCGAAACCATGATATCAGTAAATGGATGTAACTAGAGAATCATGTAAATGGAAGTATATCCATGGTTTGGTTCAGTCAATACAGATTGAATAGATTGAATATATGTATTCATGGATTCATATTGAATTATAGTTTGTACTTGAATCATATTCAAGTCAGATTATTTATAACGAGACTCAGTCTGAGTCAGAACAATTAGAAAAGAAATTGAAGTCCTGAATTAGATTTTGATGTTATCGGTAACCGCTGCATATGAGCGACAGGATTTGTGTCTTTTTCAAAGACGATTACCGTGTTAATAACACTGTTTGTTAAGTTGTCTACCTTAAATAGGCAAGCACCCATATCTCCGGTTCCCTGAGGCTCAAGAGACTGGTCCCGCTTAAACCTATATTTACTAGGGTCCTTAGGGTAATTTATAAGACTTGAGGGGGTTTTGCGTAAAATAATTTTGTATACTTTTAAAAATACACCCCAAGTATTTAATTATCGTCTTTAGAGTTTTCATGGATGTAGATTTTATATATGTGACATTTTTAGTGAATAAAACCTAATTTCATAATATATGGTATTTATCTGTAATATTGAACTTGTATGGAATTGCATGGTATTTTCATGTAAAATGATTCTTTTTGATTTAGAAAAGTTGTAATATTTATAATATATCAAAAATAGATATTTTGATAATACATATATAAATATTTATAAAATAATTAAATTTATTATCTATCTAAAAATCACATTTTCTTAAGATATTTGTATTTTAAATCTTTCGAGACCGAATACTCCTTGCGGAGGTCTGCATCTCGCACTACTAATCCTGAGGATGTGCGATAATCCGCACCATCCCTAACGGGTTCTCCAAATGGGTTGTAGCGGCGCTTTGCAAAGATTTGTTTAAAAATACGTAATCTTGTAGAAAATGGTTTTTATAAGTTCAAGGTATTTAACTGTAAATTCGTATTCCCGTATTCTATATTCCCGAAAGGTATTGTGCTATATTGCATATGACTGTTGTGAAGAGGTAGGACATTAGCTCGTGATCTATCTAAATGTATAGCAAGGGTAATGATGTTTATGTCAAAATTAAACTGCATGGTATTTTACTGAAAAAGTACGATAAAAATTACAATATGAAATATTTTGCTATGAAACTTGTTCATGATATTTTATTAATGTTTAATAGTCAAGATGTGAGGGTTTGATATGTTTGTATTTAAGAAAAGATGGAATTTTTAAGAAGAACCGAATCGGAAGTCGGATTAACTCCGTTTTCGTCGGGTTTTAGAAATACGTGTTTTAAGAATAGTAAAAAGGAGAGGGAGGAGGGACTTATAGGATTTCAAATTAGAGGAGAGGGAGAGGGATTGGTAGTAGGTTCCGGTGTATCGTTCCGTCGCCGGGAGCTCCTAGGGTCTTGATCGGAATTTCGCCGAAGTTTCGCCCTTCGCTAACTTCACTTGTACACAAAAATTCTAGGGAGTTTTCTTGAGAGTTTTGGACAGAGTTTGTGAGTGAGGGGTGTGTGGAATGGAGTGGTATTTATAGGAAAAGATTAGGGTTAGGGTAGGTGAAAGGGCATGAAGAAAATGTATTAATTTTTGTATTAAAAATTGGATTAATTGGGGTTTTGAGTGTCTCTGTCAGTGTGCAGGGTTTTTAAACCATACAGGGTTAATGGGGAGCCCAAAAGACACAATTATCAAGAAAGGCAACTCGGGTTTTTCGATGAATCGGCCGGCGGCGCCGGCCGATTCGGCCGAGTCGGGCCGGGTTACTTCGTCACACGCCCCTTGTCTCTTGGTCTACAATCTGGTCCAGTTTGTTTTATATGTGACTTTTGGTTTTACGGGTTTAGCACGTGTAGACTCTTGAGCTTCTAAAAAGATTAAAGAAAATCAATATTAAAAAATAATGTGGCTGATGGGATTTGAACTCTGGTGTTTTGGTTCAGCAGTGCAAGGTTTTACCAATGAGCTACAAGCTCCTTCTTGCTATTAAAAAGCAAAACAAATACTTATAGTACTCACAGGAAGTGTAAATACCCCAAGTATACATTAACTTTTAAACAAATTTTTGTACACTAAAATTGGAGTTGTTACAGTCTACTCTCCTTACAAAAATTTCGTTCTCAAAATTTACAATTTTATTTTAAGGACTAGTTTACAAAAAGGTGGGGATATCTTGCACGCATTTCATCTTCCCTTTTCCAAGTCGATTCTCCTGGAGTGCCTTTCTCCACATCACTCGAACTAAGTTGACTTCCTTGTTCTGAAGTGACTTCACTTTTCTGTCTAGTATCTCAACAGGTTGTTGCTCACAAGATAAGTCGGGCTGTACAGTGAGCTCGGAATGATCGAGAATATGGCCGGGGTCACTCACATACCTTCTGAGTTGGGATATGTGGAACATATTATACACTCCTTCCAATGAAGGTGGAAGTGCCAAGCGGTATGCCACTTCACCGACTCGTTCGAGTATGTCGAACGGTCCAATGTATCTCGGACTTAGCTTACCCCGTCTTCCAAATCGGATCACTCCGCAGTTCGGAGATATCTTTAAGAATACGTGATCTCCCGGCTGGAACTCCAAGTGACGTCGCTTTGCATCAGCCCAATGCTTTTGTCGATCTTGATCTATGCGCATTTTTTCTTTGATAGTATGAACCACATCAACAGTTGCTACTATCATCTTAGGTCCAAGGAATTCTCTATCTCCGATGTCGTCCCAACTTAATGGTGATCGACACTTCCTTCCATAGAGGCTGCAAAAGGCGCCATTCCAATGCTTGCTTGGTAGCTGTTGTTGTATGAAAACTCCACAAGATGTAGGTGATCTTCCCACGATCCTCCGAAATCTAACATCCACGTTCTGAGCATATCTTCCAAGATCTGAATAGTTCGTTCAGACCGACCATCAGTTTATGGATGATAAGCTGCGCTGAAGTTTAGACTTGTTCCCAAGCTCGCTTGCAGACTCTGCCAAAATTGCGATCGGAACTTGGTGTCACGATCGGAGACAATGCAGACCGGTACTCCATGAAATATCACAAGTTCCTGTATGAGTTCATGAGTATCAGAGATAGTTCGTACTTGAAGAGTTTAAATCTTACTTAGATTCTTACCTCCATGTACTTCTTTGCTAATGTCTCAGTTGATTGGCCAACTCAAAATGGGATGAAGTGAGCCGACTTTGTGAGTCGATCCACAATAACCTATAACGCATCGTTACCCTTTGTGCTGCGAGGAAGTGCAGTCACAAAATCCATTATGATGTGTTGCCACTTCCATTCTTGGATTGGTAACGGTTGAAGTAATCCAGCAGTCCTGTGATGTTCAGCCTTTACTTGTTGACACACCAAGTATTTAGCGACGCTTCTGGTTACTTCAACCTTCATTCCATGCCACCAGTAATTTTGACGTAGATCTTTGTACATTTTTGTACCTCCAGGGTGTACTGAGTAGGGAGAGCTGTGAGCTTCTTTCATTAACTCTTCCCGAACAGAACCTTTGGGTACACACAATCTGCTGCCGTATCTCAAAAATCTGTCTTCATGGATGATGAAGTCTGTTCTGAGTCCATTCTCCACTTGTTCTCTGATCTTTTGCAACTTAGCATTACTTCCTTGAGCTGCTTTGATCTGATTGACAATGGTAGATTGAACTTGTAAATTCATCAAACTTGAAGCGTTATCTGGCATGACTAATTCAATCTCCATCTGATGCAAGTCTTGTTGAAACTTCCACTGAGCGGTGAGATTCATTGCTAATGGTTGGCGACTAAGGGCATTAGGTACCACATTCATCTTCCCTGGGTGATATTGCAGGTTGATGTCAAAGTCCGTCATGAGTTCTAACCATCATCTCTGCCGCATATTAAGCTCCTTCTGAATAAACACATATTTCAGACTCTTGTGATCTGTGTATATGTTCACTCGCTCACCAAGAAGATAATGGCGCCAAATCTTAAAAGCAAAGATAGCGGCTGCCAATTCCAAATCATGCGTCGGATAATTGTGCTCATGAGTCTTCAGCTGTCTTGAAGCATAAACCACAACTTTACCATGCTGATGTAGAACACATCCTAATCCCTTACAGGATGTATCACAATGCACTTCAAAACCTCTAGATTGGTCCGGTATAACGAGAATAGGCGCTGATGTCAACCTTGACTTGAGTTCTATGAAAGCTTGTTCGCATGCTTCTGACCACACAAATTCTTTATCTTTACGTGTGAGCTTGATCAGGGGTGTTGCTATCTTTGAAAAGCCTTCAATGAACCTTCTGTAATATCCAGCTAGACCCAAGAAACTTCGAATGTCCTTCACCGACATTAGTGTCGGCCATTCGCTTACTGCTGAAACTTTTGCTGGATCCACAGAGATTTCTTTGCCTGATACGATATATCCAAGAAAACCAACTTGATCTATCCAAAACTCGCACTTGCTATACTTGGCGTAAAGTTGATGTTGTCGTAGAGTTTCTAAGACAATTCGTAGGTGCTCGGCATGTTCTTTTCGACTCTTAGAATACACCAGGATGTCGTCGATGAAGATGACAACAAACCTGTCTAAGTACTCACGGAAAACTTGATTCATCAGGTTCATGAATATTACTGGTGCGTTGGTCACTCCAAATGGCATCACTAGAAATTCATAATGACCATAGCGAGTTCCGAAAGCCGTTTTATGAATATTAGCTTCATTAACCTTCACCTGATGATAACCTGAACGAAGATCTAATTTGGAGAAAACATAAGATCCACTTAGCTGATCGAATAAATCGTCGATGCACGATAGAGGATACTTATTCTTTATTGTTACTTCGTTCAAGGCTTTATAATCAATGCACATTTTGTATGAACCTTCCTTCTTCTTCGCAAGCAATACTGGTGATCCCCAACTTGATCTGCTGGGACGAATCCATCCTTTCGCCAATAATTCATCCAACTGAGTTTGGACTTCCTTCAAACTTTCTGGACTTAATCGATAAGGTGCTTTGATCACCGGTTGTACTTCTGGTACTAAATTAATGCTGAATTCAAGAGCTCGATCGGGAGGCAAACCTGATATATCGTCAAGAAACACGTCGTCGAACTTTCGAACCACTTCTGGCTTTGATTCTTCTTCCCCTTGAGTTGCTGCAATCACTGCCTTCTTTGGTTTCGCCTTGTAAGTACTTGGCTCAACTGTACGGTCTCCACTTTTGAAGTAGAAGACCGGATGGTCTGGAATCTCGAATACTACCCTCTTTTGACGACAGTCGATGGTAGCATAGAAGGTTCCGAGCCAATCCATACCTAGAACCACATTGAAGTTCGATATGTCCAGTACCTTGAAGTCAGCATAGAATTCTCTGTTGTAGACGACTACTGGACACAAGCTGTATCCCATTGTTGCCTTTAGAACTCCATTCTTTGAACTGACATTCCAGCTGGATACAAGCGGTGTGACTGGAATCGCATAAGTTCGGACGAACCGTTGCGACATAAAGCAGTGAGATGCTCCAGTATCGAAGAGTGCTAGTGCAGGAAGTGAGGCTACTAAGATTGTACCTAAGGTATGTGGAATATGTTTTAGGTATAGGAAAAATATGTAGGTAGGTGTTAAGACTGAAAGAAAAGATTGATAAGAAAAGCTTACCAGTGATGACTTGGCCAGTGGCCTCAGCTTCTTTCACGGTCATCGTGAAAGCCTGTCGCCGTGGTACATTCCTCCTGGTCGGAGGAGCATTATGTTGAGCTTGATGGAACTGATGAGAAGGAGGTGCAGTCGGTGGTCCTCTAGGTGGTGGAGCAGGTAGTGCAAGTCTCGGAGCAGGTGCTTGGATGGCTGGGCGTTGAGGGCAATTGATTGCTGGCCTGGGTGCAGCATATGAGTTTTGTTTACGAGGACAAGACACAATATCGCGAGTAGCTGAGCTGCAGACTAAGCAAAGGCGGTTTACACGCCGGCAGTCTTTCATCATATGCCCATTTCTCTTGCAGCAGTTACAAAAGGCTGGGCTGGGCCTGTTGTTCGGTACTCCCGGTCTCCTTGGCACAAAAGGTGGCCTTGATGAGGCTCCTTCTGCCATCTGATTGGCCGGGCGCTTAACTCCAGTAGATTGAGATCTGCCCCTTATCTTTACCACTACCTCATAACAACGGGCAGCTTTCAGAGCCGATTCATGAGTCGGAAAATCTCCTGTGGCTAGTGCAGCCTGGATCTCCGAATCTAAACCTTGTTGAAATCGACGACTCTGATCTCATCCGTCGGTATCAGGTGTGCCGCAAATCTGTTAAAGTATTGTGTTAGCTGTGTAGTATGTGATATATTGAAAAAATTGAATTATTAAGACATATCTTACCGACTGAGCATGGTGAACTCAGCGTCATATTCATCTACTGACTTGGTCTACATTGAACCTTGTTGCAGATGGATGAACTGCTGTTCCATGTCGAATCTGGCAGTCTCAGGGAAGTACTTTGCGTCGAACATGTCTCGAAAAGTCTTCCATTCGATGGGTTAATCAAGACGGCTTTCTTCCGCCTTCCACCAGACCCGTGCATTGTCCATGAGCTGCAGTTTCGCAATACGGACCCAAACTATCTCTGGCACTTATGCCGTTGCCAGATCATCTTCGATGCTCTGAGCCCATTCCTCAGCTTCCAGTGGGCTACCTTTTTCTGAGAATTGTTTGGGGTGCAAAGCCCTGAATTGTTTCACCCCAGGTGCTTCTGCCTCGGGACGGTTCATTAAAAGAGCAGTCTGCTGCTGCTGTCCTTCTAGGAGGCTGCGGATCGTCTCAAGTAGAACCGTCTGCTCGTTGATCGGAGCAGGGACGGCAGGTGTGAGTGGTAGTGGTGGAGGTGTATTATTGACATTGGTGCTGGTGTTGTTCGGGGAATCCATAACCTTGAAAGAAAAATTTAGGTTAGGACATATTCAAAGTATTTGAAACGATGAGATTCAAGAAGTATGAATTGTAAAGAATGTTTTCAGTTGCTGGTTCTTGTGTTATATTGCTTAGGTTGTCCACGTAGAGCTGAACTGCATGGTAGGGTTCCATACAGCTCTGACCTGCATGGGCCACCAATGAAACCTGTCACGCCTCGTGTAACAACTCCATTTTTATTGTACAAAGAATTGATTCAAATTCAAAGTATACTTGGAGTATTTAATTTTGCTGATGTCTCTTTAAGTATTTATTTCACACCATAATTACAAGAAGGAGCTTGTAGCTCATTGGTAAGACCTTGCACTACTGAACAAAGCTACCAGAGTTCAAATACCCTGCTCCACATCATTTTTAATATTGTTTTGTTTTAAATTTTATAGAAGCCCAACAGTCCAACAGCCATAACTCCAAATTTTCCCACTACCCATGAAAAGTTAGAAGCACCAGTGGCTACCATCGGCGACCCCCCACCTCTCACACCTACCCTACCACCACACCTGCCGTCCCTGCTCCGATCAACAAACATACGGTTCTGCTTGAGGCAATCCGAAGCCTCCTAGAGGGACAGCAGCAGCAGACTGCTCTTTTGATGAACCGTCCCGAGGCAAACGCACCTGGGGTAAAGCAATTTAGGGCTTTACACCCCAAACAGTTCTCCGGAAAGGGAAGCCTACTTGAAGCCGAGGAATGGGCACAGAGCATAGAGGATGATCTGGCGGCAGCACAAGTGCCAGACATAGTTTGGGTTCGTGAGGCGAAACTTCAGCTCACGGACAATGCTCGCAACTGGTGGAAGGCGGAAGAAAACCGTCTTGAACAGCCTATCGAATGTAAGATATTCCGCGACATGTTCGACGCTAAGTACTTCCCTGAGACTGCCAGGTTCGACATGGAACAGCAGTTCATCCATCTGCAATAAGGTTCGATGTGGACCAAGTCAGTAGATGAGTATGACGCTGAGTTCACCATGCTCAGTCAGTAAGATATGTCTCAATAATTCGAATTTTTTTATCACATATTACGCAGCTAACACAATATTTTTACAGATTTGCGGCACACCTTATACCGACGGATGAGATCAGAGCCCGTCGCTTTCAACGAGGTTTTGATTCGGAAATCCAGGCTGCACTGGCCACAGGAGATTTTCCGACTCATGAATCGGCTCTGAAAGCTGCCCGCCGTTATGAGGCAGTGGTAAAGGCGAGGGGAAGACCTCAATCTGCTGGATTTAAACGTCCTGCCAACCAGATGGCAGGAGGAGCCTCGTCCAGGCCATCTTTTGTGCCAAGGCGACCCGGAGTACAGAACAACCGTCCCAGCCCAGCCTTTTGTACCTACTGCAAGAGAACTGGACATATGATGAAAGACTGCCGGCGAGCCAACCATCTTTGCTTGATCTGCGGCTCAGCTGCTCATGATATTGGGTCTTGTCCCCAAAAGCAAAACCCAGTTGTTGCTCCCAGGCCAGCAGTTACCTATCCGCAGCGACCAACTCTTCAAGCACCTGCTCCCAGACTTGCACTACCTGCACCACCCAGAGGACCACAAGCTGGACCACCTCCTCGACAGTTCCATCAAGCTCAAAGGAACGTTCCGAGGAATGCTCCTCAGGCCAGGAGGAATGTACCAAGGCGCCAGGCTTTCACTATGTCAGTGGAAGAAGCTGAGGCCACTGGCCAAGTCATCACTGGTAAACTTCTTTTCTCAAACTTTTCTTTTAGTCTTGTTTATCTACACACTTTCCCTATACCTAAAACATATCCCACATACCTTAGGTACAATCTTAGTAACCTCAATCCCTGCACTAGCACTGTTTGATACTGGAGCATCTCACTACTTTATGTGGCAACGGTTTGTCCGAACCCATGCGATTCTAGTCTCACCGCCTGTATCCAGCTGGAATGTCAGTTCAGGAAATGGTGTTCTAAAGGCAACTATGGGATACAGCTTGTGTCCAGTCGTCGTCTGCAGCAGAGAGTTTTATGCTGACTTCAAAGTGCTGGACATACCGAACTTTGATGTGGTTCTACGAATAGATTGGCTTGGAACTTTTTATGCTACCATTGACCGTCGTCAAAAGAGGGTAGTATTCGAGATTCCAGACCATTCGGTCTTCTATTTCAAAAGCGGAGACCGTACACTGGAGCCAAGTACCTACAAAGCGAAGCCAAGAGAAGCAGTAGTTGCAGCAGCTCAAGCAGAGGAAGAATCAAGACCAGATGTGGTTCGAGAGTTCGACGATGTATTTCCTGACGATATATCAGGTTTGCCTCCCGATCGAGCTCTTGAATTCAGTATTGATTTAGTACTAGGAGCACAACCGGTGATCAAAGCACCCTATCATTTAAGTCCGGAAGGTTTGAAGGAAGTCCGAACACAGTTGGATGAATTACTGGCGAAAGGATGGATTCGTTCCAGCACTTCAAGTTGGGGATCACCTGTACTACTTATGAAGAAGAAGGAAGGTTCATACAGAATGTGCATCGATTACAGAGCCTTGAACGAAGTCACTATAAAGAACAAGTATCCACTCCCACGCATCGACGATTTATTCGATCAGCTAAGTGGATCTTGTGTTTTTTCTAAATTGGATCTTCGTTCAGGTTATCATCAGGTGAAGGTCAAGGAAACTGATATTCACAAAACAGCTTTTAGAACTCGCTATGGACATTACGAATTTCTCGTGATGCCATTTGGAGTGACCAACGCACCCGCAATATTCATGAACCTAATGAATCAAGTTTTCCAGGAGTACTTAGACAGGTTTGTTGTCATCTTCATCGACGACATCCTGGTGTATTCTAAGAATCGGAAGGAGCATGCAGAATATCTACAAATTGTCCTGGAAACTCTTCGACAACATCAGCTCTATTCCAAGTACAGCAAGTGCGAGTTTTGGCTAAAGCAAGTTGGTTTTCTTGGACATATCGTATCAGGAGAAGGAATCTCGGTAGATCCAGCAAAAGTTTTAGCAGTTAGTGAATGGCCTACACCAAAATCAGTGAAGGACATTCGGAGTTTCTTAGATCTAGCTGGATATTGCAGAAGATTCATTGAAGGATTTTCGAAGATAGCAACACCCCTGACCAAGCTCACACGTAAAGATGAAGAATTTGTGTGGTCAGAAGCATGCGAACAAGCTTTCGTAGAACTTAAGTCAAGGTTGACATCAGCACCTATTCTCGTTATACCGGATCAATCTGGAGGATTCGAAGTGCATTGCGATGCATCCGGTAAGGGATTAGGATGTGTTCTACATCAGCACGGTAAAGTTGTGGCGTATGCTTCAAGACAGCTGAAGATTCATGAGCGCAATTATCCGACGCATGATTTGGAATTGGCAGCCGTCATTTTTGCTCTCAAGATTTGGGCCCATTATCTACTTGGTGAACGAGTGAACATCTACACAGATCATAAGAGCCTGAAATACGTGTTTACTCAGAAAGAGTTGAATATGCAGCAGAGAAGATGGTTAGAACTCATGGCGGACTTTGACATCAACTTGCTATATCACCTAGGGAAAGTGAATGTGGTACCTGATGCACTTATTCGCCAACCACTAGCAATGAATCTCATCGCTCAGTGGAAGCTTCAACAAGACTTGCATCAGATGGAGATTGAAGTAGTCATGCCAGGTAATACTTCAAGTTTGATGAATTTACAAGTTCAATCAACCATTGTCAATCAGATCAAAGCAGCCCAAGCAAGTGATGCTAAGTTGCAAAAGATCAGAGAACAAGTGGAGAATGGACTCAGAACAGACTTCATCATTCATGAAGACGGATCTTTGAGATACGGCAGCAGATTGTGTGTACCAAAAGGTCCTGTTCGGGAAGAGTTAATGAAAGAAGCTCATAGCTCTCCCTACTCAGTACACCCTGGAGGTACCAAAATGTACAAAGATCTACGTCAGAATTATTGGTGGTATGGAATGAAGCGTGAAGTAGCCAGAAGCGTCGCAAAATACTTGATGTGTCAGCAAGTAAAGGCTGAACATCACAGGACTGCTGGATTACTTCAACCGTTACCAATCCCAGAATCGAAGTGGCAACACATCACGACTGATTTTGTGACTGCTCTTCCCCGCACCACAAAGGGTAACGATGCCGTATGGGTCATTGTGGACCGACTCATAAAGTCGGCTCACTTCATCCCATTTCGAGTTGGCCAATCAACTGAGACACTAGCAAAGAAGTACATGGAGGTAATAATCTATTTAAAAATTTAAACTCTTCATAATGTACTATCTCTGATACCATGAACTCATACAGGAAATTGTGAGACTTCATGGAGTACCGGTCTGCATTGTCTCCGATCGTGACACCAGGTTTTGATCGCAATTTTGGCAGAGTCTGCAAGCAAGCTTGGGAACAAGTCTGAACTTCAGCATGGCGTATCATCCACAAACAGATGGTCAGTCAGAACGAACTATTCAGATCTTGGAGGATATGCTCAGAGCATGTATGTTAGACTTCAAAGGATCGTGGGAAGATCACTTACATCTTGTGGAGTTTTCGTACAACAACAGCTACCAAGCAAGCATAGGAATGACACCTTTTGCAGCATTGTATGGAAGGAAGTGTCGATCGCCATTAAGTTGGGACGACATCGGAGATAGGGAACTTCTTGGACCAGAGATGATAGTAGTGACTGTTGATGTGGTTCGTACTATCAGGGAAAAGATGCGTATAGCCCAAGATCGACAGATGCACTGCGCTGATGCAAAGAGACGTCATCTGGAGTTCCAGCCAGGAGATCATGTGTTCTTGAAGATATCTCCGAACCGCGAAGTGATCCGGTTTGGAAGACGGGGTAAGCTAAGTCCGAGATATATTGGACCATTCGACATACTCGAACGAGTCGGTGAAGTGGCATACTGCTTCGCGCTTCCACCTTCATTGGAAGGAGTGCATAAAGTCTTCCACATATCCCAACTCAGAAGGTATGTGAGTGACCCCAGCCATGTTCTCGATCATTCCGAGCTCACTATACAGCCCGATTTGTCTTGTGAGCAACAACCTGTGGAGATCCTGGACAGGAAAGTGAAGACACTTCGAAACAAGGAAGTTAACTTGGTCCGAGTGATGTGGAGGAAAGACACACCAGGAGAGTCCACTTCGGAAAGAGAGGATGAAATGCGTACTAGATATCCACACCTCTTTGTAAACTAGTCCTCAAATAAAAGTTGTAAATTTCGAGGACGTAATTTTTGTAAGGAGGGTAGACTGTAACAACTCCATTTTTAATGTACAAAGAATTGATTTAAATTCAAAGTATACTTGGAATATTTAATGTTGCTGATATCTCTTTAAGTATTTATTTCACACCATAATTACAAGAAAGAGCTTGTAGCTCATTAGTAAGACCTTGCACTACTGAACCAAGCCACCAGAGTTCAAATCCCCTGCCCCACATCATTTTTAATATTGTTTTGTTTTAAATTTTATAGAAGCCCAACAGTCCAACGGCCATAAATCCAAATTTTCCCACTACCCATGAAAAGTTAGAAGCACCAGTGGCAACCTCCGGAGACCCCCACCTCCCGACCACCGGACTCGGCCGAGTCGGCCGGCGGACCGGCCGACTCGGGCCGGCGCCGCCGACGGACTCGGCCGGACCGCCGAGTCCCCAACAGCATTTTTGTGCCTCTTGGTCTTCTCCACTCCCCTGCATACTTTATTTCCGCAGATCGTTTCCAGAGAGCACAATAACTCTCATTCAATTCATTTTAAATACATTTTTCCTATTTTTTTACATTTTTAATTAAAAACCCTACACCTACCCTAACCCTAGCCTAACCCTATAAATACACCCCTACCTCCTACCCTCTCATCCCAAAATTCTGAGCCCACTCTCTCAAAATCTCAAGAAAACTTTGGTACTTTGGAAACGAGCGAAAGGCGAAGCGTTGACGAAATCGACGGCGAACTTCCGGTGATCGTGCTAGGACCTCTCGACGACGAATCGACGCACCGGCGGATCCTCTACTTCCCTCTCACTCTCTAGTGTTGTCCAAACCCGTAAGCCCCCTTTCTATCTTTCTTTTCTTTCATAAAAATACGAATTTACAAAACCCGACGGAATCGGAACAAATCCGATTTCCGATTCGGTTTTCTATAAAATCTCACTTCTCACCAATACATTCATGCTTAAATATCTTTATGTTGACTATTAATCATTTAACAAACAATTTGAACAAGTTTTATCACTTGAAATGATAACATTTCCATTTATTGTACTTTTTTCACTTAAATACCACAACGTTTCGTTTTCACATTTAACCCCCTTAACATTGCTATACCTTAAAGTAGATCATGAGGTAATGACCTACCTCCTCACACACTCATATGCAAACATAACACGCTACCTTGAAAACTTAGAATACGATAAAACAAGATTTTACATTTAAATACCATTTTCTTAATAAAACCTTTTCTAAAAGTTTTAGGTTTGTTACACTTTTAAAACAAATATCTTTTAATAGGAATAATACGATAAGTTGTGGACATCGGTCGTTTATCTAAACCTGACTTTGTGGTGTCTAGGCTAGGCAAGTGAGAAAGGTAATTTTAAAAGGCCCGTCTCATGATGAATCGTGAGCGGATCCCTCATTTCTTCACTTGTACTTACCTGGCCACAATTGGCGGTGAAGAGGCGATTTGAGGCTTCTAACAACTTGTTGTTTAGACCATTTAGAAATAGTCTAGTTGAAATAGAAAACCCTAGAATCTAAAATACGGAAAATCGACTTTTGCAAATAAATACCTTTTACTTAATAAAACCGTATTCTAAAGGAGTAGTATTTTACAATCTTTGCGAAGCGCCGCTACAACCCACTTTGGGGAACCCGTTTAGGATAGTACGGTTTATCGTGCACCCTCGGGCTTAGTAGTGTGAGATTCAGACCTCCGCAAGGAGCAATCGGTCTCGAAAGGTTTAAAATACGACATCTTAAGAAAATGAGATTTTTGGAATATAAAATATTTATTAAAATTATTTTTGTATAAATATATGTATATTTATCATTTAAATATATATTTTGTTATAATATAAATGTCCCACCTTTTTTCTAAAAATCACAAGAATAAATTTACACTAAAATACCATGAACTTCAAATAAATCAATATTAAAGATAAATACCTTTATTTATATAAAAACTAGGATATTTTCATTAGAAATGTCACAATATAAAATCCACATTCATTACAACTCTAAAGACGAATAATAAATACTTGGGGTGTATGTTGAAAACTATACAAAAGTATTTTTATATAAAACCCCCTCAAGTTTTATAAATTACCCTAAGGACGCTAGTAAATATAGGACTTCGATTTGCATCTCTACTGTCCGACTCGGGTTTGAGTCTCATTAATCTGACTTGAATATGATTCAAGTCAATCTCTAAAACTATAATATTACAATTCAATATGAACACACGAATCCATGAATCCAGTTATCAATCTATTCAACTTGACTGAACCAAACCATGGATATACTTTTCATGTACATGAATCCAGTTTACATCCATTACATCCATTACCGATATCATGGTTTCGGTCATTCAACCAACTATACAATTTATACAATACAATATAACAATACAATCAAAACACTACGGGGTTTAAGGGGTAGATTGGTACGGAAGGTGTTAAAAGTGGCACGAGACAGTAAGATTAAGACACCTAACATGAATCCTGCTGCTGTTGTACCGTGGCATAACGGTTCCTTGTACTTTCAGTTTGCCCTGGTCTCTAGCATATAGAGACCCCTCTCGTATACACTGGAATCCTTCTGTACCAAGCTACAAACAATAGCGTTAACACAATATTCTATAATATTATACAACTTTAAAAAGATACATTCTTATTCTGTCTTTTCTATTTCTCCCTTAACTTTGGGACTTACCGAGCGCCCTGTTCGCTGACGACATTCTATTTCTTTCTTCTTTGAATGTCGTCAGGTGATCTGGACACAGCAGAGATCGAGCCCACCAGTGAAGACTTGGATCAGTTTCTCGAAGACCCTGAGCTCTAGCCATTGTACATTTCCATTCAGTATTTTCATTTCCTGTTATGCCATTGTTTAGGCATCGCTTTTTATTCCAGTTGTATTTACTTTTCATGTATTGTACAAAGAATGTTAATAAATAAAGTTGCTGTTATTTTTATCTCTTGTCTCTTATGATTATCTTTATATTGCTTAGATACGCTTAGCGTATGTACTTCTGAGTATATACGTAGCGGGCCTCGTCGCGTCCCCTTCGCCGTATACCGGGAAGCGGAGCGTGACAGGTTTTGTTGGTGGCCCATGCAGGTCAGAGCTGTATAGAATCATACTATGCAGTTCTGTTCTGCGTGAACAACCTAAGCAATATAACACAAGAACCAGCAACTAAAACATTCTTTACAATTCATGTCCCTTGAATCTTACAATTTCATATTCATTGAATCTTATCATTTCAAATATTTTGAATCTGTCCTAACCCAAATTTTTCTTTAAGGTTATGGATTCCCCGAACAACACCAGCACCAATGTCAACAACACACCTCCAGCCCTACCACTCACACCTGCCGTCCCTGCTCGGATCAACGAACAGACGGTTCTGCTTGAGGCAATCCGAAGCCTCCTAGAGGGACAGCAGCAACAGACTGCTCTTTTGATGAACCGTCCCGAGGCAAACGCACCTGGGGTAAAGCAATTTAGGGCTTTACACCCCAAACAGTTCTCCGGAAAGGGAAGCCCACTTGAAGCTGAGGAATGGGCACAGAGCATAGAGGATGATCTGGTGGCAGCACAAGTGCCAGATATAGCTTGGGTTCGTGTGGCGAAACTGTAGCTCACGGACAATGCTCGCAACTGGTGGAAGGAGGAAGAAAGCCGTCTTGAACAGCCTATCGAATGGAAGACATTCCGCGACATGTTCGACGCTAAGTACTTCCCTGAGACTGCCAGGTTCGACATGGAACAGCAGTTCATCCATCTGCAATAAGGTTCGATGTGGACCAAGTCAGTAGATGAGTATGACGCTGAGTTCACCATGCTCAGTCAGTAAGATATGTCTCAATAATTTGAATTTTTTTTATCACATATTACGCAGCTAACACAATATTTTTATAGATTTGCGGCACACCTTATACCGACGGATGAGATCAGAGCCCGTCGCTTTCAACAAGGTTTGGGTTCGGAAATCCAGGCTACACTGTCCACAGGAGATTTTCCGACTCATGAATCGGCTCTGAAAGCTGCCCGCCGTTATGAGGCAGTGGTAAAGGCGAGGGAAGACCTCAATCTGCTGGATTTAAGCGTCCTGCCAACTAGATGGTTGGAGGAGCCTCGTCCAGGCCATCTTTTGTGCCAAGGCGACCCGGAGTACAGAACAACTGTCCCAGCCCAGCCTTTTGTACCTACTGCAAGAGAACTGGACATATGATGAAAGACTGCCGGCGAGCCAACCATCTTTGCTTGATCTGCGGTTCAGCTGCTCATGATATTGGGTCTTGTCCCCAAAAGCAAAACCCAGTTGCTGCACCCAGGCCAGCAGTTACCTATCCGCAGCGACCAGCTCTTCAAGCACCTGCTCCCAGACTTGCACTACCTGCACCACCCAGAGGACCACAAGCTGCACCACCTCCTCGTCAGTTCCATCAAGCTCAAAGGAACGTTCCGAGGAATGCTCCTCAGGCTAGGAGGAATGTACCAAGGCGCCAGGTTTTCACTATGTCAGTGGAAGAAGCTGAGGCCACTGGCCAAGTCATCACTGGTAAACTTCTCTTCTCAAACTTTTCTTTTAGTCTTGTTTATCTACACACTTTCCCTATACCTAAAATATATCCCACATACCTTAGGTACAATCT